>JAWWMP010000001.1:103963094-104056541 GCA_035047865.1 Dendrocincla tyrannina
ACTTCCAGAGGCTTCCAACAGAAGCCAATTTTCCTCTTATATATAAAAAAAAACCTATCCAGATAAACCCACGACAACCTTCAATCAGATGAAATGAAGATTTTAAATATAAAAGAAAGAGGGATAGAGAACATGGCATTTAGCACACAGGAACACATTTAATGCATTCCTAATGCCATAGTCCAAAGAAAATAAAAAATGTGTATAGTGTGCTGGATCTATCCTCAGCTCTGTGGTGAACACAGCAATGCACTGCACTGGCTGCTGGCAGACACTGTGTGAGGCAGAGGCAGCCAAATCCCGCCCCGCTCTGCCAGCTTGGAGGGTGCCCTGGAGCCAAATGTCCCCAGAAGTATACACACATTTTGTTTGTATGCACAATTTTTGGTTTGGGGAGATCTAGTAGGTTCGTGCCAAATGAGACTGAGATTGGACTAACGTGGATGATTATCGAACAGAACCTGGACATGAACTGGGGGCGTTGTTGTTTGACAGGGTAGATGAACCTGATGGAACCAGCACTTTCTGGGAAGAAAAGAATAATTACTTATTCACCAACAATCAAAAGCTCATTTCTGTTGGAGAGCTAGTCCTAGTATAGTACATCATATTTTTTTTTACTTTGAAAGTAGAAGTATTCAATCTTGTGTATTTATTAAGCAACTATTACAGCAATTTTAGTGCAATTATGGTTAGTGATGGGCTCCATATTAATTTACAAACAAGGAGCGGTATTTGCAAAAGTAGCATATTGTAGGCTTCCTGAACTAACTGAAAAGTTGTAGACCATGCCTGTTATGAGGGCATGGAGGAAAGTTAATCAAATAAAGGCAGAATGTAAGTATGCCTAACCTGCAGGTTGATAAACACCATATGGGTCCTCTTACACAGGAATAAAATTGCTTTCATTTTCTGTAGCTTAATTCTGTTTAAATTGCTGCAAACTCCAGCCTCTTTATTCTGAGTGAAAACACATGTCCCATGAGTTTAACATGCTTGAACTTATGCCTGTGAACTCCACCACTTGATTATCCATAACTTTCCCAAGTCTCCCCACCCAAACTTGCCATTAAAACAAGTTACTGCTCTTACTTATATACAAAGTGTGTAAGCAGGCATAGCAGCATGCTCCACACCAGCTACACTCTGGCCATATAGAACCCTTCTAATGGGCACTTTCCCCCACATTTGCATGTGTTTTAAGAAGTTAAACTCCCAAAGACAGAAAGGAACAAATTGAAAATGTTCAAAGAAATTGAACCCCTTTCTATGCACTTTTTCTGAATTTGTCCAAAGGACACTGAACCCTCTTCTTTCTCTTACATGAAAAAGATGCAGGAATGGCAATATACATCCAAAAAGACTATGGTAGACTAAAGTTGATGTCAAGTCTTAGTAAGAATGCTGCTATCCAGTCCTTGCCTCCACCAAATTCCTAAGGAAAACAAGCTACAAGTTGTTCTGTTGCACCTTACCTACAAAATGTCCTTCAACATTCAGAGGAGAAATACTTCTTGACATGCTGTTTCTGATTTAATTTTAATATTTAGCACTGCATCGTATTTCTTACCATTTAAAAGTATGGGAAGTGGTAAATAGGAAAAAAAAAAAAAGAAAAATAAAGAAGAAACCAGAACAGCAATAAACACAAACTGATTCATAGGTGAGGTACCATCCTATTGCCCAAACTGTCTGGCATGTGTTTGATGTACAAGATGATGAGAAAATCCTCATAACAAGTATTTCACTTGTGTGCTTCTAAATAGGGAGAGAATATTCAGAGGATGTGCATCACCACTAAATAATTCACTCTTTGCAGGTCTTGTTCTATGGAGCACAAAAGCAATCCTGTCTTGATCTATTTGGTGCAGACTGACATCAGCCATGGTTCCCCACCTGTGGCCAGAACGCTGCTGGCGTCACACAAACCACTTCCAAGGCCATAACCAGGCAGCCTCCCTCTTCCTATATAGATGCTAATTTGACTCGCCCAGGAACAGCCTATTCAAAGGCTGTTACCAGTAGCTGTTTATGCAGGCATCCACCCTGTCGCTCAGCTCCTGCCAGCACTGCCGGCCTGTCCTGACTGGTCCCAAACACCAAACACCACTGCTGACCCTATTTGCAGACACCTGGGCTTTGAGAGACAGAGGCAGTGGAAGGGTTCCCTATGAAAACACATCTTTGATGAGAAAATCTGATTTTTTTTGGAAGCTCTAGAATTATATTGAGAAAATTTTAGAATATTAGAATTCCACAAAGAATTAAAACTATTAGAATTATGCCAATAAAAGCAGAGAGTGGCTTCAGTTTTGCTAAATAATCTCCTAAATTTTAATTCTAAACCCTGTATCTCATAGTAAGTTTAGATTATTTAATATGAACATATAAAACATCCTAAACTGTGCCAAAATTTTGTGGGTGACCTCAAATTCAACTTCTAAGGAAAAGCAAATATGCAGGGAACTTATTCAAGAAAGCAAGCACCCATTTTTGGAACATTTTATAACCAAGAGCCTGTGAGAGAAGGCAAAAATGTGAAAAAGAGGAGGCAGCTGAGACAGAGCATCAAGAGTTAAAAATACTTAGCGTGATATCAAATATTTAAAAAAAGTAAAGACTTGTGAGAGTTCAGAAGTGTTGCATATCTTACTTTGGTATTTTTAGACCTCCTTACATTTCTGAGGATCTGGAAAACTCGCAAAACCTAAGACTACTTGAAAACATACTTACTAGCTACATAATGTATACTTGCTGCATACTCTAACCGATATGGGTCAAATGCATACGCTTAACTTGCAAGGAACCCAAAATTTTAGGGGGGCCCTAAGTGACTACATCTGAATTTCACCCTGAGCAGAGGCAATGGAATGCACCTCACTCCTGACTCCTGGTTCCCCTTGCAGCACAGAGCCACTGTTGGGGCAGCAGGGCCATGAAAGGATGGAGCAGTCAGGCTACAGAGAGAACCCAGTAGCTACAGACAGCAGACAGTCAATGATACAGCTGGACAATTCACAGCTGTGCTCTCCTCTACACCCCACTCACAGGAGGGGTGGGTTGCAAAGGCATCCTTCATGACAGCAGCAAAGAGCTGGGTGCTCCAGTCCAGCATTCCCTGCTGATGTAAGCCAGCCACCTGGATCCCACACAGATCCAGCCTCAAAGAGAGGGGCGGTGGTGGAGGGCTGCCTGGTGGGCGCTGGCTCCCACAGCCTGCACTGAGGGGCCTTTCTGCCCTGAGTAAGCCAGGGACACCATCCTCTCCCCCTCTCTTAGCCTCTGTCCACCAGGAGGTCGGGGTGTTCTGCAGATGCCAGCGTTTTGTTGGGTTTCTCACTGTACTGACAAATAGTGTAAGTGTTGTGGGACAGCCTCCTCGGAACATCTCTGGGAGTTATGGTCTTTCTTCTGAAATGTCCAGAAGGGAAAAAGAGCCTTTAGGTTATGAGGCTGGAAGTTAGGACTCTGGAGCTGCCAGCTGTGCACACCCCACAGGTTGCTTAGCCTTTGTGTGCCATATTTTCCACCTCCTCAAAAAGGGGATTACAAATATTTCAGAGGAATATTATACATTTTCTTGTATTAATACTCGTTCTGCTTGAAACCTCTGAGTGAGAAATGCTACATAAATACGAAGGCAGTGATAGGTGGCTATGTCAGGCACCAGGACAAATAGAGTGGAAAAGCTTTTAAAAGGCTAATCCAAAGCAGGTGCCCATGTGTGCCTGGAGAAAAACTTCAGCTTGCTCAAGACATTGATGTACTTCCCAAGAGTTGGTTGGAATTAATGGAATTACCCATATGAACACCATGAAGCAATAAAGACTGAAAACAATTAAATGAGTTGGCCTACTCCATTCTGTGGCAGAAACACTAGCTACATGACGTCTGCATTCAAGTATCATGTTAAAAGATCTGCCACATAGATTTGGATACGTTTTTATGAAACAATATTTCTAGAGTACAGGAATGTTAATTTACTGGTCAATTCTTCCCCAGCATAGCATTTAAAAAATTAAGCTTCTCCCAGTACCAAATTCCTGTTGAATATATGATTGACAAATGCTATTTTTATGCAATTTTTAACTCTTGTGCACTACTATGAGTGACTTGAATTGAGTGCAAATGTACACAATCCTTTTTTACAGTCTGACATAATTTTCTCATGCCTAAGTAGTCTGACTACAAATTATAACACACTTGACTTTTCATATATAAAGGGTAAATAGCTTGAGACATTTTTAAGCTTTATTCAAAGTGTGAGCAGTGCACACACTGGATTGACAACAGTGGGAAACTAACTTCTGAAAAACTCGTTTTCTCACTGTAAGTGTTCTCTTTCCTTTTTCTTAACTATCTGAAAACAAAATAGGAGTATAACATGTAGTCTTGTGGTTATATGACTGCATTTGGACAGTGTTTTGACATGTTTTCCTATTACAGTTGTTAACTTTAGAAAGAGCTAATGTGACTGACAGAGACTTCTGAGGCACTATGACGGGACAAACTATTTGACTTTTAGGAGAAAAAGAGCAGAACAATTTATCTTAGTACTATATATCTTTTTCTGGGCAGAAAGGTCATGATGACAAAGTAACAAAATTGAACAATGCAACAAGTTGCATGAAAAAAACCCCCATTGCTCTTCTCTTTGATACTCTTGTCATGAAGACGAGACTAAAACAAACCTCCAGATTCTCGACATTAATAGGCAGTGATGAACAACGAGGTTCCTGCTCTCTCCTCATGTGCAGGTGTGTTCTGGGGAAAGCAATGCTATCAAAGTTGATACACTGAATTCTCTCTTCCATACACTTAATAGTCACTTGTCTGGTGATCTGAAGTTAATGGAGTTATTCTGTAGTTAATTGGGTTTAACCAGAGGAAAATTGGACTCACTAGAACAAGTGCTAACACAAAAGACTTTGGAAGTAGACCTGCATTGCTGGTCAGAGAGACTAACAGCGCAGAGGAAAAGGACCTCTTAGAAAATGGTAACAGGAGGGTGATGCAGAGGAAATTTACCTACTCTTTTGAATTGGCAGCTATATCACATGCTATGCTGAGGAGGCACTCAGCCCCTCTCTCCACTGGTTCCAACCAATTAATCTCCTTGGTTCTTCATCACAAAAGTGATGTGTATGAGGTAGGATGAACAAAAGAGAACTGTCTAAGTGGTTATCACAGGTCTGAGCAGATGTGGGATAATGGTTACAGAGATCAGAACTAGTTAGTCATATGCCTTGAATTTATATATGCAGCAGTGCTGAAAAAAATAGATCCAGAAAATACCTTTTATTACATGTTTGAAAAACTCTCTTCAGGTTAAAAGATGACATCAATTCTCACAGTAACATTGGATCAGTTGGTCAAAATAATTTTTATGATCTCAAACCAAGAATAATGCCACCAGTTATACCCTAAATTCATCCCACGGTTGCTGTGTGCATTTGCATAATAATTGTATTTACAGTACAGTATGCAAGCTCACATGAAGTGCCCCCCAAAAAATTAATTCCTAAGATTTTTATATCCTTCAAATACATGCATATTACCCAGCAAGGTTTTATTTTTCACATGCTGACTCCTTTCTTTCTCCAGTAAATGATCACTGTGCAACTCATTGACTTTCTCCATGATTATTGGCAGCTATATGAAAGATATCTGGCACCAACAATAAGAGAGATGCCATGGAAATTGAGATACATTCATATTGCTTTATACATTTATGAAGAATTTATTTATGTATTTACCTGAGATGGTGATGGGAATTTGCTGTAGAGCGCAGAATGATGCACCAGATGTAAAACCTGCTCAGCATTTTCCACTGTTGGGCTGTTACTTTTTCTCTCCTGGAAAGAAAGGAGTAAAACGGGTGATTGATAACTTTCCAGACAGATTACACTGAGTTCATCTTAGATTCATTTCTAGCATTGCCAGCACAGAGTACCTTTCCTTTGCATATGAACTATGAACAAAGATCATACTTTTGGTTGCCTGAGGCATGTTGCATGCTCTTTCTTAGCAAATACTGCAGATGGTTGCCAAACCTAATTCATGAAAACCAAGATCCAACATGGTTATTGAGGCCATAATGACCATCTAAGCCATCCTAAAATTATCTCCGAAGGCTGGAGAAGGACTTGCTCTTCCTTTTCTACAGACTCGCCTGTGAAATTACATAGGCAGCTTTCTCTTCTGTTTGACACCTGAGTGTAGCTGCTAATCTGCTACAGCTGCAGGCTGGGTCTAAGTACCTGAAGTGTGAAGGTGACACACAGTCGGTGAATATAAAGCAAGTGGGTTTTAGTAGAAAGGCAAGGATTACAAAGGTTTTTGTCCCTTCTAGCATCAGTGGCTGACACAGCATATCACCCATGCCAAATGATCACATTCGGGCAGGTGGCCATGGAACTTCTGTAGGTAGACTGCACATGGTCCGAAAATGTTGCCTTCGCTAGGGGTTTTGGGAGGGGTTTTAGCTGTGGAATCATCATGGACTTTTCACTGCTATTGGTTTTCCATTAGTCAAAAGTGATAGAACAATATTTTTCATCTGGGGATGGGAGGAGACCCAATCCATGGCTGCCATATGCTTGTCTTCGTTCTGAACATTGTTGACTTTCAGAGTGGAGAGATGCAATCCAATCAACTGAGAAATAACCTCAGCTCTGGAGAAAAAAATGCAAAATTCAGGCTGGCTCGAGAGAGAGCAGCTGACCTGCAAAGAAAGGGAAAGTCTACAAATAAATCATTGTGATGCCTTCAGACTCTGACCTGACCTTCTTCAGTCCCAGTAGACTCATTCCAGATTATTTGCAAGATGACTTTTTTATAAAAAGCCATATGGCCACATTTGCACAATAGGAATTCAGATCACTGTAATGCATTATGCAAACTCTGATATGAATCCATGCACAGATGCAACACAGGTCTTAAATTGGATGCAGTTCCATTTTGGATATGCAACCATATATGCTGCATCAGCGCAAACATTAACATGCATCCATACTACAGATCCTGCTGCTGAAAAGCTGCTTGAACAAATATGCTAGTGCAGTATTCTCCATGGTGGTCAACATCATGAGAGGAGAGTTCTCTCTGGAACTCACTCCTTTGAAAGACTGGAAGAATCAAAGATATCAATGCTCTCTAGCTAAAACGCAGGAGTCCTCTCTGTCATTGCTTTCCCACCGTAATAACTTTGAAAAATAGTAATTAAACTAGATGGATTATCTGTATTTTCCTTCTGCCCATGTTGAGCAAGAAGAGAATCAAAGATTGATATTAATTAGGTTATGTAGTAGACTCATTTAATTCTCCCAAACACTCAGAATACTACAGAGAAGAGCACAATGGAAATGCCTTGAAAGATTAGATTAGACAGGTATGATGCCCAGCTGTCACTGGGATTAATAGAGTTTTTAAAATTGGGATGGTTAGAGGAATCTGAACTGAGACTATGGCATGCATTCTTGCTGAGCAATTATTCAAACAGGGATTGAGAGCTTTGCCAAAATTTTCAATCTCTGACTCCTACCTCCTGAGTTCCCACTGCTCATCCTTTGACAATCAGAGAAACAAAAACTTCAGGAGATCTCAGGGCTGAAGCACCACTCGTGCTGGAGGGCTGGAGCAGCACTCATCAGACTGTCTGGATAGAAGGATGGCAAACTTTCTTGTGGGACTTTGAGGCTGTGAAGATAGGGGAAGCTAAGAAAAGAGAGAAATGGTTTTACATTTTACAATTTTACTGTAGTGTGCTATTGACTATTTGTCCTCATTTTACTCCTTTTTCAGGAAGGAGAGGTGAGAAAGTAAGCTGTTCTGATACTTCCAGTTGATTCTAAACTGTTTTGGTAGATTATATCCCCAGGTCACCTCAAAAGCACTCCAGAGTTCTCCTTTGGGATTTATGACACTTCCAGGACATCCTTGATTGCTGGTTGCCAAAGTGTAGGGTTTGGTAAATCAGCTGGAGACTGTCCAGCCTCCTGTCCACCCCTGGCTTCTCCTGTTGAATGCTGTCTACTCTAGCCTGATGTTGACATTCAAGACAGAGTACAGCAGAGCATGAACCTAGACATGGAAAGCCATGCCAGAGCCTGTGGTGTGAATGTAGGCTCTGTCCTTAAGTCCCTAGAAGTATATCTGTGAAGGCCTTGGAGTATTTCCAGGCATGAAAATGCTTGTGCTACCAAACTGCTCAAATATTGTCCAGAACAGCTAACACCTTCCAAAGAAATCCCAAGCACTGTTTGGGTGTCAGCATGGTCAGGAACCATTCAAAATATGCAGACAGCACTTGGTTTTGGAGGTAAAGGCTACTTAATGCTATGAACATAAGCCACTCTGTAGGAGCTGAGTCTAGTGCTAGGGAATGAGTTAGGCACGTTTAATTCAACAGAGTTCCATTCATTAGCTCTACACCAAGGAGCAAAAAAATATAACAACAAAAAAGCTTTTGTTGAGCACTTGATCTAGGCTTGTTTGGGAGAAGCTTGCTTTGTTCTCTGATTAATTAAAGTTGCTTTGACTCCTGCTCTGTGGCTGACTTCCTGCTGAGTCACTTTAGGTATTTCAAATCCACCCTGCCCAGTCTACCTGCCTTTTAAAAATCCTTTTCTTCTAAAACCTGTCCATGTTTTGGACCTCTTGGCTTTCATGACAATATTGTCACATTTTCTCATTTATTTCCTCCTATTTTCAACACTCTGCCATGTCTTCTGACTTCACCTTTTCTCACCCTTAATTCCAACTGTACCTACAGATTGATCCATATGTATATTTGCTTTCATCGTCTCTTATGCTCATTTCCCCCAATTTCATGTAATATTTTCTCCCGATAATTGCATTTCTTCCTGTAGTATATTCACTGTCACTCCTTTCATAATGCCACCTTTTCACCTTGACCCATCAATCCTTTCTATACTGATACTTGACCCATCAATCCTTTCTATACTGCCACTTTGCTTTCATAATTACAATACTTTAACGCTAGAAAAGTTTGAAAAAAAATTTCTCATATATCCCTTTCAGGATAACAATATCCCTTTACCTTATTATTGTGTCTTATGCCTTAACCAGGTCTGGCTGTAAGCAGCAGTACAAAAAAGAACAATGTGGAGGTGATGGTATAGAAAAGTCCAAACCATGGCCCAGATGTGATATATGAACACTTTGCCTACTTAAGTAAGTCTAACATGCACTCTGATAAACATTGATCAGGAGGAATGCTTTTGATTTGGCCATTAGTCACCCTAAATTCCCTTTGATTTCAAAGTGACAACTGTATGGATGGATCTTCAGGTCCATGCACAGTCCAAACAGAGCTCCAGAAAGAATTTGAAAGACAACTTATAGGAGAGGACCCTAGGTCCTAAGTTTTTCAAGCTGTAATCATGAACATTCATTTAAAAGAATGAAATATCAAATAATTTCTAATCATAGCAATATTAGAGCATATCAGAGCATATTTAATTGTAGCATTGATATGCTACTTTACACCAGGAATATTTAAAAATATTTCTTTTTTTCATTTTGCTGCAAAATACGTGTGAATGAAATAAATGCTTCTTGAAATTTGGGACTATTTCCATAACAATATTTTTTAGAGAAAGTTGTTGTGTATGAGAAATAAAGCAAACCTGTTAAGTTTCCATAGTCAGTAGGAGCCAAATTACTCCTGTCTACTTCATCCAGAAAAGCTGGCTGATACAAAGTCTTCTGGCAGTGGAAGATTTATATTTTCTTTAATTTATTCAGAATAAATACTGTCCAAGCAGAAAGAGGCCCTCACAGCACGAACAAAGAATATGCTATATTTAAGAGGTCATGTCTGACTTTGAACATATGGCAGTGATTCCTGAAGTCAGAAATAAAATGTAATACTTGTAATATGGCATGTAATACTTTCTGTACTCCACCAAATTACCAGGGAGACAGATTGTGCTTTTCTGAGTATACTGACAAATGTCCTCCTCATTACGGTTTTGCCCTTTTCATATTACCATATCATTATTCTTTTTCTTTTGTACTCCCGTGTGCAATTGAGATGACTACATTCTTTGGCAATATTAAATATTTTCAGGATTGCTTAGAAAATCATCAGACATTTATTATTCTTCTGCTAATATGAATTCATCAGTAAAAATATATACCTCAAGGGGAGCCACCCATTGCATTTAGCCAAACCAGCCAACCATTCCAAAGGTAATAAAATAGCGTTTATAACCAGGAATAAACTGTGACATTTTTTCTAATGAGATTTCCAAGCTGAGTCTCGTTGGCAGCCATTTTACATTTGTGATGCTAATAATGAGTGGGAACCTGATGTTAATAATTAGTAGCTGTTTTCTTTTATAATCTTTTCCTAATAACTTTAGTACAGAAGCACACTTCCCTTGGGTTTCTCGTTGTTTTGAGCAGGGCATTTGTGTTGCAGTAGCATTGATGCAGCCTTACCCTAGCATGGTATCAGAACAAACAAACAGCCTCCTTGAGCTCATGCCTGAAGAAAAGAAAATGAGAAGGCAAACAAAATCCCACCTGTGCATTTATTTTCATGAAGAAACAGAAAACTGTTCATTTGACATGGCAGCTCCCCCCCGCCACACCTTCAACAGGGCAGCTAATGCTCCTGAAGAGCCCATTGCAAATGCAGGGACATATCCATTGTCCCTCTGCCACGGGCTGGCACCTTTCCCATGGCAGCATCGCTCTTTCCCATTGCACTGAGATCCTCAGATGGGAGAAACCATGAGATACAGAAAGAAAAGAGCTCATCACATTACCAGTGACTCCTCTTTTTTTCAGCAAAAGAAGGAACCAGCCACTTGACTCCATATGAAAGGAAAAGAGAAATTAATAAAATTTGGGATGGAGAAAACATGATCAGAGGAAAGATAATTCCCACCACCATGGGAAAGGTTGGGAGAAATTCTTTGGCAAGTGCCAATGCAGGAGAACATGTCAGCCATGGTTGGGGTGGTCCCTTCAGATTGTCAAAACCTATTAAACCTTTGTATGTCCCCCAAAACCTGGGGAAGGAGGAGGTCTTAGCAGTCAATTACTTGAGTCCACTGTTTGAGAGAGGCAGTGGAACTCAAATTGTGTATGGAGTGGTTTCTTTTTTTATTTTAAATGAAGAAACGTAATTAAAATAATAGGAATTTCCTGGGGAAATTCTCAGACTGTTCATTTTTTAAGAGCCTTTGTATTACAAAAGGTGTTTGAAGTCCTTGAATTTTTACCCGTTAGCCACCTTTAATCTAATTTCTAATCTCTTAATAGCCTTAATTGAGTTCTGAATACTTTAAATTATTAAACATCTTTGGGGGATTATGATTTCTATTTCTGATTATACAAAACAATATCAATTGAACAACACCCTCCACCCCCATTTATGTCAAAATAAACTATCAGGGATTTAAGGCATATACTTTAAGGGCAAGATATTTGCATTTGAAATACTACTTTAAAATACCTGTGCTTTCAGGCAGGCTGGAGAAGATGAGCAGTGAGAAATGAGGGAACAGCAAGATCCCAATGTAGGCCCTAAGTCAATGGAGGGTCATTGTCTCTTTTTGGACTCTTTATTGTATGCGTAGAGGCTGGCCATGGCCATGAAGCCAGCAGTGGCCAGTTGCCAGTGGGGTGGTGGGCCACGCTGCTCACCCAAGGCACAAAGTCGCCTTGCTCTTCTCAGCTGGGATGGAGCTCCTTCCCATCCCAACCCAAGGACTTCACACCTCCCTGCTCTTCCAGTGCCAGGGACAACTGGTCAGATATAGACTCCATTCTAAATCAGCTTGGGTCTCCCATCTAAGCCTTTTGTTCCTCTAAACTTTCCTAATCTGCCCAGTCTCTACCCTCCTCAGAGGCTTACTACCTTCCTGTACCTCATAATGAACCTTCCTCTTCCTCCTTGGTCCCTTGGCACCAAGGCAATTTATTTCCCTGCCCCTCCATGATATTCCTCCTTCCCCTTGGAAGACGCTAGCCCTGGCAGGGACAGTAACCCCTGCACTGAGGAGGCATCAGTTCAGACACCACTCTAAAGGCAAAAAGGCCCTGGGGAACAGAGGACAGCTGGCAGCCCTATCAGACAAGGGATGAATGAGTGTCTTAAGTCACGGAGAGTAGCAACTTGTTTTACATGTTGCCACATGCTGTGGAATAAAATACTCTCTAGTAATGCAGATATGGCATCCAAAGCAGATATTTGTAGCATGAGCTAATACCCACGGAAAAGCTCGATTTTTATCAAATAAAGCCTCCTTTGTAAAAATCAGGCATTTATTTGCTATCAAAAGACAAACAAGCTTTATTAACTTGAAGAAAGTATTAGCCTTTTTCACTTTGGTTGCTGATTTTACTTTTTACTCAATTTTTGTTAGACCTCAGTTTTAGATACTGTTAATTTGCCTCCACTTGTTTTCACCTCCGTTCCATCTAAAGAATTAGCTTTCATATCCAGCACCAGAAACAACATATTTTGAGGGCTAAATTCTTTCCCTAAATTCAGAGCAAGATTTCAAGTTGCCATTTCTGGCCATGTTGGATGTTTTCTAGAGATCCTAGGAAAACGTCCATAAAGTTCCTTGGGAACTCACAGTTATGCTTGTAACTCATCTCTGGTACCTACTGTGGAGTCTGGTTTCATATACGTAAAAGAAACGCCCTTTTGGTGTATCAGTGTTAGAACCTGGATCTAACTGCCACCTTCATTCAGGATGAGCAGTGCTCTACTTCAGAAGTTGTCCTACTGATTAAATAGGCACAAAAAGCACATTATTAGACAGACTTAACTATTTACTGGTATTATTTTCAATCTGTATTGCTGTAGCAGCTATGATTGTCAGTTGAACTCTAGAGACAGTTTCTTTTTGACAATATACCATGACAGAAAACAGTATCTTCCATGAGCTTACAGTCTGAGGTGCTGATCCAGGAGGTGTGTATGCTCCAGCTTATTTGCTGGAGCTGTCCATCCATGTCCATAGATGTGCAGATATTTAAGCAGATATATAGTCTATACTGCTGGGTTCAGGCTTGTACTTCAGTTGCAAACTCCTTCATGTTCTTTTTATTTTTCTTTCAATACTGAATTTTACTGTGTAGTTACATTTACATTTACTACCTAACAAATTGAGACTTTCCTAACAACAACATGTATATTTAGATATATATGTAAATGCAGTAATTTTTAATGCACTATATGGATCAGAGTAATTCTGAAAGATGAGTTGACATAATTATGTAGTTCAGATTCTGCAGAAGCCTGTCCTATACACTTTACATAAAAGGCCTGACTCATACAAGTGTGACAGCAAAATGAAGGCCACTAAACTAAAAGATGAAAACGGACAAAAGATTTCGGTTAAGGCATTTTGGCTAAGACACTTAACTTTAAGAAAGTCAGCATAAAAAGTCATTCAGCTCTCCTTTTGACTTCTTACCCTAGAAAGAGAGAACAATAAAAAAATCAGGCAGCAATAAATTTAGAGCAAATTAAAAAAAAAAAAAAAAACTTCTATGTAGCACATGTCCTGACTATAGAAACCATTTCTGTAATAGGTCATCAAATTAAATACTTTGGCTGGATAACTTTTTCATCACTCATAAAGAGCCAAGTCCTTTCCACCATAGTCAAGCCAACATTCTTCAGTGAGACCAACACAAGATCTGAGCAAACAGTGGGACTTAGCCCAGTATTTACGAGATGGTTATATTCTATGAGAACAATAAAGGCAATTAGATCTCATGTTCAGCATTTCATCTGTTTACTGAAATGCAGGAGTAAACTCCCTTTTACCATTCCATAATTTGATAAAACCACTATAAAGGGGCTTTAAAAGTAATAGCTACTAACCACGGGGACAGTACTGGGTCACTGGGTCATGCTTTACTTGAAAAACTTGCTTTAGCTACAAATTACCCTAGCAATCTATAGGCATATGCATAAATATGAACTATAGGACTTCATACTGAGAACTTCCTTCCCCTGTCCTCACCTATGAAGAACTTTTCTGCACAAGGAGAATTACACAGTGGTGTTACAAATTATATGCCAGACTTCAGTCTGATTTTTGGATATTTACACTTCTAAACCTTTCAAACTACCGGTTTCTAATTAAAATTATGACATGCTCTTTCAACAACAATAACCCAGTATGTAAGGATTCTGCATACCTTTCAAACCTTTCACAAGGAAGAAAGTCAGCCTTAATTTGCAAGTGAGGTTTATTGTTTCGGTGGCTTTAAGGAAGGCAACCTCTTTAGAAGCAGACGGCCTCCTGAGTGTGCTGGCAGGAATGTGACACAGGAGACACGAGTCTAGAGCCAAAGTTAAGGAAAATTACAATATGTAAGCCCCAGATTTCAGTAAAAAGATAAGTTTTTCTTTCTTCTCAAAGATAAATCCTTTAAAGTGAGGGTCAAGTCTACCTAACAGTGGCAGGGAGACTCTTCCTCGGTCTTCAGGGAGACATATTATCAACGCTAGGTGTGCCTTACCGGCCCTCATCACTACTACTTCAGCCTCACACACTGAAGTAGGAGAGCTTCTCCCACTGCCCATACCATGCAAAGGAACTGATTTCTTTGCTGTTACCACTTCAGGGCTGAGGGAATCCTCTTTTTTCCTCACATACAGATATTAAATGTCACTGTCAGCAGCTGGCATTCAGCAGTCAACACTGTCAGAAGGAACATCTCCATGGTCGTCACCTCAGCCTTGGCAGGAGAAGCAGGGTGAATGCAAGTGCAGGCAAAGCTGTGCACTGGCCAACTAACTAGCAGGAAAACACCCTTTAGCACTATTTATCCTCTGCACGGAGTTCCAAGGGGGAGATGCCACCTCCTGAGAGCAGAGGTTCCTAGGAAGAGTGACTAATAAAGGTGCCATGGCCATTCTAGGAGGAATCTTTCTGTGCTTGGGAGGGGCTCCTGCAAAAAACCACTGTGGCACAGGGTCTGTGGGAATTGCCTTCTTGGGGTAGCCTCCAGCATGATGCAGCCTGGGGAGGCAGAATGAGGAGATGAACAGCTCCAGCAATGATGGCCCGCTGCAGGGATGCTGGATTTTCACACCTGCAGCCACCACACCGTGGTGGCGCAACCCACGGGACAGGGAGGGCAGAGGAGGACCTGCTCTCTCCGTGCTTAGATTGCCTAAGTCCTACCCCCATTCTGCTGGTTGACCTCGCTCTAGTTTCCTCCGTTAGCACATCCTCGGCGTGAGCGGGTAAAACAACAAGGTGCAGCTCCTCTCCCTCCGCTCTCCAGGCCGCCCGCGGACCCCGGCCAAAGAGCCGCCCCGCCAGCACGGCTCCTCCGGGGCGCCCGGCGACACCGTCCATCACCGCCGTTTTACAGGCGAGCTTCTCTCCCAGAGAAAAAAAAAAAAAATACTTTTCCCGCCCACGCAGCGATGCTTTTTTTCCAGGGAAAATAAAATCGAACAGACCCACACGCCAAGCGCCAGCGCGGTGCCGCTGGCTGTGCTGCCGCCCCGGCCCGCCTTTGGGAGCAGGTGCTCGGCGCTGCCGCCGCCCCAGAGCCCCCTCCAGCCGGCCGCGGCACCTTGCGAGTCATCCCCGCTCCCCCGCCCCGGGCGGCCGTCGGGTGTCGCTTCCCATTTCACTTGGAGATATTTTCGGGTGGCAGGAGCCGCCTCGTCATTTCCGCCAGGAGAAAAAGACACCGGCGCGGCAGCCGCGGTCGCGGAGAGCCGCGGGAGCCGCCGGCCACTGGAGCGGGCAGCTCGGAGCCAGAGCCCCGCTCCGGGACCGACCCCTCGGCGGGGCCGGAGCCGCCGCTGCCCGCGGGTCCGCGGGGGCGGGAGGCGTCGGAGCGTGCCGCCCTCTCCTCCCCCTTCCTCCTCCTCCTCCTCCCCCTCCCCGCCGAGCCGGCAACATGAACTGAAATCCCCAGAGAGGCACAGAGGCGGCGAGCGAGCGAGCGGAGCGGAGGCAACCGGGGATATAGCGGCTCTCTCCTCCCGCCGCCGCCGGCGGGGTTCCGGGCAGCGCGGTCCCTCCGCCCCGCACATCCTCGTCTCTCGCCCGGAGAGCGGCGGCCGCCCGAGCCCCGCACCCCCGAGCCACCCATGGCCCTCATCATGGAGCCCGTCAGTAAGTGGTCGCCGAGCCAGGTGGTCGACTGGATGAAAGGTGAGGAGCGGCGCCGGGGCTGCCCTCTCCCATCACCCCCCACCCCGCAGGTGCGGGGAGCTCCGCGGCTTCCCCCGCGCCGGGATCCCGCCTCTCGGCACCGCCAGCTCCCCCCACGCTTTGGCTCGGGCTGGGAAGGGAGGCGGGGGGCTGTGGTGGCCGGGGCGAGGGAGCAGCGTCGGGACCGGCGGCTGCGCTCCCCACCCCTGCCCGGGGCTGAGAGGGGGGCTGCTGAGCGACCCTCGGCAGCCCGTAAAGGCGGGGAGGGGGCCGGGGGCAAGGCTGTGCCCGGGGGAGCCCGGGATGCTCCCGGGCGGCGACCCCGGTGTGTCGATGGAGCCGCCCCCGCAGCAGCGGGGGACGCGAGGAGCGTGTCCGGCGGGTGCGGCGCGAAATGACTCGCGGATGAAAGTTCATCCGAACGTGCGGGGAGACTGGGGGGGACACAGCCGGGACAGGCTGCAACCTCTCCCCGCGAGGGGGAAGGGGGCTCCGCAGGCGGGGGAACCGAAGAGTCAGTCCGTGCCCTCGGGGGGCCGAGGCGCCCGCCCCCTCCGCCCCCTCTGCCGTGGGGCCGCCGTGCCGGGGCGAGGGCGCCGCACGTCAGGGGGTCCCCATCCCCGGGGGCCACATTTCGACATCCCCGGTTGAAGGGGGCGCGAAAGAGTCCTCTGGGCTGAGTGTGATTACACCGCTGCTCCGCTTCTCCCGCTCTCTCACCTGTCTTTCCCCCAGATAAACTCTGCTAAGAATAAAATTTGAACTTTCTGGAAATGCTGTTCTGTTATTCTGTGTGCACCGACATGGCTTTAATTGTAATTTAAAAAGGTCTTTTGGTTTTTTTGTTGGTTGGTTTGTTTTTTTGGTGCTTTTTTGGGGGGGGAAGGGGGTGGGATGTTTCGTTTTTATTATTATTTTTATCTCTTAAGTTAGGCTGCAGCTGTGTTTTGAATAAATCACCATCTAGTATTATATATCTTTTTATAAAGATAGAATGACCGGATGGGTACAACTTTTGAACAACTGCTACATTGTGGGAGTTCTTTATAACATGCTGCATGCTACTAATGTGTCAGTTTCATCATCCATAAAATTTCAGGCATATAGCATATGTTTTCAGTTATTCAATCCTGGCATTTATAGCTGTCGAGTTACAATTGTATTCAACATACATAGTTTTGCTCTTTCTGAAGCTTTCTCAATCCCTTTAATAATAATAATAAAAAATGATGTGATGCTTCATATCCTAAGAAATTAGTAAATATTAATAAGAAATGGAAGGAGTTACAGATGGTCAGTGTTGAAAGCAAACGCTTTTCAACTTCAAAATGGTTTTTTACAGGTATTTAGCTTCCAACATTTTTACCTCTGGAAAAAGAAAAGAAAAAGGTTGTGTAGGACGTTTTCCTAATCAATGTCTGAGATACCTTTCCCTGTATTTTGGGAATGCATAAAAAATAATGAATTTGGAGATCATGCATTTTTTAAACACTTCAAAAATGCAATTCGTCAAATACTTTTTATAAATGACAGATGAAGTGCATTGCATACTGCTTTGTATTACATCAGTATAAAATCAGTCATTTTAAAAGAACAGGCTGACTAAATGGTAACATTAAAAACTATGCGGCTGAATAAGGGTTTGTGGTTAGAAACCTGTGACTAACACTCAGAGCTGTAGATCTTTAAAAATAATCAAGTAAACTTTACCAAAAAAACAAACAAACCACTTATTGCGGTCATACCTACTTTCTGGATTACAAAGCTTGCTTCTTAGTGTTTATCGTGTTTATTTTGGTGCGAGTGCTTGACTGTTTGTCTGGGATACTTAGGTTTTTACTGAGTGAACACATACATGTTGCTTCAAGCTTTCATTTCTTCATTTTGTATTCTGTGTAGCAGATGAACCTGCAAAGAGTTCAAAGAGATAAAGCACCTGCCTCTGACTAGCACTGTTGGATGAAAACCACTTACTTAGATAGCCACTCCAGTTTAGAAGTTCAGCCTGGAAATAAATATGACAGCAGAGGTGGGCAGGTCTGCTTCTGCCTGATGAGTCACAGCTTGCTGAGGTTGGAGGAAGGATGGTAGTGGATCAGGGCAGGTGGTCCTTGCTGCAACAACTTCATTTTCCTCACTTAAAATTTCTAGTGTTGCAAATGTTGTTATTGAAATCTATGTGAAAAGATGTTCTTTTGCTGCTTTAAATGCATTGTCTCCAGCAATTGACATTTTTGAAAATCTCAAAAATAGTTTATTTGTGTTTTAAGAGGCACCCAAAACAGTTTGATGAGTAAAACATGAATGTGTTTTTGTCATGGGAACTTTGGAGGGACTGCAGTAGGGGTCTTTGCATTAGGGGCAGTCAAGTCTGGTTTGCATAAATTACATTAAAGTTCAAGATGCAAGGATATTTTGCTGACTTACTGAGGTCATTAAACAGAATTGTAAATGTTGAACTTGGTTTTATCCTCTTCCTGTAAGTAAGTACCCTGCTATGTCATATGCCTGCTCAGAGCAGCTCTGTAAAGAGCATTCTTCAAAAGAGATTTCAATGTTCAAAGCAAAATCTTTCCTGAAAAAGGAAAATCCTACCGTTTAACGTTGTTTACAGTTATCTGAAAGTAAGGGGAAATGAAACACTTTAGCTTTTATTGCTCTCAGTGTTTTTGTGATGGTCTTGTTGGTATGACCTGAACGTTAGCAATAAAAGGCCCTGTCTGGAATTCTTTATTTAGGCAAAAGAGCCGTTACCTCAGTGGCATTTTGTTCAGGGTAGTGATAAAGCATTGGGCCTCATATTACGAGATGTGAGAAATGAAGACAGGCAAAGTATTTCCACTCAGAAGGGTTAGGTAAAAGTGCCAAGCTCTGGGCTGGATGACTGAATAAGGAACTGGCTCAAGACTATGGGCGTTCATGGAATAAATGCAGTTTCTCCAGTATCTTCTCAGTTTTTAATTCCTTGATATACACAATTGGTCTGTGGATCCTTTTAATGGCCTGAGTCCAACACTGCTGAGATACAGAGTTGTACCTGGAATTGGTTATACAAATAAGCAGTTACCTAAATTTTGACTGTGAAAATGTGAAGGATAAGGAGTTGAGGACCAATGCACCAGTTAAACTTTGCAAATGAAAAGGACAAACTGAGTGAAGCCGATGTCAGCATATGAGTTTTTTGAACCCACAGACAGAAGATTAACTGTCGTAGAGCTGGAAAAGGAATAGATGGATTAGCTCATCTCTCCAGGAAGGCATATTGCACGTGGAGGATAAAATGAATATTTAAATTCATTCAAACCATGTATTATTTTCATACATTTAGTACTAATTTTAAAGGTCCTGTATGGATCAGTGAGCTGAAAATGTGTCAATCACCTCCTCTGCCTCCCCTTTGCAGGACATGTGTGGATTCCACTGTCACGTTGCAAGACGTTGCCATGTTGCATAGTCAAGTGTTGTTGAATGTCATGGCCTTCACGACTCAGGAAGGGAACATGTCAGATGTGTTTTAGATTTCTGAGGCTCTGAGAAGACTCAAAGACATGCAATTGCTTACCAAACATTAGGGTGTTTTTAATGGAATCTTCTAATTTAACTTCTTTGATCTGGGGTTATTTATGACTGTATTTTTATAAGGGTCTGCTCCTTTTAACAATATTCAAGTTTTAATTCAGTACTAATCTCTCAATGGCAGAGTCTGTTTCAAAAGGCAATCCACCTGAAAAAGAATCGATATTACTTTATCTAACAAAGCTTAAATATTTATTTTTTGTTTACTGAATGACAGCTCATAGAGCTTGTATTAAGCTCATACAGCTTTAACTGTTGTAATAGTAGTCATACCCAAGAACTGACAACTAAGGCATGGAGCTGCTCTAAGGAGTGGGGGATTTTTACCTCTATAAAGTCTAATTTGCCAGCATTTAGAAGGACTGGGGGAAGAGAAGGAGAAACATGAATGTGCTAGCAAGGCAAAAGCGGAGTGTGGAAGCTCCTCATTTGCATGCTGGAATATTGCACGGGTTTGAGAATGGAGTTTCTGTCTGCTCTTCATGTGCTGAAGTTCATGTCCATTTTCAGTAGCGTGTGAGCAAGTAGTAGTTTGCAGAGTCATCGTGGGCTGCCAACAACTGTGCTCCAGTTGGTGCAATGGGAATTACATGGTACTCATCAAGAAAACGCAAGACTTTGTGGGAATGCTCTGAAACTAAATACTTCAATACTTAATGATAATTTTTAAGAAAGTGTTGCCATGGGGATCCTTTTACTCCTGTTTGTGCATGTGCCGAGCCCTAGGACTGCTGTGGCAGCACCCAGGTTCTGCTGCAGCTCCTGAACCATTAGTTAGCAATGGGGAAGCTCATCAGTGAAGTCACAAATTCTCTCTCAGCGTTGAGATCTAGCAAATGGGTTTAGGTCATAACAACAGTCAGAGTGATTTCTGTATTCAGGGTCTCTGTCAAATCTACCTCATTTTTGGCCTCAGCTTTCTCTAAAGAAGAATGATATGGACTGAGGTTAGGATGGAGCTTTTTCTGGAGCGTAGGATGGACTACAGTGCTACAGAGGCCTGTGAACACCTACTTAATGATAGAGAGGAGTGTGTTTCCACATATGTATGTACCTCATTTAGGGCTTTCAATTTTGTCTGGATTTGTTTTGGGTTTTTTTCCCCCTAATGGTCTACTCAGTTAAAGGTTCTTTTTTATGCTACTTCCCTTCATATTGATTTTGGCAGGGTTCTTAAAAATTGTGACTATTAAAAATAATACAAAAAAGGCTGAGCTGTCTCAGGGAAACAAAAGCTGGATATTTAAGAGCATGAAAACCACTTGGATTCTGAAACTTTCATTCCTTGTCAAGCGTGTGTAGGTGACTGATGAGCTTCAGAATAGTCATCAGCATGAATAGTCATTGCTATGTGCCATATGTGGACTAGATCAGGTGTTTTACAATTTGTCAGCCTTAAAACTCTTTTTTCTTTCTCCCAGGAAAGGCAAACTGAAATTTTGCAGTATCAGAGGGTACATGTAGTACCACATTAACTTTGAAGTGATGCTATTAAATGGAATTATGACTTACTCTAATGTCTACCAAGAAAAGCTGTAGAAAAATATGAAATAGTGTCATAGTTGGAACTTAAATTTTTATGAACTCACAAACTTTTTAATTTATAGATAGTTGCTTGTAAGAAAGTAACAAGAATTTCAGTAAGACAGACTGTTTTGGAGAGGGAAATCTGTACAAAGAGGGCTGTTCCAAACTTGAGTTCTGAGGACTCCAGTTTTAAAACTATCAAAAGCAGTGCTGGAAGATCTCTCTCTGTAGTTTGTTTATTTTTCCTGTGAGTCTCTCACTTTTTGCTTGCCCTTCCAGCATTAGGGGTTTTAGCAATATCAGTGTCCACCACATCAGTCATGGTGATGTGTTTTAGAGCATCTTGGTTTGTGATTAGAAAGCCTCTCCTGCCATTGTTTATCAGCAGAAAATGAAACTGCAGTTGCAACTGGGATGTGTCAAAGCCTAACAGCCGAGTGTTGCCATAGCAAAGGCGATGTTACATAAGCAGCCACTCTGCAAATAATTCATGCAGCCAAATTTCAAGCATAACATGAGAATTCATATCTAAATGTATGATCTTTTTAGGAGGGAGCTTTCCTAGATGAGGTGATCTCAGTCGCTACTGAAATTGATGTGTTTAGCTGTGAAGCTCTTTTAGCACTGCCCATTTATACCTTTATTTTGTTTGAACATATTGTTCTGTTTCTGAAACATCTGTTAGTTTAAATATGGCCTCACAATATGTTTTCTCAAGTGTTTTTTTGCAACAGTTCGGTGAAGGTCTGTATTTTGATCTTATTCAGATTTATTTGCACACTGCAGTATTAAACCAAGCAATTTACAAATGCCTTTTCTAGTTAATGGAGGTCAAGAATTTTGCAAGCCAGCTCACTTTTCAGGTGAGAGGTTTGAAACATGTATATATACAGTTGTATTTTTAGAAACTTTGCAAGTAGTTGTCTTTTAGCACTCCAAGAATAATAAACCAGGCAGTTTTGTCTTCTAAAACCCAAACTGGCAAATGGTCTTGCCTTTTTGTCTGATCCGCCAAAGCGTACATAGCCATGTAATCTCAGTAAAATTACCATAGCATTGGATTGTTCTGTATTTCCTGGAGTTAAGTAGTAATACTTATTACTGATTTTCAGAGAAATAGGGAAAAACCATTTCCTGAGAATGTTGTCCATATATAGGCTTGTATTCAAAGGTATGCAAGCAGGAGAAAGAGAGTTCATTCCTCAAGGCTTCCATTCTGTGTGGCTGCTGGTTTGCTGTTTTTTTTCAAGAAGTTACCATTTCCTCATTAAATCATAACTATATTGAGGACCACCTGTAGCAAACACCTTCACCAGGATAACAACTTTAGACTTCTAGATCCAAATAAAGCAAAACTGTCCTACTATCACACTTATTGCTTGAATAATTAACTTAATGAATACTTTAAACCTTCAGTTCAGAAGCTGAATGGTAATGGAGACAAATGCTATAGGATAAGGGTTCCCAAATATCTGTGTTGGGAAATTCTGAAATACCACATTTTCCTCATTGATTTCTCCCAGCTCTTCAAATGTAAAGATGAAGTAAGGAAATGGGGATTAATTGGGTTTTTTTCCACTTGAAAATTTTTGGGAGCCCAATATTAGGCTCATATGACAGCCAAAATGAAGAGGTAATCAACTGCCACATGAACCTACTTGCAGCATTATCAAGGGACTTTAAATTTCTTGTTGACAGTTACTCTTCAATTTAAAACAGCTGACGGTACATGAGGAAGCATCTGCTGCTCCTCATAATGCTCCTTTCCTGCAGTTGAAGAATGAAGGGCTGGAAGACATATCTGTTGGTCTGGTGCACCCAAGATCTGGAATGCTAAGTAAATGTCCACTCATATGCATGTTTTGCCCTCACTGTGTATGGGGGTTAGCAGGTATCTGGTAGAGGAAACAAATTGTTCCTTGAGGTTTTCAGTGCAGGCATTTTTCTTATGCAAAGGGTGTTCAGCATTGTCTATAGCAGGTCATTTTAAGGCATTGAAGGCTTAAAAATCTAGCCCATTTTGTACTGCTTATCTGGCAAATAATAATGCCTTTGAGAAAATAGCTGTGGATGTGATCTTGTACGGTGCTTGGCATTTCCAGATTATCCTTTAAGTAGAAATTTAGGGCACTTGGTACCTCAAATGAAATGTCTAGAACAGTAATTTCAAAGTGTTTGGCCTTACATGATTAACATCTGCTACAGTACCATATGGTGGGAATTTCCAAGTAAACTGTTAATTAACATAGGAGTGTACCAGAGTAGGCCTTAATTAAATGATATTCAGTTGAAGTGTATTATTTTAATATGGTCGAATGCAAAGGGCTGTACTTTTGCATTATACCTTTTCTGTTGTGTGAAGAAGAGGGCAAAAAAGGCTGATGAGAATTAATTGATCCTTTAAAATTGAAGGTTCAAGTAGCTTTTAAAATAAATGGTTTAGGACTTGCCTCAGCATCAAGCATCCATTAATTGAAGTGGAACGGGATCTTTATTTGATAATGTTGAATTGTACATTGTGAATGCTGTGGTGCCATGCCCGTGCCACTTGGTCTAGTACCACTGGTGGAATGAAACCTTCCTGTGTGAGCTGGCCAAAATAGTCTGGAAGAGTTTTGGGTTGGGAGCTAAGGTTGTGCCTGAGCGGTGGAAATGCTGGGACCTCCTCCTTGGCCCTCTGTTGTTTGAAAGGAGGAGCATACCCATGTATACAGCTGAGCGGGGTCACCTCTAAAGGGCTCTTGCCTCCCACTGGGGATGATTGCCGACTGTAAAGAAGTTAATAATATTACTGTTTCTCTTAAAGTGTAGAGTTTATTTTTAGTTTGGCCAAATCCACCAGTTTTGAATAGTTACAGCTATAAATGACCTATTTTAAAATAGATACTCTTACTCTGGCCTCCCTTCCTTCTTTCTTTCCTTTCTCTCCTGATAATCTTCATGTCAATAAGAAGGTGAAGAAAACCTTTCTCTGCATATTGAGAGCAGGTAAATATAGGTAGATGGCATTCTTCCTTCTGAGTCCACACCAAAATCCTTCACGGAATTGACAAGAGACCTTAGTCTTTTCAATGAGATGTCAACCTGAAATTTTGACCAGGTGTGGTTGCTGAAGGCTCACTGGCATTTTTCATAATAGTGGGAGAGTTAGCTCTAGCACTCTTAATTAAATTCCGTGTTAATAATTAAAATATTTGTAACCAGATTCCCCTTGTTGATATCCATTACTGACTTATGCCTGCCTTTCTTTAATTGCTTTGTAGTTTTGTTGGTTGCTTTCACACAGTTGATATTTTGATTTGCAAAGTACAGTGCTGTTCTTGTCTTTTTTTTTTTTTTTCCCAGATTTTTAAGTAATATAGGAGGACGGATCTGTTGAGCACAAAGTAGAAGTTTCTCTCTAAACAAATGGCTTGGGTTGTGTACAGTCAACTCTTGTGAATCTGCACTTGTCCTGTTTTGCGTACACCTTTTGAACACCAAAAAAGTTACAGTTTTATTCTTGCTTAGTCTGAGCGAAGTGTGACTGGAGACTTTTTGGTGAAATATCCAAGAAGTACCTTCTTGAGTATTCAGCATTGGATGACTTCTGGCTGTCTTTTTTCTTCTTGCTTTATCATCATGGGTAGAACTGTGTGGCCTTTGCCTCCATTTCTCTTCAGAGGTCAAGCATGGCTCTTTTCAGTAGACTTTGTTTTATTGGAGCTGATATGAAAAAAACAGAAGACAAATGTGTTAGTGTGTTTTTAATTTGGTAGTCCACTTCTATGTGTTTCCAAAACTTTCTGTAAATGCAGGGTGATGAAGTGGTCATTACTGCTTTTCAGAGAGGTGTTAATTGCCCTTTTCAAGTATTGTGGTCTTCAAATATTTTCAAATAAAACCATATGTTAGTTTAACCTAAATGTGAAGGCTTATTGTTTCTTAAATTTCTGTTTATGTTTTTTGATAAAATCCTGATTGTTTTGCCCCACAAGTCCTCTTGAAAATGCCAGCAATCAGTAATTTTACTTATTGGGTACTGGACTTCAAAAATAGATGTAGTTTTTGTTACTTTAGCTGGTTTTTTATTGTATGTTTTAAACCATCTGGATCCTAGCTGTTTAATGCAGTCTGTGGTCAAAAGCCTATTTCTGGAACCCTGATAACTGAGTCCAAGAGTACAGTGTAGTGTGAATAATTTGCCATGCTCTGCATATGGATTTGCGAAACAGAGGTTCAGCCTGGAAGTGTAATTATTGCCCATAAAAAATTTCCATATAAGTGTCAATCTAAACGTTTGAAGAACAGAGGATAGTTTATCATTAGAAAAGTAAGCCAGTTAGGTCTATGACAGGACTCCCTGAGAGCAAATTAACTCATTTTTTTAAAAGAACTGGATAGTTCATAGCCTCCAAAGGAATGTTTTAAATGTCTGCTTTAGCAAATTTCACAACTGACAGAGCATTTGAATGCCTGCATGAGTTATGATGAAGCTACTGTTTGCACTATAGAAAGTATAATGGTGCATATGCAGTCATGAAGCTTCTTTATTCCTGAGATTACCATGTTTTCTTGTGTGGTTTGTTGGGGTGTGTTCTTTTGGTTTTGTTTGGGGTTTTGGTTTGCTTTTGGGCAGTGTTTGGGGGTTTTTTTATGTCTTTTTTTGTTTGTTTGTTTTTGGTTTGTTTTTAAATAAAGGATTCCACGTTCATAGTAACTACCTTGACTTGAATAAGACAGCTGAAAAGTCATGGCAATGCTAATGAAGGAGTGCTAGCTATCTCACAGAATCATAGAATTATTAGGGTTGGGACCTCTGGAGATCATCCAGTCCAACCCCCTTGCCAAAGCAGGATCACCTAGAGCAGGTGGCACAGGAACAAGTCCAGGTGGGGTTTAAATGTCTCCAAAGAGGGAAATTTGATGACCGCCCTGGGCAACCTTTTCCAGTGCTGTGTCGCCCTCAATGTAAAGGAGTTCTTCCTCATTTTGAGGTAAAACTTCCTGTGTTTTAGTTTATGGCCATCACTCCTTGTCCTGTCACTGAGCCCCACCAAAAGAGTCTGGTACCATCCTCTTGGCCACCATCTCCCTCATGGAAATGTCAGTATTTGAAAGTGATCTTAATACTTTACCAACCTAAGGTCTTGGAAGAAAAACAGGACAAAAATCACTTACCCAATGGACTATGAACTATCACTAGATGAACAAAAGACTAAATTTGTAGCAGAGGCTCAAGGTAACTTATTATCAGTTACCAAAAGTTTACACAGTTTACAAGGAGCTCACTGATAATTTGCTTGATCTGCCTTGAAATAGGAATTGCTCTTCTGTTACTTATTTGGATATCATCTGATTTCTCTCTTCTGTCCTGTCTGTTGTCCCTGAGCTCACTGTAAACCTTGCTGAGCTATCGAATTATGAACTGGAGGTAACTAATGCTAGTTACGAGTTATGGATGAGTAAACCTGAACAGACTGCGCAATGAGTGCCTGCCTCTGGTGGTGTTACCAGATTGTAGGTCCTCCTGACACCGTTGTCTTCCAAAGCAGGGTGCAGTGATGTGCTGTACGTGGCTGCCTGGGCATCCAATTGTTGTGACTGTGGGACAGTGGCTTGAGTGCAAAATAGTGTCCTATATATTTTTCACCTCCTCAGATCCAAGCAAATTCCTCTCTAGAGGAGTGAGTGCTCTGTGTAATAGAGTAACTGAAAATAAAACTCCAATATGTGACATGTTCCTTCAAAAAACCAAAAATTAAAGTTTGTTTTCTAGTTCAAAATAGGGTAAAGCTGAATACAAATTTTGCTGCCCACTCCCTTATAAAAAAGTATTTGAAAGACCTTTACCTTACAAAACTTTTTTTTTTTTGAGTTGACAATATATTGTGGGTAGTGGTGGAAATGGTGACATTTCAGATCCAAAGCAAAAATGAGAATGCTTGTAACTCTTCAGTTGCATATGTGCAAAATTTATTCAACAGGCAGAATTAAATAGCATCTTGAAATTGTATTATTATCATTTCATTAAATTTCCTCACTTTGTTGGTGTTCAGCAATGTGGTCTACCTGTTACAGGGTAATTGACTTGTATTTATCCTAAGAATTAAAACTGTAAATCTTAAGCCCTTACCCTCTTATTTAGTGCTCTCAAATAGTATAAGGAGTTTCCTACAGAATACTGGTTTGATAAATCTTGCTAAATCAAAATTTGCTTCAAAAAGGAATTACAATGAGACTTATGAAGGAAAAGATTGATGTGTGTTGAGATTTAGTTTCAGTCAATGCTAAAGTAGTTTCTAAAATGACAAACGTATCGGATTTACTTTCCTTCCGATAGAATCTTTGAAAGTGTTACAGCAGGTCACGAAGTTGTAGCTCAAAGTTTTTTGAGTTCAAAGCATCTCAGTAATGTCAAATGTTATGACTCTACACTCTAGAAGAAAAATGGCTTCCAGATTATAGTAATTCAGAATGGGCATATAAATAGAAATGGCTTTTTGGTGGCATGATCTGGTATTTAAATCTCAAGAGGTAATTTTTTGTTTGTTTGTTTAATGCTTACTATGTAAGGATTTTTTTAATCACTGTGGAACAGCACAAAATGATAAATAGTTCAATGATAAAATTCTGCCATCAGTGTTGAGAAGAATAAGTCCTTGTAGTGTCTGTAGAAGAACACACCCTTCTTGCATGTAATCAAGCAGCCTAAGAACAACTGACTTCAACTTTTGATGAGTTTTTGAATGTGATTCCTTTAAAGTTATTATTGCATGACAGATGGGAAGTAAACTAGCTTAGAGTTCAGAGTGGTCAGATACTGTCAGCTATAAAGAGTTGTCTGCCTGTTTGGCTTTTTTTTTTTTTTACCCATTTTTTCCCTTTCCCTTAATGATTTTTTTGCTGTGGCATATGTGACTTCGTTTAAATTTGCTCTGTGCACTCTAATCCAATTGCTTTGTTTAGTCAAATGAATAGTTTTTTGTTTAATTTTGAATTTTAGCTATTTTTTAGCATTATGTGCATATTTAATTAGGATACGTTATTAAAGATTAGATTCTCACAATGGGATGTGTGCCAGCTCATGAAATGAAGTCATGCTTGTCAGGAGATAGTAAATAATAAGCTTAGTAAGGTTTAAAAGATGTGTCTTGCAAAACATTAGCCCTTGTAATGAGTGCAAAGTGGCAACAGCACATAAATATCAATTGTTTTTCTCCAGTGGACCCATTTGAACATGAGTTTTCTTAATTTGAATTAATTTATTTTTTTTAACCAATTTAATGAAACAAACAAGAAGGGATGTTTGTGTTTTCAGAAACCAGTTTCCCATCTCAGGACAATGACTTGTTTTGAACCCAAGGGGAACAATCTGACATTCATACAGTATTTTATAATCTCTGTCCAGTGAATCTCCATTTTGGTGCAAGGAGGTGTCTTGGACTCCCAGCTTTGCTTTCGGAACTGTCTATATTTTGTTCTTCATTTTATCCGAAATCTTTTAATGCTCCTGGGAGCAGGGGCTTGGAGCATAAGGTTCCCAGTGCTCTTAAATGCCTCAAGCATCCTGTTCGCTGTGTGTGTGCATGAGGCTGGTGTGTCCATGGTGGCATTGGCAAGAGTAGGATTTGGAGACAAGGACAGCTCTGTCTCCATCCTAATTTGTTCAGACAAAACTGCTTGCAATCATGCACTGAAAGATTTTGATATCTGATCTTAAATTCAGGCATCTAATTCTGTCTTTAAGAGCATGAGTCTCTCTGGGGGCCTGGGCAGACTATTTCCTCTGCTAATAATGTGGAGTTTTCAGTGATGTTTCTGATGTGGTCCCTGGTCCTTTTGGCAGAAGGAGAAGCTGTCGTAGCCCTTTTTTGGGGTGCACCTCCAGCCCAAAACAAGGCAGGGAAACAGGAATGCAATTGTATGATGTGAAAAGCAGACTAGTTTAATTGGAGAGGAGAAAAGAGGCTTACTATGCATACATACGTATTCTTAGTCACTTTTGTTTTGCATTAAATTCTTTTTTCCATTTCTTTAAGTTGTATTAATAACATTTTTGAAATTGCATGTCTGAAGTAAGTGCTTTACTCAGGAGCTGTGTGGTATAAGATGTAATCCCAGGAAAGAGAAATGGTCTTTTCTAATGAGCAAGTGTTTCATGAAGATTAGTAAAAGAAAACCAAAACCAAACACATAACGAAGAAAATTCTGCATATTTAGTAATACAGGGATGCTTACAAAGTAGCAAAACCATGTAGTATCTGGTGCTGGAACTAAGTGGCTGTTATGCGAAGTAACCATGTTTTGCTGTGGGTACAGCATTACCACTTTTGACTGACATACAAAACACTTGTACTCACTAGTGGAGCGCCTTAAATACCCCACCTTTTTTTTTTTTTTTTTGTAAGAAACTCTTATCCCAAGTGTCTGAATGAAATTACAGGAAATGGTTCTTTATACTGGCTGATTTTTTTTCCCCTGTGCTGCTGGACCCCCTGTATTGCTGATATTTCTGGGGAGTTACCAGTATTACAGTAGAAGGGGCATCACCCACTCTATCCCAAGTGCTCTGGCTCTTCCTCATTATAGGGGAGGGAGAAGGTTAAGTGCCTTATGTCATCTTTAGTTTAAGCTCATTGAAGCATCTCTAACTGTCTGTCTGCTTTTTTTAATGAAAGAAATTTGTCTTGTAACAGCTTTATGTGCCCAGCTAATTAAAACCACTCTGTTATATTACTCTCCATGCATCCTGTTTGGTAGGCAGAAATTGTTTGCACTTTGACAGATTCATTTTGGGTCATGTTGGTTTTGTAAGATGCTGCTGTCTTGGCCTTGTATAACTTAGAAATAATAAGACATTAAGGCATTTTATATATAGGCAAATACAATTGTTAATCATTAACACAGAAAACATTTTCAATCTTCCTTAGCTTCATAATAGAGTTTGTTCTGTGTGTGAATGCCTCTGCCTTATGGTGAGACTAAGTTGAGTGACCTTTAGTTTGATACACGAAGCCTGGGAATGTGTGTTAAGTAAATAAGTTGTTACAACATTTTAAGCCTTTTCTAGTAACCTTTTTAAAAGGAAAAAAATACCTTTTTTGCTGAAGAGGCAGGATTGTCTATTCTTTCTTAGGCACTCAGTATTGGTTGATGTCCTTCAAATTACTTGCTGCCTGGTGTGTTTTTCCAGTGATGTTCTCATTGCAGTGATTTGATTTCTTCCGTATGAATCTGAGTGTGCACAGGTGGTACTTGAAGGCTGCTGTGCTGCCTGTCACTCCTGATTTGAGACCTGGAGGTCTGAGAACTTCACCCACCTGAGAAGCTGCATCAGCTGTTAAGGCAGAGCCACCTTCTAAACAGACCACGCTTTTCCTCCTCTCGTTTTCTCATGCCAAAAGCTGTGGGGTGGAATGAAGATTAACAACCCTGTTAACTTTTGTCCCAGCTGTTAAGCAGTCCCTTGACAAACTCTTCAGTGATCATGTTGCTGCAGATTCTGTAGCACACTAAAAAAGGGACTCATTATTAGTAGATTAAAATTTCACAAATTTTGTTTCTATTCAGTATATTGTTGACTGGAGAAGTTGGATTCTTTTTGTAAATACAAGAGTCTTGAAAATGAAGAGCAACTCCTCTCCTCCCACCCCTCCAAAAGAGAGAGATGGCAAGGGCTTAAGTAGGCACCTCAAGTAAAGAGAATGTTACAGCCTGAATGGCCCTAGACAAGATGAAGTGAATACTTGCATAGGTTATTTGGAAGGAGAAATCTGGTAACCCAACAATAATTTCTCACACTTTAGGCTGAGCAGTTGAAGCTGTCAAAATTTGCTATCTGGTTCACCATTACGCTGACTGAATGTAGGAGAGGAGACAGTGTTTGTAATTCATAATGTGCTATTTTGGTAGAGGCCTGGTACTGGACCCCAGCTGGATGGGTACCTCCTATCTTAGGCTCTGTAAAATGTAGGCCCTGTATACCCTAAGTTGTCATACATAAAAAGAGAGAAGTGATGTTTGAGTAGACAGAAAAAAAAAGTCCTGTAAATTTTTCGTTTTATGTAGCTTATCTGAAGTGACTTTGAGCAATAGGAAATCTTTTGGTGTGAAAATTCCTGCCTGGTATAGCCTATAGGTTTGCTATTATCTTGCACAGCACATATTATTGTTATGTTGATAAGCAAGACACTGGAAAACAAATCTGTACTGGTGAAAAATAAACAAATATACCCCCAAAACCATTGGCATACCTTGAAGCTGCATCAGAAGTTTGAGAGCTTTGACAAAATACTGGTACATGATGTTGCAGTGGCTGTGGGCTCAATCTGCATCCTGTTTATTCCAAAGGCAAGTGAGGCTTCAGTACACGCTGCTCAGTAAGTCACCAATTGTGAGTCAGGTCATAATAGGACTTTAGGGATTTTTAAAAATGCACTAAAGAGAAGTATACCAGATCATTTAGTGAGTCTGTACAGTATGTTCATGTGTGAAAAGAAACTCAAATATTAGATGAGGTCCTCAAGAGTATTCCTTATTAATAGTGATAGTAAATGCTGACATTTTGGCAAGCTCTAGCTTTTCTTTGCCCCAGTATTTGTGGTAGCTTTTAAAGGAATGCTTTAATGGGTATTTATGAACTTAAGAAAAATGTGAAATTACATCATCCTACAGTCTGAGACTAAGCCATTTTTGTTTTCAAGTTTGCATGAAAGAAATGATGATATTAAGAGATCAAGACTTGTAGGAAAAGCAGCATGACACAAATTACGGAAAACTAAACTAACGTGACATGTCTTGCATAAACTATACACCAATTTTCTTGTTTTATTTCCTAATGGTAAAATATGATGACAAATGCTGATGGGATTTACCGCAGGGCAAAGGCAGGTTACAGGGAAGAATGGGTGGAGGTGCTTTTATAGTCTTGGTAGAGGGACTAAAAGAATGTCTTCCTGGCTCTCACTTTGGTCATTACTGGTGTGGGCACTGAGCTGCCAATGTGCGAGCAAGGTGTGTGTAGCAGGGTCGCTGCTGGTGATGGCTTTGGTGATGAGCCACCAGTGGGCTGGGGGGGCACCTCGTGCCATAGCCCTGTCCCTCCCTGCAGTGTTCATGGATTATTGATGTGCTCACTGGGCGTGAAATTGCCTGGTACGTGAGATAGGCCTGCATCCAAAGAAAGGATATGATAAAGTCTCACAGTTAACAAAGAAAATTCCTGTACATTGGTTAATCTGTAGCAGGCATGAGGAAGATGATTGTGGTATTAATATTGAGGTTTTAATTAGAGTTGAGTTTCTGAAATTGGTGGCTGCCCTTGTGCCGAAGTGTGTACAGAGCAGGGGGGAAATGAGAAAGCTCCTGCCTACCCACTGACAAGGCTGAGACACCTGGTAAGACAGGTGGAAGGCAGTCCTATAAAGAGTAACTCTGTGTCACCAGCACTTCAGCTACCAGGTCTGCAGTGTTCTGGTTCTGACTCAAGCAAAGCAAAAGAGTCAAGTTTATTCATCGCTCTACTGTGTAATGAGAAGGTCTGTAACAATTGGCAGTTCTGTCATGTTTTGAACACTCATTAACACTTCAGATTAGCTATTAAAGGACATGAAACGTTTAATCACCATGTCTTTTTTTGTTAGCTCTAGTCACTAGTGCAATGCTTTAAAAAAAAAAAAGTAATTAAGTGAAAATTGTACTTTAACAATTTTGCTTGGCATGCAGCAATTTCAAACATTGAGATTACTGGCCTAAGGAAACTACATGTTCTTCTCCCTAAAATAATGTTTTTAAACTCTTGAAATAGTAACATAATAGTTCTACATGTCATGTAGAAGCCTGGAAAATGCCTTTTTACTGTCTCTAAATGTTTGGGCATTTCTAGTGTGCGGTGCAAAGGTGGAACTTTACTCATGATTGAAACTACTGATTTCTCATCTTCTAAAGGTCTGCTATTTAATGAAATATAAGTGTGGTACAGCACTGGTTCTGTAACAGTGACACACTCACAGGATTGTTTCTTTCTTCCCTAGTACTGGTTAGCTATTAAAAAAGCTATTTGGAACAGAATTCTGACTAAGTTTAAAAAAGAGCTCTCTCAATTATAGATTAAAGGAAAATTTATAAGCCTCAGAAATTCTCCAAATACTGAAGCACAGTCTTTTACTATGTTTTCAGCCTGATATTCAAAAGGTTCCAGGTAACAGTAAAATAAAACAGCTAATTCCTTCAGGAGTCCATAACTGTAGGACCTTTTCCTTAAATCAAGATCTGTTCCTTTGCCTAAAATCAGAATTTAATCAAAATGATTTTTGTGTAACTACTCGTGGGCTTGACAATAGAGAAAATATATCTTTGCAAAAGAGAAGAAGGACTGCACATACTTCACAGCTTGTAGAATCCTAAAAATATATTTGTCTTTGGCAAAGTGTCTGCAGGTCTCAGAAACTGTAAGATGTTACGAGAACCACATAAGGAGACATCTGGGACCCTGATTCTTGAGATTTCAGTGCAGGTTTAGGCTGGAAAACTTCTTTCTGTGGATGGTGTGTTAGGTTTTGAGGTTCTATGCAAGAGATTAAATCCTTGAAATTTGATTATCAACTACTGCATGTTAAAAATACCTGCTGATTTTTTTTTTCTAATGTATAACATCAAAAATTCTTGAAGACCAAATTCATAAAATATTAGCATTTAGTTATTTTGCCAGTATAAAAGCTAAAATGAACAAAGAAGGCAATAGGCCTTATGGCTGTATAAAACTATCAGAATTAATTTTGGAATGCATTCTATATAATAACACTGGCTAATCATTTGTTTAGTGGGAAAGCTTTTTAAAAAATTTCTGCAAGCGCTGATGCTTTTGAGATTTTCACAATATTCTAAGGTAATGACATTATTTTCTGGAAGATACTGTGAAGGACATACTTTGATACCTTCCGTAATATCAGTGAAATTATTTATTCTCTTCCTGCTAACAGCTGAAAGAACATGAGCAGTTCTACAGTTTTCTGGTAGAATTAAAGCTTCATCACCTGAGAAGATGTGCAAGCTCACACATAAATCATTGGTGTGATCTGCTCTAGTTTCTGTCTTCACAGGCTTGAAGTTAAAATTGTGGATGAACTCAGAAATGAGGCCTGTATTTGAGAAATACAGTGTAGCTGAGGTACATATACCCCAGGGAGCTTACTCTGGGAATTTTCCAATTTTGACTTTTTTTATTTTTGCAGGTTTAATATTGCATTTTTCCTAACGTTGAATCTGCACATAGTTGTTCCTTAGTTACTTTATTGAGGGTGGTATGTTTTTGGGTTGCCAGTAGCTGTGAAAATAATGTAAGAATGAATAGCTCCGTAATTGTGTACGGACACTGTTCCTCTGTTTTATCTGGGGTGAAAAGTTTACTGTCTGTGAAGCTGAAAAAAATTTTTGTTGTTTTTTTATGCCTGTACCCTCATAAACTAGTTGTTCTCATACAAGGCATTTTTAAAACATTGGTTTCTCATTGCTTTTGTTTAATTGCTTGTAATAATTTTAAAATGTCTAGGCATTCACAGATTAGTGTTTTTCCTCAAGATGGAAATGGACTTTGAGGGCATTTAGAACGTACTGTTGCCACCAACTTTCTTAGATATACATTTAAGCTTGCTAATTTACTTGGTAAAATTCTTTCAACAATTTTAGGATCTAATGATTTAAGGTGGGCTGTGAAAGCCTCTAATCCTCTGTGTCCAAATTAGCCTTCCTCATTCTATGTGCAGAAAGAAGGGGAGAGACATTTTGGGATGGAGTTCAATAGCATCAGGCCAAACATTCAAAGATTGTTTGCACAGCTGTGTCTAAGCGGTGACCAAACTGTTAAACAACCTAGCGTGGAGAAAATGAATAGAAACTCCTGTTGGCCAGAGGACTGAATTTCCTGGACAGTGCTCAGGATGTTATGAAGTCATTGCACATGCTGGGTCAAGGCTTTTACCTACATTTTCCCCTTGTGCTTGGGAATAATTCATGCTTCGCTTTTTCATAATAATATAATTGGCTTAAAGCATCTGAACTAAATTCTGTATTGACAAATGATGCACTATAGTATATTTACCTATAACTTCAATTAGGGAACCTTTCCCTGACATTAAGGTGATTCACTGATGTGAAAGGAGGCAGTGTCTGTATATCTGTCTTGCTTCCTCGCAAATTGTAGATTATGAAACTGGACTACTGAGCAGTAATTTAATCAGTGGCATCAGAAGAGCATTAAGCTCCATTAAATGTTGGGTCACCATCAATGTCAGATGAGTATTAAATTATGGCTTGCAACTTAGCAATACTCATCCAAAAACACAGTGCTTAGGTTCTTGGCAAGCATCTAATAGTTTATTATGGAACAGATGCTTCAGAGGTTAACATATGACTAAAGTGTCAAGTTGTGTCAGAGAAGATGGGCCCAGCACTAATGTGGTGCTCAGACTTTGAGACGTGTTAGAGAATTGCTCCCTACCTGAACGATGTGGGTTAAAAGTATTTCATTAGCAGGATCTCCTGTTGAATGCTTGAAGGTCAAAGCATTGCTCTGTCTGACAAAGACTGGCTTATGTAATTCCCTCTCTCTGCAAGTGGTGCAGGTGCAGTTTTTCTGTTAAGGAGGGAGGATCCCTACAGGCTGCTCAGAGTTTGAATTTTTTAATTTTCTTTGTGGTACTAGCGCACCACAACATTGCTAACTTGGTATTTGGAAGATGTCTTTGATACTGCTATTGCTAGTCACAAATCTTTCAAGTAACAGCAGTGAGGTGAAACTAGTAACGTCCTTTCTGGGTGGCTTTGCTGGTGATAGCAGCAACTCTCATGCAGCAGCTAAATCTTTGAGGCTCTTGTCAGTCTGCTGTACAGCTCCTACCACTTAGGAAAAATGCGTGCTGCAGGAGATGCTGCCTTTGGAGCTATGCAGGGAGAGAGAGAAGGATGAAAAATGGATGCTAGAATAAAAAGTTTTCCCCATTTGTGTTTAGGTGCAAAGAGTATGAGGAGGACATAAAGAGGAGAAAGAGTGGGTTGGGCTGGTGGAGTAACAGATGTGCCGAGGAAAATTTTTGCTGGTGGTGGTCCTGGGAAAGGAATAAATGGGAAGGATACTGATATAGGCAAAACTTACCTGGTCTTTGTGCAGCCTCTAGCTTGGTGGAAAGATGGGTTCTCCAAACAGGAATCCTAACAAGATCTCCATACCCATCTGCTGAAGATGGCAGTTAGGGTTCTTGCAAAAATCTTGCCTATAGTTAAAATTTTCTTATCTGATAGTAACCACAAGTTGGCCATATAGCCTTATGGGCATAGTATCATGGCAGGATATTTTAACCAGTGTTAAAATTTTTTCATTTATTAAGGATTGTGTCACCGGTGCTCAGATGTTGTTGTCTAATTTCTTGTTGGTGTGCAGAAAGCATAGTACTTGTTTTGTGGCAGTGGGCTGCAGATGGGGATGCTGCAGGTTCAGCTGAAAACAGGACAACTGGGTAGAAGGTGGTGGTCTTCAGGGGTGATTATTTGGCTGCAGGAAAGGCTATTTGAGGTGATAGAGAAGGATGCTGCACAACCGCCCCAGTCAAAAATCTCTTTCTATCCATAGTTTGCACCCTAAAATTTGGAGTTCATTTTCTTTTCAAAAAGTACTGTCCCAGAAATCTGCATGTCCTATATTTTTCTTTTCAAAACTATACCAATAACTTGTTGAAATTTTGATACTAAGCTATTAATATTCAAGCTTCAGATATTATTAAATTTTTCACTTGTCTCCCTGTTACAGTTGTGAAGCTGGCCATTATGCAAAGAACCAGCTCTGAAGGAGCTTCATCAGAGCGGAACCTGTCATGAGAAGAAGAATTGCACCTTATCTATATAGGCATTAGAATTGTTATTTTCTCTCTACCAGGGCTTAACTTTATGCATGCTTTATTATTAAAAGCCCTGTTGTTTTTGAAATAGTTCAGGTTAAGAGAGATATTCTAAAAGAACTAAGAGTTTTAAAGTATTGCTCTTTCTTAACAGGAGACTGAAATAATAAATAAGCAATAGGATGCATGTGATGCAGTGAAGGATCAGAATACAGCTGATAAATACATGGCTGGCATTTGGAAATGGTGGTGGAAATTATGTGTTTCAGACTTTAGATCAGATACTTGAAAATAAAGATATCCTCTGTTTTTCAAAAAATCCCCACTTTTAAGTCTGACTCAGGTTTAGAAAGTTTATTTTTAGTGACATCAAAGAAGTTTGTGGCAAGTAACAGGGACAGTCATTTCCTTCAGTCTTTAGCAACAAGAAGGAAGGCATGCAAAATCAACCAGAACTAATATGATCAAAATAGTTATTAGTTCATTCAGGTTTACAACTACGTGAAATCCAGTCCAATCCAACCTCTTGTTTCAGGTATGCATTTAAGAAGAAATATCAAATAAGGAATCTCTCATGCAGAACAAAAATTTATACATATAATGAGTCCTGTCAAATTCAGCAGAGTGAAAATTCAGGTATTTTCTTGTAACTTTTTCGGTTTTGTTTTCTTTTTTTTTTGGTTTTTTTTCTGGCTTTTGATAAAGTCTGGTTGAGGTCCTAATGAAATACTTAGTGTTTTTATACTGATACACCCTTTCCATCATTTTTCAATATAAACATGCTTAAATGAGCAGGAGATAATGGAGCAAGACCAAGAAGTATAGTACAGTTGGCTGTATCCAGCTAGCACAGGAAGTGTTAAACAGCATTTACCTCCTGGTGATGTCTTGTGAAAATGGACAGGAATATCCATAATCGGGATACTTTATCCCATGCTGACTGATATAAGTATTTAGTTCTCCCAGCCAGGGCTATTGCAGAATAAAGGATTGAGATCACATAAAGAAAACCAAAGCTCAAAGTTATTTCAGTGGTAAAGCTCTACCTGTATTTTTTTTTCTTCTATCTGGTAAGCTATGGCAACAGTAAACCAGAGCTTGTGGAACTGCAGCTGCAGTTGAACCTCAATTCTGGTTGTTTGCCATGCCTTCCATGTGGCTTGGGGCAAGGCTGTCTGTCAGTACAGCTGAGGAAAGCGCAAGAGAGCACCTCGTGCTGCCTTCTTGACAACTCTCTATGAGTAGAACTCTCACTGGTGGCGTGTTTTCTGTGATGTTTCTGGTCTCCTCCTATATGAGATGCTTAGGAGACTGAGCGTGGTGTGCATCTTCCACCTCCCATTGATGGTTGTCTGCAAGAGCAGAAAGTGTGGGGATTTTGGGTTATTCTTTGGGTTTCCCAACATTAGGCCTCCAAATTAGTGGGGCGAATGTGTGTATGTGTGCACTATAAAATGTTAATAACACCAAATGGCATCATTTTGCACAAATGTATCTAGTGTGTAATATTAATATTTAACGAAGTACCGAATTTTGTCTTTGGGAAAGAACTTCAGGGACAGGTTTCATAATATTAATTTAGTGCTATATGGTTAATAGTTAAAAACAAATTGTTATTATTTTTCTGTGTCGTGTGCATGCTTTCCTTCCCATGTGAATGTTCATTTCTCTTTTCTGAGTCTATAACATTGATGAGAGTTGAGAGACTAATATGTTGCTGTAGATTAATGCAGTCTTTGAAGAGTCTAATTCCTAGTTACTGCTTTTTTTGCTCATATGGATGAATTGTATGAGCAAGTGATTATGCAAAATGAGAAACTAACTAAAGTGTAACTTAGATCAACAGAGTTTTAATTTTTTAAAAAAAAAATTATGTATTTACAACTTGGGAAAAACTGAAAACTATTTTGAAAAGTATATTGCTGAAGAAAATATAAACCGAACAAATATATTTTGCTGTGATCCAGTTGTGTGGTTTGCACTCTCACTTTACAAGTTTGTGGTTCATATTGTAGATTTGACATTATGGAATGTGTTCTTTTCTTTTAATGGGTGAGAGGAAGAGTGGAGAAGAGCAGGTACGTAAAATTATCTTGGCTTGTACTCTTACATAAAGCTCTCTACTTTGGATATAGTTTGAAGCAGATTGTGTTAGCCAAGAAGCTTAAAACCAAAATGTTTTTACTTCTTAACATAGTCTGGATCTGTGCATACTAGAATGTCATAAAGCTGTACTTGTAGGGCTGTTTGTAAAGTAATTTGAACATATTCTGTCCAATTATGGTTGATGTCATTAGATTCTCTCTTAATTCTGAAATCCTTCCTGAGAGGAGGCAGATAGAGCCAGCGAACGCTGGGTGATTTTGCTGGTATTAGAAGGAAAATCAAATGTAAGGGAAGGAAGAGTAATTTGGAGCATGGGTGACGTCATCATATAAGCACTCCCAACCAAGCCTAACATCTTGTCCCCTGTTGCTCCAGAGAGGAGTTCAATATAAGTGTAGCAAAAGTGCAGAATTGCTCCTGTTGCAAAATGAGTTGCCGTGCTTTTAACCACACTGCTGGGCTGCATCAAAGCCACAGACCCTGTGTGAGGACATCACCAAATAAATCTTGAAGCTTTATTTGAACTATTAACAGATTTCTGCAGTGGGTGGGGGACAGTGTAAAGTACAGAGGTAAAGGAAAGCTTTAACAACTGTTGTATTAATTTTTCAGGGACACAGTGTTCCAGCTTGTGCCAAAAGGATGCCTTCTGGCATAATCAACTCTTGGCAGCAAAGCTGGTTTTCATGGTAAAGAAGTATAATAAAGACTGTGGAAGGGTTATTTGAATATTTTGTGTAATAGCATCTATTAGCCCATGTGAGGGAGGAAGAAGAGGAGGGCCCTTTGTGTAACAACAGTGTGTTTAGTGTGACTGCTCCAGAGCATGCTGTAAAAATGCAAACATGGGAAAGCATTTGAAAGAACAACCAGTACTTATTTACTTACTTGGTTAATGTCAGGGGTGTGCTGGGCTTACATAAACTTCTTCTGACTGTCTAACATTATACTTGTTTTTTCCCTTTAATATATGATTCATTTATATTTTGCAGAGGTGTAGGATGGTTACTGAGGCATCGTATGTGAAGTTCTGGAAGTGATGAATATTAGAAGTATAGCTTTCCCTTTCTTCTTCAGGATACTCCTACACATATCAAAGTATTTGACCAGTGGTTTTAAGTTACAGATGTTTCTTTGTCAGGGGGATGCACAGCTTTTTCTGCCCACAACTCTAAAACCATCCCAAGTCTCACACTGTGCTGAATTGTGCAAACTCCTGCTAAAGAGAGCTTCAAGCCTGGGAATTGCATGGGCGTTGTGAGAAGGAATAATGAATGGGAGGGAGTTCACTCAGAGTTTGAAGAAAACTTCTTTCCTGTCCTGCCTGTGGAATGCTTGTGCATTTGATGGCTTTGCACTTCTTATATTCATATGGTGTGAAGCACAGCTGCAAATAATCATGGGAGACAGTGAAAAGCCATGGAAAATTAAGACTTTCACAAATTAAGTCCTCAGGGAATATTTCAGCCTCAGTCCCTTCTAAACTGTTGAAGAAGCCAATACCACACCTATTTAGACAAAGCTTCCCATTCTTAGGGAATATGGTGGTTGGATTTCAGTGCATACAGTCATATTTGGGAATTTGATAGTTTCATTGCTATGTGGTGCAAAATTGTTTGGGGGGCAGGTGCTGCACATTAGTGCAGTTGTGGTCGGAGATGTGCAGCTGCAGCCAAGGGCTGGGACAGATGGAGGGCTAGTTTGCTTTGGATGGACTGTGCCCTTGCTAGCCCTTTCCAGCTCTGGCACTGCTGTGTTGATGGTATGCTGGAACCTGCTGGTACTCATGTCAGGCTATTTTAATGTCATTAGTGCTCAGTGCTTGCTTGAGAGATGTGTTGGAGAAGTAATGAAGCCACACACTGTTGTTAGATGGACAGTTGTTTTACTCGTGTAAACCAGTGGTGTAGCCTCATTCTTTGCAGGCACCAGATTATTGTATGCTTGGGGATAAGCTGCAATTTAGTCTCGTAAAATTGCTTTGTTCTAGTACAAAGATAAACCTCTAGAAACTCTAAAGTCAGAAAGACACTGCTGAGAAAAAAAAAATGAGAAAAAAAAATTGTTTTGCTCATTTGTATGTTGTATTGTGGGGGATCCAGTTAGTAATACAATTGCTTCTTATAGTCTGGTGTATGATTGCAAATTTTTAGGAAACATCACATCCCTACATGGTAGTAATGCAGACTGCTGTTGTACCAGGAATCATTTTAGAGAAGAAAAATGAAAAAAAAAAAATCTATTAAAACACAAATCAAGTAGATGTTAATTAATGGTATTTAGATCCCTAATTTTATAATGCTGCTTGAAAAATGCCTATATGCTAATATACTTGCAATGTATATTCTAGTTTACTTGTGATAATTGGAACTGAAATGTGGTACTTCAAGGAAGAAGTTACATATATATGATTGGACACAAGAAGACACCCTTTCCTGAGGTACTCTGCAAAATGGAGTACATATGAAGAATGGAGAGAATGATTGTAAGAGTATGAAAACTGCAAAGTGAAACAGAGTAGAAATAAAAGTAGCTGTTGAGGGATTTGCCTTCATTAGCTAGCCAGCTTGAATTTCATGGAGAAAGAGAAGTTTATAGAGCTTCTTGGGTCAGGGCCACATCTCCTTGTGTGTTACTCTGTACAGACTCCAGCATTATGGGACTCTGAATAAGACTAGACTGGCTGTATTCTTGTGTATCATAAAAATATATTATTACAAGTAAAGTGGCAATGTCACTTTTGCCTCTTGCTTTTTGCAAAGCTTTGATGGTACATTACTATCCTCAAAGTTGCTGCAAAAATCATAAGGTCATAGATTTAAGTAGGAAAAAATCGAGACAGTAATAGCTTTTCCCCTTGAAATTTTAGGGGAGTATTTCATTCAGTGTTTATAGTCTTATAATCTTTATAATGCTTAAACAACTTATTGGTGAACTTCTCGTTTTGGTTCAGATACTTCCAGTTTATCTCAAGATGCCTCCCATATTGGGCAGAACTTCTATCCCTGAGCTTAAAATCTGTCTTTATATACATTGAATTATGAATGTGAATGCACACTTTCTCATCCTGTCACCATTGGGGCTGTCCTCGGCCCTTGTAGTTGAGTGTTTATCAGGAGTAAACGGATGCGTTCCTTTGATTTGCTTCATTTGAGGGATTCCTGGTATTTAATGATGCTGTGGGTTGTTTGCCTCCTCTCCCTTTCACTATCAAAGAGATTTACGCAGCCATTATCAGCTACACTAACTTTTCAGCATACTTCAGCATTTCTCGTGCAAAGGGCCACAGCTGTAGTTGAACAATGTGTTTGTTGTAATCCAATAATAAGGGTCCTAAATATAACAATAATTATAACCTCTTACATTGAGAACAATATTGATAATCAGGGATACAAATGCTTGAATTTCATAGAGATAGAGCTTGACGCTGGTTGTTGCAGTGTTATCCATGTTTTAAGATTTTAAATACTTTGCAAAACTTGTATGTGCTCATGTAAAGATGTGGCTTTGCTATACAGATGGACATAATGGAAGCAAAAAGCACCCATAGAAATACGAATGATTACATTTATCAACAGCTAAACAGGACACTCTTGATATTATTCTTGTAATTAACAACTCTAACTTGCCATAATAAGCCCTGATTAGCCTAACTGATTTTATTGAAAATATGTTCTATTGGGCACTGAATCCAGTTCAGTCTTGTGTGTCTTTAAATCATGTGTTTAATTAGTCTACATGTATGTTTTTGGTCTCTCTGTCTCCTTAAAATTTAATTTTCTTTTTTCAATAAAATCATTTGAAAATTTCATCAGTGTGAAATTCCTTATAAAGTGGAGCTTTTGATGAGCCATGGATGATCCACTCAGTCTTGAGTTTCTACGATTTTCTGGTTTGGCGATTTTCTAGTCAAAATTGCCATGTATTGCCAACATGGTCATACAATTAATATATCCAGGTCTCATAAGAGCTCACAGTCACAAAAAAGGAGTGTATCTGTAGGCATGGAAACATCAGACTCTTCAGAGTTAGATTCCTTGAGGAGGATTTAATTTTTAATTACAAAATTCATAGCGACTTGAGACAGTATGTATTTCATCTCAAACTTCTGTTTCCATCCATTGCTATCACAAATCTGCTCTGACTACCAGGTTCTCACCTGGCATAATGCCATCTCCTTGTTCACTTGTGATTTTACCTTTGACCAACCACAGGTCCTGACAAGGACCTTAAAAAGAACAGAGCAACATACAAGATCTAAAATATACTTATATTTCAATTCCTCGGTTTGTGCATCTTCAGGAGCCCAGTGTGGCTGGCACCTTCCTTTTTACCTCACAGCTGTACAGGGTACCTCTGGCCTCATAGCCACAGTCTTGACATTTGTAATTCCTTTGGGAGAGGCTGAATTTGGATTACATTGCTGCTTCTCATGTTCCCATGTTCTCTCTTTGGAGTTCTTTGTTTTACAAACTTAAAACACTTTTCTAAGTGTAGTAATATATACCCAGTGGATATAAAGTGGGTTATATAATGTATTTTATTTCTCTTTCATTGTCTAAAATATTAGTTTTTAGTTAGCAGTACCTCTCAGCTAATGTTTTGACTATGAAGTGTTGAAGGTTCCTAGTAAAAAATAGGTCTCTTAAACTGCACATGGAAAATATGTAATCTTATACTATATTCTATGAATACAGATGCTATAATTGAAGGAATAATTATTTGGGTCTTCTCAGTAATTTTTAATCTTTGTTTTTAATGCTTTTTGAATTTTCTTTTGCTCTGCTATAGTCAGAGAAGATGGTGAGGAACTGAGAGACACAATAATTCTGTAGAGTGAAGGACAAAAATATGTTCTGCAGTTAGAGGGTTTTCACCTAAAACTGCACATAATGCAGAGTGACTGCCCAGCTCTTTTGCAAATACTACTGTAATCCAGGCATTTGGCAATTCTTTTTTTCATTCCTAAATCTGCCTGCAGATGTGTTGGGGATTTTTCTTCTTTTCTCATTTTGAGTATATCGTAATGTTTTCTCAATCTGTAATGAAAGCTGCTTCTGGTGGTTTATTGAAATCCTACCTGCAGTTCTCCTCTGAGAGGGGGCATTTCTTTTCTGCAGCCATCCTGTCCACAGTAGGCATTTGCTGTCTACTGCACTTAAAACATTCCGTTCTTTGCGCTGTCTTTTGGCACTGATAAGTGTGACATCTGTTTGTCACATATGAAGCCCAGGAGGTGCTGAAGACCCTGGAGCAGTGAGCATCCCTTACGTGAGCATCACTTACGTGGGCAGAGGAAAATTGTCTTTGCCTCTCAGGTGGGGAAGCGGCTGGCTTGGCTTGCTCCTGGTTTCTGTGGTGACATTAAGACGGAGGGACATGGAGAGTTTCCAAATGCCCACCTCCCTCGGACAGATTGTGGGGAAACCTGGCCTTTCCTAGTCTTTCCTCTGGTGCTCTGGCTCTGTGGGGAGAACTGCCCACTGTGCACTTCCTGCAGTGCTTGTACCCAGGTGCAGTTCTCTGTTTGAGGAAGAAGAGAGGGAATAGTTTTCTGCTTGGTTGTCTTGCTCTTTGACATAAGTAAACATTGTGGGTTTTTATAATTAAAGTAGATAGGCTAGTAGCCTACCAGCCCTGAATTAATAAAGTCTAGATGCAAATGCCTATGTCATAGCAAAATGCTTTGACTTACCAGGAACTCAAAGTTTGAAACATACATAGACTGATGTGCAGTTTCAAAGGTGGTGAGTCCTTAAGAATAGTTGTCTTCAATTTAATGCATATTTAATGGTGAGCAGGGGGAAAGCAACTGTGATTTTTTTGTTTGTTTGTTTTTGAGGTCCCTTCCATCATGCTAGTTTAGGTAAAAATGTTGCAAATAATAGTTTACAATCTGAAAAGGCAATGAATAATACTACATAAACACCCAGTTTATATTAAACTCTAGTTTACTTTTTTTTTATGACTTGTTAAATTTTGTGCTACAGTCCATTGCTTGAATTTGTATTTGTTAAGGTGTAAAAACTGATGGAGTTCAGGTGTTCTTTCTGTTCAGATTGAAAGATGAATTTGTTTGCCTTATATTTAAAAAAAAAAGAGAGAAAAGCCCCTCACCTGTCATTTGTTGGGGTTTTTCTGGTTGTTTAGGTTTTTTTTGTTGCGTATCTTTTGTTGTTTTGGTTTTTTGTTTGTGGTTTTTTTTTTGGTTGTTGTTTGGTTTTAGGTTGTTTTTTGTGTTTTGTTTTTTTTTTTTTTTTTTTTTACAGAAAGCTGTGTGCCTTTCCCTCCCATGCAAAATTATTCCATGTATTGTTTGTATGATGTTGCTTTTCAGCAAATGCTTGGTTTACAGAAAGAGGACTTGCCAAAGACTTGTCAGTTTGCATCCTTATTCTGATATACCACGGGAGCAGAAAAATATACTACTTTTGTCAAAGTTTCAGGTATGATAGTTAAACCTGTAATGTTCATCATCTTTTCCTTAACCATAAACTGAAAAGATGGCTGATAAGGACACAGGATCTGTTATTTTCACTGTAATTTTCCCATCTTAAAGAAAAATTCTTTTGCCACCAATTTGAGAAAGAATATTATACCTAGTTTCCTTTTTAGAACTATACCTTCTCATGTGTATCTGAGCAGCTGATTTTAATTCAGGTCTAGCCATATAATAAGTCTATTTTAATTCTTTTTAATCTCTTAGAGGTGGGAGAAAAGGCTAAACTGCTTACAGAGGAGGAGCAGACTGTGGGATCAGAACCTCATGATATATTTCATGGAGAGGATCATTAAAGTTTGAATTACCACAGATGTTCATAACCTGCTCTGGCACTGAATTAAAGGGCAGTTTGTCAGTTACGTTGTTCCAAAGGATAACGTGTTACACAAATCAAAATAAGACAATACCTCCGAGCAATCATGAAGTGTGCCATTGTGTTATTAGTTAGGAGATTGCAGGCATTGAAGGTTTCCCTGGAGGGTCACACTGGGTCTTGTAATCTTGTTCCAGAAATCATATGAGTAAGAAAAAATGAAATTAACATTTCCTGTTGAGTTTCTACGGTGCTGTTTTAATAAAAGGAATTCATTAGGTAGAAATCTGTCCAATTTTGCATCTGTGAACCATTAAAAATTGTTAAGGATTTTTGATGAACTCTGACTAGGCTCATACAAGGTAGAACTCAGTTATGGAGTAGGGGAAAAGAACCAGCTCCAATATGTTCTACTTGCAAGAGAAACCTTTCTAAAGAAGTTGGTGGTTTTTGTTTTTTGTTTGGTTTTTTTTTGTTTGTTTGTTTGGGTTTTTTTGTTTTGTTTGAGTTTTTTAATGTTAAAAGCATTGACACTTCTGCACAGTTTCTTTTGGAGGAGCTTTCTTTACCTTTTTGCTGTTTTTTATGTGTTTATTCCCACAGTTGAGGTAGAGCTTACTTTAGACTTAATGTAAAGAGTTGCTCCTTTTCTATTAAGGCACAGAATAGTCCATCTGTGTACATAATATCTCAGGGCTGTGCCAGCTGACAAAGATGGGCAGTGTATTAATATCTTAAATGTTCTTGTAGGCCCCAATCAAATTGGCCAGGTAATGAGTGTATAATGGGATCTGGAGAGCATTGCCAGACTTCATGGTCGATAAACTCAGGTGGAAAGCATGTGGGCAGGGGAATCCTTCTTGAGTAGTTAACATCCCTGGAGGTCTGTGTTATTTCTGGAACTCAAGACCAGGAATCTTTCAAGAAGAAAAAGATTATGCTATATGGTTGCCTTTAAAGAGTAGGTTTAAAAGGAAGAGGACTACCATCATACTTTTAACTCTCTTATTACTAGAACATCTGTGCCTTTACATATACTCATAAAATCTTGTGGTTATTTTGGATGAGGAACAGAGTTGTTGAATGTGAAACTGTTCCTTGTGTATTGGCAGCACAAAACCTCTTTGGTAAACTATGGGGCCTTACACATCCGAAACATCATCACGAACCTGAATTTTGGACTGAGGCTGCTGTTTGTGAAACATCCAGGACTGCTGCGTAATTGACAACCATAATCTCACCTATGGCCAGGAACAGGGAGTAGAGCATCAGAGTTATTTGCTGGGATTCCTGTGGTATGGGGATTGCATGACATCCTCTCATATGACAGCATCTGGGGACAGAAGCAGAGCAGACCTTGACAGCTAGAAAAATTGCTTACTACATTGGGCTCAGGGCGATGCTGGACTTGCAGGAATATTGAAAAGGACAGTGCTTTAAGAAATTGTTCTTTTCTTTTAGCTTCCACTCCAGGCACCTGATGTTTTTTGGTACATCTTGTCCTGTCCCAAGTTAAATGGCATCATCAGCTGGGAACACCCATTCCCTGGAGCTCCCTCCTGTTGTTTTGAAGGCAGCAGTGGCTGGCCAGCTGCTGGCAAACAGAACTTTCTGCTGTGACTCGGGGGGCAAAAGGTGTGGGTGAGGAATGTTGGCAGCCATTTTGTATTATTATTATTAGCTGTAGTAGTATTACTAGTATTAACAGTAATAAGCATTGTTATCTGCACACAGTTTTGCTTGCAAAAAAAATTGCTGCTTTTTAATTTAGAAATAAAATGACAGAAATAATTTAAAAGGATCTTTAGCGAATAAGGAGAAGTATTTGTGCCAAGTTATTCTGAAAATGTCATGTAATGTGGTTAAATTATTTTGTTCTTTTCTGGCTGTTTTTACGAAGTTGGTGAGTCAAGCAATTGTCGGTAATGTTTTTGTTGTCTTAAACTTTTTCCTTGCATGCATCTGTCTAGATTACATCTGAATGACAAAAATACGTAGATAGCAGGAGGAGGAAGAGTAATGCCTTTATTTAGAATTATGTGTCAGTAGCTTTTAAGTGCATCTGTCATGTCTTATTCTGGTTTTGTGTTGCTAGTCTCTTAGCTGGTAATTCATTTCTTTGATACTTGATGACGTTGATTATTTTAATGTTATTATCACTGAGCAGTCTGTGTAAGCAAGTAGGACTTAAGTTCAGGAATATCAGAAGTACTGCTCTCTCTTTTGTTTATTTAGCAAAAGCATACCTATGGCCTATTTTTAATAATTTTTTTAATGTGAAATATTTTATATGTTGTCAAGAATATTTGATTTCTTTCAAAAAATATATATATTTCATTATACATGGGACTGTGTTTGTAAGACGGTTCATGCTATTAATATATCAGATGGAAAACTCAGGCTAAGAAGGCCTTTGGGAGAAAATATATACAAATATGGATAAATCAAAAAGGCTCATATCAGATAATTCAATACAATGGTATCTTGTATGTGTGAACAAGTAAAGTGGATTCAAGAAGATTTGAGAAAAATTATTTCCTTTTGTAGCCTAAATTTAAATGTCTAAAGAAGTTCATAGAGCACTGTGACTTGGTCAATAGCCTTACTTTCAGACCTTAGGCAGAGTTGAACACCTGATTATAATTTCTGCTTGTCTCTTTGCTAGTAATGATGAGCATTGCCTAGCATGGAATGAGATAGCAGCTTTCAGATGAATTGAGGGCTCACACTGAAATGTGTTGTGAATATTCAGGACTCATGATCTTTGACATGTTCTGAAGCAATTCTTTCTGAAGAAAGAGATAAATTAAGATCTTTTCCTTGTACATCACACTGAGTGTGAACCCACTGTGGCAAGAGATGATACATGATCTGTCATGAATCATCATTTTTTGTGCTCTGCTAATATCATGGAACCATTTAGGTTGGAAAAGACCTTTAAAATCATCAAGTCCAATGATTAACCCAGCACTGTGGAGGCCACCACTAAATCATGTCCCTAAGTGCCACATCTGAATATCTTTAAAATACCTCCATAGTTGGTGACTTCACCACTTCCCTGTGCCAATGCTTGACAACCCCCTCCATGAAGAAATCTTTCCTAATATCCAGTCTAAACCTTCCCTGGCACAACTTTGAGGACATTTCCTCTCATCCTGTCACTTTTTACTTGGGAGAAGAGACCAACACCCATCTCACTACAACCTCTTTTTGGGTAGCTGTAGAGAGTTTTTCTCCAGGCTAAGCAATCCCAGCTCCCTCAGCTGCTCCTCATAAGACTTGTGCTCCAGACCCTTCTTCAAGTCCATTGCCCTTCTCTGGACATGCTCCAGCATCTGAGTGTTTTTCATGGATGAAGAGCCCAAAACTGAACACAATGATTTGAGGTGTGACCTAACCAGTGCCATTTACATAGAGGCAATCACTGCCCTGACATTGCACTGGCTGGCCAGATTGTTTCTGATACAGGCCAGGATGCCATTGGCCTTCTTGGCCACCTGGGCACACGCTGGCTTGTGTTCATCCAGCTGTCAACCAATACTCCCAGGTCCCTTTCCACCAGGCTGCTTTCCAGCCACTCTTCCCCAAGCCTGGAGTGTTGCATGGGGTAGTTGTGACCCAAGTGCAGGATCTAACGCTTTGCTTTGTTGAACCTCATACAGTTGACTTTGGCCCATGGTTCCAGGCTGTCCATATCCTCCTATAGAGCCTTCCTACTCCCCAGCAGATCAAAACTCTCACCCAGCTTGAGGCCACCTGCAAACTGACTGAGAGTGCCCTCAATCCTCTCATCCAGATTATTGATAGAGATTTTAAACAGGACTGACACCAGTGCTGAGCCCTGGGGAACACCCCTTGTGACCAGCCAGCAGCTGGATGTAGCTCTATTCCTCACCACTCTTGGGGCCCAGCCGTTCAGCAAGTTTTTTACCCAGCAAAGATTAACCCATGTTTGATTAACCTAGATGTTTAAGTGGCTTTCTTTCAGAGGTAGAAAATCAGGCAACAGGCTCTGGAGGTACATGGTTGAAGTCCACTGGAATTGGCAAATTTGCTCCTCTATCTTGAGCCTGGAGTGTTTGTTTTGCAGAATATTTGTGTGTGGTTGAGTTTCAGTGTGTGAATTCTGGAGGCTAAAGCCATGTGAATCTTGTGCTGGTGTGTTGTAGCAGGGACAGAGTGTGGTTGACTCTTGCCCAAGGGCTGAGCCAGGAACAACAGGCTGGCCTGCTATTGGGGCATCCCTGCCTGCAGCACCAATACCTTCCTCATGTGAGTCTCTTTTGAGGTGTGGCTACACCCTAAAAGGCACGAATGAGAACTGAAAATGCAACAAAACCAGTTTCAGAGAAGCTTTGCACTTATAAGCTATGGCTCTTGTAAGAAAAATGGGGCTCAGCAGTCAGATCAATCTTAATTCTCCATGTATCTTCAGATTTTTCAGACATTCTGATTAGCAAGTAAGAATGTTCTTGCTTCCTTGCAGCATAATGTACAGTTGTCTTTTCAACATTAGAGGTTATTTGAAGACACCAGTCAGAAAGGTAGTATTTCTCAAGAATCAGCTAAATTAATGCGTTCAGGTTTTTGTCAAGTCCTGTTACTCAGTAGCAGTCATATCGCTCCATTGGAAGGCATTCAGACACAAATGTTAAATGGGCCATCAAATACTCAAGAGTCTGTCTTACCCCCTTGGCACAGGAGTGCACACAGTGCAGAGCTTCCCTGTACTGGTCTAGCTCTCTTAGGCAAAGATTGATGGCGAAGAGATGCATGATGGATTATCTCACATTCTGCAGTGCTCTTTGCTCCAGGCAAAAACGTGTTGTCAGCTACATGTCTTTAGACTGATAATCAAACTGAATAGCTGGAATACACGTGGTCCTCAAAGCTGGACCTGGTCCTGTACAACCCTGCACTCAGCTGTGTCCTGAGCAAAGAAAATCTGTTGCGTGACCTTCTATGATACTTTTCAGCACAATGGGATTGTTTCTGCTCTGCAATTACTCTGTTCTGAAGAATGCTGCCAGGTCTTGATTTTAGTGGCTTTTCATGCTCAAGTAAGCATTTGTGTACTGTGACTCCATACAGGCTCTGAGCCGAGGTACATTGAGTTGAATCTGCTGCTTCAGCTGGGGTCCAGTTTATGCATTTGCAGTGCTACCACCTTTCTTGTTCTCTAGAACTCTTTGCAGCTTGTTTTAGGGGCTGGCATGATGTGTGAACTTGCAGGTGGCTCAGCAGTGTGTGAGTGATTCTGAAGTAGGAGAGATGCTGTGATGCAGCACTGCTATTTTGTGTTTCACTGCATGGGAAAGTGTAGTCAAGCGTCCCATGAAGAGTTGGATTGCTAGCTGAGGGCATCTCCAGCAGCCCCTCCTCCTCATGGGACCTGCCGTGGCAGAGTTATGCTGGGAGGGAGGTTAAGTGGCACTGACACTAGTTAGTCCTGGATGTATGGCTTTAAGCATTATTCATTAAGCACTTCCATTATTCTGTTAAAATTTCTCTTGCACAGTTTTTCTTTGTTCCCAGTCTTCTGCAGTGCTTTAATAATTAACAGCATGTGTTGATATGCTGCACCCTGGGTAGGATACGTGTCTTCCTCCCTTCCACTGTTCCCTCTTCTCCTCCCTCCTTCCACATGTGATGGAGGCATTGCTAATATGCTTATTATTAGGGGCTGCCAGATTGACATTCATAGCACGAGTGTGCTACAAGATTTCAGGGCTTTATTTAGAGTTCAGAAGTATTGTCCACAGGTGAAAAAAACTATGGCTGTCATAGCTCTCCAAATCTTAAGATTTCTGGGTGACATAAAATTTTTTGAAATGTTCAAATACTTCTCTTAAAGATAGGAGAAGCATCCTCTGTTGGCTTGATTTTTGTTCCAGCTGAGTTTTCCTTCCTATGGCAGTACAAAATGTGGCTAACTTTTAACTTCCCTTCTTCTATCCTTTTGTTGCAGGTCTTGATGATTGCCTGCAGCAATATATAAAGAATTTTGAGAGAGAGAAGATTAGTGGAGACCAGCTACTACGAATTACTCATCAGGAACTGGAAGATCTTGGAGTCACACGAATTGGCCATCAGGAGCTTATCTTGGAAGCAGTAGACCTGCTCTGTGCACTGGTAAACTTCTTGGGGCAAAGGGGGGAGGATTGAACAGTGTTTGCGTATTCACACTTTATGTATTCAAACTGCTAGTCCTAAAGACTATCTAAGTAGTTCAAGAAACTCCTGACATGTAATGTACAAATCAGTTTAGGATTTTAAATCAGAGGTAAGATAAAGAGCAAAATCTATTGAAAGGATGATATTTGTTAAATAAATTGATATCAGAGATTTAAGACTTGCATATCTGTTTTTGTAGAATGAAAGTTTATCTGAAATCACAAACTAGTCTGCATGTGGTTTGGAATGTAAAACAGTTATATATGTGAATGAAGTCATTGGGTGCTGGTTGCCCTTTACAAGCAAAATATTCTGATATTAACCATGTCATTCTTCACTGATCCTTTCATGCAAATTATGTTTTAGATGATTCTTTGAGCTTGATGAAACATAGCTGCTCGTATTTCACAGTTGAAAGGATTAGATACTGAAATAATTATCTTATGTGTAAATAATACATAAATTTTTGATGAAGCATACAGAGGAATTTTGGTAATGGTCTTTTCACTCGGGTCATATCATGCATAACTGGGATTATGTACTTGGTGAGGGGTCTGGTGCTGACTTCACCCTTCTTACGAACTTTTAGTGTGTGCCTGTAAAGATTAGTGATAGATTGGGCACACTGTCTGGATCCTCTGCTGTAGAAAGGATCGTGAACAGCTCTGTTAAGAAGTACTTGACTGCCTAAAGTGGTGTTTTGTGGATTTTTAATGCACACTACTTTTTCAAGCCTCAGAAGGAGCTTTAAGAAAGCTGAATCCCAGTAGAGGCAATCAAAGACAGTAGGCTGAAAGGCTCTTCAGAAGGGCCTGTGGGTTCTCCATGTGCAGCAGCTTTTCTGAATACCCTGTTGTTGCATCTTTGGGAGATAAATGTGAGGGGTAATGAAAGGCGAGAGTGGGGAAAAGAAAAACCACCCAAAAAAAGTAGAAAAAGGGGGAAAAGATTTTTCATACAGGAAGACATTGGATTTGAAACACATCTTAGATTCCCTTTAGAACAGTGTTTCTAATAATATTGCAGTGTAGCTCAGTGCAATAAATTAACTCATCAATTTGTTTTTTAAATAGTAAAGATGTTGCGGTCTTATAAAAAAATGCTATTGATTTACAAAGGAACATAGAGTCATTCACAAAGTACTTTTCTCATCAGACAGTGCTAAAGAAAACTTTAATGAGCTTAATAAATACTTTAGACTTTATCTATCTCAGTTAATTAAGTTAGAGTGAACACTGATGACCATTCTTCCCAGTCACAGAGAGAGACAGACTGTGGTTCTTTGAAAAATAAAGTATTTTTACAGAAAAAAGCCTTGTTTATTAGCTGAAATTTCCTTTTTCCTTGGTATGTAATTACAGATGTTATCTTTAGACAAACAAACACAGCTTGTCTTTGTAGCTCCTTTATCATAGGCAAAAGTGTATGGAACTAAGTTGAATATAAAATAAGGAATTTGTAGCAAAGGCTAACTCTGCATCCTTAATGCATGCAGCAAGTCTCTGGTCCTTCCTGGTCCTTGTTGCATATATCGTGTTGTCTGTTTTTCTGAGTTCGTCTGAAAGAAAACTTCATCACTGAAACACAATAGCATGTGCTCAGATCACAGCTTCTAATTTAAGCTGAGGTTTTTGCAGTCTCACAATTGGCTCCTGATGGCTCCTCAGGGATACAAAATGTGATTGTTATATTGATTTTAGTGGACTTAATTTGAATTTATTGTTCACCAATCAGATAAACCTCTTAGAAAATTTAATTCAAAGACAATCCTTTTGGCTGTATTGGTCCTATACTTACAGGCTTTTCTCTTTTTTATTGCATCAGTAAGTATCTGTCCTGGTTAGGATTTGCCTGTTCTTCTGATTTGGCTCTCCCATTAACTGTATTTTTTAGGAGAGCACTAAGCCTCTGACTTGCCAATCTAGGATAACTGCTAATGCGGGTGGTCACTAGGCAAGGGGTCTTTTTTGATGATCTGATTTATTTTTTCTATGTTTCACTGGAGTTTGACAAAGGTTTCATGATAGAATTTAGCATCAGTTACACGTTACGATCCAAATGAGTTAACATTTGTTTGCATGCTGGAGATGATGGCCTGATGGGGTAGGAATAGTAAAGTTAATTTTGCCTTGCAAGCATCATCCCTAATTGATTTAAAAGTAATTATTTAAAATCAAAAATTGTTGCTTCTCCTTCCCCTGCCCATTCTCTCTGAGTTAGTGAGTGATCACCTAAAGAGTTTTTGGCATTGAGGACAACTGAGGGGACAAAACTACCTCCCACTATTCATCTCTGTTCCCACGGTGCAGGGGAGAGTTTCCAATGCGGGGTTGCTATCACTTAGAAAAGCTTCTGCAGGGATGGTGGCTGATGGGGTTTATTCCTGCCCCCCTTCCCAGCACTTTCTGGGTGTAAACTTCTACTTACAGTTTCTGCCCTGTCAACTGTGGATACAGCAAGTGGCAAGCTAGATGCTTGTGTTGCATGCCTGTAGTTCATGAGGCAACAGTTTCTTATTGGGGAAAAGTGGAGAGCCTGAACAAGCATATCCGAGTGGTATGGAGAGAGCATGGGACCTCCTTAACCCAGATGGAGGCTACTGAACAACACTAAACAGGCAAACTGTTCTCACAATAATAGCTAGGAATCAGTTATGATTGATAGCACTATTTAAAGGATGTTCTTTACTGGGTTTTGGCAGAAGGTGGGTGGGTGGCTATGGTCTCTCACAGTATTCCCCTCCTGTCATAAGTGCTTGCAACAAATGGATCCTCCAGTGTTCATTCGCTCATCAGAGGACAAATGGTGGCCTGTGCTATCTGTCTTTGACAGAGACACTCTTGGCTGCCAGCCTGCCCTGCTGTGCTCTTGACAGGAGAGCAAGCATTCAGGGGGTGAGATTCACAGGTTTTCTTTTCCTGTGCTGCCCAGCTGCTACTGCTGTTAGAGGTCACGCTTGCTGATGATGGTGGGGGTGTAAATACCACGTACCATCACTGAAGCTGAATGTGCCCTGGGAGAGGGCAGGGAATCTAACTAAAGGGGTTTTTTTCTTCCCTCCTTCCTTCAATCTGTGAAGGTGGGAGCATGTTCAAGAGATTATTATGCCTTGGTGCAGCTTTGTGTTTTATAAAATCCATATGTCAGAAAGGGCAAGATAAATGAAATGTTCTTTGTGCTTAAAAGAAGTGGTGAGGTCTGTGATGGTATTTTTTTTGCTGCTAAGAGTTAGTTGCATTGTTTTCAATCAGTGAGAAAAGCTGAGAAACCACCATGACAAATATATGCCTGCAGAGTTATTTTATTTCCAGCAAGACATGTCTCTTGTTCTTCCCTTTCTCTTTCAGTTGGGACATGTAACTGAGATTGCACTGGTGGCATCAACAGATAGATTTCTCCTTGATGTGGACATGCACTTTTATGCATACTAACAAAATTCCCCCTTATTCTCAAAATTGATGATGGTAAACTAAGAAACTGCACGTCCAGCTCTGTAGATACAGGAGAAAGTGTACTGAGTTGGTACCATAGTATTTTCCCTCCAGACTACTACCAGCTAATAAAACATACAGTTGTTCATCAGTTCTAACAGTCACCATTCAGATCTTGGCCTCAATATGATTCTTTTCAGTATGTGTGTGATGGTGAAGCTGGTCTAAGACTGCTTTACATTTCATCAGTAAACAAACAACAGTGTAGCAGACCTTCATACACAAATAAAATGTGATGAGCCTTATTTCTTTGATGGTTGCTTTGAAAGCTGGATGAGAAAAGATGAAAAAGAGAAGTGCATAATGAAGAGCAGATCACTTAGATAATGCCATCAGATCACTGTGTCAGTGTTCACGTTTGGAGTGAATCTAGAGGTCTTATAGCTCCTGATATTCCTGACTGGACTGCAGAAAGCAGAGAAATGCACGTAATTCTTTTTCCATCATCTGTTTGATAAGGAGATGGAGTTTCATTTATCAAAACTGGGTATGACCATATTTTTCTGAGTGTCCACAGAATCTGAATTTTATGTCTACTAAGTATTACATTTTTCCCCCAAAACACTGTGCTTTGGCTCACTGCCTGGAGAATACAAATACTGACGACTGCACAGCCAAACATTGCTTCTTTCATCTTTAAGAAAATGATCTAGTTTACCTGACATATCACCACAATGTCTTGATGCATGAGGATTCTTATTTTTAGTGTTTTGTTTTGTTTGTTTTTTTGGCTTCTCCAGAATACTTTATTCATTTTGTATGCATGAAGATTAAATTAGTTTAATTTGATTTTGAATGTATTTAAGTATTTTTTAAACAGAGACCTGAAAGTGGGAGATATTTTGTTCTGGTAAGAGGCGAATATTTCAAGAACTTCACAAATAATTTTTGGATGCTTTGAACATTTCCATAAACAAAAAACTTTATAAAGTCCCTGTAAATTTGCAAAATACTTCTTCAGGGAATCTGCATTTGTGTAGAGTCGAGTCTGGTTAAAAAAATAAAGCAAAAAATTTTTTGCTTTATACAGCATACTCGTTTCAGTACTAGTTTCATGCTAGTTATTTAAATCTGCTGTGGCTGCACAGGCATCTCTTATACACTGTATATTTGAATCTGTAAAACTAGAAGATTGCAGCAGATGAAATAGCATTATTTGGCAGAGAAAACACTGGTGTGCACTAAAAGCATGAAATTACTTATAATTTAGCAGTAACATAAAACATTTATATGCAAATGAATGTAAAAAATAGACCTACTTTACCCGTGAATAATTCTATTCCTCTTAAGAATTATGCCTTTTATCTTAATTTCATCTTCCTGCCATTTCTCACACAGAAATTGTTTCCTTTGCGCTTATCACTAGTCAGATCTGAAAACTACTTTTTGTCAGTAACAGTGAATATTAGACAATCATCACAGTGCTAAATGAGAAAGGCTTTATTTCAGATTGGAGATTTGTATTGTACTGGAGTTGGGATTTACTGTTAATGTTCTGCATGCTCATAGCAGAAAAATTACTTAACTTTTTCACTATTTCCCTTTGCCAGTTAAATATCTGCTTACATATTGTATGCCTTCCTGTCTTCAGCCTGAGCTGACTTAACTGCAGAGAAGGAAATCATGAAGTCCATCACCAGATCAATAAAGCTAAGGAGCTAAATTGTTTCTGATAGCTCATATGGATCACATTGAAAATGTGTTAGTAGACCTTTTAGACAGAACTGCAGTAAACCCTGTGGTTTGCCAATGGCAGTAAATACGTCTGTATGCAAAGGGTGAACACGCTTCCTCCCACCAGCCTCAAGAGTCAGTTATGGATCCTAGATACTATTCTTAATTGTTTTTTCTCTTTGGAATAGTTGCAGGTTTGGGTGAGTATGGAATACATGCCCTGGTTCATAGAGTTATAGCATGGTTTGGGTTGAAAGGGACCTTTATGCAAATTTAACCCCCTAGCTAAAAGCAGACTGGATAAAAAGAGCTGTTACATTGTAAAATGTTTTAAAGAGGTTGTGTGTTCATAGCCATTCCTTATTCCTTTTTTAGAAAAAATATATTAAACATCTGATTAGCTGTTCAAGACTGTGAAATGCATGTAACTGCATATGTAGCTAGCAGTTTCTATTGTAGAGCAATAAGAACACTTGGCTGACTAGGGACAAAATTACATGAGAAAGTAGAAAAACAAAAAAGTAATGAGCATTTGGTGTTTCAAAGTCTGTTGATTGAATAAGAGTAGGAAGAATAGTTTATATAATTGCTCTATTAGTGCTACAAAGCATGACCAGGGCTTGGCTTTTTGATGTGTTGCTTGTTTGTGCTGTAGATAAAGAAGGGCATTTTTCAAGAAGGGGGTTAATGATGATGATTATGAATCTTTCCTGGGTTCTGCAGGGCTATAAGTGTCATGCACCTGAGTCTTTTCCTGGCTGTAAACATTTAGGACAAATACTCACACTCTTTAAAACCGTTTCCCTTTTAATCAGTGTATGTTTAATAATTGCAGTAAATGATGTTTGTGCTATCTGGGTTTTCGTTCTTATCTACTTACTCTGTGTTTATGAAACAGATGTGCTAGGATCATGTGTTGTGCACTTCTAAATTACCCCATATGTCAGTGCTATTTGAAGGAGAGATAACCTTAGTGATGGCATTTCGTGACGCTGGAAGAAGGGCCGTTAGAAATATATGTTGTAGGCAGATCTGATGAGGTATAGAGTTACATAAGGCACCTTCCATATGACAAGCTGTGATATCAGTTGCTGGCAGCTTTGGGCTGGTGAGCTATCTGCCTCATACTTTGTGGGATGTGTTCAGCCAAATGTTTTGAAGAATGAGGTTTGAATGCATTTTGTTCACTTTTAAAAACAACTTTGGAGACAAAGGTTGGAACCTTTTTTGGTGAATTTTTGTCTGCCACAAATTTCAAGGTGTGGTTTTGAAGTGGCTGCCATGTGCTGTGGTATCCATGTGATGCTGTTTTGATTATTCATTTAAAATCTTCCTCAGGCTTCTTGAGAAATGAGGATCCTATGAACTTGACTGTTTCCAGGCTGTTTGGTTAGAATCAAAGAAATTATAATCAAGAATTAAATATGGAAGATGTAAGCACTGAAAAATAGTGAGGAGCATAATTAAGCTCACCTGGGGTGATATTTCTTAGCAACCATATGATATTTTTTTGCCTAAAACTCCTGCTTTCAACAGTGAATAAGTGGAAAAAGCCTTTTTGTTGCATTATAGAGAAAACTTATGATTACATCTGTGATACTTATCCATATTACTGAGATATCATACGTAATTGAGAAGTTGTATGTAATTTATTACTCAGTACAGCCATTCAGACTATAACACTTGTCTTTTCAAAAGGTTGCCAATTTTCCTTCTTTAAAATACAAAATGTTTGTGTGTATGATGCTAAACAGCAAATAAAACTAAAACTTTACCTTTTGCAGTTTATACAGTTAACAATTATACAGTTCCCTTGTGCAGAGAGGCAGCAGAAATTAATGATGTAAGCACTGCTATCTGCTCTGCCTGCCTGGTGAAGATACTGTTTTTATTTTCTTTTTGCCCCCAAGCAGAAGTAGTATCTTCAGTTCCCATCTTGTGTCTCTTCAGTGAGTTAGCACTGATCACTGCATGCCTTTTTCTGCACTGGTTTCCAGCAGCTTTCTGAGCTGAAGAGAAGAAACAGTGATTTAGGGAGGTAGGCAGAGGACCCATATGTTCATTTCTCTGTCTTAGAGTGTTTGGTGGGGTCAAAGAGTGTCACTGAACTTGATGTGGCATTTGTGCTTGGAGCTGTAGAGCTGTTCATGGTTGCATAAAAGTTGTGATCGAGACTTCTAGGGGATTTCTGGATTTGTTAACGAGACTGTGGTTGTGTCTGTATTGCATGTTGCAGTGTGTTCAGATCTGAGCTTGGCTTTCTTAGTTAGCTGAGATGTCTTTGCTCTTGCAATGGACAGGGTGAAAATACCCTAAAACTAATAGTCTTGGGCAGCTTCTAGACACTGAGTCAGCAGAAATAGTTAGCACTGTATGAGTTAGCAACATGAACGCTACACTTTTTAACCTGTGCTAACACTGGCAGACATGTTTCTCTACTAGCCAGAGTCAAGTGAATTTAACACAGGAAAGAGATGAAACGAGGTCCGAATTATTACTATTATTATTTTTAATTTTTACTGAGGGAAGCAGGGAACACAACTAATGAACATTCATCAATCCAAGAAAATTTCACTTTACTTCCACGTTTGATTACTGAACTCTCTTCCTGCCCTTGTGATGCTGGTTAAAGGATGGGCTGGCAGAGGGACTAGTCTGGCTCTTCTCACAAAAGAACTGAGCAAAACTCATCAGTGGTGATTAGAGCTGCTGCTTGTCAGCATGTGAAGAAAAGAGCTACAATTCATCACTCACACTGTCATGTGAAGCCACAGAAAAGTAATTAGCAGGTAAGATGTCTATTAATAGCTCCCACCACCTTTAGTTCCAACACCTGCTGACAGGCTAATACTCTGTGTAGCTTAGCTTCATCAAGTTCTTGTTTTATGATTGTCGGAAGAGACTCCATTAGAGCCATTTCTGGTGAGGCAGGGTGTCTGTAGAAACCCTTGCCCCGTGGCCTCTGGTTGAGAAAGCGGATGCGCAGACTTGTGCCCCTTCTGGTAATTCTCTACAAGCATGCAGGGTACTCTTTGTGCTTCTTTCAGTGACTGTGAATTTATTTTGGCTAATGAAAACAGAATGTGTGTTAGTACTGGCTAAATGCGGACTAGGGGAAAACAATGAACTGTCTCCTTTGCCTGCAATTATCTTCTTACAGTGCTTGAAAATAAATGCAATGCATTTCTAAGAAAACCATATTGTTAATAGTATATTGTCACATATAAAGTATGATTATATTTGGCAGTTTTTACTTAAGCAATCTTTTTTTCCAATATTAGAATATGAAATTCTGTCCACTTTTAATGTGGGCCAGAAATATTAGTGGTAAGCAAAGTGGGGATTTTTTTTAGCTTGGTTGATGTTTTAGGATCCTTCTACTAGTAGGCTTCAATAAACTCAGCTGCCCAAAAATATATTGTGCCTTAAATTTATCTTTGGATTTTCCATCTCTGGCTCTCTCTCTCTCGTATTACAGATGGAGGCTTTACCAAAGTCAATGCCATCCTCATGTAAGACTGAATTTTATAGGTTGCTTAGGCTGAGTTTTTATGTTCAGGAACACACACATGCACATTTGATGAATATGTGTGAAAATTGGCTTTGTATCGGTTAACTGCCTCTATCTTTCCTCATATCTGACGGTGAAAAAAAATCTGAAAAATTGTGTGGCTGTAGGTGACCATCACTTGGATGTTAACAGGAGGTCACTAAGCTTTTATAGGAGCTGATTTTCTAAAGAAGCATATACATAAATGCAGCCTGGGTTCCTGTTGTGTAAAAAAATTTGAACGTTGTTTTGCTTGGTCTGCAGTGTTTGATATTGCAGGGCTTTTTTTTGCTGGTGCTTTACTTTCTGGTGGGACTGGAGGTCTGTATGCTGCCTGCCAGGGTCCCACTGTGGGGGACACGTCACACCAGCACAGGCTGGGAACCAGCAGATGAGGTGCAGACAAGGTGACAAAGTGGGGGATGGCAGAAGACAGGGAGCTAAATAATCTGGAGTTGTCGAGGAGCATTGGGATCCAGCCTTGGCCTCGGTGTGGTCACCCCTAGCCGTGGGCTCTGTGTGGAGCATATCTGAGTGGCAACCAGGTGCCTGGGCTTACCCAGCTCCTTCACCACACGCACCCCTGCCTTAGTTTTATATTTGGATAGTCGCACTCAGCTTCTTAGGAATTAAGAAATGCAACATTTCAGTGTATTGGGTGAGAAGCCCTGGGACCAGCCTGGGGTTTGTGGTCTGACCCCCTCACTCACTGAGGATGTGAGTGTGATGTTGTGTAGGGCTCGTTTGTGGTGGGGTTTTGGTTTTTCTGATCTGTAAGATGTTTTTGGAGACTTATCATTCATCTAGAATATCATTCATTTGTTTCTTCCCTCATTAATTTTGCCAGAATGAGGTGGATGCTCAAGAAACAGCATGAAGAGTAAGAACAAACCTGCTTTTTTCTTTTTTTTTTTTTTTTCAAACTTACTCCTACCTGCTCCTCTGTCTCCACTGGGCTCCCTCAGCCAGGGCAACCACAGAAAACTGCAGAAAAAAATGTTTATTTTTATCTGATGTTTATCTCTTTACTTTGGACTGATTTAATAAATTATTAGTTATGAGCCATTTAGCTGCATAATAAAGTATTTTACTTTTCAATCCCAATTAATTGTTTTCATCTTGTAATTTTTTATTTATAACCCAATTCTCTCTGTTGTATAATTGCTCTTGAATATTTACATTGTGGAAAAGTCACTGCTCAAATATACAATTTGTCTAATTGGGAACCGAATGTGGAGACAGAGGACAGTGCCTGTGCAGAAACTGTGCAGTTGGGAAACATGCCTGCAAACCCTTTCTTTCCCCAAACAGGGATGTTCCCAGAAGTTCCAGTGCTTCTTTTTAAAGCACAACCTTAGTGCATGGTCACTGTCCCCTTAAGCTGAATTCTAAAGGGCATCCTCTGCTTCCAAAAGATGGTGGTTGTTTTAGCAGCTCCCTCACAAAACGAGTTTGGTTTACAGGCACAAAGAGCTGGCTGGGAGACGGCAGACAAGCCATGTGCTGTAGTGTCTCCCTGCAGTGATGATCTCCCTTTGACTTGGGAGTGGATGCTGTGGGAGGGCTGGGGCCTCACCACAGCTGGCTTCTGTATAATGTTCCTGCTGTCCCTGTGTAATTAAAGAGGATTAAATTAATTTAGTAGATGGTTTGGATTAGGAGTGTGACAACTGCTGTAAATAATCATCACCTCACCACCCCCTCAATTCTTAGAGACAAAAGACTAAGGTGAATAAGCTTCAGCGGTCTTAAATTAGCATTGGCAAGTTTATCTCTTCTCCCATCTCTTATTGTGGAAAGATTAGTCCAGGGACCAAATCGGGGGCATGGGAGGAGAGCTGGGGAGGACAGAGAGTGTCATTAGATTTTTCGGTGTGTATCTGAGGGCTTTGAGCATCCTGCTTCATCATCATTTGTGGTAGGAAGTGGTCCACCTTCCACAGTAAGTAGCCCTTTCCGCTGTCAACTGAACAAATCGTCAGCACCCCATGTTATCATCCTGTAATGTGGTTAAAGTGAGGAGCACCTTCAGAATTCCATAATTCCCTAGAGGAATGCTAAGCTCAAGTCTGTGCAACTGCTGGTTCCTTTGCAAAGGCAAAATAAGACCTCTTTTGTAATAAGTCTATTACTCTTTGCGTGAGTGAGGAAAACAAATCTATTATAGAAATAACAAATCACTGATGGTACTATATTACATTGTAATTGAGTATTAAATCAGGACATTCCCTAATGCTGTTTTGGTAACATTTGTACTTTTGAAGGATTTCCAAGTACTATTTGGTAATATTTCTGCTTAATTCTGTCTCTGCTGCACCGCTGAGGAACTTAAGTTTAAGAGTTTGACATTTAAATGGAAACAAAGTTTATAGCTTGACTTTAAATGGGCAACATAGAGCTTGAGCAGGGCAACACAGTGTTCTCGGGTCTGTGGTTCTGGTTGTTATTTACTGCTATAAAGAATAAAAATAAGGTAATGAATGTACTTCCATCTTTGAAACCAACAAAACCAATTTAGTGTCACACCATGTCCGTGACGCATGCTTTTGCTAGTTCCAAGCCCTCATGCCAAGTGTGATCTTAGGAATTACTGTAAGTATGAACCTGGGGACTGATCCCTAGCCATCAGACCTACTGAGTGAACCGTTTGATAAAGGCCAGGTTGGATGCTGCCTTGAGCAACCCAGTCTACTGAAAGGTGTCCCTGCCCACACAAGAGGGGTTGAACAAGATGTTCTTTAAGGTCCTTTCCAACCCAAAGTGTTCTATGATTCTGTGATTCTATATTTTACTGAGAGTGATGCACTGGTTTGAAAAACTATCTTCCAGACTAGCTTTTTTCTTGATTTTGACGTGTTTTTCTCGGTGCACTTAAAACGAGCTAAAAGATCACTCATAATTTTGCTCCTTTTGTTCGGTTTTTTATGCACTTCAGAAACAGAACATGCTATACATTTAAAAACTAGTGAGTGGGTGTATTTCTGCCTTAATTACTAGGAATGGTTAAGTTTTGAAGTAGAAGAGTCATCTTGCTGTTCTTGGTAATTCCTGAACATCTGTAAAGCTAACTTTTTTTTTTTTTTTTAATGCAGAACTATGGTTTGGAAACAGAAAATCTAAAAACCCTTTCTCACAAACTGAATGCATCTGCCAAAAATCTGCAGAACTTCATCACTGGGAGGAGGAGGAGTGGTCACTATGATGGAAGAACCAGTCGCAAATTACCGAATGATTTTCTGACATCGGTAGTGGATCTGATTGGAGCAGCTAAAAGTCTGCTGGCTTGGTTAGACAGGTAAAAACTCCTAAATGTGTCACAGGTAACCATATCATGCACAAACCCCAACTGATTTACAAACTTTAATGTAGATGTTAAATGGAGGCAGAATTCATTTACATATTCTGAGAAGATGTTTGTACCAATTTTATTGTTATGTCAGCATGCAGTTTTCAGATAGCATTTCATTACAATACCTCCAAATGCACTATAACACTACACGTATCTGGAAACACAACAAATCAACAGGATGACATCATTAGGTTTTGGATCTATTTTTTTATTAATGTAGAACAACCCTTTGACCTGCATAACTCACATTCGTTGTTCTAATACTATCAAGTTCACAAAACTGCTTTTCATTACATAGGTGTCAACATATAGTTCCAGAGTGTGTGTGTGTGTGTGTATAAACATGCATGTTGTGTTTTCGTTTTTTTAAATGGCAGTGAAATACCTCTAAAAACTGTAGAGGCAATAGGACCTGTCTTATACTTTTACCTCTGTTACTTAGGAAGTATTTGTGACCAGGACTTAAGTGCTCCCCTTTGCTACACTTGTAGTGATGGTTTTCTAAATATAACAAGAGTAATATGCAGGTATTTAAGATGATCATTGAAACTCCTGAAGTGGTTAAAATTAGTTTATCTGTATGTCTTCATAAAATGCATCACAATGAATTTTCATCATCGAAATTAAAAAGTTTATCTTGATTTAAAGGTGTATCTTACATTGCAACCAGCAGCTGAATTTTTGTTCAGAGTGTGATCTTCGTGTAACTTTTAAAATTCAACAGAATTCTGTGGTTTTACTGTTGTTTTGTGTTTCATTTTCCTGAGGAAAATTGGCTTCTGTCCTGTAAATGATTTCCATATGAATGGTTTAGGTGAGGCATGAATCTTTTCCATTTCTTAAGGCGAACTGCAAGCTCTTTGTTTTGCTCAAGGGATTGCAGCTACCATTCCATGTTCTTTTCTACTCCCTGTCTCTCCTTTCTCCAAGTTTCAAACCCACAGTACCCAAACCCTGTTCCTACATTTCTGTTTAGATATTTAACATTAGATGTAGAGAGAAGTAATGCAATCTCATGGAAAGAGTTTAGTATTGAAACTTGAAAAACGGGGAAGATATTTTTAGTTCTGTCTCTAACCTGTTATTAATTGGAATACCTGTAGGCTTGACCTTTTTCTCCCTCCAAAATACTTTTTGACAGAGAACAGCATATCATTCTGGGCTTTAAAACAGAAAGAACAGTAGAAAAACATGGATTTTTTTCATAGACAGATCAGGGTTTGCCACTTCTTTCTATTTAGAAATGACCTTGACTGTTTTCTCACTAGAACTGTGGCCATGATTAACGATTGTTAGTTACAAAGTTGAGGTTCTTTTTTGGTTTTGGTTGGTTGGATTTTTTTGGTTTTGTTTTGGGGTTTTTTTGGGGGGGTGGGATTGTTTGATTTTTGTTTGTTTGGGGTTTTTGTTTGGATTTTGGTTTGGTTTTGGTTTTTTGTTTGTTGTTTTGGTTTTTGGGGTGTTTTTTTTGTTGTTTTTCGAACTTTTTTTAAGTCTGGTATTGAAAAATAAACTTTCATATACATATACACCACACATGCATATTTAACACATAGAAAACAATGCAGTTTTTTGCAACTTAATATGAATTTAATACTTGAAGCTGAAGAAGAAAGTACTTACTGATGCTAGAAAATGTCTGCAACTGAGGACTGATGTGTCACTGTGCACTGCATGTACTTTTGCATTTAGCTGAAATGAGAGCTGATCAGACCCAGAAGTTCCAAAAAGCTAAAAATGAGGGCAGTTCTGGTGGTAGCCCACTTTTAACAGTGCTGCATTTACTGTCCAAATAGGCTTCAAATTTCTAGGAAAATCCTTTTGAAGATCTGTGTAGCTTAAACACCTCGTTCTAGCAAGTGTTTTCTGAAACATTTTAAGACTTTTCTGATTTATGGGCATCTGGGTATGTTTGTATGTTCTTTGTGGAGTCTCCAAATTAGGATGAAGGCAGGCCAATGACTGCATTTTTCTCAGGAAGTGGGAACATCTGGTGATCAATATGATTCTGTTTATTTTGTACCTCCTAAGGAGATATTTGGGCCACTAGGGGGAGATAAAAAGATTTTAAAAATTAATTATTTAAAGTCAGGAACATGATTTAATTTTATTTTACACGGTTACTATTAAATCTGGGCCACGAGTCTTAGTTTTTTCATTGGTTGCTAGTAGCGCTTCCATCTGTGGAGTGTGAGAGGGGAGAGCAAACTACTTGGAGGAATGAAGTGGCTATTAGGGTTGTCCACCCCGTTGTACCAGCTCTACCAGGCTGCCCCTATGCAGTGGTTTTTGAGGTCATGTCTGGAAAAAGCAGACTGCAGCAGCTCCAATTTGCACAAAAATGCAGTGATGTGTTTTTTATGTGTAGGGAGTAGTGAAGACTCCATTCAGGTTGTGCTTTACTTGCCTCTCTGGTGAGTTCTCTTTTTATGCTGTTTTGTGGGACACTTACAATCCAAAAGGACTTTGTTTGGCTGGGCACAATTATCAAAAGGAGTGTGAGAGTTGTGATTTGCTGTCTAGCTATTTTCAAAAGAGGTTGGCTGATGATTTTGAGGAGCATGAAAAAACTCTCCAATAACATCCTGTAAAGAAACTGTCATCGCATTTGTAGATTGTCCTTAAACTTTTTAGACTAATTTTAACTTCCGGTTAATTTCTCAGCCCACAAAATCTATCCTCGCTTTCAGAAGATTTTGTAGCTTAATAATGTTTTGTTTTATACGCTTTCCCTAGTCTTCAAATTCTTCCAAGCAAATTCCCTGACAAGACTGATACTTTCTTGAAAAACTGATGTATTTCTACTTGACATTTAATGTATCTCTTAGGCTGATGGAAAGGCACACTGGAGGCCATAGCAATGAACACTTACCTGATGTTCAAAGCATCTTGGCATCAGTATATCTCCAGTGATACTTGTCAGACATTAGAGTATAATATATTCAATCAAGTCTTTTCGACTTCCAGTTAAATCAGTGGTGTTCTTTTCAGTCTTTACTCCTGTAATTCATGCAAGTTGTATTCTTTGGAATAGTCATATATGCCACCTTTCTTTATTCTCCTTTTTCTTTGATATGCTAGGTTCCTGGAAGTTCTGCTGACTTTTATAGGGCTGGTGCACTCCATCCTGGAGAGGAATTTTTTTTAAATGTATAATTAAAGTAGGATTGTTGTCCTGAGTTCACTACTCTGGATTCACAATATGAATGTGTTGCAATTTTGTGGCATAAAGCTATTTCTAACCTCGAAAAGTATGTCCAGTACTATCTGCACATTTAATTGGAATTGAAATTGGACATATTTATTTCTGTTAATCCCAGGTAAGATTTTGTTCTTAGAGCACACATTTACAATTGAACTGAAAAACATTTTGTAAAAGTGTTGCTTTGTGCAGGGATGTCAGTTCTCATTGCCATTCTGAGTATACATTATCCGTCCATGGCTTTCTTGATTTAAAATCACCATAAACACCCAGAAGACTTTGAGAATCAAGCTACCTTTTTTTTTGTCTTCATTGACACCAGTGAAAACTTCCAAGTTTTCTTCCAGAGGCAAACATGAATTGAAAAACAATGATATCATAGGGATCCCAAAAAATTCTTCTGAGCTCCAAGTTTAAAGCATTTAGCAGTGCTTATGCTTAGCTTTCTCTCTGGTTAGAACACAGATGGGTCTTGTACTGTACTCACAGCTCATTCCTTCTCTACTCATTTGGTGCTACCTATTGGTTGTACTACTGAAATTGTGATGAGTCCTGAGTGAAGTGTGCTCAGAGTCATCCAATACTTTTTCTCCCAGATCTTAGCAAACCATCTGAGAGACAAACAGAAGATTGTGTCTTTTTCAGAAGTTGGCACAACAGTGAGTGTTGAGTTTCTCTCCTAATGAGTCAGAAGCTGCTGCAAAGTGAAGACAGCCTTGGGAGCCAAAGGGTTTTAGAAATCCTGTAAGCACCCCATTTTCCCACTTCAAGTCCCACTGTATATCATCTGTTTTCCTTTCATGGGACAACTAGATTTGGCAAGTAAAGCTCATTACTGTAGTCTTGACTGGGAAGAACTGTAATGCTTTTTGTGGAAGAGGAAGGATCCTGAGCGAACCTGAACTGGGGTAGCATTTGGTGGCAGCTGCACGAGCTCTGTCTCTTCCCATTTTTCTCGTTGCTCTGCCAGCAAAAGCTTCTGCTGATGTCATCTTCCATGTTTTTCCTGGTTTGATACATTCTTTTCATTCACCTCCGCCACACTTAAGTTGTCTTTGCCAACCAAAATCCCTGGAAATCTGCGTTTCCTGCAGACTGCATTAAGCAAGAAAAAAATTCTTCGTTATGCTTCTTGAGCTTCCTGTTCTCGCCTGCTCTGGAATGTTTGGGCCATGTTATCTGAAGCAAGAACTCCTCATACCATTTATCTTGTGCTGTATCAAGGAGAATGTTTTCGATCTTAGCAATAGGGGTGATATCTATATAAACTACAAACACATAGAGAATAAGAGTGAGGAAGGGTTGGTTGTTTTTAGGGCTTTAATTGAGTCTTCATGAAAGACATAACTAACATAATGTGGTAGTTTATTTTTCTCTTAAGAATTTAAGAAAATATAATCTACTTCCGATGAGATAACTGCTACAACATTTTGCGTCTGTTGTTGTGTCACAGCTTTTAATGGTCATGAAATAGGATTTGTCAGGGACCACTGGATTTTTTTTTTTTTAGTGTACTGTTTGACTCAGCCATCTGTGTGGGCAGTGATTCAGTATGTCTTTCACAGAAACTCTTCTGTAGCCCTTGTTTTTCACACTAGCACTATTCCCCTTTTGGAAATAAAAAACTTAAGTTGCTGCTGCAGATTATACTGAAGTCTAAGTAGTAGGAACAGACATCTTGAGATAGATTTGGTATTCAAGACTTTCAGTGCTGTGGACAGAGAAAGGCTAGCAGGCTGACAAATATACATCAGACTGATTAATTTACAGCTTCTGTCTGGGTACGTGATGCATGAACAAAATGAAACAAGAAGATGAAGAAAAAACCCAACTGTAAATAGAAATTGTTGGTCATATAAAATAGAGGGTAAAATTTTTGACAAAAATGACAAAATGAAAATTTTCAGAGTAAAAGGCCTTTTCAGAGAGCCTAGGTCTGCTTTTAGGCCCATTCACAGAGTGGTGGGCTGTAATCCTTTACCTTCTAAACCCCAGGTGGGCAAATCATTTTGGTATGGGCTTAAATGCACTATAGTGTTGTGTGAAGCACTTATGTGTATATATAAATCCTATTAAGTGAGGTTAAAATCTGTGCCTGAAATTAAGGACATTTGAATGCTTCAGTGGTTGACAGCAGAACAGAACCTCCAAACCTTAAACTGCAGGCTTTCTTTGGTGATGCTCTGCTGCATCAGAGAAGTGCAGCCTGCAATGATGATGTAAACACTCTTTGTTTATGACTGAACAATTCTAGGTGTTCAGCTTCAGTGCATGCTTTAAGCCTGCTTTGTATGAAAACATTGTGGTAGCTGAACAAATTTCCCACTCCAAAAGGGTTCTCTCTCTTTTCACCATGGTGACATACTCAGTGCATACGTTTTCTTCCACTGTAGGTAAAATGTCTTCATCTGGATTTCTTTACCTCATCATTTTTGGTGAATGAGCCTCGGTGATGTTTATGATGTGACTATTTTGTAGTTTTAAGTAAAGAGGAACATTGTTTGCAAACCCATAACTTCTTAGTTACTAAGAAAGTATTACTGCCTTAGAGTCTCCTTTATAACAGATGTCAAACATTCCTGTTAGCTGTGCTTGGTTATTGCCTGTCCTGACAGGGCAAATCTGGTTTGCACACAAGATGGTGGAGGTAAACAAATGAAAACCCAAATGAAAAGAAACTAAAGAGTTTAGCAGAAACGAAAGAGTTCAGCGATTCTTTACTCAGCACACAAATAATGCACTTTTCTGTTGATTGGTTTTTAGTCTTAAACCTGTGAATCTTGTTCCCGCTATACATTTCCCTTTATACTGCTTTGAATATTAAGCCAAACCTGTCAGTAAGTGCTGCCTAAGAATGCTATGGTACTTAACTGTATTGTGGTCCTGGAAGAGCTGTAAATGTTTAATAGAGCACTTATTTAAAGAATTCCTTTATCCAGTGTGAATTTTACTGCATTCTTCTCTGATTCTACATAAAGCAGTTGCATAAGAAAGGCAAACAAAATCTTTGTTTCATGAAAGCCTAAAACTGTAGATCTTAGATGTATTTGGCACAGTATACAACAGTATTGTACATTCAGATTTTTATTTGAGCTTAATATGTTACTGTTGAAGACTGAGTTATATCGCTGCTTTGATTGTCTCTCTGTTTAAAAGATTTTGTACTATTATGTTTAATCAAAAGGCTTTGAGGATATTTTCCATTGTTAGAATGCTAAAACAAGTATGATATTGGTTTTAAACCCCTCACAACATCTATTGTTATAAAATATCTCAGTACTACAACTCGTGCTGAAATATGATTAACTTTTATTTTGGGTGATGCTTTTACTAACAGTAGTCAGTATTTGTCCAAATTACAACTTTTGAAAGTGAAGTAGATATTTCTATATATTGTTTTCCCCTAACTCAATGCTATATGAAGAAGACAGATGAAGAAGCTAAAGCATATGTGGCCAAAAATTTTGATAATGTAGAAATGCTGAGTGTCTGCATCTGCTTCACAAATATTGAATTGCTTGTGAAGGATTTTCCTTTGTGTGCCATCAGTAGTTGTATTGATAGCTGTTGAATTGTATTATTTCTTAAGTCTGTGAGGGAATTAGCTGTGCTATATTAATGTGGCTGGGTTTTTTCTGCCAATTCTTCAGGGCATATTAATTAATGTTAGATTTTTTTTTTCATTCTGAAAGATGCTGATACGTCTAAGGATGTTAATAAGGTCTCAATTCATAAATGTGTGCACACACATGCATGAGTGTTACAGCCTACATTACACGTGTATAAACAAATTCACATTTCAGAGGTGTTCTACTATTTATGTCAAACACTGATTTAAAGAAATGTGAAAAGAGCTAGTAGCTCTGTCATGCCTTGTCTTAGAAAAACCTTATGTGCTATAGATTAAGGTGTTGAAGCAGATTGACTTGAATGTAAAAAAAAGAAAAAAAAAAGGAAAGAAAAAGGAAAGAAAATGCAAGCACCAATTGTAAGGGTTTTCCCCTGTGAATGAGGTGTTTAGAAGCTCCACATCTTGCTGTGGTGTCTCCTAAGTTTCCCAATGGGGGAACATTTTGTACAGTGGAAAAATTTAGAGGTTCCTACTTTTCCAGTTGCGTGCATGATCACAAAACATGTATGAACTAAATTATCCTGGAAACATATGACCCAGTCATTTGTGTAAGTGGTTTGAAAATGACTAATGACTTTAAATGTTGGAAAGGAGAATGACGGAGAAAAGATGAGACTAAGGGTAAAATCACCCTTCATTTGTTTGCAGCAGCATTGATGTGACTATATAAAGCTCTTTTCCTTAAGATACCAGGTGTAGAAGGGGTAGACAAAAAATGAAAAGGGGAAACCAGCAGAGGTCTGGAAGTGGAAATGAATGGAAAGGGCATGTGGTCAGGTAGGTGTGCTGTGGAGCTACAAAGGTGTTTCCATGTGGGTGTTGGAAAGAAAGAGAATCACATTTTTGAAGGAAGAACAAACAAATTACAGGAGAAGCTGAGTAAAAAGGTTCCACAAATGGAAATGACTGTGAGAGAGGTGAGACAATGCAATACTGAGGTCAATGTCACAGCAGGCAGTGGGGCAGCATGTGGCCCAAGTGCAAGGCAGTTCTTTAGTTCTTGTTTAACTTTAAGAGCACCAAATTGGATGGTACACATGTTGAAATTTTTTTTTTTTCCTCAGGGAATTTTCTTCACTGAAGCTGTAGAAGGTACCTGAGACTTGAAGGGACTGTGAAAGATGTGGCTTTGAATGAAAAGAGTAGAAATTGAAAGCTGATAGAAATGACTCTGCCAAGCCAAGGCAATAATTTTTTTTAAGTAGAGAGAAGTGGTCTAATCAGACAGGAAATTCCTTATACTTGGTGTATGCCTTGAGGAGGAAGGTGTGTTAGCAGCCAACTGAAGTCATAGTGTATGGAGGCTTTGTTTGCATTTGTGCAAGTTGATTCATCTGTTCACAGTCAATAATATTGTGCTGTATTAAAATTACAATCAGTAGATATATTGCTGGTACAGAATTTTTTTGTCAGATTGGTGTTTTACACTGTCTCATCTGAAATCCAGTCAATGATCCTACAGTGAAGTTTCTGTTGATATTTTGATTGAAACTGCTGTTGTTATACTAAGTCTTGTTGAACTTCTACTGTTGAAGTTGAGGCTTAGGATGAAATACTAAAATATGTTTCTTTTGGAGGTAAATATTTAAAGAGGCCCCTACCATTTCTCCAGCTGCCTGTGCAGTAGTGGCTGTATAGTTGTGCATGCAGATTGCCTCCAGGGAAGTCTGAACTGGGAAGAGGGAGGAAAAGGGAATTGCAGTTTTACAGGTCCAATGTGCAGCAATACCCAGAGAGGCATCTGCAGAAACTGATGAGGGAGTTGTTTATAAGCTACAGAGACCTACAGAGGAGGCAGCTGGAGGATACCTCAAGTTTTCTGCAGGAGTAGAGTTTATAAAACATGGACCTGTCTCCTTATCTTTCCAAGCTGTGAAGCACTTTACAAATTATTACATGACTATTACTGATTTTTAGCAGTCTTCTCCCTCCTGCTGGCACCCTTGCTGTCTGCTTCACATGCTGTTGCCACTAAGTCTTCACCATGTTAACTTCAATGTAACAAAAATGAGTAATGTCTCAGTCCCTTTGACTGTTTTTTAATGTCAACAAAGTTTATTTGGGGCATTCCAAATGATCTTCACTAAGAGCAATGATGGTAAAAATGCCATTATTTTCCTCATGAACCGTGAAACCAAACTAAATTACAGAGTATGAGGGAAGATGATGTGGTATTAGAAGCCAAAGCCTACCGTGTGATTTTGTTTAGAGAAATGCTGGAGGCCTTGAAATGTCAAATAGATTCCAGTTGTGTAATTTCAGGATCAAATTGTATTAACACCCATTCTTAAAGTAAAATAATACAATTTTCTGGCTTGATTCCATTCATCTTCAATAAAAGTGAGTTCCTAAATGAAGATGACCTTTTTAAATCAATATTTCAGGTAGATTTCAGAACCTCAACAGTTACAGTTTTGGTCAGAAAAATGTCATTGTTTTTGTACATCTTGACTAATGTACTTTTTTTTAAACACATTTGTCATAGAATCATAGAATTTGCTGAGTTGGAAGGAACCCATCAAGATCACGGAGTCCAGCTCCTGGTCCTGCACAGGACATCTCAAGAATCACACCATGCACCTGAGAGCTTTGTCCAAACACTTCTTGCACTCAGTTATGGTTCATAACCAAGCAGTTCAGTTACCTTTTATCCTTTAATATGCTCGTATGTCTCCTGAACTTCAGAAATAATCTGTGCATGTGTCTGTAGGTTGACTTTCTGTAGTGTGTGCCTACTGTATCGTTGTCATACACTGCAGAAAACTTAGACTCTGGATTGTGATTTTGTATCTGTGTCCAGTAACTTTCATAAGGCACCTTTTGGAACCTATCCATGTGCTGCCTACTAAGTCCTCACTCTCTTGTTTCTTTTTTGTTTCTTAAACACCGCCCAGCTTCCAATTTCTGTACTTCTAGTTTAAAAGAATGTACTGCTTTTCTCTCTAGAAAATACAGGCATACAGTGTATGTCATTGTGTGATATATCACATCAAATTAAAGCTTCCAGATTTGAGTGTGCATCTCGGAGTTAATTCTGTCTTATGAACCCTCAGGGCTGGATTGCAAGCCCTGGAGAAGAAAGGGAGCACCAGAGGAAACCTGTAGAGATAGGCGAGTTCACAGGCGTTTATTAGTGGACAGTTCCAAATCTGTCTGCACTAAAATTTCAGTTATTCTACATATGGAAAAGAAATTTAGAAACTTATTAGAACCAGTATAACTATATTTACAGTTATCATTTGGACTTGCTTATAGCAGAGTTCTTAGTACTGAAAACTTGTCTTTAGGCTTAAATAATGAAGTCCTAATACCAACCAGTGCTGTAAGACTCTCTAAGGTGTATACAAGTATGTTTGAAGTGACGAAAGAAGAGAGTTGGGGAAGGGATTAGTCTCCTTATTTTAAATTAAAGAATGAAACAAAGTATTGTTTTGAGATCTTGGTACATTTGTATGATCTATTGTTAGTTTATTCAGGCGTTACAATCCCTGTGGTTCTTTGTCACTGTTTTCTTTTGTGGTTTAAGTATTTGAAGCAGGTGTATTAGGGAGAAATGCCATCTTTGTTCATAAAACCTCATTTGCAACACTGATAAAAGTCAAGGTCTTGACTCTTAGGGAAAATACCAGTCCTGCCTAGTGTTTGGCTACTTCTTGAATATAGACTATAGGCCAAGTTGAGTTTTTAGATAAGTGAGATTTGTAGTACTGAAACCAGATGACTGCCAGCTTCACTGACTAAATACATTTTAGCAGCGCTTCTAGAAAGGAAAGAAGCTTCCAGATAGGCACACATTTTCTAACATGATGTTCTAAGGCATATGCAGGTACTGTGTAAATGTTGGATTACATTGTGCATTTCCCTAAGCAGTTCTGACCAGCAGAGTGTGTGGGCGTGTTTGGTTATGCTTCCAGTTTAGGCTTTGCAGCTGCTTCTGAGTATTGATGCATCCCTGACTCTAAATGCTGTTCCCCACTTTAGATAAAAATTTTACTTATTTTGAGTCCCTCCACTGCTTTCACCAGATATTAGAGCAAATCCCAAGAATCCCAGTGAATCAGCCAAAAGCTTTTTTGATTTGATTCACATCTGGACACCATTCATATCACAGGGGGAAGTAGTGCCTCTGGTTGCCTTTATAAAGACATTCACAAAGAAATGCAGAAGGCAAGCTGGGCTTCTGGGGGAGTAAGGCAGTCCAGAAATAAACTGTCAGAAATAATGATTTTATGAATGGAATTTCTTAAAGAGGAACTAAAAACTATAAGTGGATATCTACTAGTAGTATTCAACTTTCTTTTTTGTGTTTGTTTTTAGATCACCTTTTGCTGCTGTCACAGATTACTCAGTAACAAGAAATAATGTCATACAGCTCTGTCTGGAACTAACAACAATAGTACAACAGGTATGAGACAATTTACTTAGAAGGTTTTTGTTTGTTTTTTTTGTTTGTTTGTTTTTTTTAAATTGTAAATGGCTATCACCTTCTTCACACAATTTTGTTTTACACTGTCTATGTAATTGTCTAACCAAAATAAGGGAATACTAATACTTGGTAAATGCTTCCTAAAAATTCTATTTCCTGGTTTTATAATACTCGTTTGGATTGTGCTATGTATATGCCTCTGCATATCTCAGTAGTAAGATTCATCTTGGGTTCTCTGTCTTAATATCATCACTATAAATTTGAGAAATCTACTTGATAATTTGCATATTTAATTTCTTGTATTTTGTCTTTAATTTTTTAATTAGCTGTGTGGTTCAAAAGTTCTGTGTGTATTGGACTTCAGTAATCTGCTCTTTCATACAGTTCATATAATCTAGACACTTGTTAAGATGACACATGTTCCCATGAAGATAGAATATTTTGGATATATTTTTCTACATATTATCTTTAAGAAATCCAGAAGTAGATAATGAGAAGCATGTGTCTAATGGGCTTCATTTGGGACTACAATCCTGAGAACATTCCCCACCCTCTGTGTGTGCTTTAGGTATGTTTGTTGTTCTGCTTAAATAAAAAGTCTCTCTGCAGCCAGGCAGACTTTTCAGGGATTGTTTGCACTTGAGAAGACAGAGTGTAGAAGAAGGAAGAGAGTGGGCTAGGTAGGAGGACTGAGGAGACTTTCTGGTTTTCAGAATCATCACTCCAAACGAAGAAAAACTAAACTTCTCCTATGACCTCTTGGCATGACTTTGTATGATGACACTCTCCCTTTCATAAAAGAAATGCATTTTTCTCTAACCCTTTCATAAATGAATGCAACACCGATGATTATTTGTGTTTGCCTCCCACCTGAGTTGGAGAGAAGCAGTATTACTAGTCCCATGTGTTCAAGCCTGGGAAATGAAATTTTCTCACTTTTAGATTTATTTTATTTTCGCCCTCAATTATGTGTGGGGCTTTTGATGTGGAAATGGAGCATGAGCTTTTACCTCCCCACTGACCACACAGTGAAGGGAGCCTGTTTACTTCCCAGGGCACAGGGGAGTAATGCTGCCAATCCATCCTTCAGCTGCCTTGCACTCCCCATCAGGCTCTTCACCATCACCCTGCCTCAAACTGTATTTCCCAGGAATTAACTCAATATCAATTTATTTTCTTCCAAATTCATCCCTATCCGTGATACTACTAGTTTGCTGTGGTGTAGGTAAATATTTATGTATATTTTTCAGTGTGAATGAGAGTAAATATTATTAATGCCTTTGGAGAACAGCAGTTTTACCTTCTCCAAAAACAACAGAAGTCCCCAATCAGGAAGCAGTCCATGAATCTGTACTTTGAAGTCCAAAGGAACATTTATGAGCCTAAATTTAAGCGTGCCCTGAAATTGAATTGGGCTGTAATCAGAAGAATGGTAATGGAAAATTCCATTAGTAGTCCCAAACACATGTGGTTTGATCTCTACTTAAAACAATTGCATTCCAAGGTAGCATTTCAGATGTCTTAGCTGAGCTTTTTTCTATATGACCACTGAGCACACTGAAAATCCTTACTGTGCTCTCTTAAGACTGTGAATTGAATCTTTCAGTACATTTTTTCTGTCTTAGAAACTGTTTTCTTTATAGTACTTCACGAAATTAAAATAATTTAAAAGCTTTTTTTTTGTGAAAGACCTACAGAAGGAAATGTTGTAATTTTTCTTTTAACAGTAGCTAGCAGCTTTTTATAATGCTTAAAGGTTTATAGAAAATATAGAGTCTACACATTTTTTAATATCTTTGGATTTTTAAGATATTCTTATTATTTAAAAGTAGAACTCCAGTTGCTGAGTTCCATCAGGATTTTTTTTGTTTTGTTTAAGTTACAGCAAATGTTTAGATTTATTAACCAAAAATCAAAAAAATATTCTTTAGTCAAGGTGGAGGAAAAAAAATGTAAAATGAATGTGTCTTGCTTAAATTATTTTGCACATTTTGTAGCTAATTGTAATGTCAGTGTTTCTTCATAGAATTTAGTTTTATTGGTTTGTGTGCCCCCCATCCATGCTAAATGAATAATTAAGAAAAAATGACAGAATTGCATCTCTCCTAGAAGTATGAAGTGTAAGAAAATATATGGAGTGTCTGTGCTTTAACCTTGAAATAACTAGCAAAGTTCAAGTTACAATAATTTCTTAGCGACAGACTTTGGAATAAAATGCAGGAAGACACATACTTTGTTTTAACTATTTAATTTTCTGTGTGTGTTGCACATTGCCCAGGACCTGACAGGCCGGTGTGCGTGGGTATTTGCCAGTGGAAGCAGGTCCTTCAGAGCACTGCAAGTTATTATTGTAGCTTGCTTTGCATTTGCACTAATCATCTAGTTCTGTGCAGCTGCTTTATTTGGGCTTAGGGATTTTTTTCTCCCCTTAGGATTTCAGGATATTGTTTCATAGGCTCTTCCTGCAGGTTTTCACTCTTAATACCCTCCTCCTTGCGGATGGCTTATTTAATTCAGGACTTGCATTCTGGTTCATTTTTATAATCAACTCTTCCCTTACAGTTAAACACTGGAGGAAAACAAAGGATTTAAATAACAAACATATTCATGAGACTATGATGATTTTTGCTACCATTCCCTTGCACTCTGCCTTTCTCTTCTACACCTATTTGCCTCTCCATAGGAATTGAAGGCTGAGCATTATCTATACTCTGTTTCCTTTGCAGTGAATAAAAAAAGGTCTGTTCTTTCTTGATGGTACAAGATAGATATTAAGGGGTTATGGGTGAAGTCTGGGACGTGTGTTTGAGATTGTTTTGGGCTGTGCCTTGTTGCCCTTTGGTTCATTCATGAATTTAGATTTGTTTTGACAGAATTGTTCCAGTCACAAATGCGCATCAGGACGAATGTGAGAGACTCTTGCCTTGATGCTGTCCATGAAAGTCTTGCTATGACCTAGTTGGGTTGTTGAGCTTCAGAGGGTGTCAGGAACTGGTCATTTTAGGTGTACTTGTTTTGTTTTGGAAAGATAGCAGTACTATGCTGGTAACTGTAAGGAACAAAAAATTTCTTGCTTTCTTGGGCAATTTGTAGGTAGCTTTAATTATCATTCTCAATGCTTCTATTCCTTAGGAATTCATTAAGGTTTCACTAAAGAAGCTTTCTTCTTTAGAATTAAACCCCTGGAAATCTCGGGACTATCTGAAAAGTCTAATTTTATATTGACTTTGTAAGTTACCAGACATTTAAGGAAAAGTTTGCTGCTGAACACCCTATTTCTTTTATTTCTCTTTAATAGTGATCATTAGTAGCCCTCATCACATTTTTTTTTACTTTCTTTAATCAGCTTTCACAATGATTTGCTGTGTTTATTTAGTTTTAAAACCACTGATGTTTATCTCACAGCTTTAATGTCTTGTGGGATTTACTTAGCAATATGCTTCAGCGGAGGCAGAGCTGTAGGCCTGTGAATGCTCCTTTATAGAAGCTTCATTGCATTTAGTTCTCTGCCTAAACACCACCTTCAAGGCGGACTGTGTGGTGGAAGCAGTTCTCTGCAACAAGGATGGAGATGGAGAACAGTCACTTGGCTGACATGGACCTGTTTTGCAATGTTGTCACAGGGCACACTTGTGACATCCATCAGCTGTCTCACAGCAACATTTGGAGGTAAACTCAGATTTTGAATGACATGGGGCGAGAACCTGAGTGATGCAATTTGGGAAGTAGTGGCCAGGATGGAAACTAGCAGGGAAGGACCAAGACAGCCATCCACAAATACCATGTCTGGACATTATAGCCACCTGGGATTTGGAGCTAAAAGCCCTGATATAGAGCATGCGCAGAATTTTTTTTTGCCCTGTGTACTGCATCAGCTGAGGGATTTGGAACTTATTCTCCATTTAAAGGCATTTGAGATACAAAAAAGAAAGTGTCCATATACTCCTTTCCCCAGTGGATGCATTTCCCATGCCAGGAGGGTATTCTTCGTTGGCCTTTTAACCATTGCTATTTTTCAGATAAAAGATATTGTAAGTTATCACAAATTATTTCTTGAGTAATGCACTATTTTTCTTATAACATTTCAATTTTTATAATCAAATGTCTGTAACTTAAGCGTGGAATCTTTCAAATATTAAGTCTAACTGAGAAATGTAAGTTCACGCTTATTTTCCAGTTAAAAGGATAAAATGGAAATTTACTTTTTTACCTCCCCTGCTCTAACTCAGAATCCAAATGCAGTAATATAAAATGGTTCTATCCATTTGGTAAGGACAATATCAAATATGCAAATGAAGATGAATAATATCCTTACTACTACTTTTACAAAGGATCTCTCATAAAATCTTTTCTATCACAATCCCTCACTTTTGTTTTAAGTCCTAGTTATTAAGGAGTTTAAAGATTGGCTAAATATAGCTTAAAATTTTTAAATTTCAGGTCATACCAAGTAGCTAATTACCTCAGGTATCTTTAGCAATAAACTGGTTTTAATAGTTTACTGGTGTGAATTTTTGATTGATTCTCATTTAATCTGCTTTGTGCTTCTGGACTGTTTGGATTTGCAAAGCAACATGTGTTTTCTGGAAACAGTTATGTATTAAGTTTTCAAATGAAGTTTTTAAATTTTCAATTATTCCTTCCACCCCAAATTTGTTATCAAATGCTTGCAGGAAAATCTTTGTTACCCTACTGTGGCAATAATCCCCTCCCTCTCCCATTTTCTAAATCAAAAATACTTTGTGATGAGGAGGCCACATTCTTGAAGTTTAGAAGTTTAGTGTATATATATATGCCTAGTATACTGTTTATACAGAATGTCTCATTTTTGGTAATTGTACAAGTGGGTAGCTAAATAGGTGGGGAAAAATTAGAACTAAAAAGCTCCCCTTGAAAACTATACCCAGGCAATATTTGCCTATATACATGAAATCAAAAGGGAATTCATATGGGAGTGTTATAACTCACTGTAAGTAACACTGACAGAAATTCAGACTCACCTTGGATCCTTCAAGTGCTGCTCTTATGCAAGACTTTCTGTTGCATAAGGTTCAAAGCAGTCCTCAGAAGTAGCGGTGTTTCAGGATACATATTTTATGTGCAGTTGTTTTCTTCACTTTTAAAAGTCAATGTATAATGTGTAAGCCAAAATAGAAATTAAAGGATTGTTGTGAATATGAAGCTGTTTTTTGTTTACAAGAAGCTATATCAAAGTAGTTTCAATTTATGGTCTTTAGCAATGTTTTTCTCTTTTTCATAGTAGAGTAGCTTATTTCTCTATAGCAGTTTTATGGAAAATTTCAGATGTAATTTAATGTAATGTAAAAAGTGCCTAAGGTACTTAGCATTGATGACTTTTTCTGATTCTGGTAGTTTGTTTCTGCTGTTTTGTCATACTTTTTTTTTTCCCCCCTTGAAATGGCTTACTTATGAATATATTCTCCTTTAAGTTTCTATGTTTTTTTTTAAAATGGAATTAGGCATGGAATGTCTCAAGGATTAAAATGTTAATAATAATCTATTGGGATGAACAACTACTAGAACTAATTTGATGACTCATTAGTTGTCATTGAAATATATTCTGTAAAGAAGTGTGGTATTTTTTCCCCAAACTTACGTAGTCTGTGGTTTGGTATTTTCAAAGTAACTTATGAAGCTTCCACCCTGTAAAGCCTTGTGATTTTGTTAGCTGTGCTTTCTTCTCCATTCTTAGAGAAAGTAGTTTCTTTTCTGAGTGGATGGAAAGAGAAAAGAAAACCAACAAACCACCAAAATATTCAAAAGATTGCTGAGTATGTAAGAAGCTTAATGACCAGAAAGCAAAAATGGGTTGGTGTTGGCTTGTTTGGCGTTTGGGTTTTTTTTGTTGGTTTGTTGCTTTTTCTTCCAGAATAATGATTGACAGTCTCTGAACACGGGGAAAAATGAAATACAGAGCAGAATAATTTGTGAAAAAGGAGTAGTCTTTTTGATGGGGCATATGCTGGTCAATCAATGCAGCTGTTAAACTTTTCCAAGAAAAGAAGCCTGACTGGGTCAAGGTGGCAGTGAAAGACTCAGGGACTGTTGAGTTAATTCATCCACTCATGGCAGCACTTGCAGAAAGCAGCAGAAAGTTGGTGGAAACTGAGGAAAAGTGTAGACAGAGGGGGGAAAATGTGTTTTCATACCTCATAGGTTTGCTTTAAGTAAAAGCTTTTTTTCGTAGACTGGTAGTTGTGGGCACTGTCAGTGCATGCTGAGTGGCATCACAGTTTCCATTTGAATTAAATAGAGGGTGTTGCCATTCTTACTGTGTAATTCACTATAAATGGTAAATTTAGTGATTAATGATGTATTAAGATTATGTTGGTCATATCAGTAGATTTGAAGACCAAGACTCTGCATTTCTTTCACTTTGAAAACTGATTTCCATTCCCAGAGGCAATGCAGTCTCTGTAACCAGGTGCAGTGAAGAAAGATTCCACTTCAGTATAGTGAAGTACAGAAACCATGAATCGCTAAGTAGCTAGTAAAAGCCTTCAGCATGAAAAAGTGTAGTGTCTGTCTTTATTTCAGGAATACGTGTGTTTGTTTGCTTAAATCCATTAAAATACATAGACGATTTCAGATGATCCAATATGAAACATTCAAGTTATAGCTGAGCCTGGAATGCCATCTACCTAAATAGCATTACTTTTTTCAGTTCTATTAATTTCATTTCATCTCTTGGCAAAATAACCACCTAGGCAAAATAAGAAACATGAAATATTTTGCTGCTGTTGTGTTTTATAAACCAGAATTCTTTCTCATGACTGTACTAGAAGAAAAGTGGAATTGAAAAATTAAATTATTTATCTCTAAATGGTCTTGGAAGTGACATTGAAAACTTAAAAACTTGTAGCACAACACATCGTGCTACAAGCTCTATTTTGCATGTCAGTAATAACAGATGCAGTTTTAAATACATAATTCTTGTTTAGAGGTATGGGAAAAAAGCATGTTCTGACTGTTTTTTCTCCTTTGGATGGACCATTTTTGCCTCAATTTCAATCTCTCATCTGTGGATAGCTTTAGTGGATTTTATTTTTATCTGCTGACAATGTCACCAAGTAGAGAAACCACCTGAACAACTGAAATTCAATTTAGACCATGTAAGCACTTAGATTCTGGCAGGATATATTAGCAGGTATCAGTGTGATTTTAGTTGGTGCTGAAATACTGGCTGTGGTTTTTGACTTAATGTTATACTGGCTCATTTTAGAAACAAAGAAAAAGTGTAAATCTTGATATGCAAAGTAAGAATTCATATATGATCAGATCCCTAGGGAAAACAAAATGATGTCTTTTACAGAAGGAAGGGTAAAAATAATTGGAAATGGAAAATAACTTCAGAAAGATAGAATAAAAGAGCTTAGTGTACCCATTGCATCTCTCTTAATCCAGCGAGCAATTTTTCTCAGTAGTTGCTTGATCTGTGGGTGATTTATGTAAGTTGTATTAAATTTCTACATGAAGTATTCTGTTACTATGGTGATAGGTGCCACTCCACACAGATTGTTTAAATAAAATTAAAGCAATTCTTTGTACTCAGTAGGCTGGGTAATTGCTATTAGTTTGTACACAAAGGTTATGAACTTAGAATACCTCAAGTTTATTACGTTTTCAGGGAAGGGCTCTAGACTTTTAGAAACATTTGTGTAGGTTGCATAAGAAATGTCCTTTTTTGTAGCATTTAATTAGTAGCTTACATTGTATTTTTCCAATAGGGATATTTTTTCCTCTCCCCTTACTATATTAAATGATGTGTGCTCACCTTTCTGCTTTCTGCCATCTCCGTCAGTCCTTATGCATGTTTCTGATGGGGGAGGACAGAGTGGGTTCTGCAGGTACAAATGAGTTCTGGCTTCAGTGTGCAGAGGAAGGGAATAATAATAGAGCGAGGAGGCCATAGACCCAGTGGCAAGAAACCGAAGGGACTGAATAATTGCAGCATAAGTGAGAAAGAAAGCAAATATTTCTGAATGGCAGTGGGAATAAAATCGACAGGATTTGTGTGGGAAGCGAAGAGGAGTTGAAAATGGCACCCAGGTTGTGAGTTTATGGGACATAAGGTGGTGGAGCTGTTGACAGAGACAGGGAACGAAAGGGAGAACAGGGAGCGTTCGGGAAGAAACGTGATTTCAGCTTTCCTGCATACTGTGTTAGGGCTGGTGGCAAATATCCAGAAGGAGACTCTGAACTGTGAATGTGAGCAGAAGGGATGAGAGATCTGTGACTCATCCGCACAGAGATGATAATTAAAGCAGCATGATTTTAGGAGGCTGCTGAGCAATAGGGAAGAAGCTGCAAGAAAGGGGAGAGTTGAGGATAGAGCTCCCTGGGACTGTGGCAGTCGGAACAGCCATGATGGGAGACTTTTGGATCAGCTCAGTGGAAAGAAAGTCATGGAAAAAGCTTATTTTGGGATGGCTGCTTAGAAATACAGTGTAGATTTTTAACAATGTCTGTGTAATTTTAAAAATTAATTTTGTATAGCAGCAGCCAAGGATTGTCTTTGCAAGCACTGGGTGTTGTATAGCTTGGAGGAGCTTGCTATTGCAGTTTTGGTAAAAGACAGGAGAAAGGTATTTCCTTTCCCCCTCCCTCTCTTCCAAACATGTAATTGTCAGTGTCCCCAAGGCCCATATCTTTTGTATTCAAAGACCTGCTAGACCTCTTAAAAGCTAAGATGTGGCAAAGCAACTCAGGAAACTTCTGACTGTCATGCTCTTATTTCTTTGCATGTTGCCAGAGGAGAATGTTACCTGCCTGCCAACTTCCATAGCTTTCAGAGTATTTAACTTCAGAGTTTTTTTGTTTTTGTAAAGAGAGTTGGAGGGGAGAGGGTTGAACAGAGCTGTAAATCTTGCCAATTTGTCTTCTGTTATTCCTGCAATTACCCAGGCATACTTGTACATCAGTCTGAGCAGGGTTCTATGATAGTCATCAGTATTTCATAGCCAGCTATATCCTGGGTTGCTTCAAAAGCAGTGTGACCAGCAGGTCGAGGGAGGTGGTTCCCCCCCTACTCTGCTCTCTTGAGACCCCACCTGCAGTGCTGCATCCAGCTCTGAGGCTCCACTGTAAGAAGGATGTGAACCTGTTGAAACGAGTCCAGAAGAGGCCATGAAGATGATCAGAGGGCCAGAACACCTCTCCTTTGAGGACAGGCTGAGTGAGTCGAAATTGTTCATCCTGGAGAAGAGAAGGATCTAGGGAGACCTTCTAGCAGATTTCCAGTACTTAAAGGATTCTAAAAGAGAGCTGGAGAGAGGGACTTCCTACAAGGGCATGTGGTGACAGGACAAGGGGGAACGGCTTTAAACTGAAAGAGAGTAGTTTTAGATTAGATATAAGGAAGAAATTCTTCACCGTGAGTTTGTGAGACACTGGAACAGATTGCCCAGAAGAGCTGGGGATACTCTGTTCCTGGAGATGTTCAAGGGCAGATTGGATGGGGCTTTGAGCAACCTGGTCTAGTGCATGGCATCCCTGCTTATGGTAATGGTATTGGAACTAAATGATCTTTAAGGTTTCTTCCAACCCAAACCATTCTAGGATATCAGTCAAGTTTATTTTTTCAATGCTATCATTGTTTATTTCTGCCATCAGCTGTAATTAATATATTTTCCATGTATTTTCTAATTATAGTGAAAGGTTTAATGAACTCAACCTGTCTTACCGTTGTACCAGTGGCTCAGTCCAAGAAAAGCAATGAAGGGTAATAATGAATGAAGGTACACTGAAAGTTATAAAACTTTTGCCTTCTTCATGTGTTGGCAAAGCTTTAGACTTTGTCATGATTGTTGTTTAGAACTTCTGCAAGAACCTTCCCTGACAACTCCAGTAAACCTCAGTCTTCTGGCTCTCTTGCTATAGCTGAATTGGGCAGAATTCAAACCAAATAAGCCTTTCTAGAGCCAATGGCATAAATTCCTAGAGCTATTGACACTTGAACAGGCTCAGAGTAGACTCCTTGAAGCCAGAAGAACTTATTTTTGATGGTGCCGTACTGAGACTGAAGGGACTGGGAGCTTTGTCTGAGCATTCTCAAGTTAATTATTTTTTATTGTTGCTAAGTAGCAAGACCGACAGATCATCCATTTGATTTATACTGCTATTAAAGGATTCAGTTACAGTTTTAATCAATTTGAGAAGCAAAGGGATTTAAAGGATGGCTTGGCTTGATTCCAACCAATGGCTACATTGCTGGAGAGACATTTTATGGCAAAGGTTTGGCAGTGCATGAGAGTCTGAACCCTCTTTCAGCAGTCATGTAATTCATTATTTTCGCTACAAATAAAGTACTGAAGTTGCATAGTTTAGAACATTTTGCATGACTTTAAAAACAATGGTGACAGCAATTCTATCAGACATCTATTTTTAAGCAGTACATAAAACCTAGTTGGCGCCCTCTTGAAACTAGACATGGAAGATGAGTAGGGTTTCTTATGTAAGATGTATTTCCCAGGTGATTTTACTGCCACTTTTAAAATGGTGTTCCTACTACAATTGCCTACATTTTTATCTGCAAAATGCTAGGAAAAAACAGCGCAGTATGTGCAAATACACACATGTAAATTGCCTTCATGTAAATTCAGTTGGGCTGCAGAGGAAGATAAATTAAAAAACAGGGAAGAAGGTCCACCAGAAGTGGCTTAAAAGCTGCCTGGAGAATTAATAATCTCATGGCAAGTTGTTCCAGTTGACTCCATCACACAACCAGCTTCTGGGCAATGTTACTATCGTATGCATTTACAAAGGACATTTTTTGGCTAACGCATTACCTGAGAATTGGGAGATTTGAGTTTTGTTGCTGACGCTCATGTAATGCGCTTCTGTGTCAGTTCTGCCTAGGAAATTGCCTTGCCTTGTAGGAAAAATAGATCAGGTTATTAACCTATACATGAACAACTGAGAAAGAAGTCCATGCTGTCTCTTGAGCACTCTGATTGAAGGATTACTAGAAATGCTGAAATTTTGCTGAAAGAACTAATGCATGTATTTCTGCATTTCTCCCTTTTTGTATCCATTAACTATTTGTATGTATATATTTTATTTTCTGAACTAGCATAATTTTATGCTGAAGTTAAGTTATGGAGTTGACCGGAACTTAAGACTGCCAAGCACATTTTGCAGCATTGTCACAAGCCAGTGCTGTCTAATTCAGTGGGTTTAATTTAAATGTGCTTAGTAATTATTCCTTATGGCATTATGGTAGGGTCAGTGCAGATGAAACTTATAATTTTTTTGTAGAAATAATGCAGAATTGTGATTATGAAGGTCAGAACTTCTGGAAGAAATAAGTGATGCCTCTCAATTGCAGTGTGGTGTAGGTCTTGCTACTGTGCTTATAGTTTTAAAATTATACCAGGATTAAAATGCAGAAGAACCCTCTCCCTGATTTGTGTGATTTGTTCTTGCTCTTCTTATCTTCATTCTTTACTGCTTCTCTTTTTTTTTTTCTTCCTCATGTTTTCATGGACCTCATGTTTCCCTTTTTTTGGGATTTTAGCCCAGTTCCAGCTGCCTCCACAAAGGTCACTTTTACCATTCCTTACGCATGAAGCAGAGTGGAAAGAGTGATCATGAAAATCGGATATTAGTAATGAAGTTGTTCCATCATGTTTCCCTTTTATTTATCTCTTTTTGTTTCATGGGTAGTACTGTCCCATTTTTCTCTCTCAGACTACTTGTGGCCACTATTTGACTATGTTTTCAGGAAATGTAAATGAACACAACTTTTTTTGTTGTTTTACTAACAATCTGTGTCATTAATCTCTTAGCAAATAGTCCACATTTAGACAACAACATTATACTGCGCAGCTGAAGCTTTATTTGGTTGTTTAGAAGATGATCATATAGCCTAGCTTCAGTTGTAGTATGGCAGCGCATATATGTGTGAAGTTAATAAACAAGTAAAAGTAATATACCTCCTCCTTGCCATAACTGTGTATTTCAGTTCAAGGATAATCACAGTATTGTTTAACTAAGTGAATAGCAAATTTTTATCTTGTGTAGGAGTAAAGCTTTGTTGCAGATTTTTGTGTGTATTCTTGCTTTTCTGAAGTAGAAAAAAGTTGATGTTAAACTTGCATATGATCTGTTTCTCACATTAATTGCAATGTTTTGATACTGTAGTTAAACAGATATTTAAGAAAATCTTTCACGAGTAAGATATAGGCTTGTATGGAAGGACGAGTCATTCTCCAGGTGTGGGTGGGATGCTGCTGAGAATAAAAAATTATTTCTAATTGCATAGTTAGACTTTTTATAGTTTTCAAGTGCTTTAAGCTCTTTCAGTTGAAATGAAATGGGTATAGAAAAGCAATAACTGTAAATGGTACAGGCCCCTAGTAATTTGTATTTAGCATACCATTCTGCCTAAGGGATGTTGGCAGAGGGTGGGCACAGTTATCTTCAGCACTTGCTTAAAGATAAAGCATGAGGCAGCCAAGGGGACATAAGCTGTTCCCTGTGACAGAAAGTGACATGTGGCTTTTGCTCTTGGGGTCATTCAGAAGCAGTCTCAGCCCTCTCCTCTAGGGATGGCTGCAGGAAGTTGAAATGAGCTGCAGGGATCAGCTTGGTGACCTTTTCCTAGGTTTCTTTGAATCCTAGACTTCAAGGCTGCTCTGGGCTATGCCAGCACGGTTCTTTACATTCCTGCATGTTTCCCTGAGTTCATGCTTGAATTATGTTTAGTTGGATGTCATTCACACATGGAAGAAATATGTTTAGGAATTGGTTTTTTTGTTTGTTTGTTTTTTCTTTACCTAGGCATTGAATTTGCTTTTCTCCATTTTTTCTGTCTTTTATGGTTTACTGGACTCTTAATTTTTCTCTTGCCTAAATATGAAGATGTAATATCAACAATCTGCTGTCTATGTGATTAACTCATTTAGCAATTCCTCTTCCTAGACCCTGGATTTGTAGGGAATTATATGTTGAAGAGAGAAGTTAAGGGTGAATCTGTTCATAGACTGGATGCCTGAGAAGTTTTCCACTCGTTTTACTGTCTTTCGTGGATTCAGAAATATTTTAATTTTTTTTATATATATACTTGCTGGAAATAAGCATATTTAGCTTTCTTCGTGATCATGGAAGAGATTAATTTCAAGGATTTAGTAGTATTTGTTTGTTATTCACTGTTTTCCTGTTTGTATTAAGCCTCTACAGTATCTAAGAACACAGAATTCTTCTTCCTTTAGTAGTGAAACTTCTCAAACAGTATGCTTTTGGAGCTGAATGTTTAAACTTATAGTAAATTCTTCCCATTACCAATGAAATAATTATGTCTGCTTAAAAGTACTTTTTTTTTTTGTTCTTCAATATAAATGTTGCAATCTCTCCCTGCTATTTTTGCAAAATGATTCATAAGAAACCACGCAGAAAATAGATGTATCCAGATTGAAAATGTTACATGCCCTCCCACATATAACAATGAAATGTGTGTTTTGCTGCTAAGATTGCAAATACTTCTTTGATGTCTGCATATAATTAAATGTGTTAGATTTTCTTTCCAGCTATACTTACTGGCAAATGTTTCTTGAATGCCAACAGCTGTTATTAGGAAAATGCTCCCTATCAACCTGCTACTTCTGCATAGTTTGCTTTATATAAAGTTTAAGAACACTTTGGCTTTTCTTGCCTGAGTAACACTAGAAGTGTTTCATGGATTAAAAGTTCATTCTTTTTAAAACAGTTGCATATAAAAAAGTTGTTTTTCTAGCAGGATAAACTGGTTTTAAAATGAACCATATTTTTGTATATGAAAACTTCATCACATTTTTCATGCAGTTTATTAGATAGGATATAAAGCATCTGTTCTAAACAGACCTTGCACTAATTATTGGAAAGTCACAGCATCTGATGAACTTAAAAAAGAGTGGTCCTTTCATCAGTGTTGGTTGCATTTCATGTGCCCTCTGCCTTGCTAATTCCATTTCTTTATATCCACTGAGATTTTTGGCCTGTCAGAAAAACTTTCACAGTCCCAGATTCCCATGCGTTAGTCTTGCCTATAGAAACTGCCTTACGTGCTATGTAAGGTAACAAGAATGTACATGCAGTCCCCAGCAGGCTGTGTGTAACAAGAAGGTCTGCCTCAAGGTTCCTGTGTGTTTTGTATTTGGCGTTTCTCCTCCATCCCACGTATGTAACATGGTATGTTACAAACAATGAATTCTTCCTCCTCACGGAGTTTTCCTTTTCTTCAGCAGAGTGTGCAAACATGTCAGTTCAGCTCAGCAAGAATTGCTCATCTTGCTTTCCTTTCTTAGCCACTTAAGACTGCTGCTCATACCTCTGTTTTTCAGTGTTACCACTACAAGCAGGTCCCTTTTGTCCATGGTCGAGGATGACGGGTTGAAGGAACTTGTCTGGTATAAATGGGACTAGCTGGTATGTGCCAACAGGATGTTAAGTGGCGAAAGAGCATTATCTGTCTCAAAGAAGGAAGTAACAGGAACTAGGGAATAGATACAAATATTTACCAGTATTGTCTTTCTCTGATGACTTCACACTTTGGTTACGTGAATCTTTTCATGCTGTCTGAGTCTTTGAAATATTTTGTTCTATCCTAAGGACTTTTCAATTCAGTTTAATTCTTTTTAATGTTAATTCAAGGAATGGGGAGTGATTGGACCAACTTAACGTGCTTTTTCTGCTTTACTTTTTCAGGATTGCACAGTATATGAAACTGAGAATAAAATTCTTCATGTGGTGAGTAGTGTTTGGATTTCTATTAAAAAAATATATTTATATAGACCACATAGAATTTTAGAGCTGTGTGTTTTGTGCTTTTTGTATGTAGTGCTGGTGTGATAATGAACTAGTCTGGGTATGACTGAGTTGAATGTATGGAACTACTTGTGAACAGGTCATGATGATATGAAACCTGGCCTATGAGAAGCCAGGAACTTTGCAAAGGCTTGTGTTTGTTTGACTCAGGCCCATCTGTTATTTGCAAAGCGTGCTCAGAAGAATGATTCTGAAAAATGGCTTTTTTTTTTTTTTTTTTTTTTTGAAAAGGAACTGGTTGCTAGGCTTCTATAAAATCATATATATTTCTGTTAGTGATACAGCTTCATTTATACTGATCTATTCCTCATAGGAGCCTGGAGATAGCCTAATGATAAGAAAATTAATGCAATGGTTTTTTTTAAATTCTCAGCATAAATACAATGGTCTGTTCCCAAATTTATCAGGGCGTCGGAAAACATGGGTTTGAAAGGCTGGTGCATAAAGAGTTAAAAGCTTGAGTACACTTTGTTTGAAAACTGTGCCTAAGTTTTAGGTATTAAATTGTCTTTCATGTTGCAGATGAGCTTTAGTGAGTATGAAGTTAACCCAGAGTTTGTTTCTAAAAGTGATAAATTAAGATAGTATCTCTAGGAGTGAGTAATGAATTGGCTTAATTTATTCACTGTATTTCACATTTAGGCAGGTTTTGGTATTATACTCTTCTTTTTACCAGAGCTTAAGCAAGCAAATACCGCATTTCTTTATTTTAAAAGGTGAGCTTTCCATTAAATTTTGCAATACTTTTTCCCCCCCTATTGTTCCCATATCAAATGCTTGGCATGTTGAGTTCTACAAGCTTTCGGTGCTTTGGTTTCACAATGATGCGGAATAAAAAGTTTCCTTGTATTTTTAAGTTTCACTTACTTTTTTTCAGCTGTGGGACACAACAAATTAGCAAATTTAGTGAGCTCACCTATGCTAGGCCAGTCTCTGCAACTGCAAGTAGTGAGGTCGGGAAGTTTTTAATTGTATAATCTTGGCAAAAGTTAGAGTGCTTTAAGCTTGAAATCATTATATATAGCCTTGTTTTCAAAACATGCTTGTTGTCTGCTGTAAGAGACGAGAGTTCTGCCATCTGTTATCTACAATATATACATTTTACAAACGAGCAAAAAGGATTGTAAAGGGAGCTGGCAGTATGTAGAGATGATGAAGCTCAGTTAATACAGATTTCAACAGACAATTTTGAGGAAACTGAGAGGTATTCATTTGAAATAGGTGAATGCACAAAATTGAGGCAGGTTTCAAAAGTTGTATTGTCTAACATCATTCAGACTCTCATAGGTTTATTTCTTTAATCCACAGTAACTTCACTGTGGTCACAGGTGGACATATGTGTCATTGTAGCTTCTGTGATTAGTGCTCAAGCTTGCAAGGAAACATGAACATGTACAGAGTCTTGAATGTTTTAGTGAAGCTTAGGATTAAAAATGACTGTATGTATTACTTGTAACTTGGCTCATTTCTGACCACGTTGTGTATCAGCTGATGGGTGGGGTTTGGTGTGGCAAAAGCTGACCAAAAGCAATTGGTGTAAGAGGTAAAGCTGTGACTAAATAATTAAAAGATAGGATTTGAGATCATATTTAGAATTTGAAAGGTAGTATTTTGCACATGCAGCTGAAAAGGCTGATGATAAATTAAAAAGGAGTCACATTGCCCTTTGATTAGGTAGGACCAGAAAGTAGTTCATGTGTTCATATTCCAATGGCAGCAATTTCTTTTGAAAAGCAAATGAATGTCCTCTTTCCTTCAGAAGTGGCACTGTGAGTGTTCCTGTGGAAATTGCTGAATCACCTTGTCCGTGGATAGTATGATTTAACATCAGTTCATGTATTCCCATGTTAGCTCTTTGGTGTCGCTGGTATGTTTTAAGAAAAACGGTGTTCTGTGGAGCTTCAGCTTATATTCCAGAAAGAAATATTTTTGTTTCCTCCAAGCAATTCAAGTTTCAAATGCTTCAGAAAAGCATTTTGGTTGCTACTCACAGTATTAGGTTAAGTAGTAAACTAATCTGTGTTATTCAAGTAAACACATAAAATGTATCTAAAGCAAAAAGGTCTGATAGGAAAATTATGAAGTTTTAAGAAGAAATTGCCTACTTAAACGTGTTGATTTCTTCTAAATGGAGTTCCACAGTGTGTCTGGGGGAAAATGTCTTTTCTATAATTTTTTGCCCTAGAATTGTAGGAGTGTTGAACCAATTATTTTAAAGACAACTATATTTCTAAAAGTTCTGAATACTTCCTATGACTTTATTCACAGAAACACTTGGTTTCTGTGGAATAAGAAGCAAGCATAAAACCTCCCAGGAATAATGTGTTGGATTTTGCTCATAAAATGCTGATATTTCTGAAATATTTGAGAATATAGAGAAATGCTTCATATTTCTGCCACTTCATTTTTCAGTATGGTTTTTCCATGTAAGCAATGTAATAAATAAATAGTTAAGTAATGATAATTTGTTGATATAAAAAGAAAGTAAATAGCACCAGAAAATAATACCAAGAGAAGTAGATGACAATAGAAAACATTAATTTTAGAAGAACAGGTTTCAAAATACACTGAGCCTAAATATGAAAGGATAAGCCACAGGTGTGGTGTTCAAAATTGAAAATTAGTATGCTCTTTCTAGTTTATATTTAGCTTGATTTAGCTTGAGATGATAAAATGTTTATAAAAACACTCCAGCTCAAAAGGGTATCAGTTCTGCTTATTTGGGGAATTATAAGTTAATCATTGCAAAAGTGTAAATGGAGCTTTAAAATATTTGAAGAATAATTCATTGAGACCATCCAGCTGTTCAAGCCTGTATATGATGGAAATATCCAGTTCAGATTAATCCATGTGAAGCAGTAGAGTATTAAAGAGAGAGCAGAGCAAGACGGACTAATTATAGAAATTAGAAACTGGGCTCCAGTCAGATTAGTAATAAGTTTAACTGTAAGATTTTAATAGTTTTTCTTTTAGCTTTTTTAGTTTAATTCCATAAGAGAATGTTTTCCTAAGGAATTTCACTTTCTCAAAATCAGGCTGCATTTCCTGCAAAA
>JAWWMP010000001.1:104056546-104099047 GCA_035047865.1 Dendrocincla tyrannina
AAGAAAATACAGTTTTATTAAGTTGGGGAAGGGTAGAAAGTAGATCTGCAGAGTGAAGTTAATATTCAGAAGTTTTTCGAAAAACAAATGTGCTATTTAAATTAAAAAATAATTACTAAGTTGAAAAAGAACAAGGCAATAGATCAGAATGTTCTTTTTGCTGAGAGCTTTGTTGAAACTACAGCGATGATAATTTGCTCCTGCCCACTGTATTTGAATATTTGTTATAGAACTATAATGGACTAAAAATACATTGTCAAATGTATCATTTTTATAGTCTTAAGAAAAGAAAAAGAAAGCATAACCACCTTCTTCCTGTCAGGAATCTATACCTTGCAGATTGAACCAACCAAGCTTTACTGCAATAGAAGCCTCTCTCTTGCATCCAAAATAAGATGTAGTTCACAGTTTAAACTTCACATATGTACAAATGTAAGCTCAGACCCATTTGCTGGAATTCCTCTTATATTCCATACAATGCAACAAATGTTTTGGACTAAAGTTAATTGATTAATAATTATTTGGTTTGGCGTACTCTTACTATTAGACTTCATTGGTCTTGAACAGTCGTAAATAACTGATCTGTATTTTTTTTCCAAACAGATTAAACTCAACATTGCCCAGGCATTTTTTCTTACTTTTAGCCTTGAATGTCCATATGCCTTATTGGTATCCTATCCCTCATTCAAATTATATAGGAGAGAGAATTGATGAGGGAGGCTGGTGCTTTTCTTGCCCGCAGTCCTGGGAACTGTGTTTAAGGCAGGATGCTGCAGTATTGCACATATTTGCAAGATAGGTTTAAGCTTCGTCACTAGCCTGGGTGAAATTAAGGACAGGGACAAATACAAGTTTGTTTGTCTTACCAGAAATGCTTGGTGACCCTAGAGCTGCCTGAATTGAACAGACAGAGAGCTTGAGGGAAGGCCACTGAAGACTATGTCCATAGGTACTTGCACTGTGCTGCAGAAGACTGGCATTTGCCCAGCACAAATTGAAGTAGCCACAGAATCAGAACAGATACAAATCTAATTTAGTCACCTTTCGGTCCTCATCCCCTTGGCTGAAAGAAGGAGCAATTGTGGAAAAGCTGTTAGGAATTGGTACCCTACAGTCCAAAAATACAGGTAGAAACTATGTATTATCTGTCATTCTTCATGCTCTAGGGTATAATGTGCTTGCCTACTGGGGGAAAAGATAATGTTTCCCTTTGAATTTCTACCAAACAGCTAGACACTGTGTGGTGGCATTTTCTGTCCTCCCTTGAATCATTCAGCTTTGCACAAAAAGGCTGTGGTGTAGCTTCAATCTGCAATTATAAGTGTGTCACTTGAACAGAGAGAAGAATTTATTACTGAGGTGCAGTGATGAGTTACTGCAAAAGAGAATGGAAGTTGTTGCTAGAAGGCTTTTAGTGAGAAAGAGGGACTGTGTGACAAAAGGAGAAAATGCAATAATCTCTTGATTTCTCTCAGTCCTTTGTAACTTGCTTGCTTTCCTAGCCTGGACCGATGCTTTCCCTTTGTTCAGATACCTTGCCCACTGGAAGCTGAGTGCAGCTTGAGGGAGGCTGGAGATTTTTGATGCTGGCTGATTTTTGTGGGAGCAGCTGGATCCTCAGCTTCCTGTGGCTTCTTTGTGTAGGTAATACTGCACTGCAGCAGGCAGTGAACAGTCATGAAAGATAAAGGATCCTGAGTTCATTAACAGTGTTTTCATAAACAGAAGTGTAGTTTAACAAAGCATTCAAAGGTACTCTACCATTTAAGAGACAAGGTGAGACGATAGTAGTACCATCTGATTTTAGTGGAACTAAAATACCTGTCTAGAATGCAGCTTGTCCTGAATAATTATGCTGAAAAATAATGTGTTCGTAGATTGTCAGGAAAAAAGCAAGTAGCAAAAGTTTATTGCTTAAGTGCTTTTCTTCTATTCAAATTAATTGAGTAGCCTACATACAAAGTATTATATCAGGCCATTATTTTCCATAAAATAAAATAATTTGTATTTATAATTAATAATTTAAAAAATGAATATTAACCCCCCTGGATTTTTCTCACCTATATAATATCTCAAATTGCAAGTGCCAAGATGAAAGCTCTAGTGAAGTCTGGGATGGTTAGTGAAAATTTAGTCAAGCTAGAAATGAAGTTACATAGAACATAACTTTAGATTTAGGCAGGGTTGTTGCCTGAGTGACTATGGAATGAATCTCATTAGCCTTGGTAGGAGCTGTTTAGGAAGAGGAGCAAAGGGAAGTCAAAGGTGGTTTACTTGGGAACTTTCAAATTCTGTAGCATGTTGTGTCCATTAAATTGACGTTGCCCCTGTGCCATATGGCAGCATCTTTGTCCTGGAAGGCACTGAATAGGTCTGAGGTCTTTTTCCATACAGATGCCTAAGAGAGAGGAAGCTTGTTCCTGGTGATTAGTGTTTTGTTTTCGTGCTGATTTGTGCTGATTGATATGTCAAAAAGCCTTGGGCAGTGAACTCCACAACAGCAACCTGTGCAGGCACTGGATGGTAGCTGCATTCAGTGCCTCTAGTGAAAAGCTGTTGTGAACTGGCAGAGCTGTACACTACAAATATGTCCCAGAGCCATCCAAGATCCATTATGTTCCTGGGGCTGAATTTCTCACTTCCTCCTTCTCCCGTGCTCCACAGACATAGTACCGCTCCCCCCCAAAAAACCTCAAACAGAACCCCACAAACTGAATGGAGTGTTCCTGAGAATAAAGTCAAAGGAAAAATGCATTATTTTACCTGTGTCAGCCTCTGGAGGTGTTTTCAGAGAAAGCCTGTTCTTTGCTGTGGGGAGAGAGGATCTGCTGTGTTAGAATGGGCTCCTTTCTGTCCTGGCTCTGGATAAACTCAGTGTTCGTGAAAATCTGCCTTTAACATAAACAATAGATTCTTCATCCTACTTACAGTTCAACTCTTTAACCAAGATATATTTAACCAAAACTATTTAAGTGTATATTAGTTTATAGGGAAACGTGTAAGATTCTGGAAGTATGTAACACGAGGAGGCTTCTTACACTTTCAGAAGAAACTAAAGGAGTTGTTAGTTATTTTCTTGCAGCAGCTGCAAGTTTTGGATGGTTGGCCAGAACCCAGGCTCCTAGTCTAAAAAATTTGCTTTGTGTTCCCAAGGTCTTGAAACTATGTCAGAACAAGAAAACTGAAATAAAATGCATAGTATTCTGAAATTAGGAAGAGCAGTTTAATTAAAACCAAATTAGTCAGTCATTCCTTGGAAGGCCAGGCAAAGTCAATATGCTAGTTGGCTGTGCAATAGCACTGAGTCTTAAATTCGCAATCCTCCTACAGGAAACGTCCTTTCCCCTCCAAAGGAAAGGACAGTTCTCACATGCGAAGCAAAACATTTTTCAATTAAATGAATTTTCTGGACAGAACTATTCCATAATTACCAAGCAGATGATTCTGTGATTAGATCTCATTATCAGGAGTGGCTGTTGCTTGAGCAGCTCTCTTTATGGGTGCAGTTAGTTATGGCTGCTTGTCTTACTGAATCACTCTGGCCCACTAATGCTTCATTAGAAGAAATGTAGCTGATTCTGAAACTGACAGAAGTAATTCAAGAACTTTCATTTTCACCTTTTTTTGTACCTTCTGTTTCCTTTCGCTGTTCCCAGTCGCTTCTGATACTAATATATGGCAGTGAACCTGATAACAGTTGAGCTTTAGAAGTTACTTAAACTTTTGTCTTCACCCTGGTAAGTTCTGGGAACTCATGAAGTGAAAAAGATTTTGTAGTACTGCAGCAGAGCTTTGCCCTGCATGTAATTCCTAGGAAGGTAGTTGTGTATGCATCCCCACATGTTGAACGAGTGTTTACATTTTGGAAAGGTCATAGAATTTGAAGCCTTAATCTGAAAGTGGATTCTCTAGTCATTAGGTCTTCTCTAGAGACTTTGCTGTGGCTCATTTATTCTGCTTAGAATGGGTTATGGTAACATGCTGTTGGATTTCAGTGGGAATATCTAAGAAAGCTGTGAGACTGGAAAGACAATAATCTTTTAGAAATGCACTGAAGCATATGGGAGATTTTTTTATCCTGGTAACTTGGTGATTTTGGCATCCAATATTACCAGAGAATATTCACAGCACCTTGTTTTAGGGTTGTAACCAATATAACTGTGAGGGAATGCTGATCTCCACAGGCTTACTGTGTAGTATATGCTGTGCCCTTCTCATAGAGAGGCAGAGGGAGAGCAGCTGCTCCAGGGAGCTATTTAATGCATCTCAGCTTAGGCTTCTGTTCTGTGCCACATCCTGAACTTGCTTGACTCTTCACCCTTCCCCATCATCTGTCAAGGCAGCTGAGGACTTTTTTTAATGAGGAGCCATGTCTGTGACTGGCATGCCTTGTGTTGGGTGATAGGAACACTCCCTTTCTGTGCATTTTGGCATCTCTCCGCAAAGCAACAATTGAAAATAGGAGAAAAAAAGTAATTGACTGTAAGCAGAAGTTTCTCTGAAACTTCCAGGAACCTCATATATTTAGAAGTTTTAGAGGATAATAGGAAGAGTAGGTGAGTGAATGCAAGTCTAAAGATATATCAAAAATTTCATTTTCATCTGCAGAGAATAATTTATAATTTTGCTCTTTGCATGTGGAGTGCTGAGTGCTCTGTAATTTTTTTTAAGGAATTTTTCAATAATTGTCAATGCAGTTACAGGAGAGATGAAAATACAAATAACATGCCAACACTGTATTAAAACAAACAAACAGAAATCTAAGCTTTCATTTTTATTATGGAACAATTTTTACCTTTTAAAAATGTCAGCTAAAAGCAATTTTTGTGTATCCAAAAGCCATTAAAGAAACCCAAATTTCAATAAAGTTCACTTTTTCACTACTTCCTAGTTAAGGTAAAGCACAAACTATTCTTAACCTCATTCTATGTATTTATTGATTTCCTTTATTCATTAAAGATTCTGCACCATGAAAAAGCAGAAGGGTTGGTGTGTGAGGCTGTGCTTGAAGGTAGTGTTTTTCTGGAAGAAGGTCATGTTGCTAATGTAAATTTTGTTATATTTTCCATTTGTTTATTCACCCTGAAACATTATTGCTAAGTAAAATAAACGATCTATGTACACCTAAACTTTTAATTGTTTGTAAATAATTAAGAGGAGAATCCCAATGTCCTGGTCTATAATAGGATTAAGATTTCACTGATATTTGGTTTCTTTTTTTGCTTTTATCACTTAAAATTTTTTATTTTTCTTTTTACATAAGAGATTTTTATTTTGTCATTTGGAAGTATAATGGTGATTTGGCAAGGATGTTATATCCAGTTTGATATTATTTTTCCACAGCATTGTTGTAGATATTTTTTACTGGAAGAACTTTACAGTCTTGCAAGACTGGCTGGTGGAACAGTTGTGTGCAGTTGTGTTTCAGTCATTTGAGGAGACTGGTTAGTTTTCATCTTTTGCATTTGAGAGCAGTTAAGATAGTTCTTAATTGGTTTTGAAGATACTCTCAGTTTTGGGATCAGAAGAATGTCCTAATCCCTGAATTTGTTGACAGAAGATGCATCTGGAAATCTGAACAAGGAAGTTGTTTCAAGTGGCAGAAAGAGAACTTCATGGAAAACATCGAAACTCTCAAAAACCACTTTCTTACAAAATTATGAAAAGAAGATAGGAAAATTTCACAGCTTTCCTGCTTCTGAGAAGAGGGTGTTCAGGGAGTGAGAGATCAGGAGATAAACAGCACCAATTTGACAGTCCCAGTCTTCTTAGAAACTTTTGTCTGTCTTGCTGCAAAGAGGCTGCCAGCAATAACTGATTTAGGAGTAATCCCATCATGAAGTGATGATTTATTGTAATCTTCGTATCTGCCATAGTAAATCATGCTTGGCAGCTGTAGAACATGAGAAACCATTCCAAAGACAATTAGCATCTTGTATTAGTGTAGAATAAACTTCAGAGTTAATGGGAGTTACCTGTCATTATTAAGAGTCTGACTTTCATCTGTGCTGAACTTCTGCACATTCAATGGAAATTAATGGGGTTTGGGGCACTTATTGTCTTTGCAAAAGATGTGGGCAGAGTGGGGGTTGGAGCTCACCACACATTCCCCCTGTGCCAGAGCACAGCCTAGAGACAGGGCACATACCCCTGAGAATGTACGACAGCAGCTCCACAGTCCATTTTTCTCTCTGCTCAGATGCAAAAGCATTTGCTACTTGTTCTTCCCTGGTCTGATGCTGTGTTAGTTCGAGGTCATCACAGAAAGTGTATTTTCTGATTTAGGCCTTTCCCTCTCCTCCTTATTTGTGTCTGCCTTGTAGGTACTTGAAAAATGTGATGATTTAAATTGTATGTTGATATGCAAATAGTTTCCAATGCTTATTGTGACATTTTCTTTTTTCTTTCCTAGTGTAAAACTCTCTCTGGCGTCTGTGATCACATTATCTCGCTCTCTTCTGACCCACTGGTTTCTCAGTCTGCCCATCTTGAAGTGATCCAGCTTACAAACATCAAGCCAAGTGAAGGGCTGGTAAGAAGTACGCAGTTAATCAAACCCATCATCCAGGATGAGAGAGTGATTTTTTTAAAAAATAAATTGTGTATATGGAAAGGAATAGGACATCTTAGCTTTTTCTGCTTTAAAGCTTGAAAATAGCTTGATTACCCATGCTAGTTCAGTTTCTCAAGCAGCTGGGCCAAGAGGGGTGTATTTTGTAAAGCTGACTGAAGTATGCAAAGAGTTCAGTGAACAGGGAGAAATGAGTAAGAAGTTCTTGCCATTTATACCAGCTTCTGAGAAATGGTTCAGATTGTTCTAGGATCTTGAAGTCTGAAGGGATTTAAATTACTAAGATCAACTCAACCAAGAAGTTTGCGTGGGCTTATGCACAAAACCTGTCATATTCTGGAAAATGTTTCACAGTAGCTCTGGGATATAAAGCTATTTTATAAGTTATTCAAGGGCTCTACAGCGCTGCTGATAAGTAACTCATTGAATTTTATTGCAAGAACTCTGCATTCTTAATCGGATGCTTGTAAAGGCTCTCAGTGCAGCCATCCTGTGTTTGTTATTCAAGAGTTGATCGTTGATCTTTTGTTACTCAAGTATCCAACACCCACTACAAGGAAAAAAACAACACTGATAACAATTCCAGCTGTATGACTTTACATCACTAATAGTATCTCTTCCCATAATTTATGAAGGTAGAGTAGAAGGTGATCAGAATACCGTTAAACATTTTTTGCCTAAAGCAAGAGCTTTTTCAACTTCTGCCCAAGCTTGTTCTCATTCCATTTCCTTGCATCAACTTGAAGGACTGTACTCCTTGCAGCACGTTTTTGAACTTGTCCGGATGTTGTAGTTTTGGATAATATTTTGATTTGTGGGTTGGTTGTTGCTGGGTTTTGGTTTGATTTCGTTTTTTTGACAAATCTGGCATGCCGAGGTACTTAGAGCAGCTGTATACTAAATTAATTTTCCATTCTTTTGAAAAATAACTATTAAAATATGATAAAGATCCCAAACACTTGGATGAGTAAATATTGCCCCATCCTTTGTTTTAGTCTGCAATTTGTTTTCCCTTCCTCCACTGGCTTTCTTTTTTATCTCTGAATCCATTTCAAACTCCTCCTGCAGAATATCAGCTTTTCATGGATTCTCCCCTCCCTTTTTCCCCTCACTTATTCCTCTAATTTTAACTCTTACACTACTTCACTGCAGTCAGCCTCTTAAAAGTCTGTCTTCTATTGTAATTAGGAAATCTTCCCCTTTCCCTTGGTCACCTTTTTATGAGTTCTGTCAGTTTTTATCTGTACTTTAATTTTTTTCCTTTTTTTCTGTCTTGTGACTGTTTTGTTGTGTTTTTCCCCTCATTTAAGTCTTTGTGTAGGTTGATGTTAACCCCAAAGTCACGGAAAAATGCTGAATGGTGTTTTTTAAATGTGTTTCGTGAGTCTGTTCCTGCTTGGTAGCTGATGAGAGAATCTCTTTCCCTCTTTGTGCTCCTCTTTTATACCCTCTGTTTGTCCTGTCTCTTTAAACTGGAAGCTCTTCAGGCAGGACTTTCAATGTGTTGTGAACCACCTCAACAGGGTCTTGATGCTGACTGAGCATTACCATGTCATTGTCATAAAAATGTATGGTTGTTTTTTTTTTTAAAAAGAAAGATAGCAATCATGGAGTATACAAGCCTTTGAAGGATACAATGGTATTTTGACACAGTCATATTTTTTCCCTTCAACCTTGCCCGTATTCCACTATTCTGTTGCCTCTACACTGTGTCATCTGCTCTAGATTGTGAGCTCTCCAGACCAGGCACCAAGGATGGTATACTTGAACTGGAAGGCTGAATATCATACCTTTCTCATTGTAGCAGCACCAGTCTTGCTAACAGATCTCCTTTGTCACATGGTTCTTGGTGCTTTATATGCTTTTGGGTTGTTGGGCTTTTGTTTCCTTGTTTATTTCTTTAAATTAACATCTTTCAATTAAGATACAGAGAATGGATATCAGTACTGCACCACTGGGTGCTAAGTGTGTCAGTTGAAGAATTCATGGTTGAACTTGGAGTTGTGAATATTCTCTGTATATCAGAAGCACTGGGACCAATGTGAAGCTCGATAACTTCTGGACCTTCTTCCAGGATTTGTGCAATGATGGAGGTGGAAAAATGATCAACTTTTCTGTAGATTTTTGACCTACATGACAGTTTTGTGCTGGCTCTATCAATCACCAAATAAAATATTCTGTAAAGATGGAAAGACTTCAAACAGAAGGAAAAAGACAAGCATGGTTGCTAACTGGGAAGATTATTTTGTCACCTATCATAAACAGAATATCTAACATCAAGTTCAATAGTTGAGAAGCTAACATAAATCTGGGAGAGAAGGAAAGAAGAGAAGGAAATTAAAAGTTTGGAAAACAATGTATTTTCCTAAACTCATGGTAAATATGGAATTAAGAAAATGTTTGAAGTTTTTACAACTTAGAAAAAATTAGAGCACTATCGGAATGTTTTGATCAGCACAAATAGTTCCTTCACTGTGTTTGATGTTTTCTTGTGGAAACGTAAGTATTTGCCAGAGGTAAATGTAAATTGTTAGACTCATACTTAAATGCAGAAGAAACAAGTAAATATGTTGCAGGGTTTACCATGTCTTATAAATATTAAAACTAGCTAACACCTATGACTAAATAACCTGTCAAGCAATGACTAAATAACCTGTCAAGCAACTAAACCTGTCAAACAGAAAATGTGTGAAGTTGTGATGTGATGGGGAACCTCTTATGTACTGGATAAAGCAGTGTTACGTGTCTGTTTGGTATTGGTGAGGGTTTTTTCCCTTTGTTTTTTCCCCTCTATCCCTGGTCTCTCGCCCAGGTGTGGTTATGTGATTGGCTGCATTCATGTGTCCTCCAGTGAATGTTGCTGGGGGAGGAGATACAGCCTGCAGTGACTGTGCAGTAAGGGTGAAAGGAGTTTTCAGGATAGAAAGTTATTTAAAAACCTTAAAATAGATTAATGTGGTCAGCTTTACAATCACCAACCTGCTCCTATGTGTAATCCTTTGTTTTTTGACTTTTTATATCTTTGAAAGCCTGGAAGTTGTTTCATTTGTACTAGTAAGCAGAATTTAATTTTATATATTTTTATGCTACTGGTGTTCTACAAAGAAACAAAACAGGTTAGCTCATGGAGTACCATGAAACAAAAGTATTGCTGCTTGACTGAAAACAATGACTGTATTTAGACAAAAAGCAGGAAACGGAGTTTTCCTTGGGTAGTTTTTCTGCAACAGTCACTTCCTATTTTATCTTTATTTTTAATATAGAACAGAATATCAGAGAACTGTAGCCGTGGTTGATCTTGAATTTCACTTTTCCCCATTCATATAATCACCTTAATCCTAGTCAGGTAAGGTACTGTGATATGATTTCAAGCTTTCTAGATTCAGAATTGCAAAGGTAAATTTCCCAGAACATGACAGTGATTGTTCAGAGTTCCTTTTTGCCTGTTGAAGCAAACACAAAAGAAGCCTGTCACATAAAAATAAGAGTCCTAGATACAACAGAGTATGGCAGCTGATTAAAGATGCACTGCTGATTCCCTTTCCAGGAGTCCAGTATGCTACTATATCTCCTGAATTTTTTTTGTTTGACATACTGGAGGAGCTGGGAAATAATTATGAACAGGATTCGGAGAGCTGTTTGGGGTTAAACAGGCCTGTGCAGCTTTGGAGGAACTAGTATCTTCTTTTCTTTTCCATCTAACATTGCATAAAATATGTTAGAAATATATCACATTCTGTTTTCATTGTTTAAAAAACCTAACCAAACAAGAAATCAAAAACAAAGGAAAGAAAAACAAAGAAAAAAGGCACAAGGTCTCTTTTCTAAATCTTAACTGAATCACCAAGATAAAATCTAGTGATTAGTTTGAAATTAGAGTTCTACCCATAACTGGTCAGGATAATCTCTCATGTAATTAAGCATGGCTTACTTTTTCTTTAATCTAGACATACATTTTTTCCTGATTGCTAGGTTCGTTAGCTTGTGGTTATTTTAGTCATGTAAGCTGAGTTATCTTTCATTTGATGTAACTGATTCTTGTGAATTCTTAGGGACCATGGCGTTACCTTTGAATACCTATGATGTGTATCTACCAACCTGTTTCAGTACAAATGAACAGTGCACAGTGATCTCCCCTGTATTCTTGATTGCTAAAAGTACTGTTGATATTGTGCAGCCACAAGGAAGCAGAGAGGGGAAAACTTGTAAATGTCTGTGGTGTTCATCCCAGATAAAACAATTGAAGCCTCAAATATCCTCTTTTTCTGTACCATTTCCATATAATGTTCGCTTAAAATGAGGAGTGGCAGAATGTGGCTGAAAGGGGCTCATTTTTCTGTTGCAACATGTTACCTCTCCTAATTTAAAAGCAGCTTTATAACAAGAATTATGTTGACTCTTGCAAAATTAATGTGACATGGTACTAATGTAACGTTTATTAGTTTTACATGTATGGAATAAATACGGTCTTAGATGGTTTGTTTTTTTTTCAGCTACCCTCTTCCCTCTTTCTTAATGTGTGCAAAGTCTTGATCTTAGCCTTTAAAGAGCATTCTGCAAAAGTTCTTTTTCTTTTGCTTTTTCAAAGTCTTTTAAATTTGTGGAAAAGACTAGATTGGATGTGAATTGCACTCTGCCATGATAGCTCACTTGGATGACCTTACTGTCCTTTGAAATAATGCTTTGCATAAAACAAAACACTGCGTAGCCATGAAGTGTGAGACTGTATCCTTGGCTTTCACCCTGATGTTAAAAGTAGTAACTCATAGTAACTCACTGTCAATAAAGACGTGGCTTTCTTCAGAAAATGCTCTATGTGGGGACCTGACTCAACGTTCCTCTCACCATGCTCTCAGTAATTTCAGCTCTTGCCGTGCTGCAGGGTGTGTGGCCTGCTCATTTAGATCTGGGTCTCGAGAGGGATTTAGGCCCTGATGGCTGGTGGTTTCAGGACAGGTATTCATGCTAAATGACAGATACCAACATATCTCAGCCTCTTGGGTGGCTCATTACACTTTCTGTAAGATGTGCGTGTGTTGGTGTTAAGATGTGTGCATATTAGTGTTTCCCTACCTCACAGGGGTGTTGTGAGGATAAAGGTGTGAAAAAGCCACTCTATATTTGAGATAATTGAGTTAAGCAGAAACTACATGATGGAGCCAGCCAATGGACAAATTACTGAAGGTGCATAGAGGAGCTGGAAGTTGAAGGATGATGTCAAGAGTTTCTGACTGTGTAGTAATGAGCTGGATTTGTTACCTAGATGATCAAATTCTTAATTTGTTACCTCCTAGTTGTGGCAGATCAATATGACAACTGGGTTTGATGCCATTACCACTATGTAATTGTGCAGAACAGAATAGGAGTTCACTTTTGAGCTCCGTATTCTGAGAAACTCATAAAGTCCCTGGGTTTTTCACTGGGAATATTATCCACTTTGTTAAGTGAGATGTACTTCTTGTTTCTGCTACCAAAATGTCTGTGAGTTCTGGTCCTAGCCTAGGTTAGTCCAGCCTGGTATGTCTTCCTTGCCTCTTTACCATACTTACCAGGGAGTGCACTCTGTTCCTCAGGTAGGAATAGATTTCTTTGTGGCACTGTGATTAAAAGAAAAAAAAGTAGGTTATGGAGAGGATGTTTCCCTGCTTTCTGTGAAGCAGCTGGGGGAAAGGAGATTCCTCAGAAGTTGTTGAGTGCTCAGTGTATGCCAATTATCTATTCTGTTTCCTTCTGTCAGTGTCATAGTGGATGCTATTAATATGTTTGAATTAAGGCTTGATGAAAAAGCATATTTGAGACATTGTCTTAGACTACCCATACAGGAACTTCTGTCTGTTCATAAGCTATCCATCCTTTTTCATATTTCTTGAAACAAGTGGGATAGCTAACAAAGCTGATGTTTAAGTTTGCATCATTGAGTTTCATAGCTGAGCTGTCCACTGAGATGAGCGGAGTTCTGAGAAAGTCTTACAGCCATTTTGCAGGCACAATTTCGAGCATTGGTTCACAGTTTAAAAGTTATGTTTGCAGAGTTGCCTACTGGAGACTCCAGATCTTTTAAAACCCAATATGGTGTTCAAAGCAAAATGGAAGTATTGATCATACTAAGGCAATTTGTAATTTTGGAGCTTTTCGGAATGAGGTGTTACGTTTGTAGTTGAAGGAGTGTATTAAAAAAACTGAGAAGTATTTATGGACATGACTGTGGTAAAAGTTTTAGTTTGCTATTGCTAATTAGGGCCAAAATGATTTGGGCTGTTCTTGAAGTGTATCAAAAAGCACTTTCCTGTCCAAGACAAATTCCTCATGGCATGTATTAAAGTCCACAAATCTTAAAGAAAGCAAAAAGAAAAGAGAGATTCTTTTAGAGATATGCAAGTTTTGTTTGGATGGTGATGGTTTGTGAAACACTTTAAAAATTCTTTCCCATAATGTCTTTTTCTTAGGGTATGTACATTAAGTCAACATATGATGGTCTCCATGTAATTACTGGAACAACAGAAAATGTAAGTATTGTTAATACTGTATGTTCAGGCCTGGAAACCTTTCTGACCTTACCTGTGGTTAATGCTTTCCCTTTGCTATAAGACTACATTTTGCTTGCAAATGTGTGCTAGTTGGCTGTTGAGGACCAATGGCATGTTGGACAGCAGAGATGCTTGTGCTTGTTTTCCTCAGAATTGAAAGAGTTGTTCCCAGTTACGAACCAGGGGAATCAGTTTTGATTTGTTCTTGCAAGACACCTAAAATGCTGCAGTTGATCAAGACAGGAAGCAGCTGTCTTGGAGTTATTTTGCTCTGTGAATAAAAGATAAATGTCTGTATTATGTTTAGGCTGTTATGCTGGGGTTTGCTACAGAATTAGACAAACAGCTTTTATATTTTCCATCTATCAATCTTCATTTTGTAATAAATGAATGCATGGAAATGGACATCCCTTCACATTGACAAATAACCATATATTTCTGCATGAACTTCTGAGTAATGCTTATGGAAAGAAACACTAGCAGTGTAGTAGTTCTCATTGAGGGCATTAAGAGCAAGTAAAACATAAGACTACTTTTCAAAAGCCTTTGAAATACAATCTCCTTTCCTTGTACACCATATTTAGAGAACTGGCTGTTGGTTAGGAGGTGAGCAAAACCATAATTTGGGGGGGAAAGACTTCTATCCATGATCTTCAATTAATATGGAGCAATCACTAAACAACATTGAACTGTTCCATAATGATTTAGGCAATTCCTTTCAAATATTTCGATGGCATTTTCTTAAAATGAAGCTGTCAGTAATGTTTGTTTTATCCTGCTACTGTGTCATCCTGTGGGAAATGCAAACTACCTTTGTGGTACTTACGGCTGCTGCATCTGATCTGCAGTGAGGTTCTGTTAACATCTCAATAAAACAGGAATATTGTGTTTATCCTTTCATAGGAGCTGCAATCTGATAGCCTTTTTCCTTTCTGTTTGCTGCTGCTGCAGGCAGGATATCCATAGATTATAACCAATAGATATAGATATTCTGCTGTAGAACTTGTGTGAATGCCACCTGTCTTAGAATAAGGAAAATGTAATAAATTTCATCTTTGAAATCAAAATTCTAAAGAGTCAGGCCTACAGCTACAGACATCATCAGTGAAATTAGCAAAGCTAAGCAAACCCAACAGAACCGCAGCTGAGCTTCATCTAGAAAATGTATGAAATAAAGAGAATGGTTTTTACAGTTGAATTTTTCTTGGATTAAAAGAGGAACAATTTCTCTCCATGACTTACTAATGGATTTAATTTCCCAGGGGCAAAGATAAAAATAAAATCTTAATGCGTTCCCTCAAAACTCTTATCTTTTGTGATTCATGAATATAATTTAAAGCTATGTCAGGAAGCTTCAGTCGTGATGACTTTTCTGCTGTTGTTACTGACTCTTTCACTCACTGTGACACCCTGGAGGTGCTCACAGCAGACCAAGAAACTGCACTCTATTGTCGAGGGGAAAAGCCTTTGTGTGTTAAAGCATTTGTGAAAAGGAGTACTGCTCTAAAGTAGGGTGTCTCCTGCTTTTAAGAACACAGTTACTAACTGCTTCCTTTAACACACACACAATTTTTTTTTTATTCTAAGTAGCATAGACAGAGCAAGATCATGATGGTGCACATGTGATCTGACCTGCTCATCTTGACGTGCTTACTATTTGTGATACAGTTTAACTTCTAGGAAACAACAAGAATCCAAATTCTTTTCTATTTGAACAGAATTTTGTGTCCTTTTTCTTTGCAATTCTGCTCTTCCAGGTGAGACATTGGCAGACTTTTTGCCTGAAAGATTGCAGAGAAGCACCATGGTAGTGCCAGCCACGTTATTTTAAGTGAGGAGTTTTGTAACCACAATTCTGCTTTTTCTGTTTGCCATTTGAGGTGTTTGTTGTCCAACTGCAAAGCCCATTAGAGTTTGGATCTTGCTGTTCAGCGTTTGGAGTCCTCTCTCCCAACACATCAGCACTGCAGATCAAAGCAGCTGAGCTCTGAAGTTTGAACTATGAGAGAGCAGCATTTCCTCACAGGTCACAGCTTCTCTCTGGTCGTCCCGTAGCTGAGCTTTCCAGTTCATCTCTTCGGTCTTTTGTTTGGAAGTAACAAATCTAAAGGGTGTATTGGTCCAGCAAGAGATTTTAGGTTTCTTGTTGAGCAACCCTTTTAGACCATGTTGGAGAGATTCATGCACCAAATGTATCCCTCAAATAAAACCATTTTGTCCTTTGGTTTTCCAGTAGAAAAGAGTATTTTTCTAAAGTAACAGCAGGCAGTGCATCTCCAACAGGAACGTAGCTTTGAAGGGGGGTGCTCCCAGTGTCCCCATTTCCTGTGCATCAGTTGGGTTTGTGTAGCACCCTTAGATGGCAGGGAAGAGATGCCTTTTAGAAGAAATAACACTAAAGTCTCTGGGCATGCAGCAAATGTGCTCCACGGGGTCTAAACTGGACTTCCAGACAGTGTGGCTGTACTGGGGGAGTAGGACAAAGACAATATTTAGCCTAAAGGTCAAAACTAAATCTATTCTGAAGAATAAATTCTAAGCAGATTCTGAATAGCTTTTAGATATTGATGTGTATCCCTTAGTGAAAAGTACTTCCATCTCTTGTTCAGCTCCCTGTTGAACCAAATTACCAGCTAATGAAGATAAAGTTGTGATGTGACACACATGTTCCTCCTAGTAGGACTTAATGAATGGATCTTGTGCTTAAGGGTCAGCATTTACATCTAAAAAGGAAATACCAATTCTCCCATGTTTTTCTTAGATAGTCATGATAAAAGACACTATTTTAAAGCAAGGTCTATTCTTTACCAGAGAGCAAAAGGCAGTAAGGAGTAGGAGTTGTAACCCCTTCATAAGACCATAACCTTAGCACTTCTGTTTACCTCACCTTGCAGTGTGTGTGAGGCATAATTGCAATGAGGCTTTTTTTAACATAGACTTTTCCACTGTGAAGATTCTTAAACTATATTTTAATGGCTTGGCCAAATGCCAAGCCAAATACCTGTTTTGTCAAGATGTAACCTGCAAGTGCTGAAGACAATATAAAAGAAAGTATGTGTCACAAATAAAGTCTTGCATAGTTCAAGGATAATGACACAAGATTCACTAGCATTGACATTTTTAAAAGTCTTAGGTGTAACTACATCTGAGCTAAAAGAGCTATATTACATAGGGGGATTATAAAGATTTTAGAGGTATGAATGAGTAACTGTGATTAGTGAAATGGCAGGCAGAAGACAGATTATTAGAACATAATCACCAGTGTTAAAATTTTTCCCGAGTCACTCGGCCAACACTTTTCATGCTGAAGTAGTGCCAAAAAGTCAAGGCTGCTGTTCTTTATGTACGTAAAATTACATTTTTCCAAGCCCACTTTGATTTAGGATGTTCTGTGCAATGTCTCCTGGGACTGAGGCATGAGTGACCCTTCTTTCAGTCCCTCGTTTCTCACAGTTATCTTCCATTTAAGCAATGTCCTTCCCTTAAGCCATGAATTATGGGCAATTGTACTAGAAATTCAGAGCATAGCCATGAGACATATGTTTTGAATGGGGGTATAGTATATAGGTTGTTACAAACAGTCCATCTTTCAGGTCTGGAGCATTTTCTCTAGACTACCTGTTACCTCATCTGAAAATTAATTTCAGTTAATTCCTTTATGCAAAATTTGCAGCAGCATTTTGGAAATCTGCTCCTGAGCAACGTGTTTAGTTTGGGTTTGTTTTTGTTTGGTTTGGTTTTTTTTCAAACTATCAGTCTCACCTTCTGCTGTGGAGTTGAAGTGCCTTCATGGGCTGGCAGCCAGAGTAGGGAGAGAAAAATTAAAGTGGTGTGACTCTATCAAAAGCTGAAGGAAATTATGTTCCTTTAACCGTAGGGGTATTTTGCTCAGAAAACAGTTGGTGTGCTGTAAAGACAGAAGATGGGGAAATTTGTGGGGATTTCGCTTTATGGAGGAGGGCTGTTTCGGATTTTTTTTGTGGTTTTAATTTTTGTTGTTATGAAGTTGGGTTTTTTTGAGACAAAAGCAAAGAACAAAACTATTTTGCTTTTTTTGAAAGTGTGGTCTCTGTAGGATTTTGATCATGGTTACATTTCTTTCACTCTAATAATGATTGAAAACCAAAGTTGCCATTAACTTACATGATCTTCCTACGTGGCACCTGACCTAATCTTCGCTCCCTGTGTACTTTTTGCAGAACAGTAATTTATTGAAGTTTTCTGCAACATGTTGAAACATGTTGTAGAATAAAAAGATAATGCTATGAAATTTGTTTATGAGGAATTGCCAGTTATTCTTGGTAGGTTCAAAATTCAGCCAAAGATTGGCTTTCAAGGCTTAAGAGATGTCAGGCAGATTAAAGCATCCTTTTGTCAGAATGGAATTAAAAAGAAATCCTTAGGGCTTGGTTATCATATATATTCATACCTTTCTTAACATTTGATTTTATTGTGTAGAACAGTACAGATCATTTTTCTTCAACAAGAATGAATTGATTTATTGAATATTTCTTTAATTCTTTATTTCACAGTAGAATGTCATTATCAATCTAACCTGATTTACGTAGCTTAGAAATCATACTGCTGAAAGAGAGATGATGACCGGTAAGAACTGTATTCTTGATCATCTCTTTTATTTTAAATTCAGTCACCTGCAGATCGGTGCAAGAAAATCCATGCTGGGGATGAAGTGATTCAAGTTAACCACCAAACTGTGGTATGTATAATTATGTTCTGTGTCAATTGGAGATAGAGGTGTCATGGCACATTAGCATGTATAGAGAAAAAAAAATGTGTAAAAAATGTGTTTTTATTAGTCATTATTTATTCTAACGTCTAAATTTTCCTTTTCTCTTTTGAAACCACATAGTTCTGAAGTCTTAAACTAAACTCCGATTGTCCAAGTATTACAGGAGGTATCAAATCAGGCTAAATAGCTGTGGCTTGGGAGATATGTTAGGGTGTTTTCTGCTTACCAGTGCTCTGTTAAGAAACAGTTGGTTTTAGTGTAATAGAAGTTCTGGGTCAAAGGGATGCAGGGAGTTGGAAATTTTGTGTTCTTGTGGGTTTATGATCAAGAATACTTACTGAAAGTTGGAAAACTTACTACTTTTCAAACCTACTGGAATGTGTAGAGTATAGTTTTTGAGAAAACAGGCATATGAAATTCTCATGGGGATGCCTAAGGTGATTAATTTAATTTAAAGACAGGTTATGAAACTTGGAAAGTTAAAATGAAACAAATCGTTCATATACGATAGGCAGGAAAATTATAATACTGTGAACTGTTAAAATGAATTTACCTTTTCTAAGGTAAAGTTTGGTAAGAGAAAAGAGCAGACTGCCAGTATAGGAGGCAACTATTCTTTTACCCAAGTCTAAAGTTTCTTGAGGTTAGTGAAAGTCAATATGTGGTATTAGTTACATGTGTTCTTGCAAGCATTTTAACAGACAAAAGAAATCCTGTCCTGCCATTATTAATACAGCAGTTGTTTGTTAAAAGTTGTATTGTCGTTCTACACAAGGTTCCACTTCTGCCCTTGGGCCATTGTATGTCATGTGAGCTCCTCTGCACAAATTAGTGTAATATTTCAGTATATCCTCCAGCGAAGTTTGATATCAAATATAATGTGCACATGTGGACCTGAACTGATGAGAATCTATCTTTTAAGCCATGCAATGTAATTTGATAAATTTAAGCAGGTCAGGGTGAATTTTAATATCGTTTTGGCCATATAGCTTCTTCATAAGTATTGTATCCCATGATTACTTTTCACGTAGAGTTGATGACTGATTTCTTTGTTTTTCTACACTAAAAAAGCTTAATACATCAATTTAATTTGAAAAACATTTTCAAACTTTTTTATTTTGGCTATCAAAATATATCCACATCTGAGGAAGCACATCATTAAACATTTAGTACTAGATAGTTTTTCCAACAATTTCTGATGGTGCTGTAGATCAAATTTGCCTCATCAGCTTGAAAATTTCCAGTTGGCTGGGTGTTTATTCTAGCTTTTTTAGCACATTGATGCTGGATTTATTTGATGGAAAGATCAGATTCTTACCCCAACACTAGTAATAATGTTTTGACAAGCCTTAAGATGAGCTTTTTTACCTAGTTGGATGAAATTTTTAATGTGGGATTTGGGTGTCTTGGCTTTTGCATCAGTGAAGTTATTCAGTTGAACTGAAAAAAAAATACTGATTGTATTCCCAAGGAAAAGGATCATAGGGAGCTAAGACAAACTTAGTTTAATATGACCAAGTCAGTATGTCTAATAACAGACTAAATCACATATTTACTTTTGTTTTTCTTTGTTGTATCAACAATATAATTTAAAAAGCTGTCATAATTTATATTGTGTGCAAGTAACTTTCTGGTGTTCTAGTGTTACTTTCCCGCAGTGAAATTCAACTTGGATTGTCTTAAAAATGTGGTAGCACCTCCCATGGTACCTTTGCAAATGTACAGTTCATTCACTCTTCAACTTATAGATCCCAAATATTTCAATTTTTCTAGAGATACTGCAGAATTTGACAAAAGTTTAAGTCAATCCTTTTGTACTCTGACCTCTGTCATGAGGAATTTACTGTCCAGTTCTAGAACTCTGTTTTCCTGGGAAGAGGTATTATTCCTTACAGTGATTCTTACTTATAAGACAAATAGTTCTGAAGATACTACGTTTTGGTTTTACCGTTTATTGATTTTTTTTTCACGCTTGATATACTGCTCACTAGTTGAAAATGCAGGGCTGGTTTTTCAACTTGCTCCTCGTAACTTATTGTACATATTATATGTACATATCATACATATCATACATATCATATGTAGCTTATCATACATATATCACTTGTATTGTCTACAGAAATAGCAGGCTAAGCTTTTGAAATACCTGACTCTAAAGCTGTAGGGAAGTATTATTCACATGTAGCTGTTACTAGGTGATGTCTTGTAAATGAAGAATCAAAATGTAAAAAAAAAAAAATCTTTAAACTTTTTTAGCATTAAAACCTTTTTTTTTTTTAGTTTCTTCAATTCTTTCAATGTATTTTGTTTTTCAAATTGAAGTTAATACCTGTCTTTTGGTACTTTATATTTCAAAGAAAGAATATAAATACAGGGAAGAGAAGTTCCATGCAATTATTTTAAAAATCCAACTTGTTAGATACTACTTTTTTGCAAGAATCACATTTTAATAACTACAAATAGGCTGCTTTTTAAGAAAGGCCACTGACTTTCAAATAAGCAGCATGACAAAGCAGGAGGGTAGTTAAGTGATTTATATTGATTTTCATTATACATGTCCTAATACGGGGTGTCAAATAGCTTTAAATTGTCTATTGACATCCTCTGTGTGCTTGTAGTGATACTTAATCTTTATAGTATTTTGTTTGGCAGTGAAATCAAAAAATTTCAAGTGATTACTCTGATTGTTTGCTATTTGATGGAAGACATGCATAATGGGATTATTCCACTTGTTGCTAGCAGGATGTCTGGAATGTGAATATCTTCTGAATTTTTAAAATAAAAAAATAATTTGATTATGCCTAAAGTCAGTGACAACCTAATGTTCAGAAAATTGTCCTTCAAATAGTGCTATCTTGAGGTTAAATAGCTATGTGGATCTCCTGTGTCAGTTTTACCTTGCAGGACACATCTTTTCTTAAATAGCTCTGTTATTGTGGGTCATGGCTCCTCCCAACATGAGAAGGACATGGACCTGTTGGAGCAAGTCCAGAGGAAGCCATGAAGATGATCAGAGGGCTGGAGCACCTCTCCTACGAGGACAGGCTGAGAGAGTTGGGACTATTCAGCCTGGACAAGAGCAGGCTCCAGGGAGACCTTACAGACCTTCCAGTACCTAGAAGGGGCTACAGGGGAGCTGGAGAGGGACTTCTGACAAGGGCTGTAATAGACCAAGGGGGAATGGCTTTACACTGAAAGACGGCAGGTTTAGATTAGATATTAGGAAGAAATCCTTTGCTGTGAGGTTTGTGAGGCACTGGAACAGGTTGCCCAGAGAAGCTGTGAATGCTCCATCACTGGAAGTGTTCACGGTCTGTTTGAATGGGGCTTTGAGCAACCTGGTCTAGTAGAAGGTGTCCCTGCCCATGGCAGGGGGATTGACATTCGATGATGTTTCAGGTCCCTTCCAACCCAAACCATACTATGATTCTGTGACTTCTTCATTAAAATTCAGATTTAGGCAAAGTCTTCTCTTAAACTTCCCTGAAAATTCTATCCTTAATCTTCTCTAAAAGCCTGTCTGAAATATGTCAGTGTAACAAAGAAGCAAAAACACCCACCTCCTTTGGGTGTTTCAGAATCTGCACTGTACTGCAGCACTCATGTTTCTACCATATATAATTCAAGAGTGTACTTTGCCTCAAGATAGTCCTTCTTTTAACCAACTGAAAGTGCAGGAAACTTTATCATTGTTTATATGAATTATTACTGTCTGCAGTAGTCTTTCTGGTTGCATCAGTGATAAAAGAGTAGAGAAAATACTCGAAGCAGGAAACAGGGAGGTACAGACTCAGAATAGTGTAGGCTTCTTGGTTAACAGGCTGTTCTTGTGTAATAGTTTGTCTATTTTGGAGGCATATTTGGCACATTGCATGTACCTATGAATAAATATGGATTGTATACAATACCTGTGTGATAGACTTGTGGATTCCCAAAATTTGTGTTTGTTGGCTAAAACTCATCAGAGCTTATGTAGATATCAATGGTGGAAAAAAATAGTTGAATGTAGTCAGTTTTTGATCTGTTGCTTGTGGAAGCTGATATCTTTAATGTATATAACACCTATAAGTTATTGTTGAAATTGGATTTTTTGGAATCTTGTCGTGCATAACACCTAGCTTTTATACAGAAAGTTTCTTACTGTGGAAATTCCAGTGGGCCAAGCCAAGGCCAAAGAATTGAGTTGTGGGAACTCTTTTTGTATTTACACTATTTTTGCTAAAATTCCTCTGAAACATGACAGATACACTTACAAGATCATACCTTGCTTTATTGGAAGGTATACACTTAAAGAAGGGTATGATACCTTTCTAGATACTTAACTTAATCCTTGCTTAGAGAAATTAAGAAACAGATTTTTAAGATTTGCTGAACACATCGAGTTCAACTTCCAGAGAACATCTTAGGGTTTGTTAGGAGCTGGTAAATTTCAGCTCACAGGAAATAGTGAACTTGGGTCGCACATGAGTCTCTGGAGTATATGCATCAAAAATGGAGTTTACAGTAGATATCTTCTTATTTGGGAGGGAAAAGAACTGAAACAAAACACCTATAAGTAGAGAAATTATGTTGCAAATATTTCTATTTATTAATTTTTTTCTGCTCTGTTTAGCAGAGCATTTCAGATCCAGCTAGGTATTTGTGAACATAGGTATTTCATCCAAGGCCTTATTAACTTGACTTTGAAGGAGATGGTATTTCTAGAGAAACTCAGTGGGGAAATGGGCTGGAAGAGTATAAGGAAGGGGACAGCAGTGTCAGTCTATGCTTTTGACATTATATGTTTGACATCTTATAAAACTTCCACTAACATAATCTTTTATTTAAAACAGTATTTTTCTTTTCTTATGGTGCTTGATTTGAACAACAAAACAGTGTAGCAGGATCATAAAAATTCAAAAGAAATAAGCTTTTTGCTTAGCTTCTTTCTATTGCTGTCATGCAATAGAAATGTTTTTGTAGGAGGGGAGGTAGAATAACAGCTCTCAAATCATGCTTTTAATCCTTTCCGAATCCTTGGGCTTTCTCTGTTTATAATGGTTTGGTAAATGTTAACATGATTATTTAACTTTTAAGGGTGGATGGGATTTACATCTAAAAGCTTCTTTAGTCTATTCAGAAATGTTAATGGAAGTCTTTATGGAAGTAACCTGGTTCTTTAGGGCTCTATTCTGAACTCTCTGTAGTTTGTCAGGGTACGAGGTTCACGCATTTTGGCAAATGTAGTCTGCCCTCCAAGTACCCTCTCAAAATTCCAGTATAACTCCATATCCTTTTTTTAACAATCTCAATAAGCATTGTATAAAACTGATAAAGGAACTAAATTATCATGATCCCCTCAAAAGGAAAAATGTCTTTGTCAACTCGCAATTCCCTTTAATGTGGAATTTCTGTTGAAATTATATAGTGTTATTTATGTTATCTTTTTTTACATAGATGTGCAGATACACACAAATATGTTATTTTATATATGAAATGTGTGAGGGAACACGATCTTTTGTTTCCCTATGGGAACAGATGCTGAATGCTCTTGTCCGTGAAATCTGCTTTCCATTGTTCCCTGGAACTTGTTCGGAGCTGCTCTCTGAAACACACACCACTTTGATGAGCACAGGCTCATTTTTACGTAAGTAATGTGCTGTGTCAGTGTGGGCATCCAGTTGCACTTCTGTCTCTGCCAGGACGGAACCCTTAACAAACTGGTCATTGTAGCATCTGTGTTAAAGCAGCAGAAACTTTGCCAGCCCGTTCTGCTTCATGTTTCTGCCAAACTTTATTTAATTGTCCTTTGCTCATTCCACATTAAATTTTCACACTTAACCACACCCGTTTCACACTCCAGTGGAATTAGTTCAGTTGCAGGAGAAAGCCACGCTGTGCTACCTTCCAGCAGTTCCCTGTCCCCTAGGTGGTAACAGAGCTAAACTGTGTGAGCTTTTCTACTTTAATTTAAAGTCAACCTACTTGTCTTGGCTGAAAGCATTAAACCTGGTTGACTTTGCCCCAGAATAGAAAGGGATAGCTGGCAGGGTCACTTGTAAGTCACAAGTGGTTGTGGAAACTGCTCCTTACTGCTTTTGGCTTTGTGAGTGACACCTCTGGTTCTGTGACCCGGGCACTGACATCCCATGTTCAGTGTGCTCTTTGGTCTGTGCTCCTGAGCACCTGATGCCAACCCTCTGCTGCAGTTATGGGGCACTACAGTACTTGAAGAATAAATGCTGGGCACAGTAAACCTCCTCTGTGGGATTGGTGGAGCTGTGCCAGTTTGAATTGCTGTACAAGTCCTTTCAGGAGATTTCAAGAAGAAACTGGTGCAGCAGGAGGTGCCCATTGTCTCATATGACTGGGATGTGGGGTTATTGGTTACTGTATTTCTAGAAGTATTCCCTGCGAGCTGATTGTGGTCTTGCTCACCTGATGCCATTTGCTCTGTCCTACAACTCACTCAAAAACAGATTTATTTTTTTTCCTGTCCTGACTGTATCCCAGAATGGACAACTCTGCTGTCGCTGAGCCCTGGTAGTTGACTCCTGTGATTAAATGAACATATATGGATAACATTCAGCAGACTATTGAGTTCTTAGATTATTTTTCTTTAGGGGAAAGAAAAAGTGCTTTTGTAATTGATGACATAGATTGCTCTATACAGCTACAGTTTGGGAATGCACACCTGGGCTGACTTCAAGGCACCAATGTATATTTTGAAGGCAGTGTAATTGTAGAAAGAGTCCCACTGCAGATATCAGATGACTTTTTCTGTAAATATCATTGGTGGGCCATCATAGTGTCACTGCTGGTGATAGCCGTGTTTTGGAGCCAAATCAACTATTCTATACAAGTTGTATTTAGGACTATACTCCTGAGGATTTATCTGCTGAAAACTGTTGCAGTATTCTGTGGATTGTTCCTGTGACTTAGTTGTTAAATTCGTCTTTCTGCACAGAACATACTGAGAGATGATGCACTTTAATTTATTTTTTTTAGAGTTGCTTTCTGGGTTTTTTTTTCTCCCCCTTTGTAGCAGGAAAAAAAAATCCTCTAAGCAGTGCTGTAAAAGGTATTAATATTTTCAATAGAGATGTTGAAAGACAATATGTTGCCAAAATGTTTGCATTTATTCCTGATAAAAGTGATTTTCATATTCTCATAGTAGTTTGCTACTGACTACTGATCTTGGTACAAACTGTTTACAGTAGGTTCTTGGTGAGAGTACTATAAATTCTGCAGTTAAAATGATAATTTCAGAATATATGATTAGAGCATATTTTTTATGCCCAGGTAGCAGATAAGTGGAGTTTTAGTTTTCTGTTGTTAATGTCTGTAGAATAGACTACAGATTATATTAGTCTGTTTGCCTCATATGAACAGATTAAAAGGCGTGCTGTTAGTGTAAATTCAGATATGTGTGTTTGGAAGGAAGGCAGGTATTATTCTGCTCCTAATAATTTCCTTTTAACTGAGGTTGCTGAAAATTGAAGTACACTGTATAGGAGGAGATGAAAGGTAAGGAGTGATGTCTTCAAATTTGTACAGATTAACACAGCTGATAGTGCAGTTGTGCACAGCCTGCACCACGTGCGAGTTAGGATAGAAGAATTTTGAATACCTATGCTTTATGTAGGTAGCAACTGTTTAAATGACACAGCTGATATTCAGGTTCCAGCCTGATCTTCTGTTCATAATCCCTTGTTTTATTCTGATGAAATTAGGAGGTAATTGTAAGGAAGTGTAAAACGGCAGTAGTTGTTGTAGAAATAGATCAAAACAGTAAGAAAAGCAAATTAATGCTGTGTCATGTGGGATGAAAAATTAAAGCAGGGAAATTCTATTGTTTGAGTAGATGTACTCTGAATATGTAAATTTTTATTTAAAAAACCCCCTCAGTACTGGCTTAAAACAGCTCAGTGTCTTGAATGCAGTACATAGTTTATGGCTGATTAATAGCAGTAAAATGGAACAAAAAAGCAAAGATCTTTCATGACTAAATAATTACTGCTCTGTTATGACAGTTTCTTTGAAATCCCTGTCCCTGTTGTTTCTTTAGCTAAGTGATGCTACATAAGTTTGCAGCTCAGTGAAAGGGTTTTTCTTGGATTTGGATTTTTTTTTTTCAATTTGCTTTGTCATTAGTGACCTTAAGGATTTTTCTTTTTTTTTTCAATTTCTTTGTACACACATTAATTTATATTCTCTATATGAATCCAGTCTGAAGAAACATCTACATTCAAGGGTAGCAGCACTGTTTAGCTGCAGGGCAGCTGGAGATCTCAAGTCGTTTATTTATGCACTGAAAAGAGCAGGGTCAAAGCCTATTGGAATTACTGATTCACTGGAATCATTCTAAAATACTAAGTTGCAACAATGTAAATCTAATCTGAAACAAAATTATTTATATGTGTATGCATGCATATTTATGAGTATTTATTTTAAGTCCAGGACAAGGATTTGGGGAATTTAAATATGAGACTATGCAATGCGCACACACAAAGCTCAAATTCCCATTGTGTCGTGGGTTAATACTGCAGGATCACTCCCAAGGAGCCTGTTTTTTATGCCACGTGAAAGATGGAGAACTTGGCTATTTCTCTCTCCCAAGGAAGGATGGGGCCACCTACATCCATACTGCAGCTTAATCCATGAGAAGCCAGGGTGCCATCCAATCTGCTTAAATCCTGCCTGAGCCTTTGGCTTGTACCCCCAACTCTCTGTGCCTGCTTAGATGTCTATTGACACTTGAGTTTTCTTAGCAGTCATCTGTGGCCACCCAGGGATGCTGAAATGTCTCTTCTTAGGCTATGGAGGTGTGTCCCTCACTAGGAGCCCTGATCAAATGATTAGGTACCTGGGCTCTCCATATATTCCCTGGAAGATCCTGAAAGTGAGGCCAAGTAAGCACTCTGGTGGCAGCACTTTTTTTCATAGCAGTGTAATGTTTGTGCCCTTGCTGAAGGAGAGGTAGGGCCTGCTCATCCCAATGTGGCTCTCAGACCCTTTTCTTTATATTACACAAAAAAGTGTCACTGAGAATTGGGACCGTAACTCTCATTTCCCTGATTCAAATGCAAGGACCTAGTTGTTTCTTGCCCATTGTGTGACTGGGGTTTGTACTTGCATGGTTTCATCAGCACAACCCTGTGCCTTTAGGGAAGACCTTTAGCCTGCAATTATGCACATCTTGGTGCTTGAGATACCCACCTACCATTTGAAAAACTTGAGTTTAGTCCTCTGAGGATAAATAATGCTGAGACCCATGTTCTGCACGTGGATGGAAAGTTGAGTAAAGATCTTTGAAATTGCCAGTACCTGTTGTTTCTGGTTGAAGACAGAGATGCCTTACAGACACCATGCTGGAGACAGTCACTGCAGGTACCCAAGTGAAAGAATGCTTCAAATTTCAGAGATACACCAAAACTGAGTGAACTGAAATCAACCCCATTTTTTAAAGCCATACCCTGAAACAGGGAAATAAGACACTTTTTCTTCAAAAATTGTACCTAGTCACTGATGTTTATGCCTGTACAATAGGATATAATCAAACTCATAAAGTTGGAGTCTTTGCAGTTCCAACAAATATGCTCATTTATTTGTTCTGGATGTTATTAACAATGACTCAAAAGCAAAACAATAAGATAGCTCTGAGCTGAAGGTTGGTTCTGTCACTACAAGGTGAAAAGTAGGCATTGTTATTAAATAGTGGCCAAGATTCAATATGGAACAGATTCTGTGTTCCTGGATAAATCAAATTTCAGTTTCCCCATGGGCAATACAGATGCTTGTCTCCTTTACTGAGGTGCTCTGTAGTCATGTTACTAACATTGTGAAATTTGTTGAATTATGGTGATACTGAGCTGTGCAAATAACTAAAAGGAGCAAGGTAGTAAAATCAGTCAGAAGTTATGGCCTGAATCAGGTATGCTTTCTGACAGGAAAATGTGTTTAGGGCAGCTTAGTGAGAGGCAGCGATTTCTGCACTCAGCTCTCAGTTTGGATCTTAACTTAGTTATTCTTGGAAAGGTCTCTTAATTATGATCTTTAGTTTACATAGCCAAAAGTGAAAATAAAAATCACTCAATTCATAGTTTGATAGTAGTAAGCAAAAGTTTTAGTGAAACATCAGGAATTGCTCAAGTAAAAGATGTGATTTTCTTCAATGTACTTTACCTATAAGCTGTGGTGTTGTGACTTTGGACAATGGTACAGTGTGGTGCTATCAGTGACATTTTAAGGATGCACAGAACTCACTTTATCATTGAATTAAAATTGAATTTATTTAAATAATAGCCAAGATACTCTTTAATTAGAATTGCAGCCTATGAAATCACAATATTATTAAACTCTCCTCTCTGGGAGAAAACCATTATGCAAGCATGGATGTTATTATCCTGCTAGCTTAAGAACCTGGATAAATCCCTGAAAAGGCATCTACTGTTCTCCTGACACCGCTTCCCCTACCACTTACAGTTTTCAGCTCTGCAGTAGTCCATGTTGTAAACATTCTTTTGGGGTTTCCTCACCCAGTAATATTTTCTGGAGACAGAAAATGATGGTTTTCCATTAATTTTGAGCATTTTCAGGCATCTGCAGCAGGGGGAAGGAAAGAAGATGCTTTTTAGCAACATGTTTGTTTCATGGTGGTGCCAGCTGACCATCCTCGTTTCTGGCCAGGGATCATGGAAATCAATCTGTTAATTTAACAGCATGATGCTGTTAAATTTCTTGTCAGATTCTGACTTGATTAACAACATGCTGTGTGATAGTTATTTGAAGTGCAGTGTTGGTTGTTTTTTTTTTCTGATACACTTATGCACTAATTTTTTAATAAAATGAAAGATGGTGTTAGATATGGAAGTTCTTAAAAACACATCCATTTCTTAAGGTGAATACACTTTCTCTCCTAGAAATTGTTCATATTTTTAACTGAAAGATGATTGAAAGCTTGAAGCTTGAAATAGTTGATAAGTAAAAGCACTCTGGATGCATGCAACTAATTACAGGCAACATTGAAAGAACAAGAATTTTTATTATCTCCCCAATCCACTAAGTTTTTAAAATTAAACTCTAGAGTGGATTTTGCATATTTGCTTAGCTGGAAAATAGCACATGGCTTTGCAGGTTATATTTTGCAGGAAGATATTTTGCCTTCAAAAGTGTAAAGGTATTACTACTTCTCCCTTCTACAAATCTGCAAGTCAGGAAAGAATTAGAGTAATGGGGCAAAAACCAGTTTTCTTTTCACGGAAGCAGAAAACTTTCATTAGGAATAGTCTGGAAAACTATGGATTCTGTTCTGGTTACCATTTGACTGTTATTCCACTCACTGGATGATGTAATTTCAATGTGTATCATATTTTCAGATGCTTTTAAGCGATGCAGCTGTTCCATGGTTTCTTTGGGGATACAAGTTCTAGCTTTTTCAGACTGTAGGTTATTTCATAGCATCCTAAAAATGTTTGGTTTAGGTCCATCCTGTTCTATTTGAGCTGCCTACATGTTAATATTTCACAGAGTTCCTCTCTGGATCATAACATAGAGCAGTAACTAGGAATGAGCACAGGAGCTTGGGAATACTGTCATGGGTGTTGCTGTGTGAAAAAAAGATTCAGTGAATGGTCGAGCTTACTTTCAGAGAAAGGGAATATCGCTACCAATTTTCAAAGCTGGTCATAAAGGGGGCAATAGATTTATGTGGGGGGAAAAAAGCAATTATTGAAGAGTAACTTTTAATTATTTAAAAAGTTGAAGTTCTTGGCAAATTAGAATAGGCATTTAAAATAAAAGATTAATTTCAGTTTAATTATCATCCAGATGTGCTTGCTGCAAGCCAAAGAAACATTGGGGTCTTTTAAAATATATCTCAACTTGCATGGAGGCATTTTCTTTTCCCCTGTGGTGGATGGGAGACCTCTAACAGCACCCTCTGCTAAAGCTTTCTGTAACTTGAGTAATGGGTGCTTGGCAGAGGGGAGGAGGAGGATGTGTCAGAGCTGGGTGCAGCTGCGCAGGGCTCCTGTGTGCCCATCTTGTCCTGCTGAAGCAACCTGGGTGGCCCTGAATGTCTCTGGAGCACTCTGGGGAGGCTTCCTAGCCTGGCCACAGTCTCCGGGCATGTAATAGTGGTATGACTGAGAAATTTGGAAGTGGCCTGATGCTGATGTTGTAGGCACACTGTCTACAGACTTGCCTCTCTTCATGCAGAGTGTTGCCCTCCCCGTTGGGATAGCGGTGTCCCTCCCATGCCACCCCCAGCAGCCCTGTTTATCTGGCTTTGGGCTATTGGTCTGTAGATGGCACAGATGGGGGCTACCCCTCCTATCCCTCCTTTATCTTGGTGGTAGACTCCTCCAGCAAGGGTGCTGTAATCTCCTTGGCAGAAACAGCTCAGCATGACCCCTCAGGGACCCCGTGGGCTGCCCTCGGCTGTCTTCATCCCTCCCTGTGCTTGGCCAAGATCTGTGCTGGCAGCCAGCAGTGACTTAGGCACTGGGCACCAAACCCCAATGCTGCATTTAGGCTGCCACCAAAGAGACCCCCTCCTGACCACTGCTTCTAAATGGCACTGGTTTAACAATGCAAATTTATTTTAAAGGAAACAACAGTAACTTCCTTGGTCTTTAAAAATGGGCACCTGGTCAGCATAGTGCACTGTCTTCAAAATTAATTGCTCAGTCTATTTAATTATAAGTAAAGTTGTGTCCTAATATAGTCCTTTTAAATATCTATTGAATTTTCAAACCAGTAATGAAACTGCGTTATTACTGTCCCTTTTTGCAGTACATGGTCAGGATAAAAAGCTATGATAGGGACTTTGAAAGCTCTGCCCAAAAACTTGATTATTAGAAGTTGAAAATTGATAACTGTGGTGGTAAAGAGGAGGGGACTCTTTGAGAGAATAGAATCAAATCATGCTTAAAAGAAAGTGTTGATTACATATCACTAAAGTGAATTTCTGTAAAACAGTTTTCAGTTCCAGATATGGTCACTGCCTTTTCCTCTTTCCAACTTTCCAACTTTGCTCTCCTCAAATAAAATTGCTTCTGTTTTGTCTCTGTCAATATGAATTTTGATAGGATCTGAACTGTGTTGGAACTGAAAAGCGTGCCTCCTATGTGGACATTGATTTCCTTCAATTTATAGTTGACTGCCTCTTTTGTGACTTGTTCCTTCTAGGCCAATTTAATAATGTCTGTTCAAATTATGAGAAGCCTTCAAGGCCTGTCTGAACAGCCAGAAAACTTCTGTCAGGGAACAAAGTAAAAGCAGAAGATGAACTTCATTTGAAATTTATAGTAAACTCAGAATTTCCCTGTGAAAAGTTAAGTTGAATTGTTTTTATTCATGAGCTTCTAAATTAAATACATCAGATTTAGTGCTTTGATGTGATTTTTTTTTTCTTTAATCCCCCTAACTCGCATAGACTGGATAATCTCCCGTTTATTGCAATGTAAGGCATATTTTAAATACAAGATAGACTTTATCTCTGGAAGTATGAAAGTGCATTTAAGTAATTTTTAAAATGCTAGCGTAACCAAAAAGCCCCAATTTTATTTATATTCCCCTGGCTTTTTCAGTAAGGAAACAGATGGTTTTAAAGCACGTCTTTCTCAATACATCATCCTACCAACTTAAATTGGAAGAATTTTACATCCTGACTCCCTAATTGAGGCCAAATCATGTTCTCCTCAAGGCTCCCTGTGCTGCTTTATTCAGCAGAAGGATTCCTGTTGCATTAGGGAATTACAGTGTACAGTAGCTTATGTACAGAGATACCTTACATAAACTGTTAGGCTTTAATTCCTTCTTTTGGGTAGCAGATGAAACCTTGCATATGCCCACAGTGACATTATGTAACTATGGAGAATACGTTGCTTCTAAACAGTGGTGGAAGTCTAAGAGTAAGAAAACAGTATTGTGAGTAGCAAGATATTTTTTTAATCAAATCATGATGTTAAGACACAAAGCTTGGACTCGGAGATACTTCGTTTAGGTACTGTCGAAGCACAGTGGAGACCTCACCAGGATGTGGGAATTGAGCTGGAGTTGATTTCACTGATGTTTCCCTTCATTCAAAATATGATAGCTATATGCTTAGCATTGGACTGAAAATAAGAATTTCAGCATGCTTGGAAGTCTTCTGTGGAAGCTGCAAAATATTCTCTCGAGATGGATGTTGCCAATACCCTTTTCCTTTGCATACAATAGTATTCCTGTATAAGTGCATGCTGGATATAATGAACTTTGTTGTGGTGAAGACAGACAGGTGGGTTCACAGGAGCTGAGGAAAGAGTGATGAGGTTTGAGCCATGTCTGTGATTTGGAGTTGTTGGTAAGCATTAGTGTTGGTTTAAGTATCACACTCATGGGAGTATCAGTTCTTAAAATAAGTGATATTAAACAAACAATGCGAGACTCGGTGTAATAGGGAATAAGGTAAAAAGTAAGTAGCAACAACCTGCGTGTCATTATCATGCTTAAGTGTAGGCAACAAATAAATATTTTTGTCATATTGCCCTATAATAGTGATAAGAACCATCTGCACTCTTTGTTCACATTGCCTATTTGATTTTTTCAAATGTATTTCCATGATACAAAGTAACATTTTTATGATACTGTTACTTTATCACTTCAGAGTTCTAGATTTTTTTTTCTCAATTCTCAGTTGAGTAATTTTCTTCCTAATGTTGTTCTTGTACAAGTAGTGAAAATGGGAAAATATTTGTAACTGGAATCGCTTACCCATCAGGAAAATTTACTTGTTTGTTTAGGAAGGGAGAGAGAAAAACAGAGGTAGAAAAGACATCAAGTTTACAGAAATAATCACTGTCTGACTCTACAGGCCAAGATTTTCATGGGATGTATGATTCTGTGTATTGCCAGTTGAAGTGCCAAACTTGAAAAGGGAGGGATTTAACATCTTAAAGCATTTCACAGTAGATACCTAGTAGTCAGGCATTATTCAGACTTAAAACCATTGTCATGAGTTGTAATGTTTTAATATTTGAAGTTTTGTGGGTTTTTTTTTTTCAAAAGTGCAAAGTAAAATATTCAGAAAGTTTTATCCTACATTTATAAATAGAAACTTGTTGCTTTCCATGTTAGCCAAGTTTTTAATTTTAGAATATTTCTAAATGCTCGAATTAGGAAAATTTTAGCTTGGGCTAATACTCAAGTAGTGACTGGACTAAATTTTTGTCATTGATTTACTTTATTTGTTTCTGAAATCATCCTGAAAGAAGTACTATTTTAAAAAAAGGCCTTTTGTTTCTGACTTTATTTTTATCACAGTGTGAAGAGTAGAAGATTTCCCTGAACTGGTTTGTGCTTGCATAAGCTGCTAGGAGTAGTAGTGTATGACTTCATGTGGTTGGTGGAGTTTAAATAGTAAAAATGAAGTACAAAATGCTCAGTTTTGAAGTGAACTGTCAATGCAGAAGCCAGGGCTTTTTAACTTTCTAGTCTCTAAAGTATATGTACCAGAGCTAAGTTTGAAAACACCTCGAGATTTAATTGTGCATTTGCAGTGAACTAACAGTAGTTTATTAATTCTCCAACCTGAAATGATGCATATACATCTTAATGCATTATAAGAATTATTTTGATTTACATGATTTTTGTGCAGTAATTAATTTTTGACATTTCTAGAGTTAATCTCCTTTAATATATATACACTCCTATTATGTTATTTTACTAATCTTATTTAAAAAGGGAACATTACATATTGAATATTGTACCTCAATTTTATTGTGATGATTTTACTGGTTACCAGGTGGGGTGGCAGTTGAAAAATTTGGTGAATGCACTACGAGAGGATCCGAGTGGTGTTATCTTAACTTTGAAAAAGCGACCTCAGAGCATGCTTACCTCAGCACCAGCTTTACTGAAAAATATGAGATGGAAGCCCCTTGCTCTGCAGGTAATGAAGCTTAATCATAAGTCATACACCATCATTTTAACTATAGATTATCTCAATGATGCTTTATTGTGCTTCATCCTCAGCAGCATATGGATTTACTCTTGTATACTTTGGAAAATTGTTTCTGAAATTATTTCTCTGCAGTTTGTTCTCATAGGCTTAATTGAAATTAAACGTGTTAGAACTTTTCAAAGTTAAGAAGTAATCATCCCAGTGTTCTACAGTGCAGAAAAGTAGCCTCAGATAATTTTTCTGGCTAAGGGAAAAGAAGCGTGCTTCACAAACAGATAAATTTTAGTTTGATTTGTTCTGAAGATCTCACTACAATATAACGCCAAAAAAAAGAGGAGAGAAAACTGAGATCTCAGTTTGATCACCTGTGGAGTTATAGGAAAATTCATGAGGTGATTGTATTTGATAAAGTGCTTGGCCATCAAATTCCCTCACCTAAATAAAGTTGTATTTGTGTCAAAGTTGTCCTTGAGATTAAAACTTTGGACATAAGGAGGTGTAGCACAGGATGTCTGGCTGGGCACCTCATTTTAGTAAGCCTGCAATGTGCTGAAAACCATGGAATGGTTTCATTAAAGCTTTCATGTTTAACTCTAGGATAAAATGTCACTGTGATGGATTACTCTAGGAAATAAAGGTTATGTTCAGACTAATGAAGTTATGGAACCAACAGATGGAATCAAGAAATAATCTGGTTTTCCATTCAGTTCAGATAGAATAATGTTTAGAAGTTTATTTTCTTTTGCATAAAGAGTGCATTCTTTGGGACTGTTTTTATTATCACAGTAAAAACTCTAATTAAAAATTAAGTAGAATTGAAAGAGAAGAGACTTCTGCAAAGTTTGGACAAAAGGAAAAAGAGATATGGAAATGCCACTGTCTTTAGCGGTGGTCTTTGCCATTTAAAATGTTAAGAAATACCTAAAAGAAACTAATGCCATGAAGAACTTCTTTTAAATGTGTGCAAATATATGTATTTATATATATGTATACTATATATTTTATAATAGTTAAAGGCATCATAGCGTTTGAAACAGAGTAAGTTTTTAAATTATTGAGATGTCTTGGTCTTTCAGATATAAAGACCTGACTAAACATGTGACAAAAACTTTTAACCAGGAATATCAGTGTCTGAACATAAAATTGCAAATCTGTATGCATGACATGAGTGCATGAATGTCCCTACTTGAAGGCTGTGCTTTTCTGATAGCTTTGTTGAGAATATAAATACAAATGTAACATGCACATCATTGCTTTAAATGGGGCCAAATGCTTTCAGTCTAAATCCTGTTTGGGTGAGTTTGGTATTTCTTTGGGTGAGTTGGGCCATTCTCCTAAATACTCCTTTTTGTTTTACTTTATAATTTGGCACTAGAATAATTATGCTGAAGACCCCACAACAGAAGTTTATGACAGGTAATAGCAGATACCCAACTTCAGGTATCTACTATGTACATATCCACATATCATTCAAGTTTCTCATTTTTGCTCCCTTTGGCCAGCAGACTTACATTAGCAGTTCCTGGTTTGTTCATCTCAGCCTATTTTAGACTGATCTACCTTAGATACAGTGAATTTGACCCTGCATGTGCCTCTTTCTCTGCATTTGATGATGAAGGGGATCTGGACAGCCAGCTTGTATGTAGATTACCTGTATTGGATGATACTAACCCTAAAGAGTGTTTTTCTGTAATCTGGCAGACTGGGGAAATGGGGGGCAATGGGAACATTGGTTTTGGTGTGGGGTCTTTTTGATAATAGCATAAAAATATTAATATTTTCAAGGCTAATATGAGTACAAATAGATATACTGTTAAACATTACAGATATCATTTTGGTATCACAATGATATAATTCTGATTTTATCAAACATGACAGCAGGAAAAGGCCAGAACCTTAATCAGTGCTTATGTGTGCAGTGGGCATATGTGTGTCTGTTGTAATTTATGATTTCAGTGTGAGAAACAACAGTTTTCTTAAGAAGGCGGTGCGTGGACAAAGCTCCAGGGTAAAGTGCAGACAAACTTCAGAAGCTTCATAATGTGGAAATTTCTGTTGTTGATTTATGGAGATCAGAGTTGAACAGATGTTAAAGTCACCTGATGTTAAAGTTTAAGTGTAGCCTAAGTGTGAAATCAGTACTGTATGTATTATCAATAACAAGCAGCAAAAGCACTCAAAGTGCAGTGTGATTTTACAGCTGTAAAAATTTGAAGAAGTTATGTTTATTCACAAATTTTCTGGAAAAAAATCTTCAGAAGAACTATAAGTTTAGCAACTGGAATTTGACCGTCTAACTGGTGTGAAACTTTTTATGTCCCTGATTCACATAAAGGGGCAATTCTTTATTAGGAGTGTGGGAGGTAATGTGAGAGGAGAAGTGATAGCAAATAGCAAAAAAACATAGGAGAAAGCAGTACTTACGTCACCTTTGCAAGCAAGGGAGGTTATGATAGCTCATTTTTCTATATCAGGATGTCTTGAAATAATTGAGAACATTACAGCTCTGCTGCCATCCCAGAGTTAATTGAACCATATGTATTATTCAGCAGACACAAGCTATAAGGAAATTATGACTCAGTAATAATTCTGTTCAAGTGCAAAATACGAGCAAAATATTCAAAAGATTGTAGAATCAGATATGGGGATGAAATTCTGATAAAATGGGAAATAGGAGCAGCAAAATGACTGCTGTGGTTTTTTGGTCCTGTGAAGAGACTGAACACAGGAAAATGTGGTGTCACATTCTAATCATATTGTGATGAGTGAGGTGGGAAGGTGGAAATTTGCCCTAATGTAAGGAAGTTTTGTACGCATCCCACCAATGAATATGTTTAACAGCTGATGTGAGGATGTCGAAGGTAACTATTCCAATGAATTAATTGGAGACTCATTTACATTGAAATTTACATTGTGATGTTGTAATTGAGAACCTTCAAAACTTAATTTTGGCTTAAAGTGAATAATGTTGAAGCATTATTGGTAAATTGCATTCTGCTTGTTTAGACAGTAATTGTTTATAAGAACATGAAATTTGCCAGTTGCAGCTACGTGACAAACCACTTAGTGGAGAGATACTAAATAAGCCTGTAAGCTGGGAAAGTGCTCGATGGGTCTTCCAGTTAGGCAATATGTAAGTACTACCAGTGGATCAAGCAGTTTGGTGTGTGAGTGACAGGGCATCCTAGAAGTTAAATTATACACTCTGATAGTGAAACTTTTAAGAGCTTTCTGTCCACTATTAGTGATGTAGATTAGCCACGTGCCAACCAAACATTTGTGGCCTCCACATCTGGAAAAAACTTTTAGATCATTCATATATTAACTGCTTTTTAATTGGCATAAATGATTCTTAGAATGTTCAGTTGTTTACTTTGAGCAGCTCTGCCTTCACATTGCAGCGTTGCCATGAGTTAGGAGTAAAATGCAGGCTGCATAATTATTGATTAATTCTTTGTGTTGTGGTTTTTTTTCTTTTTAATAGAAATGTGGTATATTAATTCTTTTCACAGATATTCTTATTCTTAGAATAAATGTGAAAGGTTAGGGAAAAGAATGAAAGAAGAAGAATTATGCGTCTCATGTGGCAGTCCTGAAACTGATATTGAATGGCTTGATGTACAGTAAAATAATGCAATTAGCCCGTGGCTATACTATGCATCATTACATAATGAGTTTGTATTTATAAATGCATTAATTTCAGCTCTAAGGTCAATCACTACAGAAATAAAAAAATCCTTGGTTTTTTGTTGGGTTTTTTTTTCCCCCACTTGGGTCCTGATTAAAGAATGTGCTGTTTATTTGGGGGTTTTTTTATTGTTTCCAGTCAGTTGATTGTCTGTTTTAATATCCATCAGTCTCCAACCTCTTACTGATAATCAAGGTTCTCTCATGATGCATTTTGGAATCATGTCCAAATTTGTGAAGTTAAGGGATTTTTTCATCCTGTGTTTTTCATTATTGCTTTTATAACATTTGAATAAGGCAGCTGTGGCCTTGCGGAATTCAGTGGTTGCCTTTTGCAATTGAAGGTATTCACTAATATGGTATTGTACCATAAATATTAAGATGTTATGCCTGCAAGACAAACCTTGCTAAATTTGTCTTTCAGTTATTTTTTGACACTCTGATCCATTGTGTGAGAACTTAGAATGATGTTTCAGTTTGCAATGTTTGTATTTCTGACTGATCCTGAATGTGGTGAACAAACAAATTAACTTTAGCCTTCGATTTTTTTTTTTTTTTTTTTTTTTATTTTTCTTACTTGACACAGAGGTAACTTTCTCTTTGAACTCTCCAAAATTTTGTCTGGTTCAAAACCTAACTTAAATAAATATCCTCTACTCTAGATTGTCTGTTTTATTTCTCCTTTCCATTTTGTGTTATTTTGGGGAGGTTTCAAAGGGAGGCTCCCTGAAGTGTGCTGTTTGAACAAGGGTGGAAAGTTCAACAGAGAAGATTCTTGGAGCATATGAAATTTTATGTAAGTCGCTATCATCATGCTGGCAAGAACCTACCTGCAAAGCTCTCCTTTCCTTCTGGAAAATGCTTTGTTAATTAGTCAAAAAGAAAGTGGACTTTACTACAGTGTGGAAGACTCTTCATCCAATGTCTTTCTGATACAGAAAAGGAGTGCTAGAGCAACATGTGCCATGCCTCGGTTAATTCAGACTGCACCCTCTGGTGTGAGCGAAAAAAGGCTCTTCCACATCCCAGTGAGGCTGGGGGCAGGTCCGGCTGCCAGCCACATCTTGTGTGTTGACTTGGACAAAAAACCTTCTGACCCTTCCTTCACCAAGCCTTTTTAAATGTCAGCTTTTGTATATCCAAATAGTTCACTGTACTGTTTTGTATTTGATTAAATTGTACCACTACAAAATCACCAGCAGCTCAGTATCTAGTTTTTTTAACAGTTTGTTTTGAATTAGATATGCATCATATTTCCACTGTGATATATCCAGCTTTCCAGCCTCCTGCGAAGCAATAGCAGTTTTGTTTGAAAGAAAATGTAACTTTTATATTTTTTATTTAGTATACTTCCTTACTTGATTATATTGCCTCCTTCATTCATCTACAGACAATGCTATAATCATCATTTATGATTAGAATTAATGATCCTGCACTTTTTAATCATTAAATTTGAATAAAATACTAACTTCTTTGCTCTTAAGTTAGTTATGTTTCACCTGCGTGGGAACTGGGCATTTTTTGCAGCACTGTTAAAATGGGTTTTGGCTGAATTAGTTGCAGTATTTCATTACTTCATATCATGCTTGTTCTTATGAAAAGTTTATTTTATTGGAAACATTTTGTGCAATGAATTGTCATAACCTTGATCCAATATGAAGCATTTATGGGCAGTAAAATCTATTTACTGATGCAAATACTGTATGAAGGTAATAGAATTTAAAATTTTGTATTGCTTTTGCTTATATTTTGAAAAACTGTATGTCTTTCTGGAGCAATGTTTCTCAAACTATATACTGCAGCTTCCAAGGGAGTTAATGAAAGGTTCAAAGAGTTTTAAAAACATGAAAAAGAATTTTAGATAATATAATTAAATATTAATTACATTCATTGTTTAGAGAGAAAAAGCAAAAATAATATGCTGACTCACTGGGGACACCCTCTCAGTTCTTTCAGGATTGGGAATTGGAAAAGCAGCAACAAGTCCCGGTAGCAAGAGGGAGGTGGGGACTGCAGGGCAGAGCTAACCAGGGACAGAACAGCTTTGGGGAGAGGGGACTGGGGTGTCTCTGTGCTATCAGTCAGTGCTTCCTATTTCCCTGCATGAGAGAAACCTGAGCTGCTGTAAGTAGAGACAGTTGCTCACCTGTTCCCTGGCTGCCTGATGGTTTAGGAAGGGCTCCATAAAGATTAATGATGCTGAAGGAGCATGGTGCGTTCAAAATGTTTGAGAAATAATACTCCAAAATGTATTGAAATATTTATTTATTTATTTATTTATTTATTTATCTGTCACTGTGGGTTAAGATTGGTGCAGGGTCATTTGTGGAACATGATTCTCAAGTTACTCCAGTTTTAATATGTAACTTCTAAACTTTCTCTGTCAGGCAATATATTCCCATGGGTCAAGTATTTAACTCTTTGGGCCTGAAAACTTCTTAGTTTTGCTGCTGTTTCAGCAATCCCCCGTGCCCTGACCAGCCTGCCAAAAGGAACTGCAGCAGGAAAATCTCTAGTCCTTGGAAGAGAATTAACTCAGTGATATCACTGATGTCCAAGGCACCCGATTGAAAAATACTTGGATGGAGTTCCATGTGGTTTTCTGTTCAGTGTGCCTGCGTATGGTCCACTGAGTGGCTGCCATTGAACTGGAGAGCTGCATGAGCTGCTTTACTTGCAGGTGACCAGGCTGATTTGGAGTGAACGTCTCTAAATTTCAATGCAAAATGCCATGTAGATGCCCCATACCTGAAGGCCATGTTCTGAAGTCTTTCTTTTCAACCAAGGGAGTCTGAAGACTTTTAACTCTTTATAAAAATGAAAGCTGAACTACAGCACAAGGTTTCTAACAGTGCTCTCAGTGTATTGAGCTGCTACCAGGAGAGACCCATTTGAATGCTTTAATCGTATAGAAATTCTTACTGAGCTACTGATTTAACAGTGAAGTCATGATAAATACTTTTTTAAGAAAAACCTGGTGACCAATTTTTAAATTTGGATTTCTCCTTTTCTTCTAGTTAGAGAGCTTTTCAGTTTCTGTGGAAATAAGCAGAGAGTTGAGTTTGGCAACATGGAAGAAATTTGGAAAATACATGAGGATCTTTTTAGACAATCCTACAGGATTGTGTTTCCAGTTGTACTAGATTGTATTACAGTTTCTATACTCTTGGGACCCCCAGGTGTCCTGGGAATATGTACCCACACTGGCATCCTGTGAGGTACCACAGCCATTCAGACTCTCACCATTTACACTGTATTTTCATCTCTGAAAGTGTCTGACATGGGAACAGTTACCTTCAGTAAGCTAGATGGCTTGTGGTTTTCTTTGTTAGACCAAATACCATTTCTTCCTATTGTATTCACTGTTTTAACCACTTTCCTGTGCCAAAAGATAAACCAAAATATGCATTTTTCAAAGATGTACAAACCCAAACTGATTTCTGGTATCTACCAGCAAATTGTCTGGAGGATAAACTGACCTCTATGTTGGGATTGTGTATTATACAAAACAGAATCCTCAGACTTCAGCAAATTATTTTTCCCCATAAATCAGGCCAGTATCATTAATATTTAAAAAATTACAGCCAGGTATTCCAGGCTGTAGCACAAGGGTAATTCTTTACCTGTGTCCTGTAGCCCTCCAGCAGCTGGTCAGGACCACAAGAGGCACATCAACCCCTTGCAGGTTCAGATCACTCTTAAGCTTGAGCGTGATATTCCTTACATGACATATACCATAAACTCCTATTGACTGCTACCAGTCTGGTTTCTAGGGCTCCTTTTCCTCTTATCCACCTGTTCACATAGGTAAAGGGTTGTCTTCCTGTAAGCAGAGAAGAGCAACCACCTACCCAGGTTGTTTCCCTCTCAGTGCTCCTGCTGGTATAAGCCACGAGCAAACAGCTTGGGCTTAACAAGTGTAAGCAGGATCTAGGTCACAAAATTCTTCTGGCTTACAATGAAAATTAATTCAGCAAGCTACTCAGAAAGCCACAAGGTGTACTTGTCATAGCAGTGCAAGGTATCAGAAAGGTAATAACCAGTGTTGTATTAGTGAGCAGTTCAAAAACATCTGTGGCTACAGTGTCAGAGATAAATTAAAAGATAAGATTTTTGTTTCTCTGAAAGGTGGGGGTGAGGGGCAAGTTTAGGGTGTTTTCTATGGGTTTGGTTTGGGGTTTTTTTAACCTGTTTTACCACCAACTTTATTCTTACTTTTGCAGAGTTTTGTCTTGTTTTTAGTGGTTGTAAAGTCTTCTACCTGTCTGGTTTTGTGTGTGTGTCTTTCTCCCTCTCTTCCTGCACATACTGGCAGTCTTTCCTTGGCCTGTCTGTAGAATACTCACATTAATGAGTAAGAAAAGAATTAAGCAATGTCACTGTTTATAGGATACAGTTTTCAAACATTGAAAAAGAAAAAACGTGTGTCAGTTTATAGCCATTGCTCTGAAGGTGGACTTGCAAAGTTTTAATTAGAAAATTTTATTATATTTGACATAAACAACATCTAACACAGCTCTGGTCCTAAAACAAGGCAGTAACTGGCTAAAGGATGAGGTTTCCTAAGTGATATTCACTGTTCCTACATGCAGATTGTAAAGAAGTAACACAACGATGGAGACTTGGCTTGATAAGCATAAATTTGAATTGCTTAACGCTGGCTTATGAAAGGCCAACATTTTGAGAAAGTTCCTGCTGTTAAACTGTTGGGGTTTTCTGCAGTGTAGACATAATGCTACAGTGTCAAGATTAATATCTAGAAAATGAGAACTGATTATTCTGCATAAGAATGCCCTTTTGGTCTGTCATAAAGTATTGTTAATAGTTCTGGCAGAAGGATCTTTCTATGCACCCGTTGAGTCAGCATTCAGAGCTTCTCTGCCATCAATACTGTGAAATGTTTGTATCCTTCACTAGTTACTAAGGTCAGAAATTATAGGTATAGTGAACTCTCTTCAATCCCAGCACTTCTTTCTTCAAGGACTTATCTTCCAAAAAGACGGGGGGGGGGGGGGGGGAAGATCTTTCTAAGCAAAACTCA
>JAWWMP010000001.1:104099147-104126501 GCA_035047865.1 Dendrocincla tyrannina
CCCCCCCAAGATCGTTCTAAGCAAAACTCAGCATTGTTTAATACTAGATTACTTTTAGGATTTATGAAGATGCTCTTGTCATTTTGGTGGTTTTCTTTTGCTTGAATTTAGCTGTCACAAACCAAGCCACATAAGGCTTTCATTATTAGGCAGATATGCTATTAAGTAGACTACAGCAGTCAAAGTTTTCTTCTCATTTAATTTTTATGCATCCACGTAGAGACTGTTAGAAAATCTTACTATAATTTTCAGTCCTATAGTGATTTAATAAAGTTAAACTAAGGAAGAAAAAGGTGTGCCTAATTCATGAGATAGATGTGCTTAAGAGGAAGGATCCTGTTTGGACTGGAATGATAGCTAGAACGCACGATGATTCTGGAAGCAGGGTACTGTTTATTTACCTGTGAGCAAATGTTATTTTGTGAGGAGTGTGCCCAAAGGAATGGTGAATAATAATAATCTCCAGTATATTCTGTCTCATAGCGTGTGTGCTCTGAGGATGCAGTACCTGATTTAACAGCATCTGCAGGCATAAACTGAAGCTTTTGCAGTTAATTCTTAAGCTGTAGAGCAGATGGGGGACTTGACATTCAATTTAATGCCTACTTATGCACCTTTTACTGTAAACACTAGACTTTTTCTTTACAGTGTTAGTTTAATTAAGGAATTAACTGGATTCTGTATGTTATTTACTCGTTAAGATTTCAGCAGTAGTTCTACTGATCACTATTTTTATGGGCATTGACAATAATCTCGCTGTGCTGAAAGGAAAAGGATGTAATCAGAGGAGTGAATTTTATAAGCACAATGCATGTGCATTCATAGATCTGTCTCCTTAGTATGAGTGGTTTTTTAGTCAGTTTAAGAGCATACAAAACATTAGAAATGCTAACTGTAACTTTCTGAACAATTTTCTGTTTGTGGCTTTTTCAAATAAAAATGTATAATATATAATCTTGATTATTTCTCCTTCTCTTTTGAACCAGCCTCTTATTCCTAGAAGTCCTACAAGCAGCGTTGCTACGCCATCCAGTACTATCAGCACACCTACAAAAAGAGACAGCTCTGCCCTTCAGGATCTCTACATACCCCCTCCTCCAACAGAACCTTATGTTCCAAGGTAAAAAAAGATCATTTCAGAGCACAAATCCACGTAAGAAATATTTTTGAAGTAACTGACAGTTTTGTTCCTACCCATTTATCAGCCTGCCCTGCAGAATAGGCTGATAGCACCGTATTTTGCAGGTGAACTGATCATTAAGGACAGATACGCTGAATCAGACCCACAATGTTCTGAATCAGTGTCTTTTCCACAAAACCAACAGTAGCCTTCAGAAAAGAAGGTTCAGTATGCTGTTTTCTTAAATATTAGGTTATCAACTGACTGCAACACCCATCCTCTTTCAGAAGAGCCAAAGTTACCTGAAACCCTGAATCTGTAACTAGGAAAGGAGTTCATATCTGTCCCCTTGCCTAATAACTGTAATGCAACAAGGAAGGCTGAATTAAAAGCAAACAACTTTCAACTTCAATGACATCAATTATTAGTCCTGCCAGTGTTGTGGGGTTTTTTGCATATATTTGATTAGGTAGTACAACAGCAAGTTTCAGGATTGCGTTTTAGTGTGGCTGCTCCGCTAGATTGTGCATTGACCATGCTGTTCCCATAAAAGATACCTGCTACTCTGATCTGCCACCTGGAACAGGCATTTTCATCTCTCCCAGGTCTCTGGACTTTGAGGCAGAAAAGCAGCAGATCTCACTTGCAGATTCATCAACCTACTTTAACATGTCCTCAAATGATGCAGTATAGTTCCATAATGTACACAGATGTTGCTAAATTATGAGAGAACTATGGCCTACAAATAATACAGAAGTGGCTACCCAGAGATCTAGGAATCTCCAGTCAATGTATTTTTAAATGACTTGCTTTTCTTTTAGTTAGTGTATTAGTTTAGTCTCTTAGTTCTTGGAAAGGCTATAAGGGCAGCGTGTCCTTCTGTGTGCCAGAGTTTCTTGTAGCTGAGTTTTTCTTAGACTTTCTTATCAGTAACTCTTCTAGCCAATTAGTAAGATGTATGACCTGATACTGACAAGACTTTCCAGGGGGTTATCCAAGAGTGAGAAATAAGGCAAATTAAACTGCCTAGTGGGGAGCACAAGTTGTGATTCTATGATAAATTCTTACTCTTCAGAGATATGAAAAACCTTCCAGGGCAAAAGAGTGACTTTGCACTTCATGGTGATATCACAAGTCTTTGTGAAGCCTTAAGCTGTGTCCCATGTTCCTTCCTCATCTCTGCCTCATCTGTACCTGGCTTGGTTACTATTTCTTGGAAAAGAAAAGGACATTTTATTTCAAATGTGACATGTATAACACAGTTGAACTAGCTGACATAATTAGTCTAATGTTTTTCTTACAGTGACATAGACAAACAGAATACATACTGTAGTTCACTTCTTGTTTTCTTTTAATTAAATAAAAACAGTCATGACACTTGAAATGTTCACAGGAATTGAATATTTTGTCTCCCTGAGAGCAGTATTTTATTATGCTCATGTAAATGTTTTAAGGACATGGTTTTCAGAGAATTGACGGTAAAGAACAAAGTGCTTAATTCTAATCCATTACAACGGGGAAAAAAAAAACCCAAAACATAGTCTAAGGTTTGCTTGTCTTTGAATGCAGTAGTTATGTGGTGAATACCTGCTGCTCCTGAAGCAATACCATCTTAAGAAAAAGTAGTGACTTTGTACTGCTTCTGATTATGTTTACCGTCACAAAAATACTTTTATTTGGTAAGAAATGCATCCTCTTTTTTGAAGTATTTTTAATGATCATACACTACTCATCAGTTTTTCAGTTCTGCTCTAGAAATTGAGATCTTCAAAATGCATTTTGATTATTTATTAATAACATCTCTTAAATCATGATGATAATGCAGTAGTTTGGACCAATTCTGATTAAATCTTATAATACATATTAGTACAAGCTGCACTCTTATGGAGAGATTAAGCTTTGTACATTTGAATTTTTTTATCAGCTTAATCCTAATGGACTATACTCCATTTCACCTGTCACATAGTGTACAGTGTTTCTGCATAATATGTTTTGCATTTCATCCATCTTTTTGTCTGTGATTGACTATATTACATGATGTCTTTATTTTGGGTATTATCAAACAGTTCAGCTTGTGTTTCTCAATTTGTTGTTGCCATTCCAAAGGGAAAAAAGAGACAAAAGCTCTCCTTTTGTTACTGGAATAGAGTAATAGACTTGATATTTTGATACAAACTGTAAAACCTGAAGCTGTGCTGCCTCAGTGGTGATACCCACAGACCGTACAGCTGCTGACATGAAGGGCACATGGATGACATGACAAAAAGGGACCAACATTTTGTGTGCCAGTTGTCTGGAAGTGCTGGTTGTAAGTCAGTGCCTGCTCAGATTTGTCGAATGCCTTTGTGGGTGAGAACTGAAGCCCTCATCTCCAGGGGGCTGTGGCGAAGGGTCTTTGCCTGGTGGCTCTGCACTTAACTCCATGCTCACAGCTTGGGCTGCCCTGCCTTCCTCGTGCCAGCCCCTGATGGGGTTGCAGCACTGAAGAGTGTCTGGCTGTTTTGTGGATCCCATGAGGAGGTTTTGCTTTGTCCTCAGAAGGTGCCAAGGGAAGTATGGGTCAGCACGCTGGCCAGCTTGGAACTCCCATGGAAGTCCAGAGGGCAGAAGGATTCCACCAGCTTCTCTCTTGACTGCCTCCCATGCATTTTGCTGCCCAGAAATAGCTGCCTGATTAGGTCTTTTGCAGCCATCTCCAGGCACAGTTCTACCAGCAGGTTTAACAGATGAGCCCTGGTTCATCTAGTGCAAGAGAGGACTCCCAAACCGTCACAGTTTGCTCTCATTTAATGCCTTTGAGTAGATTACATTTTCAAAGAGTAGGGCAGGGATGCAGGAAAGCAAAAATTATTATCTTGGCAGTCTGACACAAACTACAAAATGAGCACTGTCCTGGGATAGCAGGTTACGAGCAGATGCTACACACCATATTTGGTACTGCATGGATGTACCTGTGCAACTTCTAGTCCTGAATGGATTGTGCAAGACTATGTCAGATGTCTGTACATCATCTGTGCCTGGTTCTTCTTGATCTGAGGTTAATTTGTAAGAAACCAAATTGAGTTTGCCAATGCTTGCCTTATAGCCATGCCTTAAAATATATGATGTATTTAAAAATGCAATTATAATAAAGTAAGGTAAACATTATTTCTCTGCCCTAAATCACAAAATACTAGGTAGATTCCAAAAATAACAAGAAAAAAAATAGTATCTGCACATCAATTTTATTTCTAGAATTCTTTTCAAGAGAGACCAATAAAATGGATGTCTGTGAAAGAATTGAGTAAGCAGAGATGTGTGAGGTAACTGGCGTATATACACATAAAAATATGTGTCTATGATATGTGATCCTGATGTGGGTGGATGTCATCTGTTTTGGTGCATGAAATACTGACATAGGCCCATGTTTATTGAAATAATCACAGTTTAAAAAAGAAAAAAATCAGTGTCTTATCTCAATATATTAAAACTCTCTCTTTTTAACTAAAGGGATGAAAAAGGAAATCTCCCCTGTGACGATGTTGGCAGACATATCGTGGGCAAACCGGTTCATACAGGATCCGAATCTCCAAACTCATTTCTTGACCAGGAATATCGGAAACGCTTTAATGTGGTTGAAGAAGATGCAGTTTTATACTGCTATGAATATGAGAAAGGAAGAACAAGTGGTCCTGGAAGGAGGGAGAGCACACCGACATATGGTACGGCACTGATCTAATAAAGATAATCACTTTTTGTTGTTTTTAGGATTTCTGCACATCTGCTTTTGTTTTTAACCACAAAAACATTTCTGGTGGCCACTGACTTTGCTAAGAATTCTATACTACTTTAGTCCAATTTCAGCCTAAGAGCTTAATCTGTTAAAGGAAAAAAAATACTTCCTATAATAAGGGGAGCAGGTCCAGTTTTATATTGATGATTTTTCTGAATATAAGTTCTATACTTTTATTATCATCTTAGTTTTCCAATTATGTTTCAATATAATTTTATCGAAAAAAAGCAAATACAAGAAGCCCATTTTTTTTGCTAAAAGTATGTGATGGAATTGTTCTCTCAAGTATAAGGGAAAGACTTGAATAACTTTAGGAATTCAACGCTGGAAAAATTTTACACCAATTTGATTTTAACAATCGCAACCACTTCAAGTTTACCAAGAGATGACATGCAGCTCTCCTGCTGCACTACTCTCTATAACTCTTTATTTTAGTCCCAGAATTGAAGTATGACTGATGACACTGTGCCTTTTTTTTGGTAATACTGTGTTAACCTTCTGTATGGGAAGTGATGGCTTTTTGCAAATAGCAGTTCCCTTTTTATTTGAGATTCTAGAAGGAATTTTTTGTGCAAAGACGCACATGTATTCATGCTGCTTCCACGTCTTTGATTTTGGCTTATTTAGGATGAGAATTCAGAAACAATTTCTGGTGAGTTTTGATGCTCAAACCCTTGTACTCCGGTTATTTTCCCTTTGAACCTGTTGGAACCCTTCCCTTAGCTAGTATTGTAACTCGTTTCAGCTTTGGACTGGGAGACTTGGTTTTCTGTTGCCAAGTATGAAATTGCGCAGACATAGAGTTGTTAGGCTATAGAAGAAAGTGAAGACAAAATCTCATGTTTAAAAAAAGTATTTTGGCTGCTGTGGTATTAGCTGAGCATACACTTGAATATTTTTCACCCTACTTGCTATGTTACTTTAATTTTTAAACTGAGCACAAGCTGTATTTTGGAGTTTTACAGCAATCCTGTCATCATATAGCTTTGTGAAGAAAATAGATGTAATTTATGAGGAAGCATAGATTCAGTACATCATGCAGCCAAGCTCCAAAATCACCTGGGAACATTGATATAAATTGAGCTTGAGCTGTGTAAAGTATCCTCAGGACCTGGAACAATGTGCTTGCACATTAAAGGGTATGTTTTCATAAAATGCACCCTTTCTACACAACTACAGGATTCTGTGCCAAAATCTTCACTATCCTTTTGATTTCAAAGTGTTTTCAGGTGTTTTCTAACAATGCCCATTGTGTGCAAAATAACTACTGAGTTTTCAAAATGGATATATCAATTTTATTATTCCAGCCTTTCAGATAATACTATTAGTGAGTGCAGTCAGTTCCATTAACAGAGATGTACTCTCTGTTCCAGACATTAAATTTTAATAGTGCTGGTCAAGAGTGAAAAAAACCCACATTTCTTCTTCAAGGACTGCTGAATCCATTATTTTGTTATAGGATAGCTTTTTTAGCCTTTTTTTTTGTGTTAGCAGAAAGAGTTATAAAGACATGGATCAAAGACTGTACTGAAAATCAGTTATTATTTAACATATTTATTATACAGCCTTTCATGTTTGATCTCACTTCTTTTTTAGTGAATTCACACCATCAAGCCCATTTTCATTTAAGTGTATTTTCTAAAAATATTCTAAAAACATTTTAGCATTAAATTCTAAAGTTTCCCACATGGCATTTGTTAGCATAAGGTTTGTGGCTAGATATGACCTTAGGATTTCACAGAAATCTGGAAAATTGCAATAACACTCTTCTGGCTTATGGTGACCCATTAAGAAGGTCAGAGAGAGTTCCAAGGCCTAGAGAAATAATTGTTTTCAACATGTTCTGATCCCTAATTATGTGATGGTGTCAATTTAAAAAAAAAAAAAATTCACAGTCCTCCTTTGTGAGAGGTTAATAGGGCCCTCCATAATTTCTGTTTTGGAATCTTTGGTCATTTTTTGACAATGTTGACAATGAGATTTCTCTTTCATGCTCTTACTGACTTCCAACCATTTTATAGTTGTTGCTAATTGGCCTTGGAAAGCTTCTGTTCACATCCCAAGGAAGAAATTTTCCTGTGTGTAGCCAGCAGGGAAAAGAGATTTAGGGGATCCAGGGGGGTTAAAAAGAAGGTGATTAGGAGAGATAAAAGGCCAATGAAACTTGAGTTTAAGGAAAGAAACAAGTTTGATCGTTGCAGTTTTAATGTCAGATGCAAAATCAGGTACTTGGAATAGCTGAAGGTTTTGTATAAAATTTATGTTATTTTAATAAAAGTCAGGCTCTACACAATTTCATAGCTTTTGTATTGTGCAGTTCCTATCATTAAGACAATGTAGGTTCAACCTTGCAAAGAAAAGAAAGATTTATTTCTAGAAAAAGAAATTTCTGATCAAGTAAACACAAACTGAATCCATCCCCACTCAGGAAATGACTGTAACTGTGTGAGCTAAATCTCACCAGTTTCAATCAGGCTTAAATATGTGTCCATAAATAGTAAAATTAATGATATATAAAAAGTTTAAAGTATACATTATTTTCCTGAGCAGTGACATATTTGTGACCTGATCCTGTGGTCTGTACAGAACATACAGCTTTTTGTCAATTTTGCGTGGTACTGGTGTGTTTTCCGTGGGCACAACACTTCTGCAGGGAAATAGACATGTTTGAATATTTGTTTTCATTATAAACACATCTTTTTCAATATATCATGGATTTAACCTCAAAAACATGGAATAAGAGCTTTATGTAGAGGTTCTCTACTGAAACAATTTACAAGACTTTTGAAGTTTTTACTTTTAGCTTTGCTGCTTCTAAAATCAAATTAGTTACTGACTTTTTGGTTTTGTGACTGGTAGGTTGATTTAAAGAGCAAAGGCTGACCTTGTTGGGAAAACATTTTGTTTTCAGTCTTCCAGATATTGTACCATATACTACTCTTTATGTTCTATTTCAATATACTATTTACCTTGCTAAAGAATTGACCACTAAGTAACCCACTAAGTTCCATAGCACACTTTCACTGATTTCCAACTATATTTCTGCAATCCTTAAGCACAAATCATAGTTTATAGCTTTGCTTTAAATCAATTTGGCAGCTTCCAATCAAAATTTAAAAAATAGGACAGTCTTCAGCTTTTCTGTCTTTTGCTGTCTGAAGTCAGAGAGAATTTACCAATAATAATGTATTTTGCTTTCTGTGGATGAAATGCTACAAAAGAAATTACATGTTGAGGTTTTCTGCTTCCTTTCTTACTCAGCCACTGATGGATCTTTTAAGCCCACCAGCAAATATGCTGTTTGTGAAGGTACTGTAGTGATATGCACATGTTTCTGTTAGCAACAATTCACATGTGCTTTAAAACACTTCTCGCATGTGTGTGCCAGGGGCTTCCAGAATAATAAACAGATATTGTTCAGTGAAAACTGAAGTAATTTGAATGCATTTGTCAGTGTCAGACATCAGTCCAATGAAGATTTGTTTAGGGCACTGGATTTTTTCTAAACTTAAAAATAAAAGAAATGCATAGCTGCTTCTTTTCTGTTAAAGAAAACAGATCTCCTATCTTAGCCTCTTGTTCAGAGGCAGCATTGGATCCTCCTTCATAAGCCACCCTGTAGAATAGCAGCTTAGCACATAATTCATTCTTTCTTCTAAAGAATGTTAGTTTAATGCTGCCTTATGGTGCATGATCTCAATTTTCCCTCTCTTTCCAGGGAAGCTAAGGCCTATTTCTATGCCAGTAGAATATAACTGGGTGGGGGATTATGAAGACCCCAATAAAATAAAAAGAGATACTAGGAGAGGTAAGTTCTCTGAACACACATCTTATACAAGGCATTATGGATTTTATCTTGCTTTAAGCTATATATTTCAACTTCCTTTTGCTGCTTGTTATATATTTTTGTGAGCCTGTTTTCTTTATTACATATACTTAATTTTTTGCAGCACGTATCTTAGGATTGAGGAAGTTGGTTAGCCAGGCAAAAAGAAAGTCATCACTGCAAAGCCATGCAGTTTGTCTTAGCTTCATATTGGCACTTCATTGATACAGCTGTATTATCATGCCCATTTTGAAACTGGCCTTAATTTTATAATACTAGAGGATAAATGTATGATTATTACTGATAAATATTTTTTTATGATTAAATGATAATTATATATCACATTTCTCTGCCTTCATGGGTTCTTTTTGAATGGAAAACATTCTGGAGCAGCGTGGGATTCACCTCAAAATCATAGAGGTTAAGTTCTTCAGAATTTTAGTTTATGAAGCTTGGATACATAACCCCACATACAAAATTATGACCTCTGAGATGGCTACTGTCACCGAGGAACAAGATGTTACAGGAATGAGAGATCTTTCTGTAAAACTATTAACTAAATATTCAGTAGGGATCAGAAGAGGAAACACTTAGGAATTATTAGAAAAAGAATACAAGACAAATTTAGAAGTATTCTTATGCTACTGTGTTAATTGTTGCTCATGGGGGATGTGTGTGTGTGCAGTTTGAGTCTCTTTAATCTCTTAGTAAAAATACAATAGAATTGAAGAAGGATTAGGAGACAACAAAAATTAATCAGATGCCTGAAGTTACTCCCAAACTGGGGTCAATTAAGTAGGCTGGCCGTCATCAGTCTAGGGAATTTAGGCAGAACACAATAAAGGTTTATAAAGTCTTGTCTGGAATGAAGTAAAGAAATAGGTTTAATCTGAAACAAATCAATGTCTCTGCTGAATGCTGGTTAAAAGAAAATGAGCAGTCTTCTCGTGCAGTTTGGGTTCAAGCTAAGGCACCTCTTGCCACAGGAGACTGTGCATAAAAGAACTTCACATTAATGCAAGGAAAGACCAGACAATTTTGTGAAAAGGAAATCTGCTTGGGTTTCCTAAATTCACAAATATTGCTTCTGGGTCAGGATGTCTCTCAGCTTCAAACTGGTAGATGCTGGAAGAGTATGTATGACTCAGTGAATGATCTCCAATGAATGTTCAAAGCAAATTACTTTTAGAAGTATAGCACCACTGACATTTTTATTCATTAGGACTCCTCATAAAAATAGGGAAAAAAAATTTCATGTCTATCATTGCTCATTTTTTAAAAACTCAAAGACAAAATTTATTGATATGGGCTTTCCCTTATATTCTGTTCCTTCTGTTGTCAAATATGCCAGAAAACTGTAAGACTCATGAATTTTCTGTACCAAAAGTTTAATTTCTTACTATATCTGAACCAAAGAAGCAAATGGGTTTTGTTAATGAAATAGTCATGAATAGTTAAAATTGACAGTAGATCTTAGCAAAAATATTGCATGTTTTGCAAGCAGGTTTAACAGGCATACAACAGTTCACAATGATCTTTTGCATTACATTTCTTTCAACAGAAAATTCATTGCTTCGTTATATGAGTAATGAGAAAATCGGTCAAGAAGACTACATGTTTCAAAGGAATAGCAAAAAGGATACTGGGAAAAAGTCCAAAAAGAAGGGAGACAAGAGTAGCAGTCCAAGTCACTACTCCCTGTTGCCTAGTTTACAGATGGACTCATTGAGACAAGAAGTCATGGGCACACCTGGACCAGAAACTGCTTTGTACCACGTGAGTAAACATAACATTAACAAAAGCCATTGCTCTCTTCTTATGATAAGAGGCTGTCTTACAGTTTTATAGTGGTGTTGAAACCTTTTTTGGACTGCTGCTGTTGCACTCATTCCTATTTTTCAGACAATAACTAGATCTCAAAGAATTATTTTAGAATTCTTTATTTGCTGTTAAAATACAGGATGGACATCAGTATTTTATCTCCTTTATCTGTACAAGATAACATGTTTAAAATGCAGCATGGTATCTCTGCCTTGACTTATTAGTTACTGATGGAAAGTGAAGATGCAGCCGTATCCAGACTGGCTAGAAACTTTCTTTCTGGGATCTTTGTCACTGCAATATGATAAGTGTTATCAAACAACCCCTTTACTACAGGTAGTTGAAAGGCCTGATATTGGAAGGAAAACCTGTGAGAGGTGTTTGCTTTAATTTGAGATAAGGGGAGCCCTTATGCATGTGACTGTTTTTAGCAAATAGCCCTCAATAATAAAAGTGTAAACGAAGGGATTCTTATGAATAGGATGCTCAAGGAAAATTGCAGTAACTTGATAGTTTTTAAATGTGTGGAAAAAAAAGGTGTTAGAAGATCACAACGTATTTTAGATATAACACATTCACCCCATAGAAATAATTGCCTTTTAGATCTCAGTAAAAGATGTCCATGTGGAGGACTACATACACAGTAACTGTACAGCAAAACATTACTGCTGATTCTTGCAGTATAGTTGGTGTAGATTAATTGAGACTAATGGGGCCATTACATCCTTTTATGCCATTTGAATGTTTGGTCCACTGGCTTCTAAAACTCTTTAGTATGCTGCAGTGTATAGGTAAGTCTGATAAATGTCAGAGAATATGTCATTTATTGTTAAAAGTAAGCACTTGTGATGCACTTTAATTAAATCAGGTCCCCAGTTTCAAGAATTGTTATTTCCTTTCTTTATCTTCTGTAGTAATTTAGATAAGACAACAAATTTTTTTTTCTTGCTTTCTTATTTCCAACTTTAGTTCTATGCTCTTTTTGTTAATTATAAAGCTGATAGTGGGGTGATTTCAGTTTGCAAAGACAGATTGATGTGTATTTTTCCTAATACACAAAGCTGAGGAGATTGCAAGTGTCCCCAAACTGTCCTCTGCAGTCTTTATTAGAAGGAATCTAATCCGTGCAAGAGCATTGGAATCAAATATTTACAGAGCAAAATAGAAAAATTATTTGTGTAAGGGTGGACTTTCCACTGTCAAGAGCAATGTAGTCAATTTGCAACACTTTCCATGCAGTAAGAGAATCTTCATCTCTCAGTGACATTTCTTAGTATATGATAAATTCTTGACAGTATGCAGTGAGAAAAACTTTTTTTAAAAAGTGGCATATTTGTTTCTCCTTTTGTTTCCTCTATTATGTCTAGTTTCCAAATTATGCACAAAAATAAATGATTTACACAGGAACTGGAAGGTTCTTCAATACAGTGGTGTGGAAGTTAATGAGGAACAGCAAACTTAGGGACTGACAAGCAGCATTTTTCATGTACTTTGGATATCCATCCACAAAAGGCTTGAACTGTTAACACCGCAAATTCCACCAGTGACTGCTAATCCTTCTTGTGCATCATTGCCATTAAAGGATGTCTCTCTCTATAATGCCATTAAATCTTCAGCATCTTTTTGCAAGTTTAGTAGGAGCTTACTCATTTCTATAAATAAAGATTATTCATCCATTAGAACACAAATCAGTATTGATCTGCTACCTGCCTTTGAAGCAAAATGCATGAAGTAAACAGAAAGAGTAAGCTTGGACCATTGATTTTTCCCGGGGGAAATGGGAAGGAGCCCTTCACAAGGCATTTACAGCCCTCTGCAACTGAATATTGCTGATGCAATCAGTGGAAGTTTCCTTTTTGTGGTGATGGCATCCAAGCATTCTGGCTTATGAAACGTTAATCTAGTTTGCACATGGGCTTATATATCTTTGCCACATAGGAGAGCCAAAGGTTTTGTAATAAATCGGACAGAACTTTTTTAAAATCTCAAATAGACAGTGCAGTGAGCAGATAAAGGATGGGAGAGGACAGATAAAACACCAGGAACTTGTGTCTTTCTGCAGTACTATTTTATTAAGCTATAGATAACAAATAAGACAATGAAAACATTAATTATGCTTAACTTGCAAATTGCATCTTAAAGATCACTAAAACGCGGCTTCCTTATTACAAAGGACTTTTTTACAAGCATCAGCTACCTAGTTTTCACAAGGACTGTGGATTTTTTGTAAATGGAAGCCTCTGGATGAACATGAGTTCAATGCAGACAAATGGTGATAAGTCTGAAAAACTGCTCTAATAGTAGTGAAAGAGGCAGAAGTTTTTGTTGGGTTTTGGTTTGGATTTTTTAAGAAATCAGTGGGGTTTTTTTCATACTAGAGTATCAGAAGAAGAGAGCATACTGTGACTCTTTGTGCTGTTTAGCACAAGCCAGGGGATTTTCCTGAAGTGAAGAGCAGCTTTTACCAGGTGGCTGCAACTGAACTTGTATCTATAGTGCCTTAGTTGTTTGTATAAGATCTCAGGACCAGAGAACACTCCGCCAGTCTCTTTAAGTAACTCCAGTCCCTGATTGCTCTTTTTGTTAAAAGTGTTCACCTGTTGGCCCATGTTTACCTGGCTTTTATGTCCAACTTAGTTATAAATGTACAATTATCCTTTGAATTTAAAGGTATTTTGTTAGAAAATTTCGTCTTCCAGTATAGGAATTTACAGGTTATAATGAAATCACTTTTTTAGCCTTCTCTTGATTAAAAAAAATAGAATTAGCATCTTGGGTTTTTCTTCAGAGACTATGTTTTCATATCCCTTTTTCATTCTCATAATTCTTTCAAATCCTCATATTTAATCCTGAAGCATCCTAAGCATCTTTCCTAAAATATGTATGCCAGAACAGGGCATAAATATCTAGAAGCTGGATAGAAAGATAATATAACCTTTCTATTTCTGTTCACTACCTCTCTATTAAAATATTTAGAGGACTGTTTACCTATTTTAAGCATAGCCTTGGAGTAGGAGTATGTTTGTTTACTTGGTTTTAATTTTATTTTTTCTGGAATGACATTTCTTCAACTCACTTATTTGCAAAACTGATATTCCCAGTCTAATTATTTATATCTTGTGTTCTTTGTTCTTATATATAGAACATTGTGTATGGATAGTCATGTTGAAACATATGATTTCTTGGGTATGCTTGCTGGATAATCCATGTCTCTGAAACAACCCTAAGCATGAAATATGTGAGCGTAAGAGCTCTGGCCCCTCAGATTGGATTCCCAAGTCCATAACATTGAGTATTGAAGCTCCAGGAATATGGGGTCTGCTGTGGAATGGAATTACCAAAACTGTTGTTCTGAAATTATGATTTTAGTATGCATATTCAGTGAAATAAAAAAATGCAAATTTAATTTTTTTTTCCCTAATTTCCCTTTTTTCCCTGTATTCTCAGCATTCAGGTCTCGTGTCATTCACTGGTCTTTGATTCTGTGTTACCTCTATTCAATGATGTTTTCATTCTATTTTGAGTCCTTTGATAGAAGTGTTAAATAATTTTGAACTAAAGACGCATCCCAATGGTTAACGATGAATTCCCCTTACAATTTCAGGTCTCTTTCCTTTTGAATTTTGCAGCTATTGATGTGAGCAGGTTGATTACCTTTTTACTGTGTAGGTTTTCTGCAGAAAAACAGCTTTTACAATTATGCTGACTTCAACTCCTACTGGTTTTATACATGGCTCTGTAGAAAAGAAATATCTTTAATCAAAAAACTGCACTGCTGAATTAAATTACCACAACAAAAATGGTATGGTTTTGTGCTGTAAACAAAGTGGATGGTGTTAAAAAATTACCATGGTAATGTAGAAGTGCCTGGTTGCTGTTTATTTGCTAAAAGTTACTCTGTGAAATGCCAGAAGATTCAAACTGCTATATTATAAAGTCATCACAAAAATGTGGCAGTCTAGCATTTTTCTGACTCTCAGGATATTAAACTTGCATAAAATCACTGGTTTTAACAGCTTTGTTTATATCATTGACCTGCCATTGCGATCAAACCCTGTGTGGTCAGGGTGCACTTCAGTTACAGCCTTGAAAAGTGAGCAGCGTTTCCTGGAGTCCACTGAACATAACTGATTTGATAGCTGAGACCACAGCAGAAGAAAAACTAATTTGTGTTGTAATCTGTGAAGTAAACATCTCTTGTATCCGCATTTGGTATCTTTGAATCATCACATACAAATTCTCTTCTCTGCTTTGGGTTTTTTGCCTGTTCTAGAAAGTGTTTCCACTGTTATGCTGATTGGTAGCCAAGTTGTTGATTTTGCATTATGTTTTTCTTCCTCAATATTTCAAAAGAAACCAACGCTGAGTGTTAATGTTTTTATTAAGCCAAGGCAAACTGTTGGACCTGTAGCTAATCTAGTGTGCAAACAAGTGCTCAGTGTGATCTATTACTGTAGATAGAACATGGCACAGTTAAAATTGTCTTCAACCTTTGGGGCACAAGAGATGAAAGCTCTGACATATCATTGTAGTCTCTCAAGTTCATTATGTTACTCTGTATAGGAATTTCTTTGGTGCTTTGTTTCTGTTGAAGGAAAATAAAGTGGTTATTTAGGAGGGAGATAGTGTCATGGATCAAAAGAAGTTCCATATCAGGTTAATAATAATCTGCTCCTAACTGGATCAATAGAAGTTTCCCTTAGTCTATAACGGCATTGCTATGTGAAGAAATTTTACAGCCCATTGTGTAGTAATAAATAAGATTACTTTTTCTTGCGTAACTCCCTGCTATATACAATGGGCTGCAACCTACGCCAGTAAACTTATATAATTGACTTTGTTTCTTCTTTCTTCCTGCCTCCTGTTAGCCCTTTGCTTTTCCAGCGTATGCTCAGTTATTCATGTATATTTAGCAATACCTAATGACTTACTTGTCCTAGGAAAAGTGACAGAAAAATAACAGCTTCTCACTTTGCTGTCTATTTAAAACTGTTTAATTAAGTACAGGAGTTTTCTTGGTCATTTTAATTACACTTGAAAATAAGGTAGGTTTAGTAGCACGATGTACCATTTGAAGTTCATACATCTGAAACAGGTGGCTCAGTAATGGGTGGAGGAGAGAAATCAAGGTTTTTTAGCTTTGGGGTTTTGCTGAATATACACGTGTTGATAGGTTCACATGAACTATCTTTAATGTTCCAGTTTTACTTTTAATAAAGGAGTAATAATAGAGAAGCTATTAGTTGGAGGTTTTGTGCTGCAAATTGAATTCAGTTGGTGCACTTTTGGCACTTCTTTTCCTCGTTAACAATGTGGTTGAAGTGCAGCCTGTTGACTCTTCACTCCCGTAATTAATGGCTGTCCTTGCTGCAGTGAGCACCCACAGAGAGCCAGGCACTCTCTTTTCCACACTGCTGGTGAGGACACGGAGGCAGCAAGGATGAGGGCTTTGACCAAGGTTACCATCCCAGTTGTCTCTCTGACAGCCCTCCTGAGGCTGCTGTGCTGGTTCAGCTCGGGGCATTTCCTCAGCAGAGATGGTGGAGCTGCATCAGTCTGGGCATGCAAAGTTCAATTGGTTGCAACAGTGATCTTGTTGAGAATACTCTAAGTGAGGCAGATTTGTTTATGGACCTATTGCAAAAATCAGGTTTTAGCTAATAAGATAAATTGGAGAAGAGATAGTAAGTTTTAAGTAAAATAACTTCTGCTTAAATGATGCATATTTCCAGATATTTCTTTTCTCCTACAAAACCCCTACCAAAAAAAAAAAAAATTAGAAGTTCAATTTAAAATATATGTATTTAGGTGTTGTCAATATTGAGAAGAATTCACAAAAAAATCCTGAGTTTGAAAACTTTGAATTCTAACTCTACTTAAGTGATTGGTTTTCCCTTGTTTTTCCTGTTTGACTCTGCAGAAAGTCTGAAAGGAAGTAGAAAGCAGAAGTACTTAAACATAAAGTGTAGTTTTTTAATGAAAATTCCTGAATTGAATACTCAGGTATTTATAAAACCTTTTAACCGTAGTACTCAGTAACTAGCATTTAAGAAAGTGTAGAACATAGGCATATTAGTTTCCTAATAAACTTGTCTACAAACCACCCATCAGTATGTTGCAAAAATCTTCTGTATAGAAATGGTATCTAAAAAGCACTATATACTGGAAAACTTTACAAAAAAAACCCACAAACAAACCTGCCCCACTGAAAAACTAAGAATTTACTATAATTGTAAACATGACAGTATTTAAAAAATTTGTTTGGTTAATTTTTTGTTATGGATATTTGTAAATAAACCAAGAAAAAGTTTGTAGGGGAAAAATTAAATATCAATATCCCAGACTTAAAGTAGGTGTCTGAAATCTAGAAATGTCATTATACCATTACAACAGATGGAGTTGGTACATTTTCTTCTTAAAAATGTTTGAAGTCCAACTATGGCAGTATTTAAACAAGAAGATTCCCTTTTTCTTTTTCTCCTCTGTGTTTTCACAATAGTTTTAGTTAAATATGTAATTGTTATAGAATAAAACTCTAGCAGTTGACACCAAAGTCCAGTTTAATGTCAGTGCATAATGAAAATATTTTCGGTAAGTACTTTCATGGTTTTCTTAACATTTGAATTAGTGTTCCTTCTCTGCTATGGTATTTCATCTCCATTTAAATATAAGTATCAAAATAATACTGAAGCTTGTAGATAGATTGCGAACTTATATGCATAAATCATCATCAGAGGGAAGTTTTAACTCCTTGAAAATGTAAGAAGTATGTGATGTAAAAAAGTTATACTTATGTTACAGTTAAAAACATTGGCATTTTTATATTCCCAGCTAAGAAACTGCCCTAAATTTCAAGTAACTGTCCAGAAATTAAATGGTCATGAAGAGTTTTACTAATAATTGTGAAAAATTTCAGTCTACCTAATACCACAGTAAGGAAACATTTTAAGAATAATTTCTCTACTGCTTTGTTGCAATTTATGCCTTTAAAGTCTAAATACAATTATGCATTTTCCAGCTTCCACTAGGAACACACAAACCTTAACCGAGAGTAGCACATACGCTGTTGAAGCTTCACAAGTGAAAAAATGTCATTTTTCATGATGTCCAGACTTCACAAAAATAGCTGTCTCAGACTGGACTCCAGGTAGGCTCCTGGGTGCCCCAGTCGAAAAATCTAATTCTCTGAACTGCTGTGGTACCCGAGTTTATTCTCAAGGACTTACATGTTTATGAAGGCCCAGCATAGCTTGACTGGTAAAAACTAAACACTGGGATATTCCTTTCTGGAGGGGACTGAAGCATTTACATCCCTTTCTTCCATAGGTTACACTGGTCATATCTCACCTTAGTTTTTTTAACCTTAGGAGAGCACATTGGCAGGTTCTACAGCTTCAGCTCCTTGCACATTTTGCAACCAGTATGTAATGAGGAAATAAGGCTGTGGTGATAATAAGTAGGTCCACATGTGTGGAAATGGAGGGAACGCATCACACTGCAGTAGAAACAGAGTTGAAGAGCCTTATGAATAATAGAATAATCTGATTTGGGGTTCTTTTTGAAGATTCAAAGTCTATTCAGAGGCAAAAGTAAAATGTTTCATACAATGCAATGCAGACAAGGATATACGATTTTGCTATTAAGGCATCACGAGCTAGTATTGATTTTTTTTGTCACCCTTATCTAGTATTGTTCATGTATAGACAGTCTTTTGCTCTGAGAGGCATTTAAAAAGAACCATTAAAAATTGAGTAAGGAGAAGAAGGATAAGAGGCAGAAACATAATGGAAAATTCTCACCTATGAATCTTGAAGCCATCATGAGTCTGGAACACCATCATGTCCCACAGCCACAGTTGTACTGTTGGCCATGGGCAGCTTTAAATGCTACACATTGGCTCATGTTGGGTTCCTTTCAGTTGGATACTTGTAGTTTTATGTGTCTGATTCAAATCGAAGAGGAGCATCTCTCACATTCTGAAGTTGAAATAGTGATTCCAGCTCTTGGCTAGCTTCTTTACTCTCAGAAGAAACCATCTAAATGATACTTTATATTTCCCTTCGTTTGAATACAGCACTTCACAAATGTAACAAACACAAATGATAAAAATAGTATTTATGTTGTTAAAATCTGTGTGGGAACTTCATCTAGGTCATAAGTGAACTGTGTGGCATATAAAACAAACAAAATGGTCAAACAGATAACCAATAAGCGAAATATGCCTTACTTGTGACGATTGGGATAGCCATAAGAATGATGTGCTTAAAAGTAATTTTAGATATTCCATTTGAGTTTTGGTAGAAATCTGGTTCAAAATAATTCTTCTACATTTTTGAGGGAAAAGGCAAGAGAGAAACAGCATATAAATTCCTTGCTAGAGGAAGATGGCATTTATTATTTTTGGACTAGTGCAATCAACACAGAGGACTAGAGAGGCCTCCTCGGTCTAGTTCTCTGCTATTGCAATAAATCATTTAATTCCATTCAGATATGTATTAAACTCCACATTCAATCATGGTATGAATTGATGGTGCTAATGATGGGACACTAAAAGGTGATTAAAAGGTGAATGGATAGCCAGTTGTCATAATTCCAAGTAAAATATTGGACAGAGGGGAGGAAAGATGCCAGTAAGGGAAAGGCATCTAATGAATTTGCTACAGAAAAAAAAATCCAAATGCCTCAGAAACCAGCAGAAAGTACATAGGATAATAGGATAATTCAGGCTGGGAGGAACCTCAGGAGGTTCTGTACTTTGTTTTTTTGCTCAAAGCAAAGCCAACTCTGAGATCAGACGGGGTTTCTCAGGGCTTTACCCAGCTGGGTGTTGAGAACCTCCTTAGATGGAGACTGTGTGAGCTCTCAGCTCTCTAGCCTGCTGTACTGCCTGGCTGTCCTCATGGCAGAAGAGTTGGAGATGAACAAAAAAACAGGTATTTCAGCAATAGATGAGAGGGTGGAAACTTGCTTGGATTTAAGGCATAGTTTCTGTTGTTTGATTGTTGCTTAGCTAAAATCATCATGTTAATGTTCCTCTCACATCTGTTTTGCCAGTTCTAGGCTTTCAGTCCTTTGAGCTCAGCGCTGAAGAGGGTAGATGTGCATATGCAACTTTTATATTTGAGTTCTGTTTAAGAATATATTTTGTGAAACAGACATACTTAGTCTCCTCTGGAGAGAGTGCTAAATTCTTTTAATTATATGGAATAATATCTGCATTGTTCTTGAGGTATATTATTCCTTTCACAGATAAGAGAATATGTTCACATCTGCATTGCTTCTTTTTGAAAGAAATAGTTAATACCATAAACTTTCTCATATTGGGGAAGTAGTTGCCTAAATGAAATTTGAAGGTATTGAATATGGAAGATTTTACATTTATTTCTATACATTCTGTGATCTTTACTAAAATCCAGAGCTAATTATTCCAGCAAAGCAAAATGCTCCAGAGATGAGGTAAAATTGGTTTATGGGCCATCATGAGGCACAATTGGAGTCTTCTGTGGAAATATTTTTGGTTTATACTTTTTCTATTACCTTATTATGCATTGTGACCATGAGGGGAAAAAAATGGCCTGTTATAATTTCTTTCCATGACAAAGCTGGGGAATTCTTTAAAAATGAGAGAGTTACTGTAAAGGTCATCTAGTCCAGCTCTGCCAGTTTAGATTTATTCCTTTCTGCATAGAATATAACGGTCTGAAAGTGTAATTTTACATGGTCTGGAGATGTAAATCTATACACTAATAAATCTCTCAGCTCAGAACATTTCCTAATTTCCTTTCACATCCCCATTCTGTACTTTTTTCTATTTCATAGAATCATTCCTGATTGTATCCTGCCTTTATCACCTGATAGCTGTTGCCTTTGTAGGTATTAACATTGTTTGTACATCAGTAAACTACATTACCCATAGCTGGTACAATCACAATAGCACAGTTTTGAGATATACTTTTTTTAAGGTAGACTAAGTGGTTTAGTCTCTCGGTTACTTCCCGTTGAAAAAGAAGAGATTAAGTGCAGCATATTGTAGCAGGGAGGTGTGTGTCAGTCATTGCACAGAGGGGACTCAGCATGAGTTGTCACTGCAATGTGATGGGGAGTGTCACAGCTGTGAGGACTTCCACCTGGGTCCTGACTTCTCAACTGGCTCCTCTCTGTACTCCTTTCTGCATAGGGAAGAGGGAGGTACCAGGACTGTGAAAGCGTTCAACCAAGGACACTGGCTGGCATGCGTCATGAAATTTGGCATTCTCAGAAACTTGTACTGAGTGGTGAAAATGTTGTTTGAATTAATGGAGCACAGATACCCATTTCAGAGTGCCATTTTATCAAAATGCTTTTACAGGCAGCTCGGTTGTTTCTGAACAAGCCATTTTTTCAAAGTAGTGGTTTTGACTCCCCAGGAGTCTCTGCCCCATTCCTCTGCCCCACTTACACGGTGGTGGCTCCTCGAGCCTGTTGCTAACTCACAGTGTGGGAGATTGTCTGGTTTCATCTGGGAGGAAGATGGCTCCTTGCAGCAGTGTGGCTCCTGAGCAGAAGCTGTTTTATTATGTGTTTGGATTTTACGGCAAAGAAGTGCTTGTTGCTTAGCACCTGATCTCTGAGTCAGCCCATCCATCTCTGCTACTGTGCTGTGGAGGAAAAAGAAGGCTTGTATTTTCCATGTAGAATAACTGCTTTTGGTACATTTCTCAAGTGTATCCCTTTGCTTTCAGATTATCCCAAGCAGATAGTACTTCCAACACTACGAAATTCTGATTTTAGAATGAAGTGGAAAACCAACTTTGTAGGCTGGTTTGAACCCATAAGGTCACCAAAACCAGCTCAGAATTAAAAAGACCTAATTTTATTTCTCCCCACCTTCTGAAAAGTGCTGTTTCATCCTGTGCTTAGAGGAAATTTTACTGAGTTGCAGCAAGTAATGTGACTTTTATCCTGAAATGAACTGTTCTTTTTCTACCTTAATTAATAGATGCAATGGAAGTATTTGGTATGAGTTTTAGCAGAAGGTATTATGGCTGATTTACAAATGCTTTCTCCCTCATTTCCCTGTGGAAACTTCCCCTCTATTCAAAGCCAGAATAAGTTTTCTGGTTCTTTCACTGAGAGCATATTATGCCCAAGTGCTTACAGAGAAGAACTTGTAAGAGTGTCTCTTCCTTAAAGGAGAAATCTGTCTTCTCAGTTCTGTCCTTATTCCTCACAGAGCACCTACATCCCCTGCCCTTTTCTCTGTCACGCAGGCAGGCAGAACAATATGAAAGGGATCATGCTGTGGGACACAATCAGAGGTGCTGGTAACTGCTCCTACAGAAGGTCTATGTACTCTTTGCATCATAAGCAAGCACCTAGATCTTGTAAGGGGGCTTGGGACCTTTATTTTAAGCTAAACATTTGTCCTCTAGAAATACTGTCGGCCTGATGCAAGATTTTGTTAATGCCCTGGGGTTGACTTCTGTTTTACAGTAGTTTGTTTTCTTCTGAGAAGGTCCAGGGTTAGCTCCATGCTGTGCTACAGACCACCTCTCTAATCCAATGAAATCAAGAGTAAGTTTCTTAAATCTGCTTGGATAGCCTTATTATTTTAAAGTTTAGATAACCATACAGAGGAAAACCTACCTTTCATATGAATAAGACAGAAATTTTCTAACCCAAACCAGATTTTTCATGGAGGAAATTGCATAGTTTGAAAGAGGTTTATTTGACTGACTGTTGCCCACTGGAGGGGCAATGCAGCAGGGCACAAGCAATCCACAAGGCTTCTGGAGTACTTTGGGGGTGACTTGTCTCAGTGACACTGTGAAAGGACAAAAGGCAACAAACATAAATTGAAACACAGGAAATTCCATGTAAACATAAGGAAAAAATATTTCTGCTGTGAAGATGGTTTAACTGGAACAGATTGCCTTTGGAATTTATGGAGTCTCCATCTTTGGAGATATTAAAAACCCAACTAGACACAGCCCTGAATAACCTGCTCTACTTGGATCTGCTTTTAGCAACAAGGTTGGATGATCTCCAGAGGTGCCTTCCTGCCTCAGTTGTTTTGTGATTTATTTCTGACTGGTACATTCTCCTCACTAAAAGATTAAACTGTGAACTGCTCTGGGGTAGAAATCAAAATAAAGGATTAAATACTGTTCTGTAATAGGTGATAATCTAGTTCCTTTTTCCTTCTTAAGTGGATGCACTTGAAACATGCACAGTGATGGAGCAACTGATGCATCTTGGACTTTTGCCATTAAAGGGTATATACAGTTTTTGAATCCTCCCTTTCTCTCTTAGATTACTTACTGTCAATAAAAGTAGTGTGGGAGGTACCAAAATTACATGTTTCAGAGCAGATGTAGAGCAGAAGAGTGATCTCAGAATAAATTATTCTAATGAACAGCACTTGTCTAGTTTAACTTTTTATCCTCATTTGCTTCAGGCAGCTATGACACTGCTGCAATTCTTGTTATGTCAGTCGAAAAGACAGTGGGGAAATACAAGAGCTCTCATTTAAATTTGATGTTGTCCAGAAGTTTTATTGCTTCAGTATTTCAATTAAAGGGTCCTGTGCCTTAATGGCTAGGACGGAAAATCTCCCTGCTGGTGGAAAGCAGCACCACTGTATATTATTTTCTCAATGTAGCCTGAGGATTTGAAAAGCTATTTTTTTTGCATTTATTATGCTAACAACTTCACACAAACAATTTGTACTAGCTTGTGCAACTGCTGATTTGCATCCAGCTAATCTAACATTTGCCACAGAGCCCCTCCCATACGAAAAGAAAACATTTAGGGATGAGAGAATGAGTACATATCCCTGAGCAGCAAAGCTGTGTTTGCGATCCCATTTCAGACATTTACAGTTCTGTCCTTAGCTAGCATATTCTTCTTGGATAAGCAGCTATAGGAACAATTGTGTGAAAAGAATAGACATCTTTGACATTATCAGCCCTTGTAGTTTATGTAGTAAGGAGACCATCCTGCACAGCTGACATAGCCATTGCCTACCACAGAGGCAGCTAGAAAGGTGGCAGCCTCAAGGTCGCAAGCTACAGGTTTTTTACGGTAAAAGACTCTTAAGGCACATATTTAACTCTTCTTAAGGTACATGCTGTTTCTTTGTCCTTGTGGTCTTTAACAAAATGCGTGTTAGAATTATATGTCAAAGATCCAGATATACAGGAATGCAGTCAGAACTGTGACCATGAATGACATGGCATAGTACTGTAGATATAGTACTTCCTAGAAGCCTTTCATAATGGACTTTTTGAATGCTACCAAGAAAATTATTGCTATGCAAACCTTCTCAAATACAAGTTCATTTGGCCTTAGTATTGAAATACCTTTTGGGTCTCTGAAAAAGCAAAACTGGAGGAGGAGTAGGAATATGTTGTGTAGAATAAAATACCAGACCATTCTTCTAGTGGCTTAGTATCTCAGTGCCTCTCACAACCCATTTGACAGGACCAGTGATTCATTCTTCTCTCTGCCTGAAGTACCCACCATTTAAAAGAGAAATATCCACTGGGTAATTAGTATAATGATTCTGCCTTACTTGTTGACACTCTTTTGTATGTAGCATGAGTTTGTTCATATGTAATATTCATACTGTGTTTTACTATTAGATGTCTTAGAATCTTAGTGAGTGCTGTACTTTTAAACCCAGGTTTTACTATAGAGAGTGCTAGGAAAGCACAAGTATCTGTTACCAAAGCACCAGAAGATCAAGATTTAATTCAATACATTTTGCTTTTGGGAGGCAAGGCTGAAGGTTTCAGGTCATTGTTAATCAGCTGTCACATACTCTGTAAATCCCTTTTCATTCCAACTCACCACGGATTTATGAATTACTTGTATATGATGCTTGTTTCATCATCAGCCTGTGACTAGTGTAGGAAATAGTTCTGGGTCTGCTTTCGTAAATTCACTGCTGTGCTTTTGTATTAGATTTTTTTCTCACATAGACTATCCCATTCACTGCATTTGCATTTTCTCTATCCAGATGGAAGCCCCACTTTTAGAAGGGCTGTCTAAACTAAAGCTCTTGAACCATATTAAAAATACTTTATTCAAACTTCGAACCAGTTGGTACCATTTTGGGGCAAATTAGTTGTAGCCAAAGATAAATCAGAGAATGTTGAGTGTATGAGAAGTTCAAAGTCCAGAAGTAAATAAAAAGATATGAACAATTATTCAGCAAAATGTAAGAAGAAAAGAGAATAGAATAGGATTTGGAATAATCTTAGAGTTCTTGGTTAAAGGAACAGGAGTATTTCCTAAAATACCCTGTATGACCTGCAGATCAGATATGGCAACATGAGATTTTTTTTGCAGATATTCAACCTGTTAGCAGTCTCTGGACTCCAGTCAACACACAAAACAAGGCAGTGAGATATTTGCCTTTCTAAATACAATCATAATGTAGAACATAGTCTTTCTTTATCCCACTTTTTTGTAGGTTTCCCTTTGAATGTAATTTCATCCTTAGATGCCTAATTTGACCCTTAGCCTGGTAATTGATTCCTTCAGAGCATCAAGTCATGTCCTGTGTGGACTCAGCTAGCTGCAAGACCCATCTGACTATATACAGTAATCTTGTATTACTCATTTTGAGGGCCAAAATAGGCAAATAAGCAGGTCAATAGTTGTTCCTGCTGTAAACAAAACAGTTACCTGTTGTGAATGAAATTCTGCTGCTAATTGGCAGATTTCAAACTTTCTGAACTGCCAGAAGTCTTCTCTCTTCATGCCTTTGTAACACAGCCCCTGAAAACTTTATTTTCCACAAATATCCATGAAAATAAGTGCTACTGTCTATTATTAGTTCTTAATGGAGACTAAACAACATGGTAAACAAAAAACTTTTGGCAAAATCGTCTGTTGTGAGTACCCTTGAGCATGAAATGTTATACTGATGTATAGTAGTGTGACACTGTAATATAAATAGATTTGCATTTTTTCCTCTTTTCACTCTTCTTTTAGCTCTGAAATTTTGGATCTCAACACACCAAATGCAGAGAAATGTGTATGTGGGGTATCAAAACTGTGAAAACAGAACATTGCCAGTGTTCTCAAAGTATTGAGAGCTACCTCTCAAAGTGAGAGATCAATCAAATAATTGGCAGCACCAGTTTTCCTTTTTTCTTTTTTTTTTTTTGTTCCCCAGATACTGGCTTTTCAATCTGTTGCAGAAAGTTCTAGTAATCAGAAGTGTTACCCTGCTGAAACTAGAGAAAGTTATCTTACAGTGACAGAGGGAAACTGCCTGACTGTAAATAATTCCGTAGCGTCTAAACTTGCAGCTTGAGAAAAATTGGATCTGACTTGAGCTCTAAATAAAACTATAAAGATACCTGCCATTTTCCTTTCCAATCAGACTGAGCTCAAATTCGGGTAAAAGAATATTATTTCCATAACCTCATTCTCTCCTCCAGCTTTTTTAAAATGAGCGAGTGAAAAATCTCTGCAGAAAAGTGAAGAAACAAAAAAGCACTTCTCCTTGGAGAAGGAGAATTTTAGGAGCTGTCCAATTTAGCGCCAATTGCTATGGCCAGTCTAGATCTTCAGAGAACTTTCAATTGTGGTCATTTTTTAGTAGACCTACAAATTCTGGAACCATGAAAGAGTTTATGTAACTCCTAGAATCTATGTGGTTTTTGAACATGGCTGTAATGTTCTGTTGGTCACCCCTAGCAGTCATATTAGATCTTAGAGAAGTTCTAAGGAGAAGTTTGACCCCAAACTTTTACACTTCCTCCTCAGCCTATTGAAGTTTCGTAAAGTAACCAGTCTTCTCAATCAATGGTTTCGATCTATTTGTCTTCTACTTTTATATGGGTATCAACTGGAATAGACATTTTCTAACTTTCATCATAACAGTTTTATTAAATATTCATCTCTCTGGATAGCAGTTTCACTCCAATTTAATATTTGTATTAAAAGATCAGTTTATTAAATTTCCTATTCATCATGATACAAATAAATTAACTGAAAATGAAATTATTTTGCACTTTTATTTAAATTCATTTTTCCAAATAGAGAACTATCAAATTACTACTAAATGAGTTAATAATAAATACATTTCAGGCTTCTGAATGTTAATGATTGAATCTTGTTTCCCTTCTGAGAAAGTATTGAGAAGGTATGATACTAACCAAGAATAAATACTTTATCCCAAGAGCTGCAATCAGGCAGAAACCTGGGTAACTTTGAGAATGAGACAAAAACCTGGTAGTCTCATTTGCTGACAATTTTGTGGTTTACCTATAAAGATGCTGATGCTTGAGTGGCTGCATGCAGTTAGTGCTGATTATACCATCTGTATGGCATTATTTTCTTGCTAAAGGAGCAAATACAATTATAGGTCATCAATGATCTCTTTGGTTGGTGTGAGTCTCCACCTGCAAGTTTTTTCCTATGTAGCTGTGTTACTGTGCTGTAATCCTAAAAGGCATGTCCTGGAGGAGATTTCTATTTCCAGTTATGCAGTCTTCTGATGGACTTTCAGGACTCTGTCAGTCATTTTGAAGAGTGTTAAAGTAAATATAACACACAGAGCCAAGTTTGGTAGTGAACAGTTGCAGGAAGAGAGGAACTGTTACAGCTCCTCCATGCGCATGGGAATCTCCATTGGCTGATGGAACGTGCAGCTAAGCCCTCTGAAAGGTAGGACTAGAGGTAGGATAGCACCTTTGTTAAAAAAAAAAAAAAAAAAAAAAAACCACCCCAAAAAAACGCACAACACAAAAAAAACCAAAACCAACAAACAAACAGAAACAGGTAAAATCCTTTTAAAAATTTTTTTTTCCTCCCCTTGAA
>JAWWMP010000001.1:104127250-104231286 GCA_035047865.1 Dendrocincla tyrannina
GATTGAACGGGCAGCTAAGCCCTCTGAAAGGTAGGACTAGAGGGGGGAGAGCACCTTTGTTAAAAAAAAAAAAAAAAAAAAAAAAACACCCCAAAAAAACGCACAACAACAAAAAAACCAAAACCAACAAACAAGCAGAAACAGGTAAAATCCTTGTAAAAATTATGTTTTACTCCTCTTGAAATATATGGGCTTTGGAGGCTGCTGATAGCAAAGGCAGATACAGATATATATAAAATGTTTCTTTGATATTCTATTTGGACGTGCATTTGTCAGAGGGCTTAATTTTGGTGTATTATTAAATACAACAAGCTCAAAGATCACATATTACCGGAGAAAATCATTGAATTCAAAAAACTGAGGCTCAGAGCATTCCAAGGTGTTCTGTTTTATGTTTACCATTAAGTGACACCTTGCTTTTGGATAGTGGAAAGTTTTTCAAATTGTATTTTGGGTGACTGGAAAGCATGTAATTCAGAATATTATTAAACTGTTTCAAATTTTCTTCAGGAATAACAATTTCCAATGTCTTAAGCTATTCATCTATTTTATCCTTTCAGTGGCAATCTTGTTTCCATTTTACTTATTATTTTGAGTGGCTAACAACTTTCTTTAATATAGAATCCTGCTTTCTATTTAATTTCATGCTTGTTTTCAGAATTAGTAGAAGAAATAAATTCTTGGAAACTGGGAGAAGATGTATGTGAAAGCAGTTTCGTAAAGCTCAAGATGTACCAGAATCAAAATGCACTGAACATACCTTGAATCTGGCTTTGTAGGGGCGAGACTTGCAGCAAGCTTGCATTAGTACAACTGAATTTCTGACTTTGGTGTAAATCCACATTTTTAGGGTTTGTGGCATTAAAGAGAAGAATTTATATTATTTCCATATTTGCCACATCACAGAATTAAGCTCAAAAGGGGAAACATTACGGTGGCCAATGTTAGGACAGGTCGCATAAAGAAGCTGTGGGATCTCTGCAGATAGTTGGATCTAGGCTAGAGAGGACCCTGAACAACGTAATCCAGTGTTGGCTTCAAAGCAAGCCTTGTTCTGGTCAAGAGGAAGGGCATGACCTCCGTCGTCATTCTCTATTATAAACAACACGTTTTATATTATGTATACATCTTCAGGGTTAAAGAAGCTGCTGCTGCTTTTTGCAAAAGGTGAACTAACTTGAAGCCTGAAGTCTATGTAAAATACTCCAAAGTGTTAGTTCAAATCACTGCAGTTGAACAGTTCCCGGGAACTTCACACAGTTCTTGATTTTGTCCTTAATTATAATTTAATTCAATGAGCTAATTTAGAATAATAAGTGAATTCAATAAAACCTTTCTATTTTGCAATATGACATAATGTATGGAAAAATGGCTAGACACGTAAATTACATGCTTTCTTCCTATTAAAATGTGATACCCCTTCATTACCCTTTCTTCCCAAAAACTGCCTCAGAGGTTGAGAGGTGTGAGCTCACGTTTGCAGGTTCATTTTACAGACAAAACATTTAAGGAGAAGGCTTTTCATATTGTTCTCACCTGCTTTCAGAATCATTTATGAGAAAACTGAGCAGAGGTTTTCATTTTTTATTTTGAAACCATGAAAATATTAGTGCAGAAAAGTCAAGCAGCAGAATGAAGTTGTGAACTGAGAAGTCATAAAGTTTTGGATTTGCATGTGCGTGTGTTTTTTCAGCCACTTTGAATTAGTCAAGATTTTCAAAGTGTCTAAGAGGGAGTTCTTTACACGGTTCTGCCCTAAGACATTTGTCTGTCTTGGTAGAAAACTAACATTCAAAACAAGTGAAATAATTTTTTCAATTTTGGTGTGATTAATTGCAGAATTATTTTTTTACTTCACTAGGGATTGTAAAGTTTTTAAACAGAAACGGACACAAAATGTGTTAATATGTATTTGAATTATTAAAAAGCTAGGATGTTAAGTAAAGTTGTAGTTTACATCCTGTCTCATTGCCACTAGGTTAGTTCATGGGAGTGGATCAACTGGAGGGAAATACTTCCCCTTAAAACCTGGTAAAAAATAAAGTTCTAGTTCAGAATTTTTATTTGGGAGACTTTTTCCCAGTTGCGATTTGCCAGAATTTTACTGATGTCGTTCAAAATACTAGGCCTGTTTCTGAGGAATTTGTCTGATGGTCAAATGACTATTGTACAGATGTCTTCACACCTGCATTAGGCAGTGTGTCAATTTGCATATTTGTATATGCAGGCCAATGATATTTTAAAAAGATGATGTATTAGAAATGCACTGTGTAACTGTGTAATGGCTGTGTAACTTCACTGTCATAGTAACCAAAGGGAGACATTCCTTCCTGATTAGCAGAACAAGAGAAGAGCGACCATTTTAGAGAGAAACTTCAGTTGTTTTGACAAACTAATTTGTGGTCTATTTTAAGATGTTTCACAGTGTACTTTTGCTTTACAACCTTATAAACAGGTGAACTAAATTTACCTTTTTTTTCTTAGTCTCTCAGTCTCCTAGAAGTCTCTTGGCTGGCATTACCTGACAATGACTCCAGTATCCCTACGTTACATTTATTTTATTATAAGGATGTGGTTGAATATAAACATTGTAGTTTCACTTCTTCCATTTTGATTTTCTTGTAGACATTTCAACAGTCTTCTCTACAGCAGAAAAGTAAAAAGAAGAACAAAGGTAAAAAAATTCTTTTTCATATGTTCATAGGAAGGGGAATGCCAGCCTTAATGTTACGATATTGCAGGATCTGAGGAACTAGAACTTGTTAGCTGCAGTCAAATGTTCTGTTGATCATGCTGAGAATGTGTTAGTCCATTAGTGTCTCATAGTTTCCTAATGCTCCTCTACCTTCACGAGTCTGTTTGAATCTTGGTTTTGAATACTTAGACTCTAGCCTCCTTGGGGCCAGGGTTGGTTTTTCCAGCTGTGTGCATGGAATGCCTCAGTACAGCACTTGCTCATTACCTACACTGTCAGGTAATTTATACCATAGTAAATTTTCTTCCTTTGATTTAGGAGTACAAAGGCCCTAGGAACTGTTTAGTTTCAAAAGGAATTTTTTGAACACCTGTGAAGTACTTAAACAATTGTGTTTGGCAACCAAGAGGGAAAGTACATGAATTTATATGTTGTGTGCTTTATCCTGATGTGAAATATTAATGATTTGCTTTTTTTTAAATATCTTGCCTTTCTTTTCTCTTTAGTGTCTTCTCTTTCTCTGTTGCCTTTTTTTTTTTGTCTTATCCATGGAGTATGAGCTCTAATATGCTGAACATGGTTTGGTTTGGTTTACTTCGATTTTTAAATTACAGTGACTTACATAAACTTTATGGTCAAAATAAAATGTAATAATTTATTCATGGCAAATTGAGTTGAAATTTTTAATTATTTTTTTTTTAAACAAATATATGGTGCTTTCTAACTAGCTGTCTTGTTGATTTAGTGGGCAAGTCAAATGCTTTCACATCAACTTGTTGTCGTTTTCAGCTCCTATTCCTGGTAAAAGCAAAAGACGGATCTCATGTAAAGATCTTGGTCGAGGAGACTGTGAAGGCTGGCTTTGGAAAAAGAAAGATGCCAAGAGTTATTTCTCCCAGAAATGGAAAAAGTACTGGTTTGTCCTGAAGGACACATCTCTATATTGGTATATCAATGAAGAGGTAAAGCATTTGTGCTTATTGTCTCAGCAAATACTCTGTGTATGTCATGATTTAGTGGGAAGCTAATGCTGTGAGTGCTTATATATGTTAATAACTTTATTCACCCAAATAATCATAGTGAAATTAATATTTGCTGCCTGACAAAATTACCATTAAGGCCTGGAGATACTTGGTGCTTCCAATTCACCTTTTACTACATGGAGAAATAGCAGTTTTTTGTGTCCTGCTGTTTAGAACAAATCTATCCTCAAACCCTTGAAAGGGAAAAGGTAGTTATTTAATCCTGTCATTCAAGCTTAGTCATGGGAGTGTAAACTTTGATGTTGTGCTGCCTGGTGTTCCTTGTTTATCTGTGCTAGTGAAACCACCTAAACCTCTGGCAATTAAGGAAGATACTTCTTTTTTTCAGTTGTATTCTCTTGATGTTCCTTCTTTGTACCTTTTGATAGGATTTCAGTGCTCATATATGCTGAATTTAAAAGCATGGGAGCAGCCCAGCTGAATTGTGTACAGCTTTGATTTTGGAACATGTTCTGCACTGGTACATATTTGTTTCTATTAGCTTTAGCAACAAAGGTTTTTTGCCGGTGAGTTAGGAAACCTTGATTTTAAATCCTATTCATCTCACAAGTAAATATGCTGAGATAAAATCATTGCCAACATGTGGATGCACTTTGTCCTGGACTTGTTCTTTTAATGACAGCAAGCATTTGTACATAACCTTTTCAAAATATTGTAATCCAACTTTTCCCTGAGTAAAGAGAAAGCAATTTATTCCATGAAAAGAGTTGCTGAAACCTGTTTTGCCGCAGACTCATTCTATTTGTGCCTTGATCCCAGCTTCAGATCAGTAACTAACTCCTACCTCCCTTCTCCCTCCCTTGGCTACTACAAGGTCTTGCCTGTGCAGAGGGCAGTGGTGTGAGCGTCTCTGTCTCTCACCCTGTCCCAGGTGTCCCTGAGACTTTCTGGGACTCGGTCGATTTTGAGACCTCAGCTCTGTCAGCAGTGTCTGTAATCACCAGTAGGTTCAAAGGCTGGCATGGGGTGCCTCAGTGGCAGATGAACAGACAAGCCAACAGTGCACTTGCCAAAATGGTTTCCTTAGGCAGCCTTCCAAAAAAGAAATAGCAAGATTATTCTAAACAGTGTCCTTTCAATTTTAAAATAGCTTCTAATGCAGAACCTGTTCCAACCTTGTACCTTCCACATAACAACTCCAGCTATAGTTCTATATACTGATTAATGTCTTTTTTTTTTGTTTTTAGGAAGGCATATAATCCTATGGACTGCATATGTAGCATAAATAACAATCTGAATTCTTAGAAAAGGATGTAATTCTGTGGAATTCCTTAACATCCATTTGTGTTTTCTGCAGCTTCACTTTTATGATCCTGTATTAATTCCGCATGCAGAGCTATGAGCAGTTAAATAAGAGACTGTTACTGAAGTAATAGTGGCTTTAAATAAACAGTGCTTTCCAACTGTGAAAAGTCAAGGTAGATTGAATATCTGATAAAATAAATGATGTGTAAGTCTTTAGAGGAGAAAGGAGGAAGGTCGGCTGTATTCTGAGTGCTGTAGAGAGATGACAGTAGCTGAAGAGATATCATGCCTCTGAGCTGTGATATCATATAAAGATGGCAAACAGCACACAGTGAAATTGCTTTTTTCCCTATTTCTTACAGTGGGCTGCATTTCTCCTTACTAATTAGTACATCTTCCTCCAAAATTAACTAATTACAATAACTAATTGACTGAATACATTTGGTCATTTTGCATATTTTCAAATGTTGGTTCAGCTGTGAAATTGTTTGAGAAAACTAGATATTTGAAATTGTATTTTACAGCAAGGGATCTGTATTACTACTTTGGCAAAAGTCCCAGTGACTTCTGTGGGAGGTTGCCAGAGCAGAGCATACATTAGTATTCCTTATGTAAGAAGCAGGCAAGTGAAAGAAAACATTTCCAAGTTTTCAGCATGGTGGGTTTTTTTTCTGACAGTTTAGCTACAGTAATATCTGGAACTGTCTTTGCAGGATGAAAAAGCAGAAGGATTCATCAGTCTACCTGAATTTAAAATTGACAGAGCCAGTGAATGCCGCAAGAAATAGTAAGCATGCTCAAAAGTAAAGCAATGATACAATAAAAAAGGTGGAACAAAGGACGAGGTTTTCTCTTGAAACAGGGACATAATGGACATTGTTGCAATGTTAGAGGTTGTATCACAGAATAAGCTCATACAGAAAAAGTAAATTTTTTTTGTTTGTGTGCCATCTTGCCCAAAGAAAGCTATTTTTTTACTTTGTCATGAATCACAGTGCTTGACTAGAGCAAAATGGATTCTGAGCAAGAAGACTGCTTGGCTGTTTCTGTCCCTTTATTTTCCTAGTTTTCCTTTCTTCTTTTTTATCCTTTCTGTTTTGGGCTGGGTTTTTTAATTTTTTTGTTGGGGGTTGGAGAGCATTTGTGTGATACCTTCATACACAATAAGAAGCTTTAAGCATAATACAAAGACCATCCAGATAAAAAAGTCCCCAGGTTATGGGAAGGCATCAATATTTAATGTAACTCCAAGTTAGTTAGCATCATCTCAAAAGTTTGCTGACACAGTAGATCAGTGCTCAGGCAGAGTTAAAAAGCAAATGACAGCAATTCGTTGTATTTTTGATATATAACCTGAAGGTCTCAAAGAATGTTTCTTTTCACTCGTTTATGCTGCTATCCAGATTTGTGCCATTGCACAAATCCATTTATTATTTAGATGTAAATTCAAGCATATGTAGCAATTTGACAGGTGCATACTTCTACAGAGATATTTTTAGAGTCATTACTGTTCAAAAATTTTTTGCCTTGTCTAATGATTTGTAGAGTTATTTTAAGTTTAACAAGACTTTGGAATTGCTGAAATTTGTGAAAAACAGCATTTACAGACATAAAATGGTATGACTAGTAGTACATAGAGTTCTACAGAACGCCCTGAGCTTGTATCAGTTCATCCATGTATCTCTTCAGAATGAACTCTGTTCTTCATGATGGTCTCAAAGGGCAGAAAATGAAAATTGCGTTTAAAAAAAAAAAAAAAAGATACATCAGCTTGGGCTTATTGTCCTGTGTCCTTTGGCCACATGGCTGAACTGCTTCATTTGTTCTGTTTGTTGGGGCAGTGACTTGAAATCAGCTCATTTCTAGAACTGCACCCTGCTTCAATTGTTTTGGTTTAGTTTTACTTGATTTAGTATGTACTGGATAGTAGCACGTAAAATGCAGCTATTAAGATTCCTTGCTTGGGTGGCATATAAAGATAAACCCTCTAATAATCCAGAAGACAGATGGTGTAACAGTTTTAAGAAGTCAAGTTTTGGGTCTCAGTAACTTGATGATGTCTTTCTAAACTGAGCAGATGTCACTATACATCTGCTTTGAGTTGTATAACATTGTGTCATGCTGTAATGTGTTAGAGGAATTCTTTTATACAATTTTCTGTTACCTTCTCTAGCAGTAACTTCCCTGGATATCAAATTCATATGCCTGGTTTCCAAAGCATAGGTATGTGTACATCTTTGTACACATACAGACATATATATTGAAAATTGCAAGCATGATAGACATGAGGAGCATAATTATCATTTTTCTGAGACACAACGGATTAGAGTGAAAATTATATTATTACCTTATATATCTTTATATCTACAAATGTGCATAAAATCCATTGTGTTTCAGAAAAATGGTGATGATATTCTTCATGTATCATGTTCGCAGTTTTCCTTATTTGGGACTGTTAAATTTTTTGTACTTTTTTTAAGAGACACCTTCAGACAAATTATTCTTCTGTACTCTAAATTATTAACTACTTTAAATGCATTTTCTGGGTCTTCAAGTAGTTCACCATAACTCTTTATCCAACATAGTTAAAAGAATCTTTCTAGTAATTTATTTCATATTACGTATGAAATGCAGTAATGCTCTCGGCCCAGTCATGTTGATTACTTTGGTGGAAAGAAAAGATGAGATGTAATTGCCCATTGCTTAGAATGACCTCATGAACACAGTGTTGATTTATGACAGCTTTTCAGAAGTCAATCAGCACATCACATTTTCCTGTTTGAAATGCAGTCATTAGAGCTAAAGGTAATACCAAAGTCATTGGGATGTGAGAAATCACCAGGACTGAGAATTTTTCTGCTATCTTGAATTAATTGTTCAGTCAATTTTCTGTTCAGATAAAATTGACAGCTGTATGTATATCAGCAAAATTACCTGCTACATAAAACTGTATCCTTAACTGGTTAACTTAATGCACTGCAGGTGATGGTTCAGCAATTGTTTATGCACGTATGATTCAAAGATTATTTAGAAAGGGGTAGTTGAAGAGCACTTTACTTGGTGAAATCTGGCACAATCCTAAAAGTTGTATGTTCATATACTGTTTGGGAGCATGCAACAACTCAGGAAATAAAAACTCATCTCATTCCTTGGTGACCACACTGTCTTACATTCAAAAAAAAAAAAAAGAAAAAAGAGTTCTGCCATTACATTTTTATAATTATGTTTTTCCTCTACAGTGCATTCAAAGCCTGCCATCCTAAGATCAAAAGTTTTTATTTTGCTGCTGAACATCTAGATGATATGAACAGGTAAGGAAATTTAGCAAAGTTCAAGGGCACATTCCTTAAATGTGACACTTCTTGAAGCTAGTAATAACAGAGTAATAATAAAGTACATTATTCTAAGAAGTTAACAGCTAATAAGTGCAGAGGAGCATTATTTCTGACTGGCTTCATAGGATAAATACTAGATTCGTGCAAAAATGACCTTTTCTTGAAGTAAAGGTTTGAAGATCTTTAGAAACGCGATTCCCTGTTTCTAAAAGAAATAAATATAGTATGTAAAACACCATCCAAACACAATTTCAGAATTCCATGTTTCTGGTTTTGGCTGTGTGGCACCTGCAAAGGTGAGATATCTCCAACTCTGCTTCCCAATATACTCCCAAGCACATGTGATGCTTGCTCTGGGAATCCTTCTGTTTCTTGCCCTGGAGAGAATAAGAAGTTGGAGAAGGAGTTAAAGAAGTCACTGATTTTTTTTTCCTGCCAGTCTTGAAAAATGAGAGAGGGATTACAAGGAATTAATTTTCCAGATTCTCTCGACTGCCATCAATTTAACTATATGTTGAAGTGAATTTGGTGGAGAATATTACAACATCTTAAGAAAGAACAAGGGCTTAACTCTAAGTTCCTTGAGTATTGAATCTTACTCTATTTTAGACCATTTGTGCAATTTTTCAGAAAAATGATTGAAACTTCAGCACAAAATAAACACAATTCTTCTTAATTTATTTGAACGATAAATTAAAACGTGGAACCCATGTCTATACAGATATTTGGGGGGTTGTTTTATTTATTTTCACAACATAAATTGAAATTAATTCACTTCCAAATAATACACCATTTTCATCATATGACAGAGAACACAAACAAAAATCTATTACTGCAACCTGAGAATTCCTCTATCTTAGATAATGTCTGTGGATATTCTTTCTGTCCAGAATTGTTTTTAAAATAGAGGAAAAAGGAGGTAAAACTGAATCCATAAAACTATTACTAAGTGCTATAATCATGGTCTAATCTCTCCTGTGTGTAATAGATTCAACTACCTGGCAGAGCACCTTCAAGGTACTGCCAGTTCCTAACTGATAATATTTGACTGGAAAAGCATGCTGATACTATGCTATGCTTGTTTTCATTTAGAAATAGTTCTCTGTTAACATTTTTTCAGAAGTTTGTGCATGACTGAGGTTCACTTCAAAAGTCTCCCCTCAGTTAGAAAACTTAAAGCCTTTTTATTTGTTTGTGAAATTTTAGGCTTGCCTTTTCTCGATAATTCTGTCAAGCCAGTCACTCAAAATGCAATTTGTTGCACAGGAAACAGAATAACGACATGGTCTGTGTGGCATATCCTGAACTACAGCAGTAGCTAAATATTTCTGTCAGCAGGTCCTCAGTCAGTATGACAAGGCACCTTCATTCTAAGCATGAAGATTTATATAACTCTTCAGTAATCAGAAGGCAACAGCAAATATGCAACAATTCTTTAAAAATATATTGCACAGGAATTAAAAGCTTTTTAACTTCCTAGCATACATAGTGTTTTTATCATATTTTGGAAAAGTGCTTATTAATTGATTTAGAATGAGCTTAACAAAACTTTGATCTGAGTTATACACATGTAAATTTAAAGCAACTCTGTCAAAGACTAAGGAAATTCTTACATCTGAGTTGCCATCTGAGTCTCACCAAAGAATTTTATTTTTTCTCTTTGTCTAATGTATTAGAAAAAGTAGTTAATTTTCACAAACATTGAATCAACTCAATAGATTGGAAAGAGTGACTGAAAATTAATCTTTCAAATGCATTGATAATAAAATGCTTCCTGTCTAAAAGCATTTTGTAGCCTAGATGAAGTAAACCACAGACTCAAGTTATTATTAAGTTAAATTAAGACTGCTGATAATTTTCTATTCTTTTTTGGGTCAAGTTTCTGGCATACACTGTGATTACATATCAAGTAGTCATTTCAGTTCCATTTATTGAAGCAGAAGAAACAACAGAAGAAAACTGCTGATACAGTCTGACTGAAAGTTCAAAAGGGTTCAATTCCTTCATCCCTTATGTAAAACTATTCAAGTTGTTTTTATTCTTAAAAAAGTGCTTGCAGGCTGTGATATTTTTGTTTGTGTGTATCTACTCACCTAAAAAGGGCATTTTAATCTCAGGTAACTGTCACAATTCAAATTTTCTTACTACTTTTATGACTGTGCCACACCATTGTGCTGGTAAGGAGTCTGGACAGCTATGGTCACTGAACTCTATTGCTGCGGCCTCTGCTGCTCCTCTTGTCTATTTGGTCATGCCAGAAAACGTGGTATTTTTACCCATATAACTTGTTTAGTCTGGGTGAGAGGAAGGGCAGAATATCCTTTTTTGATGCAAAGTACTGTTTTGCAAGTGTAAGTGTATGGTCATGGAACCATCTTGCTTGGAAATTCATTGTTGTTCTCTTCGTTCTGGTTAAACTGCAGTCGAGTACTTACAGACACTCTAATGTATCCATATTCCCTTGCAGCAAATTCATCCTATGTCCTTGAGCTTTATGATTAAGGACAATTTGAAACCCTGCTTTGACTAAAAGCATTGCATCTACCTGGAGCATGAGATAGGATAGGAAAATGTTTCCTACCAGTCTGTGAGAGTTCCAGTACTGTGCATCCTCCTTTACAGAAATTGCAGGTCTACAGAAAGACAGGGATTTTTTAATCCTGTTGTATGTGTCATAAAATTGTTTTAATTAAATACTGACAAGAAATGAATGTGCTGTTCTCGAAAAGAAAAAAAAAAAACTAATGTAGATGACTTCTGCAGCTACCACTGCCACTGTATTTATTGTCATACCTAGCAAACAGGTCTTATAATTCTCACAAGAAAATTAAAGCTGCATTTGCTGTTTTAAGAAGCAATATTTTCTTGGCCTCTTGCCCTCCAAAGGTTACAGTGGCTACCAGGGCACACATACTACAGGGAAGAAAGATCTAAATCTCCCCATGTACTAGGGCCTTGTATCTTTTAAGAAATATTTGTGGAACTGAATGCTTGGAACTTTTGTCTGCAGTGCATTGTAATGCAGGCAATATTTCACTCCTTTTCCATTCTGCAGGAATTTCCCTTTTGATACAAGTCCAGCGTGTTGAATTTCTCCTACAGTTCTAACTTCAATGAACCATAACTCTAGCCATGCTTCATTAAAATAATATTAATTCTCTAACCATATCTGAGTAAGCTTTAGCAGCCTCATATCAAAAAATATGCAGAAGAGGTCAATACCATTGTTTTAGTTTCTAGAATGGCAAACCACTCAAAAGCTGTGGTTATTAACAATTTACTACACCAGGTTCAGTAGGTGGCTGTTCCCTGCTGGCTGTGCAGGTGAGGGTGGTAAGCCAGGAACTGGGAACATGAAATCCAGAATAGGTGAGAGGTGAGCAAAGGGCCGTCCCCGCTGTCTGCCGTGCCATTTGACAGAGCAGAGGCTTGTTGTCTTGTGCTGCTTTACCCTTTGGACACAGACAAGTACGTGGCCTTTGCTGGTCCCTCGGCAGCACTGGGCTAGAGTGCCTTTGGTGAGGTTCCTGCCTCAGTGCCTCTGATTTGGGCTGGCAGAGCTGTCAAGGCAACTGAGCTTTATTCCCCAAAGTCTTCACATATCAGGAGTGTGAACCTAAAAGACAGCTTTGTAGCGGGTCATCTTTCTGCTGGGAAGATGTGAATCCCGAGACGCGGTTTGTTGGATTTCTGTTCCTATAGGCCACTTGTTTTTATAACCGTATGGCACTTCTAACAATTATAATTCAAATTTCAAGTCTCTTCTTCAGCTTCCCTGTCCTTCTGGTGGAAATTTTGATTGTGTAGTAATGTTAAGTATTCTGCAATCGCTTTAGGAGTAAATCTCTAACTTTCTTCCCAATGTCCAACACTTCATGGACCATTAACATGATTTACAGATCATATACATGGTCACTGTTTGTGAAAGGACAAGTGACTGTTGATAGAAGGTACCCCTGCTTGTGGTGGGGGAGTTGTAACTAGAAGATCTTCAATATCCTTCCAAACTAAAATATTCTATAATTCTTTTACTCCATGATGACAGGAGTTAATTCTAGGAAAACGACTGTGTTTTATGATCTGATACCCGCTTACTCTGCGGTGCAGGGTCTTGAAGACTGGCATGCAGAAGTCATTAAAAAATGTGTATCCTCTGCTGAGACAAACGTCCTGTTTCTGTGCATGCAGTAGGCAGATGAAACACATCAGGCACAGTTTTCTGAAACAGGGGTTTCACATTCCTGAAGAAAACGCAAACCTGACTGGAGTTGTCTTTCTGTATACCCTAGCAGTTAAATTGCAAGCCAGTAGGTTGGCAAACCAGGCCTCTCAAATCCTGACTATGGGATGACTGGAGCAAGTAATTCCAGGTTTACCATGGAATGGACAACCACGGGAGATTGCCATGGTGGTTTAAAGCCTCGTTGATGAACGACCTGATTCATTGTAAGCATTTGGCTAATGAATACACTGAGCCCCATGGGGGAAGAGTACAGGTTGAAACTGCCCTGCTACAGACAGTTGAGTGTATGTTTGGCAATGACAGTCCTGCTAGAAGAGAGCAGCAATAGCTCGTTTGTTTTTGATTTGGGCATTTTGTTTGTTTGGTTTTTTGTGGGGGTTTTTGTTTGGTTTCTCTTTTTTAAAAAGAAAAATTCGTGCAGCTTATCGAAGCATTATTTCAAGTCTGTTTTGAGATTAAACCCCTAGATGTGAATTGCATTGAAGCAACTGTCTTTCTCCCCCTGCTTCTCTGACACAAACACGAATCCTGTTATGCCCCCTTCTCTTTGTACATGGCACTGTAGGTAAGCTCTAAAACACATAATGGCATAATTAAACCACACCATCTGTTTCGGAGTGAATCTCTTCTTTTTACTGCTGGTTTCTGCTCTGTTCCTCTGCTAAGTTGCCAGTTGAGGCCTTAAAATATTGCTTAATATTGCTTAATAGTGGTATTTACTCTTAAGAAATCAGAACAGCAGGAGTTTTGTGTGATGGCATATCTGTGAGCAGCAGACTTAACAGCTCTTTGATTATCTCCAGATCCTTTATTTTACAGATGTTTGACATCATACATGGTTTTCCATTTGAAATAAAATCCTTGCTGTGAAAACATTTTGGTCAACAGCAAATCATAGATCTTTGGAGACTCTCTGAATAAGAGTATTAAAGAGAACACTTGTCTAATATGAAAAATATCATCGTCCTTAATCTCCTTCAGATGCTCCTAGCTTTGTTTTTGGTAGAAATGCACCAAGAAACTTAGAGGCTGGATTGGTATCACTACTTCTTTTAATATTATTTCAGGTGGCTAAACAGAATTAACATGCTTGCTGCTGGCTATGCAGAAAGAGAGAGGATCAAACAAGAGCAAGGTAATGTGTTGATGGTTTTTTTGGGTTTTTTTCTGTCAGCTCTTATCACAAGTTCATCTGTTCTCTTTTCCTTGCTGTGTATCAGGCCTCATCATCTGAAAGTAATTCACATATGGGCATCACAGTTGTTGCTTTAGAGAATTCCTTTTTTGTCAGGGGTTTAGATTAGCTCCTCCGGATTCTGATCCACAGACACTGGATTATTTCTGAGAAAGCCACAGAAGGTAGCTAAAAGCAGCAGATATGCTGCCAGTAAGCTCCTGTATGTGGTACCAAAGAATCTATGTCCCTTACCAGAAGAAACTTAAGAATCTGCAAGCTGAAAAAGATAATTTAAACACTGCATTTTGTCTTTGAATTCAGAGAAGGCGGAAATGCATGAAATTGGTCTCAGGAACAAAACCATTCTCCTAAAGCCTATTGACATAATTGGATTTCCCCTGAAGACTTTAAGGCCACTTAAATGTTGTGATTTCTACTGGTGTTACTATATTGCAGTGTATGGTACAGCCCTGTTTGTGTTTCATTTGGAGTTGCAGGCTTACAGCATTTTACATCTGTTTATTTTTGGTGCCTAATATTTTGTGGGTTAAAAAAGCAGCATATTTTACATAATGAGTTGCTTTGCTGTTAGTAGAAGCCCTGTTTGCAGACAGCAAAAAGGAAGGGTCCATCCAATTGTGTTGGGAATGTTGTTTCTTAGAATTGCCAGTGACATGGATCCATAGAAGTGTTCCTATCCAACTAGCTGCTTTGGCAAGCCGATAGCTTTTGAATCCACGCTCTTTTTTAAATACGTACCCAGCAGCAGGCACCAGAAAATTGCAGTGATCATGATTATCCAAGTATCTGTCCACCTGCTGCCCACTCAGTCAAAACCTCACTTTTTAATTCTAGGCTTTAAAATTTGCCACATGCTATGTGGTTGTGGTTCTGTACCAACCTATGTGACATCAGCCTTAGCCCTGACCGTCTGGCTTGATACCATGCGCATCTTCCTGAGGAGAAAGATGTGCATGGTCTGTCTCTCTGCAATGTGTTGTTGCCATGTAGTGCCATTTTTCTGGGAGACATTGTCCAAAAAACTCCTTGCCCTGGTGAGAGGCAAGGGTAATTTCACTGCCAGGTAGAAACATAAGAATAGGGTATTCTGTAGTGGTAGAAGATTAAAAAACAGCATCAGGAAATTATGACTACCTGATTCATACCCTGATCACCTGACCACAGACAATCCCAGAGGGATGAGCCTGGTGTTGAAGAGCCATGGCTCACAGCATACTGATGTAATTTGGAGGTATACTGTGCATGGGAAGGTTTTTGGGTGCTCTGTCACTCTCACACATTACTAGGTTGTATCTGCTCTTGCCTCATTTCTAATCATGTCTTCTAGTAAGTGCAGCTGCTTATCCTGGGAGTGTTGCCCACACCCTGTTTTAGTCTAGTATGGCCCTTGGCATATCATTCCATTTTTAATACTGGGCCCTCTCCATTCACACAGCCCAGGATAGCAGCACCATGCTCACTGTCCTCCAGTCATGTTCTCAGTGCCTCACCAGACTTAAAAATCAGTTTGGGAATCCATACTTCTAGGCACCACTACAGTAACCTGCTTGAAGGGACCTGTATACCATCTGTCACTGCTTGAAGAGGCTGTGAACAAACTCTGAATCTTGGAGTCTTCTAGGAAATCCTCTGTGTTGGCATTTAAAGCCAAATTCAAACTATTATTGGCAGTAGATTGGCACTAGAATTACAGTGCCAAGTGGGACAGGAAGGGAAAAAGTGTATGTTATGCTAACGCTGTCCAAGTGCACAATTATACACAATACACCTTTCAAAATCCAGATGGATGTGGAGAAACATTTTTGTTTCTAAGAAATCACTCAGAGATAAAATAGCAGATGATCTAGCTCCTAGACATGAGTTCACGTGCATTCAAGCCTCTAGTAGCCTATTATTAAAATATCTCCCTAGTGAAGATAATCAGTGAAACCCCACTGACTGTGGAAATTACATCCCAGGCACTGATGGAGTTCTTTATTACCACTCTAACACCATTCACTCATGTTGATTTGTTATATACAGGTAGGTAGAACTATATCCTCTTTGTGTTGCTTAGTTGTGTTTAGTGTGAGAGTCAGTATCACATTCCCCCCTCACTGCCATGCACTGTTTTAATGCCTCCGGTGATTTTCCCTGGCTCCCAGCACAAGGGCTATTATACAGCTCAGTAGTGTCCCTAATTAGCAGAGACATCGAGTTAGCAAAGTAAAACCTCTCTATCACTTCAAGCATTTTGCAATTATAGAAACCGTGAAGCTGGAATTTTCTGTATTCAGTGACTGTACCAATTGACATCCACATATTTGATTTGACAAAAGGTCTTTTATTTCTGTTCAGTTCAGCCCTTTGCAGCAAAGCTTTATAATACCTCTGAAACAATTCAACAGTAGTTGTCAAATCTGTTCCTTAAATGGTTCTGAAACTAGAATGCATAAATATATTTCAAGTGCTTCAGAGACGCACAAATCACTGAATTGTGGGTGTACTGCTGAATAAAATGTTACATTCTGTACAGAACAGTTTTATAAAAATACCATCAACTTTTCACATTAAATACAATGAATGTTAGTAATACAGCAAGGGACTTCCTTGGATGGAGAAGTTATACACTTTTCAGTCATATAAATCAGAGGGGGAAAAAACTTGTTAATAAAAATAGAATATATTTAATCAGGAAATGGCAGGTCAATGTTAGTTTATGTATAATATATGCAGTCTGTTAGTCATTGAGAAAACTTTCAAGATATGCCTGATGCATAGAGCTTGTCCATCACTGAATTGGACAAAATCTGTAGAGAGATACAGCTGTTTCTTAGCATCACACGTGTTTTACATAGACTGTGAGTCAGTTGCCAAAAGTAGAACATTTCTAAAAGTTGGTGAGAGGCTATTTTCATACATTTTATCTGGAAGCTGACCTCTGTGACTTCAGAAATTTTCTAGACAAGCCTTAGGTTGCTGACAGAATTCCCTGTCTGAGATAAGGTGTGCAAAAATGTGATTGTAAAGTGTCTTCTTGTGTGTGGATTTGACAGCAAGGGCACCTTCATATTTTTAGCCAAAATTGGAACCTGCACTGAGACTGGTAAATTTCACTTTCAGAATATTCAGCTGAGCTCCAAGTCTGCAGAAATGTCACTGACTGATGCAATTCTGACAGGTCTCTCACCACACATCGCACCATTAGGCTGTGCTGTAGCAGGAACAAACATGCCTCTATGCCAATATTTTCAGGTGTCTTAACTGACACCTGGAAATAAGTTTTTTTTAAAACTAGGATTTATTTGGAAAAAGAGTTTTCACTGATTTAGTCTTTCATTCACCAAAAACTAATTTTTTGCAAATGTCTGGAGACGTAACTGATTGGAGTTTTTTATTTGGTAGTCATGAAAACTTTATTTTTGCAACTTATTCTTTATACCATTTAAAGATAATCTTTCAGCTATGAGCTTGCAGGAAGCAAATCAAAAGACTCAGAGTTCAGAATTGCTACTGCATGGAAAGATTAAATAAATAAATAAGGCTGTCCCCGCCATTACCACAATCTAAAAATATACAAAACTTTAGGGACACCTGTTTCAAGATGATGTCATTTAAAGGTAAGTTTTTTAAGTCTTGAATAAGATTAGATGCAGTAAATCATTAATCATACAATACAATAATCATAATTGTAACAAAAAATCATTAAGATCAAAATTTTATTTGTTGTCAGCCTGGATTTTTAGTTTAGATCATTTATGAAGCAGCAACCAATCTTTTTCTCCTTATGTATCAAAGAGAAAGTAGCAAATCATGCAGTTCATTGAACACTTACCAGGTAAAGTGAAAATTGCCTGTGATTAACCTGTAAGTAGTCTGAGCTAAAGTGTCCTGTTGTACAGTGAGATACCCAAATACTGAAAGGTAATACAGTCAGAAACAAAGTGGCAACAGAAAAGTGTGCGTAAGTCTTACAATGTGTAAAAATGTTAAAAGTTATCCATCTTTGAGTCAGCATTTAAGTAGTTTTCTTTGGTAAGGAATATTAAGGTCCAGTGTAATTTTAGTTAGATGATGTTCTGCTTCAAAAATGTATTTAACAAAATCAATATAGCTTCCCATGTGGTATATCCTTCCATGTGTTTTCCCCTTTGAGATAAGCTTGGCCAACACTTGATTTCCAGCAAAATGAAACTTTATAGCCTACTAAATTTAGCCCACAAGATCTGCATCCTTTGTACTTTCTCATCCATATTTTAAAGTTCTGTTCTTAAATGTCATATTTTTCTTTACCATCTTTATGTTCTTGCATGGATAACAGGGCAGCAGGTGTTTTATGAAGCAGATATATGATATAAAGGTTTTCTATCTTATCTTAAATGCAGCTGTTTTTAATTAGAAACTGAATTGAAAAACTTGTGTAACTGGTAGAATACAATGGAGAAAATGGGTAGAAAAATTATGAAAAGACCCATTAGAAAATGGGTAGAATTAGTTATTCATGTGAGCAATAACCCCTACTTGTTTGATTTGCCAATTGATGTTAATTACATTTGTTGATGTTATTTGCAGCCAACAACACTTTAGCAAAGTTACTGTTTTCATCTTTTCCAAATTGCAACAGCCAACATTTAGAGCATCATCATTCACTAGTATTTCACTCTTAATAATACCAATGAAGGAATTTCCTATTGTTTTTGTGAAAACAAGTCTCTGATATACAAATACATCAAAATGCGTTGGTAGTTTTTTATCTGATCCGTATGTAACTTGTAGATTACTGGAGTGAGAGCGACAAGGAGGAAGCTGACACTCCATCAACACCGAAACAAGACAGCCCACCGCCCCCGTACGACACGTACCCGCGGCCACCTTCGGTAAGTCACCTGCAACTGGCTACCTAAAGTGCCACTTTTACCTACTCTCCTGCCCAAGAGTACATGCTTGTGCTTGTTATGGCACTCGCCGGTGTGTTTTTTGAGTCAGTGCTTGACTTAAAGCATTTGTTAAATAACACATATTGCCGAGTTCAGTGGCCATCGTTGCTGTTTTCACTGGTTTGTAGAGAGCATGGATTTATAATCCCACTTGCTGTACAAAATGGATTAAGTTACAGAATTCTTTCTTCCTGTTCTTCATTCATGATGGACACCTACTCATGCAATCCCTCACCACTCCCTTATCGACTTTTCTGAGAAAATGTTATTACCTCAGCAACAACACAGACTCTTCTCTAAGGCTTCAGTAGTTGTGCTGTGAAGCTTTACAGTAACAAATTACACTTGCATTTCCAGAGAAATGCCAACTTAAAAATGTTCTGTCTTGTATTGCAAAGAGCACTACCAGTTTTTTTGTATTGTGAAAAAGTAGGTTTCTCTTTAAATTAGAACAAAAAGGGATTTTTTTTCTTGGGGTAGTTGTTGATATAAAACCAGATTATAAACTTCTAACTTATTCTGCACTGGCAGTTTTGATTTTCTTGTCTGTATGCTCAGTCTTAACTGATGTGTCTTACTTGAATATAGTTTTTGGAATGAAAAATGGGGAAAGGCAGGGGAAAAGACTATTCATGTTGTTTGATTTGAATGCAATACTTTATCTTACAAAATTATAGCTCTTTGGATCATAGTACTGAAGCACTGCAAACATGATCCTAAAGAAATTCTTTGCAATATAACACCAGGCATTTGCATAGCATTTTTAAGATTTCTAATGAACCAGGCACCTCTCTTCTCTGTCTTCAATAGTGCCATATTCTGCAGAGTTTTCTGCAAATAATTTTATTGGCTTATTTTATAGATTAAGAGACAGAATAAAGATATTTATTATGAATAAGTATCAGTATTTGACCTATAGGTGTGACATGTATAGATATGAGCATGTATTAAAGTTAGGATCGGGCAGGTTAATCAGGTAAGTTTCTGCCTTTGCTACCGAACCGGGTGCCATCAGTGATAATGCAAAGTAAGCCATTATTATTAGCAGTCGGTCTCAGTCTGCACTGATCTGAAGATGGCTCCATTGCTGACGTTGCAGATGAGCTGCACAAGCCCTTACGTGGAGCCCAAACACAGCCGGCTGTCGTCCACGGAGACCTCCCAGTCGCAGTCGTCGCACGAGGAGTTTCGCCCGGAGGTGGCCGGGAGTGCCACCGACTCCCCGGTGCGCAAGACGGCGAGCCAGCGGCGCTCCTGGCAGGACCTCATAGAGACGCCGCTGACGAGCTCGGGACTCCACTACCTGCAGACGCTGCCGCTGGAGGACTCCGTGTTCTCCGAGGTGGCCGTGGTCTCCCCTGAGCACCGGCGGCAGTCCACCTTGCCCACCCAGAAGTGCCACCTGCAAGACCACTACGGCCCCTTCCCCCTCGTGGAGGGTGAGCGGATGCAAGCGCTGAATGGGAATGGGGGAAAGCCCCGAAGTTTCACTCTGCCTCGGGATAGCGGCTTCAACCACTGCTGCCAGAGCCTTTCAGTTGGTGCTGCCGATCACCACGAAGAAGCACAGCAGAAGGAGGTTGAGGAGGAGGAGGAAGAGGAAGGCAAAGCAGCAGACGAAAACCAGGAAGATAAAAGTAAGTATGGGATGTTTCTGTGGCTTTTCAAGTGTCCTGTTTGTGTAACATAGAGGTTGTTTTTCCTATCAAAAAACCCCAACAGTCTTTCAACAACCCCCATGTTTTACCAGGCCCCCTTTGTCGCACACCTCTTTGATCTGCCTCATGTAAAAGACAATAATCAGAGTGCTGCATGATCTCTCATAATCACTAGACACTTCCCTATAGGCTGGTCACCAATCACCTCCTACTAGTAATTCTTAGTTATAAATGGATTTTGCTTTCATGCTTTCTTCACATATCCACTCGCACAGTATCCTCCCCCACTGACACGTGTGTTTCAGTACATACTTAGTAAGATTTCCAGCCAACCTCATCCAGGCTGTAAAAACCACTTGGTAAATCCTGGAGTGCAGGGTCAGGCTGTGATTATGTAGTATCATAGAATAATAGAGTAGAATCATAGAATCATCAGGGTTGGAAGGGACCTTGAAGATCATCAAGTCCAACCATCAACTTAGCACTACCACTGTAATCCCTAAACTGTATCACCCAGTGCCAGATCCAGATGCCTCTTAAACACCTATCCAGGCAGGCAGATCACAAGACATCCTGGAATCTGAAAGAAGTTAAAAAAGAGAGGATATTTTCCCCAGTTCCTCATCCGGTGATTTGTAAAGAGAGAAGTTCGAAAAACATTTCAAGCAAAAAATCAAACAAACAAACATAAATAGAAAACAACTATGTGATTAGGGAAGCTTAAAAAAAATCATAGCACTGAGTAACTGTCACTTACATAGCACATAAATTCCGTAGAGATTAGTGCTACTTGTCTAAAATAATCCAAATAAACAGGGATTAGAGAAGGTCCCTACCCCTCCTGAACATGTAAACACATCTCTGTGTCTGTTTCATGCTCTGTCCTTCACTGTCGTTTATGGAGCTTCTCAGCATGTGCTGCTTGCAAAGTTGAGTTCACACCCAAGTGGTCGGGTCAGTCAGTGGAATCATCCATGCATCCATGAATTGTGGGGTTACACTGCCATTAAGTTACCTGAAATGGCAAGGAAGGCAGGATGGATGACCCTTGAAGCTCTCAAAGGGTCTCTGCTATCTGTTCCTTCACATTCAGCATTTTTCCTGCAGTAAAGGGATATAAAAATGATAAAGAGATAGGAAAGGGTAATAAAAGTTTTGGTAATGAACTACATAACCTAAGTTAATTCATTAAAGTTAGCACCACTGTTAAGCATTGAAATTCATGTGGATGTTATTTAGTCTTGGGAGAGATCAACAGTTTTCCAATGCCCTTATGCTTTCGTCAGTATGTTCTAAACATCTCCAGTTCTTGACTATGAGAAAACAGTGATTTCTTTTGCAGATATTAAATTTAATGCCATTAAAAGTTTAAAAAGGCACTACTTCAGTTGTGTTCATTCATGACACTTTCCAAAAAAACCATACATTTATTAGGGTAATATTAGACTCTTATTGATTGTGAAATTAAGCTGTCTAATTAACAGGGTTAAATTGCATCAACCATGCAGAATGTTTTATCCTATTTTTAGCCTTCAATTTTGGTTTTCAAATGGGTTTTTACTGATAGCAATATAAAAATATTTCTTTAAAAAAATCCTCACAGAAAATGAGAAGGGTTAAGGAGACTTTCTGTGGTCTTTGCTGTGTTGTTTGGCATTACTTACAGATATTGATTCAGTCTAAGTTGTTAGGTGTTTTAAATCTCAATTTCAATGCTCTTGGGTACCTGGTTGTAGCATTTTATAGCATGCTAATTACTAATAAAGGACTAGTGTTTGATTTAACGGGCCAGAACTTGGGTTCTTCTCCATCTTTCTATACCAATTTCCAAAAAGGAGATAAAAAGGTTAAATTTTGAAGTGGTCTCCTTGTGTACACATACTTTTTTCTTTGAGGGGGTTTTCTTGGTTGAAGCTTTAACAGGAGATTATTTTTGAGACTATAACGACCACCTAGACAAGTGAAGTGCTCATGATGAAATATTGACCATGAAATTACAAAACCAGAAGTAAAATGTTCAGTGTGTTCAAAAGTTAAAGTGTTGAATTGCTTGTTGCTATGGCTGCAATGTTCTGTTTGCAACACTGATGTTTTTCCAGTGCCCTTACCAGTAAAAATCAGGAGGGATTTCATGCAAGTGGTGTACTTAAGTGCAAAATCCAGTTTCTGAGCTGAGAGATTTGCTTGTATCTGCTAAGTCACTAATAGGATGGGTGTCCTTGTGTGTGCTACCTTGCTGCCCCCTTCACCTCCATTGCTCTTGGAAAATGAAACGTTGCAATTGGCTGGAGAAAGGCGATCCTCTCTCCTTTAGAAATGTTTTAATCTCACCTTGAATGTTCCCTCACGTGGTATCAGAACCTATTAAGTATATTTATTTGCCTTACATGTTTGTGATCTTGACATAGTTCTGGGGTTTTGGATGATTATATGTGTTCTGTGTACATGTATGTGTTTTAAAACTTAGTCATTCCTATTGCTTTCTGTGCAGGACGAGAATGCAGCTCCTTTGCAGTTGTTGCTGTGCAAGTTAAATGTCATTGCCAAAAGTTTGTTTTCTTAGCTTTCTTTTCTACATTCTCACTTTTAAATCCGTGTGAATTTAAATCAAACAGCAAAATGTAGTCCTGTTTCTTCCAACTTCTTTTGCAAAATTGTTTTCAAATAACTGAACCACAAACTAGGAGCTCCACACTTCTTTCAGATGCTGTCCCCAGCTGTCATAATTTAACATAGTTCTGTTGACTTCCTACTAAAGCTGTGCTGATTTGCAATGACTAAACATCTCTCAATCAATCACTGCCTTATGCCTTAAATAGATATTGCAAGATTTACTGACACTGCAAATAGTTCTGTGTATCAGCTCTGCTGCAGTGCCTAGGTATATATGCTAAATTGCAAATGCAAGTTGTCCTTTCCTATGTTTATCCATTAGGATCTAACTTTGTTGTGTGTTCAGGTGCTTCTTTTTGTCTTGTTGTATCACACTGCTAATTGCACTGCTAATCTTTAATGGATTGTTTTATTTCCCTAATGACTTTTGTGTAAATCATTTAGATGTTCCATACTGACACCATCCTGTAGTGGTCTCTTGCTTTGTAATCAAAGAGGATTCTCATGTGGGATATTTGAGTTTGTCCATGTGTTTGCTCCTGACGCTGTGCAAATGGCAAACAACATTCAGACCTGTGGCACCAAACATCCCTCTTGCTGTGTTATTCAGAGGCAGCCTGCACAGGCAGGTCAAAGGCTGTGGCACAGCGCATTGCGTTTCTGTGATTCAGTTATGAAGGACAAGCTGGGCCTTTTCAGCTTTGTTTTCTGCTAGTGGAAGGGAATAGAAGGAGACAGCAGTGCATCATGGCACTGTCATCCCCTTCCCCTCTGGCCGCACTCCTGTCTGCCCTCTGTGTGTTTTGACAGATTTCACTACTTAATGGCAAAGAACACTTCTAGGATCTTCTTTGGAAACTATTTCCAGGTTTTGTCCCAGGAAAGCTTCCCTCATTTTTTGCTTAATTTTTTAAATTGTTTTTTATGGTGTTCATTTTCAAAGACTTCTCTGGTTTGTGGGACAGTAACAGGAGTTACTAAGCTTCAGCATTTAAGAGAAGCAGATAACAAGCTCTCTACAGAGTGTAGAGCCCTCCAACTTATCTGCAGAAAAACCTGCACCTTTTTTGTATACTCCCTGAACAAGTGTCTGTAGGAGTCTCTGGTGCTGTCATGTGCCCAGAGACTGCTGGGACAGATGCTGTGCTGCTGGCTCCATGTGCTGCAGGATTGAACAGAGGTGTATTGGCACACTTTCCAGGGAGCTCACACCTGGGACCTGCAGCAATGTGCAAGGGAGCTTTCCACTGTGCCAGCTCCATAAAATTTATTCAGGAATATGGATAGGGAAGCGTTGATGTTTGTGCTTGAGGTTTAAGCAGTATTTGCAGCAAAAAGAAATTGCTTAGACTGTCTTCCCACTATTAAACTCCATTTCCTTCTGCTTTATTCCTTGCTTCTTTGTTCTCTTGCTTCTGCACTCTTAAATACTGTAATTTCTCCTGACATGCTTTTAAGAACTTTTTGTTGCTACCCCATCATTATAATTTTGGAGTATCTTCTATATAGGGTGGACAACTGTAACAAAGGCTTAAATAAATTCCCATACGTGGATGGCTGCCCTTCCGGGCAATTAAAGGCTGGGAGCCGCTTGTTTGCTTCATTGATTTCACCCTCCAGAGTGTTTACAAGATGTATCAATCTTCCACATGTGACCTGTGTCACCTTGAAAAGATTTCACCATGTTTCTGAAGGCTGGGCACACTCACACATATTCCGTGGCATTTTGCTCCAGCACCACAAGCCCTTGTTCAGTTTTGCAGCACCTCCTGGCATCCCACAGTCCCACCCAGTCTTGTGAGTGCTGTCCCAGAGGAACACAATAACCTCATGATCCAGTCTCTGAATCTTGGCTCCACTGAAAACACTTGTCAAAGGCCAGAGCAGGAGCTAATGTTGGTATTTTGCAGCTCAGGAAGATGTCCACTCCTTGTGAAGGCTTTCAGGAAAGCTCACCTTGATGTCAGGGAGAGCTAGTCACTGAAAGAGGTATCAAGTGACTGTACTGAGGTACCAAGCCTGAGAGGCTTTTTTTTTCTTCCATTTTTTTCCCTGTAGAAAAATTATGAACGAGCAAGATTATAAGAGAAACTGAGAACAGTTTCTCCCACCCTACGAACCAGTTGCAGAAATTAAATGCAAGGTGGCAGTGCTTCCACAAAATGGGACACAGAAGTTTAAGGAGTCCCATGACTCGCAACGAGTATCGTGCACTTTGCCCAAGAAGGTGTATCCATGGGGCATCCTAGCTGGCATGTACCTACAAGAAGGAGTTGATGCTGGTAAAAAAATGTACTCTGAATAAGGTCAGGTATTTCAGATTGTGAAATACAGGGAAGCTTGCCTCTTTTTAATGAGAGGACTTTAATGTGCAGTACAAATGGTATCACTCAGAAAGATCAGTGTTTGCCAATTAAACACTACGGTATGAAGTGGTACCCCATGTACCCCTTCTGGGTTTTGCTTCTCTGCATTTTGGTAGGGTGTCTTCACTTTGGCAAGGTTTAGGCAACAGTGAAATGTGGGAGTCAGGATGAATACTGCATAAAGCCTGGATTATGCACACTGGAGTTGATGAGGATGTATGACTGAAATTGATAGGGCAGTTTGCTTTTCTGACAGCCTCTTTCCGTTTTAGAGAGGATGCCATCAGTGGTGTCCTGTCATCTGACCACCTAGTGTTATCCACACTGAGAGGCAAGGGAGAGACCCTTAAGATACTGTACCTTCCCCTCTGGAATTACTCAGGTTAGTAAAGGTGGGAATGCCCAGTAGTGTCTTAAATAAGCAGAGCTATGAGATATTACAGGTAATGTTTCACATTAGAAGTATCCCATGGAGACTGGTGAATAGCACAAAGTGCAGCACATTCTGGGGCACTAAGGACAGTGTTATTCTGACTTACTGCATCCACTGTCAGTCCTGTACAACTGAGAGAATTCGCAAGGGGTTTTTTTTTTTGCTTGACATCCTTGTGGGTGACACAGCCCGTGCATGCTCAGGCACTGGACTAGGCTGATTAAATGTCTGCTTTTTCTGAGCTTTGTTTTTGTGTTATGATTTTTCATCCCTAATTCCCATTTGAGCCTTTCTCTGGCACGTGACTGGGCATTCGCACTCCTGTGGGCTGAGGACCATCAGGATTTCGTGCCTTGTCTACTAAGAGGAGGTCTGCGTCCCTCCCACTGTCCCGCTACTTCCAAGGCTTTGCTGTTAACTCAGAATGAGTTTGTACAAAAATGCTGCCTAGTTAAGTTCAAAAATATAATCTTAAACTTGTTGGTTTATAGTGTAGATGGCTAGCCTGCACTGGATTGCACAGTTTATACATTTATGAGATTTTCCTCAGTGGCTCACAGTTCAAGGCAGGAAGGAACCATGGAAAAACAGGGCAAGGCAGTGGCTGCCATAGCACCTGGTCTGCTCTTCAAAGCAAATGATTTACAAGCAAAATGTCTGGTGGAATGGTGTGGCTTCACATATTCTATTTTATGTTTTTAACTGAAGCATTTAGTGCTTCATTTGTCATAAGATCCAATGAGATCCTATGAGAGCTGTTAAATTCGAAAATTAGTGGGGGGAACAGCATCGTTGGTAATCTAGGTGATATGTTTGGCTAAACTCCTTTAGTCTTGTTAAATTTTAAGATTTAATCTTCATCTGAATAGGAATTTCTATAAGCTTCCAGAACCAACTGTGCACTGAGGAAAATTGTCATCTGAAGTTAAGAGTTTCTTAGTTATCTTCTAACTGCCAGATAATTGTGTATGTTCAGTTCCATAAATAAAAATGTCTTTTAGACTATTTAATATATTAATAAGATTGCTCATATGAAGACTAAGATAACTAAGTATTGGGAATGGGTGTGTTTCTTTCTGAGCATGTTCTTTAATTAAAATTTAAAATTTATTAAGCAAAGCTTTTCCAATTCTCATACACAAAAGCAATTCCATTATAGAAGTGAGTTTGCATTCTAAATAAAAATTATGGGATACAAAACCTCTGTATCCTGATTATAAATTTCAGTTTGAGGGGAAAAAATTGCCTGCAGTGTTTGAAAGCCAAATACTGAATCATTTACTAAGCAGCAATTCAGAAAGCAATATGGGCTGTCAACAAAAATAAGAGTAGTTTAACTTTATGCTTGTTAGTGTTTATTCATGTGAATGCATTTTGCCCACAAATACAGTTGCCACATTTAAAATTTTGATTTTCATTGCCATGCTGCTAAAAATGCAAAGGAGGGGTGAATTCCTACTTATCTTTTGGTTTTATTAGCTTTGTGTGTCATTGCCAACAAAGGTCATCTGCTTTTGCCTGAAATATAAGGGTTAAATAGTCTTTTTAAAAGCAAAAGAAATGCACAAGAGAATTTCTTACATGGCCATTCTTCTAAATTACTTTTCCTGCAAAGTTTCCTCAATTCTGTTACTAAGTTGGGGACTGTCAATTGAACTGTGGTACTGTCCACCAGACCCCTTTGGGTTAGATGGTGAAGCAAGGAGTGTATAGATGTGAGAGTATATTTCTGGTGGGTTTTTTTATGTTCTGCATTAATTCTCTCTCTAGATGTTATGTAACTGATCTGGTTACCTTTAGTTTTTTTTCATTTCTTGATGTAAGCAAGCTCTGTCTCTGCTGCTGCCCTGTCTGAGTCCGGCTGCAGAAGTGCTGTCTTTGGGGAAAGGCAGCTCAGAAATGGCAGAGCACTTCATGAGCAGTAGAGGGAAGACAGTCCAGGTCTTCTAGGGCTCTCTGTTTACCATAGTGAAGGATATGCTGTAGCTTCCCAGTTTGTTGGTTTGATATGGCTCAGTAGTAATATAAAAAAGCCTTTTTTGGGCTTGCAGATTCCGCCCCCTTGAGTCTAAATGTGCTTTCATTCTTAAATCAAAATATGTAGCTTTTTTGAAATTATTTAATGTAAAATCTAATGGCCTTTTTTTTAAAAAAAAATTAACACATAGTTTTCCATTGAAAAGAGCATTTTCCCATCCCAGAATTTAAACTCACCTTCATTTGGATTTCAAACATGAAAAACTTGCATTGTTTGCAATCACTTACATACACCTCCTCACTGAAACTCATGGAAAATTGTGTTAAAACACTCTCAGATTGAACCACTGCAATTTAATTGGAATTTTTCCACGACAAAGCCATTTTTCACTGGGATTTTTGCAGAAATGGGATAGTTCCTCTTTGAGATGCAGCAGGCACTTAGCCTAATCTGAAGGTTTCTAAATGAAAAGGAAACAGAAGCCTACAATAAAAAAGTTAATCACCTGTCATGCGCGAGATTGTTCTTTCAACATGTATAATTTTAAATTTTCTAACTTTTTTTCAAATCTAAAAAAAAATAAAACCTTTCCTGTAATCAATTGTAATTAAATCAGAAGAATATGGCACATTATCAGTAGGAACAGGAGAACAGAGTAGGACCAAATTCTTTTGGGATTATATTTATTATATCTCCAGGTGGTACCATCTGTTGCATGTGGCTGTCATGTTCTTTCAAGGCAACCATTAAAATAGGGGTGAACTTTAGTCAGTAGTCCTTGGAAAGACATGGAAGAGATGTAGTTTTATTAAAGTACCACCATGCTGAATGGCTGTAGGGTCACCATGTAGGAATACATTCTTGTTTAATTACTCTTCATCATGGGAAGCAGGATGGCATATTAAAGACCTCAATGCAAATGGTCAGTATCCTGCTAGATTTTTTTTTTTTTGCTGGACAAGAGACTCAGGAAAAAGCAAATATGTTACAAAGCTGTTTTGTTTGGTTAGCTCTATTTTTTAAAAAGTCTTCAGAATTTTTGGATTTAAAATTAAGATTGTCATGGAGGCCTGTGAGATAAATGTTGCAGGACAGTTTTTTGTGAAAAACATCCTAGCCTGTCTTTCTGTCTGAGTTTCCTTTTGGTCACTACCTGCTGCTCCGGAAGGTCACAGATACTGTGTAGGTAATGTGTCTAACCTGCCAGCCCTACTCAACTGCCTCGATACTCCTTGACAGCTAAAATGGCACTAGATGCCTTTGGTTTGGCATCTTAATCTCGTTAGTGGTTTCCTAAACCTTTCCACTGCAGGAAAGACAGTATATGTATGTTAGTCTTGGTCCCTCAGAAGGGTCTGGTGAAGCTGTAAGTGTGCTGTGTGTGTCTTGGAGCCAGTGAGCTGGAGGTGAATTGAAAGATTATAGCTCTGCCCCCTAAATCTGGAGGTGCAATACCTACTGAATCCACCCTTAAACACCCCCAGTGGTGGGCATTATTCATTCCCTCCAGACAGTGCTTTTCCTTTTTGCTGTTTTGGGAAGGAATTATTTTTTTTCTCCTAATGGATATTGAATTGTTCCCCCTGCAATTTGAGCCCAGCATTTCCATTATGTCACAGGAAATAGACTGCTTCATTACAGCAGCTATTCTTTCAAGCTGAAAAGTTGTTATGAAGGTTGGTTTGGTTTTTCTCATAGGAAGTGTTTGCTAAGCCTCTGACTCCTCTTTTCTGGGTTTTCCAGGTGACTCCCATCTTCTCTGGTGGCAGAGTCCAAGCTGGGTGCAGCACACCCTGGCTGAGACCAGGAAGGTTGCTTTGCCCTGACTATTTTACTTACTATACTGTGACAGGGTTCTGTTTGACAACTGTATTGTACTTCATATTTCACTTTGTGCTGTACAGTATCCCAGATGCTTTTCTGCTTAGTGGTTGTGTTTTCTAATTGTAGTTGTTCTGATTATTCCTGCACCTTTTACATATCCATATTAAGCAGCTCATGTTAATAAAAAACTCAGGTGAATTAAAATGTCAAATTAATTGGACTAAAACCAATCAACCAATAAATATGACATTTTGTAAAACTAACAGCCTGATTAGACAAAAAAAAAAATTAAGCCCTGCAGACTAACCTGGTATTTGCCAAGTTCTGTGTCTGCTAAGCTTAGCATTTACCATATTGTTATATGAAACTTGGCAAGGAATATCATCTCTCCAAATCATTCCAACTTCTGAGACTGTCCTCCAGCAGTTTAGGAAATGTTTCCTCCCACTTTGGTGCTTATGAGTTTTAGTAAGTTTATTCTCTTCCACTGTTCATGCTATCAGTGCCATCTGGGACTGTTTCTGGATGCCGGGCACAGAGTGCAGCCTTCCCTGTTAACAGCAAGCCTCTGATGTCTCCTCCATCTGGGCTTGGCTTTTGCCATCAGAGGACACCTTGGTTCTGGAATGTGGAAGTGGCTAATACCACTTCTGGGAGCTGAACTTCTAGAAGGGAAAGATTGTGCCCGCCTCGTACCCATTGTGTGTTTAAATAGCCAAGGAAGGTGTTACCAGGAGACAAGAATGAGCCTTCAGCTCCACACCTCTGTCAGCTGGGATTCCATCAGTCACTCGAGAAGTGCTTAGCACTCAGAGTTTATACTAACCATGTGAATTTTGTTTGTAAGATCTTCTGTTGTTTTTCAACATCAAGCATTGCCAGTTCTTTTGAAACAAATGTGATCATGTAGTACTTTATTAACAAAAAATAAAAAAGCCCTGTAATCAGGCAATTTTGCAAGGATCACAGTTCTCATTCATTATTAATAAAATAGGTTCCTAGCTTTGTTTTTGAAAATTGTGGTTCCAAAGTTAGAAGACAAATATTTTTTTGTCTCCTTTTGTGGCCCAAATTTGCGAGTTTTGGAACCCGTTGATGATGCCTAATGCTCCAACATTGTTGTACTAGGGTGATACTATTAAATACCATGATTTTATAAAAAAACCCCATGAAACTAGTTCTCTGTGGGATCATCTTGTATTTTAAGTAGGATTTTTGCTTTTTGGCTCCACTTTTTGAGCACTGTTGACATATAATAATATTAGCTCATTATTTCTTCTCTTCTGAATTCCAGAGGGATAAATTTTGGGCATTTTGCATAGAAAATACCAACACTGATTTTTTTAGAAGTATTTGACTTGCCATCATCAGAGAGTGAGGAAAAAGAACACCAAACAAACTTCAATTTAAACACACCTGTCAGCCAGATTTTGAGATGCTCATTTAATCATGTAGTGATTTACAGGCCTCAAGGAGGAGGCAAAATTCAGGAAACCTGTCGGGAGGTTGTTGAGCTTTTAGTTCCAGGTTAAATGAAACTCAGATTTTGGGTGATGTGGGATGGCTCGAAGGATGCTCCGGGTGTGGCTGCTGGCACAGCACCCAGCTGGGATTGGGGATGCCAGAGGCCCTATCAGTGGGCTCCTTGCAGCTAATGTGGTGTTTCCTATCCATGCAAAGAGGTCTTCATGGAACACTTGAGAGCTGATGAATATGAGACCTAGAGAATTAGAGAGTGTCTTCCTGTAGTAAAAACAGCAAAATCTGGTTTAGAATTCACATAACTATTTCAAGAGCTTCTGCATTTGGCATTTAAGGGAGGGGTTTTTGCTGCAATAATGCACACACTTAAAAACCAATATAAAACATACTTAATCTGTAAAAAGCTTGAAGCTGATTATTCTGAGAATTCTTGTTTCTTTCCTCTCTGCTAGAATGTGCTCTGCCATTTATTTTCAAGTTTTAATTAAAAAAAAACCCAAACTATTTTCAAGAAATTTTCTTGTGTTTTTTTTTTAGTCAAACTAAGTACATGTACATAATTTTACAGCAGAACATATTTCCAATTTTATTGTAATGGCTTTAGAGACAATTAGAGTTGCTGCTTTCTGTCTCTTTAGAAAATGGAAGGGAGCATTTTTATTTGTTTATTTCTGGCTGTGTAAAGAGACTGAGGAAAATCTCATTTAAATTTTACACTCCAAACAAAAATCTCCAAGACAAAATTATTAATTTTTTACATTGTTTTGCCACTGAGGACTGTGTTTATCTTCTCCAGTGTTACTGTATGATCTAGGTATTTAGTTTTCCTTAATATAACCTCAAAAGTTTCATATGATTCTTACAGGGGCTAGAAATACTTATTAATGAACTAGAATAATTTAGCCATACTGTAAATTTTTTAACGCCAACACATTGAAAATTTAAATCTGTGGATTTTGACAATTGTTTATGAAATGGTAAGACTGAGGAATAAAAATAAAAAAAAACCCAACAAACAGTAAATGCACTTTAGACATTAGTGCATTATGCATTAATAAATTGTAAGTTTCCAAGTTCTCTGCTCACTTTAAAATTAACCTTCAATTCACGAATTCTGCCTGCAGGTAGGAACACCTTATAAGGGCAGTCATGAGTCTTACAGCATAAACAGGCTATCCTTGTGTCTATACAAACTGAGAAGTTGAGAAATTTCTTTTTATGAAAGTCTTGCACAGTCTATAAAACGTGTGTAAAATGTTTTCATAGTAAAGGAAGAGGAAAAGAGTATTCCTGGGAATATTTGTTTAAGGGATGGCTGAAAGTTTTGGTACAATTAATGCTGAACTATTTGTAGAGAGTGGAAGGAAGTTTCAGGGTTTTCATAAAGTTAAAAAATGATTGCCTTGGAGACTCACACTTTGGAAATGGCTTTTACAGTTAATGAAACTCAAAAATGTCAGCGACCTTCTTCTTGGCCTCTCCCATCCCAAAAGGCCAGTTTCCTACGCTTGTACATGTTGTGGCTAAACAAGACTATGAGATTTATAGCAAGAGTAAAAAAAGTTACTTGAAGTAAAAATTAGGCTCTTCGGTTTTGAAAATAGCACTTGGGTCTTTATGGATTTCATTATTCCTGAAATGTAGTGGAGGTTGAACATGGGAGGATGAGGGCATGGCAGAATGGCCCTGAGCAGCCAGCACCTGGGACACCTGTCCTTTCTACTTGGAGGAAAACAGGCATGGAGGGGTGACATTTTATATTATACATAATTTCGCTCTTCTGCCAAAGCTGTCAGACGACTGTATGAGTTTCTGAGCATCACTACTCCTTGGGATGGTGGGGAGGAGGAGGTTGCTGAGAATAACCCAGTGAACGCAGGAAAGCCTACCCCCAAGGAGGTGGAGGCTTAATTTACCCATGAAAAAGAAAGGAAACACTTTCTGCAGTCTGTGATCTGTAATGCTTGTTGGAAACAGGAAACATCAGGGTAGCTGGGGAAGAGATTGCAAAATTCAGTGGGGTGAGATGGAAGCAAAAAGTAGAAGGCTAGAAATAGGACATAAATCTGTAATGGTGAGGATGAGCTATGCAATAAGGTCCATGAAGTTGTGATTGGTTTTTCAAATGAAAATCCCATCAGCTTTTAATGCACTATGCCACAAATGAGGATGATGGTGTTATAAATCTTTCCCCAGTTAGAAAAACTGTTTTAAAGGTATTTTGTTTTTACAGTGTCACCTTTCTCTTAACAGCATAACCTACTATAAATGCACCCGTGCTGCCTTTGACTTTATTTCACAGATTTATTCAATTTAGCATGATGTACAGGTGAGCCAAGTGGATGGATTTTATGCTGGGGCCATGTTCTGGCAGACCATGCCTGTGCACTGAAATATTTCCTCAGCCCAAGTTGTCCTCCAAGGAGAAGAATCTGGCATAACCTCATGATTAAGTTGAAAACCCTGTAATATCTCTGCGAATAATTAGCTGGGATGACAGTTATTTTTTGACAAATTAAACCTTCTCATAGTGTTCCCTCATGTCTTCTAAAAGGGCTCATAGAGCCCACTGGTGAGACTTTTTCTTCAGTTGACTTATTCAGTTGTACCTTATGGAAATGGAGTGGATGTTTTAAAAGACAAATTCATGGGGCTCTTGCTCATCATTATTGGTTGCCATAGCTGGCACTGGTATTAATGACCAAAAGTATATAGCCAGAGATTCATCTCTGTCCCTCCTGGGTTTTACTAACATCTGTTTCCTGTTTCCAAGGCAAATGCAAAGGTTGTGGTAGTTCCAGGCTGAGCAGGGGAGATTGTTCTTTTCACTTAGATATGTACCTATGGATTTCCAGTTCTGCACATACAGAAACGCACCCAGAGTTTCTGCACACACTTGCTAAGGGGTTGTTTTAAAAACCTGTTGCCAGTCACCCCTGAAGGCGAGAGCAAGTCAGGTTCCTGTTAGTAGATCCCTTGGGGTGAATTAGAGTGAAGGATACTGAATGATCAGTGTTTGTAAATACATGTATGTAGGGTTTATTTTAGAACAGCTTGCCTGCAATAGAATGCAGATATTGTAGCCATTTTGGTTTGTATTATCTATAGTAGTATGGCAATAAGAAAATGCTTAAGAAAATCAATACGGGAAAAAGGGAGGGAGGGAAGGAAAGGTTAAAAATTCATAGTCACTGCTCATGGATCTACAAAGAGACTTGATTGTTGCACGATAGGTCAAAGTGATGGTCTTGATTCTTGGAGGGGAAGAAGGGTTAATGTATGTTCAGGTCAAGAGGGAACACCTGGTACCTCCCTTGGGCAGGAGGGGATCTTCCAGTCCTCTGGTGGAAGGCCTCAGAAAATGAGTCTGGGGTCACTTTGGGGGGCTTTGATGGTTTATGACCCCTTTTAAGACATGACAGCTGGCCCTCATGTCAGCACAGTTAAGTGAGTTATGCCCCATCAGATGTTTGCTGAGGAGAGGTCAAGTTTTACAGCTAAGCAGAGTTGGGTCAGGGACAGCAATTAGCATGATAAAAGGCCCTACCTGGCCTTGCAGGCGGTGCCTCAGAGCCTGGCTTCAGCATAGCACCTTTGGGCCTCCACACTCGTTTTAAGTCAGTAACCATTAAGCATCCATTCTCTCACAAACCTTCAGGTTAAGCTGACCGTGCAGTTGGTGTATTTTATAGTTTACAAAAAGTGTGTAAATTGTGGTCACTAGCATTTTCTTCCTCACCAGCTGTTGTGCTGATATAGTGCCTATCACACACACTATAATGTAACCAGAACAGATAAATTCTTGCCCATTCTTACCTTCTCATGTACTTTTCCGTAAGAAACTCAAATTGAGAAAGTTCTTATTTTTCCACAGAACTGTTGAATAGATGTATTATGTAACATACAACTTCGTTGTTACTCTGTAACCACAGTAAAGTCTTTAAGATATCAGATAAAAAGCAAGGGCACTATAAAAGATAGTATGATCTTCATGTATTTTGAAGTTATTTTTATTTGGTCTGTTCTTCAGAAGGAGTGTTGCTTTCTGTTCTTCTTTTCTCCTAGTTACAAAAAATATTACATGAATCAAGAATGAATCTATAGCCTAATTGCATGTCATTGTAGCAGCACAATTTCTCCAGAACCTTTCCACCTGTATTTCTGGAATAAAAAACATTGAGAAAGATGAATGTAAATTCAGTCCCTGCAAATTACAGAAGCTGCAGTGACAAATCTAATGTTGTAAAGCCCCTTAGGAATAGCTGATTGTACTGATAGCACTTCCTGGCATTATACAGGAAAATTAGTAAGCTTATTGCCATCAGATACACACGTTCTTTGGGAGGGGTATTTACTTTCTTCTGAAAAAACCCAAATGCTTGCAAAATTAAAAACTCATGGAGCTTGTTATTTTTACCACTGCATCTTGCAACCTAACGTTTCCATTCTGCACAGCAGATGTGGGCTCAGTAAAAATTGTCCAAAAGAATTGTCCAATTCAAAAAATTGTAGTTCAGACCTCAGAATCTGAGTTACTTGAGTTTTAAAAAATCACCTGCAAGCATAAGTTATTGCCCTAAAGAGCCATGCAGCTAACCCAGTTAGCCTACCTTGAACTCTGCCTAAAACAATATTTCTAGGGGAGAATTAATGGTGCCTTTCTTGTAGCTTTATCAGTTTTGAACTCAGGTGTACTTTGAGCTCTATCATGTAGCAATAAGGAGTTGCACATTTTAACTCCAGTCTGGAGTTACAGCCATCTCTTCTGGTTAGTTTTGAACGTGCCACACAAACTTTCCGATGTTTTTGTTGCCCAAAGAGACCATGATCAGCCTTTTCTCTGCACGTATGTGCTCATAATTAGTAGAGACCTCAGTTGCATCCCCCTTGTTTACTGAGGGGGAAGAAGTCTTGACTGGTCCTGGACCACACAGTCCTTTTGCACCACCAATAGTCCTATGTGCCCTTCTCTACCTTTCTCAGTACTGCTTTTTCAGGTGAGATGTCATAAATGAGTCTCATTTTATTTTGTTTCTGCTTTATTTACACTACTTTCTATATTTACTTGTCAATAGAAGCCAAACCTCCCCAGTTCTCTGTTTTTGTGGAAGCTGATTTGACATTTTTAACAGATGCAATTGAAGTAGAGAACTAAAGGGAACTGTTTGGTATGAGATGTTTCTGTCTGATAGGGAAAAAAAAGAAAGGTTTGGCTTTGATGTTGGTGATGTATGAAAAGAGAAGTGTAATTCTTGTTCTTGTACAAGACTGTGGAGCAGAGAAAAGGAAAAAAAGACAAAGCAGCTGCTGAGGAAAATAGCAAAGGACACGGCTAACTGAGCAGCTTGAGCAATCACTCCGTAGGAGGGAGGTTGTTGCCGTGGGATGAGAGCAGAGCTCAGTTACATGATAGTCAGTGTTTTCCAGGCTGTAGAGATGCTAATACTTTCTTTGTTTAGTGATGATATTTTGATGAAAGGTACTTAAGCAAACCAAAGGGGAGCGAGTAGCAAATTGCTGGAAATATATCCACTGCAGAATAGCTCTGGGTCATGCAAGAGCTTGTCCAGGGGAACCTTGACCATGCACATGGCTGGTCTGGACAGCAGAAACCCTTCAGGACAAGTGTCCTTTGGCTTACCTTCCCCTGAGGGAGAGGCGCTTTTACCTGGCAGTTTCAAAGGCTGTCTGTTTTTATAGGTAGCTCTTCCCACAGCTTCGCAGGGTGTTTCAGTCCATTTGCCCCACTCCCTTTGCACAGCAGGATTCCCTTGCATACAACAATCACTGGTTGTGGGGACAGGGATTTCCTCTTCAAGCCTCTGGGTACCTTTCTCTCCTACCCTTGGCAGGACAGAGGGCCGAGTGCTCAGTGGCTCCGGGGACTGGCACTGCTTGCTCACCTGGAGGCTGCTGTGGGTGCAGGCTGAGCCCTCCTGAGCACCATTACCCCCAGATTAAGAGGTTCTTCTTAATACTAGCTATGTCTGAAATGTGTCCCCCACTTCCCAGCAGATTGCTACAACAATGCCAGGATCAGGTGTCAGTGGTGGAGCTGCAGTGGATGCTCCTTCCCACCCAGAGCCTGCATTCCTCCCACTTCTCTTTCTTGCCAAAGCAACCACCAATTTGTCTCAACCACCATCTCATGCCAGCTGTTCCCCGGCTACGCAGCTGCTCCCAGAGCTGGAGCAACCCTTTGGAGAAGAGCTGTCCTCACTTTAATCAGTCTTCTCTTTTCCTGGATATTTTTGACTTCAAGGAAACTAAAAGATATTTTTCCCTGGTTGTCATCTCAAACACTGGATGAGGTAGCAAGTAGTCATGCATGTCCTAACATGATGGCGCTCCCATTTCCAGCTGAAAGCTGCAAAGATCATATTTGCATTCTCATGAAAAAGCACAACACTTTCAATATCTCAAAAGGCTTTGAGAAGTGCCCATCTCCAACACACCTCTGGTGGGTTGTGCCAGCTGAGGATCCTGAGCTACTAGAGGAAAAGGGAGGCTGATACGTGGTAGGCTCTGTGCACTGCTCCATCACCCCAGGAGAACAGCAGGTCTCCCCCAGACTCTGCCCTTCCACACCGGGAAGGAGTCAGACATGCAGGAGAAGAGGACCAGTACCCAAATATTGGTGCTATAATAATCTGTTTAACACAGGATTATTTTTTCTGTAAAGCAATGCCATCATATGGAAGCTGCACCAAACATGACATGTGACAGAGGCATTTTTTGTGTTTTGGAGATGCTTGAGGAAAAAAGAGGGAAGAAGAGACTAATGAGAAGTAGTGAATTTTCACACCAATGTCTTTGTACCTCTGTACAAATGTAATTGAGGGTAAAATGAATTGGTGGAAGGAATTACTGGAAGAGTAGGAATTGATGGAAGTGTGCGTGTAACTCCTTCTTGGTTATCCCCAGCTCACCAAGAAGTTAATTGGAATCTTTCTTTAAAAACCTTGGAGCATACCATGTCCTCTCGCCAAGAGGGCCTTTGATGGATGCCTGAATTTCAGAGGAAGGCTGGCAGCAGGGCTAATGACTCTTCTATGGCTGGGCATCACATGCTCAGTGAACCATGGGATGACATCCCTCAGCTTTGTCTGGGCTTTCTGACCAGTCTGGCAAGTGCTTTTTACCATTCATTTTCATGAATTGTTGCCTAGTGGTTTTCTGAAAGAGTACTGAACCAGGAACTTGAACACATAAGGTGATATGACAAAACGCTCCCTTGATAAGAGTGCTGATTTTTCCCCTCCTAATGTGCATAGAGAAGTATTGGTCTGATGGACACCTGAGAAAGCAGCTGAATCATTGTTTTAGAACAGGAAATATTTGTCAAATATTTAGAACACAAATATTTATCTTATTTTTCTGGGAACCAAATTAATTAAAAGCACGATGTCTAAAATCAGTTTCTTTATATGCTAATTTTGTGCTATGTACTTCAGGTAGTTGACATGAGCAAGGGTTTCACGTCTGACAGCATTTTTGGTGCTAAATACGGTCCTCCTGAGCCTGAAATGGACCTGTCTGAATCAAACATAGAGGTGGAGCAGAACGATATGACTTGCCTGGGAACAGTCAAGGCAAGTTGGATTGACAGGTCGAACACATGCTAGCGCATGAAGAGAGAGAAGACGATACTTGTTCTATGTAGCACAGCCAGCCAGGGGCATTGCCAACATTTCACTTGCTGGCCTTGCCAGAAGGGTAATAGTACAGTCCATATTTAGTGTGTGTGCTCCTCCAGGGAGCTCCAAATTCAATTACATTAATAATAACAACAATAATGTACCCTCCCAGTTATCTTATATGTTCTTGACTGGATAGGTTTTCACATCATTCCTGCTGGCGGTTTTAGCAAAAGCTGCTGAAGGGCTTAGGCAGAGTGGGGCACAAAGAAGATGACTTTTTTTTCTCATTCTGTTCATTTTACCTTAACCACATGGTGTGGTATGATATCCATAACTTAGAGTGCTTATGTTATCTATGGCTCTTTTATGGACACACTCAGAGACGGGATCCTAGGCCAGGAGCCAGGTTGCTGCAGTTGTCAGTGGCTGTGGCAGGGGCAGCATCTCCACTCTCTGCCCTTGGCTGTAGGCTGGCAGTGAGAACAAAACCAGGACAACATGACAGTGTGGCTGGGCATTATTTAGTCACACGTGTGATTTTGGCAATGTATTGGTATTTTTGTTGTCAGTGTGGAAGGCATCATCAGAAAAAACAATGCTATTACTTGGTGGTGGGATGGTAAAGCATTCTCTATCTGAAGTGGTTTCTACTGGTTGAAGTTAAAAATTTGTTTGGGTAAATATAAATTTTGACATGCTGCAATTAATTCCATACATTTCTGTTTGCTTTTAAAGCCCTGAGCAAGTTAATGTGTAAAAATTCCCAGAAATACACTGATGATAAAAATTATACAGGGAATAGTCTGTTAAAATAGTAGGACCAGTTCTCCTTAAATATTCCTTATTAAAAATTTTGTTGATACAAATGCAAAAAATTAGTACGTTGGTTTTTTTCAGGGTTGACATCCAATGCATTAGTCAGGAAACACAGCTCCCATTTTTGTGCTGTACAGTAACTCTTTCCCAGAGCGACAGACTGGAAGGACAGGTCCTGCTTCATGGTCAGGAAACAAAGACAAGGCTTTTCACTCTGTTCTAAATAAACCGTGCAGGAGGTTTGGTAGATTAAACTGAGCTTTATGTGCCAGTACAATCACAGCCTGGCTGATTTCAGCTTACTAAGAATTGGATTGAAAGGAATCTCACTGTTAGATATATGCCTCATGTGCCTGTCTTTTGAACGTGATGTAGACTTCTCCTGGGTAAGGCCTGTCCTACAGGCTTATGTAACTTAAGTCTCCATGTATTCCAGCAATTGTAATGCCAACATGCAAAAATTTTAGTATCATTTTCAGAATTCATAAATTGCCCAGCAGAGTGCTAAAGTCCCAGTTACATCCCTCACCCTCTGAACATGTATATATCTTAGAGAAATTCAGCCAGCTGCTTTTTTTTTGTTTTCTTGACCACAGTTACTCAACTGTGTCTGTTTATGTCCCAAATTAAAGGGCTTTCTTTGTCTGGGAGCAGCTCTTTGTATTAGTTTACAATGGTTACAAAAGAAACTACTCTGAAAAAATAACCTTTGTTTTGACAGAACCACAACTCAAACTGCTCTGTCTTGGAGCTGTGAACCCTCGCTCCAGTATTATGCTGATAATGAGCTGAAGGACAGGGTTTTGCAGATATCAGAGAGAGGCATGAACAGCATGAGAATAACCATTAGATATATCTAATATGGAGGGACAAAATGTGGGCATAATTAGGAATAATATAATAATATAGTAAGAGTTAGTAATTTGGCAGTTTAATGTGCTGCATTTTAGTTTACTTGCCTCTTTAGCGCTGAGTAGATAGAGGGTTATTTAGCAATTGCTGTAGTACATGAAGTGCATAGGAGAGCCAGGATACATTTGTAATTTAGAAATCCTGTAGTAAGTGGGAAGAAATGTGCCTGCTGATTAGAGCCCTTTAATTCCCACTGCCTTGTCCTCATGGGGCTGAGTGCAGCACTTGCACAGGAGCAGGAGCTGGAGGTTATACGTGGGCTGACACCACCATCTGTCCTCCCCGGCCCCCATCCTCACCTGGGTGCTTTCTCATATAATGTTTGTGCCCTTGGTGTTCCTCAGTGAGGGCATGAGGGACACTAAAGCCTTTATTGTGATGTTGGAAAAGCTGAAACTTGCTGTTTGTAGGTAGCATATTGCTGTATTATCGTTTGATTTAGTGGCCTCTAGTGCAGTGGCTCAGTCTCCGAAGGAGTACTGAGTGACTCCTGCTACAGCTTCCACACCTAAGGGGCTTCCTACAGGATGCTGTCCAGAGGTGCTGCTTTGGAGTATAGTGTCAGGGGGCTGCACTGGATGTGTCATCAAAACCCTCTTTCCTCAGGCAGTCTCACTGCCAGTCTCTATACCAGCTCCTTTTCATCTCTGCATGGCATCTGTCTAAGACCTGAGCAGTTCGTGGAGATGGTAGGAGCTTCCCACCCTCCTGCAATAGACAGTTTGCAGATCTGCCAGCATTCCTCCCCAGGACTCTGTGTCAAAAAGCATTGAGCCATCTCCCTAGGAAGGAGGAAGATAAATCTGCCGATGGACTTCTAACAGAAGTTAGAAGCAGCCAGGTAGCAGTTTGTGGCATGTGGGGAAGGTTTTGTTTTCCCAGTTGTTGTTTGCATTCATTGTTGTTCAGACCTGATTACTCACACGTATTATTTACCTTTAGGGGAATATACATAATTAGTTATGCTTCATTATTGGACTAGGTAATAGATAAGGGCTTCCAGTCTCTCATAAATGTATAGACAGATGTAGAAATATGTACACAAAATAGGATACAAATGAATGAAGGATAGATCTTCAAAAAGGCATTTACAGTTTTACTGATTGTCACTATAGATGGGAAGCCTGAAATTTCATTTTCTAAAACTTCAGTACATATTTCTAAAGTTTATTAGCCTGCTATTATTCAACTTCACCCTTCTTTGAACAGCAAAGTTATCATAAACATGCCATTTAATAACCAGGTACCTTGTAGTCTGTTTAGGCAAAATATGTAATGTGAACATTCATAAGAAGGTATACTCTTAAGTGGTAGCAATAAAATCTTATGCATTTTATTTAAAAACACATCAAAGTGAAAACCTTAACTTGTTACCTTCTCATTAGTGACTTCTGATGTGCCTTTATGATTGATAAGTAGGTCTCAAAGAGAAAAAGAGTTGTAGCAACTTCTGTGCCCCTTTGCTTACATAGGACTTGTATGGGAGACATTATGAGACCTTATTGATTGTGACCCTCAAACATTTCTCTCAGGTGAGGACTTTCTCCTCCCCCTTTTTTTTTTTTTTGACACTTGATGGTACGCCTGGAGGGCCTGCAGAATATCCCCTTGCTCCTGCTTGGCAGGTTGATCCTAGCCCTGGTACATTCTGTGTCCACCACTTTAGATGGGTAAAGTAGTGGAAAGTAGTACTTCCTACTGCTACAAGGTTGCTCAGACGTAAGATTCCTCACATGACCACGTCAGCTGAAGAAACAGGCAGAGATTTACAGGAGGCAATTTTGTTTCTGTAACCACTCTGGAGAAGTTACTTGCTGTAAAACCCTTCTCATAATACAAACATAATGTGGTTGATAAATGCCCTAAGTTCACTATATTCACAGGGTCGCGTTCATTTTTGTATGTGAATGGCAGTTGGTTTATTTTTCAAAATGTTTGCAAGTCTCGTGAGTTTCATGAGTTGTAGTGTCAATAAGTATCCATCAAAAAGCACGTTACTCATTCTTTGTTATTTGTATTTGTTCTCCTTTAAAACAAATTTAAAAAAACCCACAACTTATCTAGAAACAAAACTTATCTAGAAACAAAACCATATGCTGGAATTTTTTTACATAAATCATTTTGCTAGCGCTCATGATACAGAAAGAAAAATATGGGTTTTATCAGGATAAGGAAAAATAATTTGCTACTAAAAAGCAGAATTTCTAAACTCTTAGTTACTATCAGTGATATCAAAAATCTCTTCAGAAAAGTCCCTTTGGTGGCTGATGATTATAGCCACCTTCAGATAAACACGACAGTGTATGATACGACTCATCTTAAGAGGTCCTTATGAAAGGCTGTTCATGCACAGTAACTAATCCAAACTGGGACAGCAAAAAATTGCCAGTGTTTGATGATAGGCTGGTATCATCAGACCTTAGCAATATTACTAAACAGTCTTCACCGAAGTGTATCTTACTAGCAGTTCTCTTCAGAAATAGTCTTCTAATGTAAAATTTACTTGGATTTTAGGTCCATAAAACACATCCTGTACCACCATCTGTTGAAGGTAGCGCAGTTCTTCCATAGACACAGAGGGCGTGTCCCAGCCAGCCTCAGCAGAGTGTGTGGAATAGTATAGACATCTGCTAGGTAGTGCCCTAGCCCTAACTTCAGTAACCCTCCTTTACTTCATAACCACCTTGTTTCATAAAAAGGGAAGTTTCTTTTGCCAAAGCCTGACATTTGGAACCAAATTTCCTGAATTTTTAGAGATAAAATTATATGAACAGCCATGAGACTACAGGATCTCCTAAAGCTGCAAAATTGATATCTATAAGGAGTGGTATCCTCTTTCACTTAATGTCTTTTTCCAAACAAATCCAAGATACATATTTTCAGTGCTATGACTGTTCTTAGTATAAAACAGAATGAAATGTGACAAACATTCCCTTTTGTATTCTACAAAGTCTCCCTTTCCTCAACCCCATGAGTCCTGTAATGTGATGGTTTGGCCTTCTGTTTGTCAGGGGTTTGGGGTTTGGTTTTGGGGGTTGGGTTTGGTTTTTTTCATTTTGGTTGTAGAATCAAATGGTTTTTATTTTAAACAATAGATTATGTAAAAGTTTCTCTTGACTGCTATACTTAGGATTTAGTTATATAAACTGTTTTCCTCTCCCTTCTTCCTCCTCTCCTTGTTGACGCACAGAGTCCCAGGAAATCTCAGCAAGAGAGAAGAGACTGAACTCGTTTTGAGTTCCATATAGCATTGCTCACCCTCTGCCTCTCTGGAAACTCATTTTCCAATTGCTGCCGTGGGTGGAGTAAATGGCACCAGTGTTTCCATCTGGGATTCTTTCTACCTTGTGCTTTCTGTCACTGAGACATTTCTTTTCTGCTTTCCAGACCTTTTGTGATATGCTCAAGAATAAAAATGGCAATGCTTCATATTTTCCTTCCTTTTCATCCTGTCTTTTGGAAAAAAAAATCTCTTCAACAAAGGTTAAACAAGTCTCACCAGCTAAATTGGACTGAATTTATACATCTTTACATTATGCACAGTTGAACTCTTTCCCAAAATGTTTTTTATAACGACAAAACATCCCCCAGCTTTTCATATCTGGGAACTAAAAGAACAGTGGATTTCAAGATCCGTGGAGTTTCATTTTTTATTACAATTTAGCGTAGTAGACAATAGAATAGGGAACGCATTGAGACCTCCTGGGCTTTTGAAATTGCCGGTGTGCAGAGACTGCATATCCACACAGAAACTCTAAGTAAACAACTTAGCTGTATGCTGCTTATTCCACCTCTCTCTTTCTCTTTTCTTTGCTAACACAGGTCCACAAAGATTCTCGAGTTCTCAAGCCCTAGCTTATGGAAGTATGTAATGTCAGTGTGGTTGCAAAATCACATGATCTCCTAGCTCTGTATCTTATCCGTCACCCAACGTTGCACAATGCTGGACTGTCAGCTAGAACGAAAGGAGCCAGATTGTGTTGTGCCACCTCTTTTTATAGTTCGCGCATAAGTTGCCACCAGGATATTTTTCTGTGTTTGTAGCACGTTTGGTGGATTTGGGGCACATTCTTTGCTTCCATTCTCCTCATTCATGTAACCTTTTCCCAGTGCTTCCAAATGAGCTAATGTGTCTTCAACATGGAGAAAACCAACCCGAGTTGCTTAGGATTTGTACTGTTCTCATTTTATTTGTGGGTTGTTTGGGGTTCTTTTCTTTTTTTCCTCTTTGAGGCACATCTACAAAAAGAGAATATATAACTTTCTGCCCTAAACATCTCTTTTGCATCAGGGATGGATATTTTAATGGAGTGAGGTGTAATAGCAGAACAGTGCCATGTCTCTGTCCTCATGAGCATAGCTGCATGCAGATTAGAAAGGCTCTGTAGTGCTGCTACTGTATGCCAGATTTGCTATTTGCTCTTGTTTGCATGATAGTATTTCTAATTTACTAATATGATATGGAAATAATGGCACATCACAGATCTTTCAACATATTGTATCACTGCTTTATCATATTAGGCTAATACACTGCGAGAGTTGATAGCACCTCTCCATGTCACATGGGATCCACATCTCTTGGCACTGAACCGATTGGACTCAAAGGTTGATAAACTTATCATTAGAGAATTGGCACGACGGAGATTCAACTTCAGCCTCTTGCAAGAAACCTAATGGCCTCCGTTCAGAAAGTCAGTTCTTCTTGAATAACTATGATGTTTATAACAGAGAACAGACCTGTTAAAGCATAGACAACCACATGCCTGAATATGAGGCCTCCAGGAAGGTGTCAAAGGGCATGGCCAGTCTTTTGAAGAATGCACCCTTTCCACAATGGGACTAGGCACAAAGTCAGATCCAGTCTACATGGAGCACATTTGCAGAAAATACTGCCCCCCGCATGGGAGAACGGAAGGGGAAGAGGGTCTTGGCAGGGGAAGGGCTTTGATGTCACTCAGTTTTGTTCTGCACACCTCGAGGAATTAAAGAGGGATTCAGCCATGGTAACTGTAAAATCCTGTTGCTTGTACTGAACTCCAGTGAACCCATTCAGGCCAACCAGACAGAGTTGTGTCATTTAAGCGTGCTTCACATTAGCGAAGGAAGTCACCTTACTGTGTCATGCTAAACTAAGTGTATTCTGTCAAGTGGAGGTATGTACAGACCTTTTGGAGACTTCCATTTATCTAATGATTTGTAATGAATTACCAGAGGGTACACTGGCACTGCTTTGGATGATGACGGAGAAGATACCTCACGCTGAGATTTAATAGACTCTGCACTTAAGCTCTTCAGTTCCTCTTTATCTTCTAGGACTTAAACATGTGAGTGATGCTGCCTGGCCAAGCAGGCACAAAGTATTCTCTGCGTAACACCCAGACTCCAGAGGGCTGTTTTGGGGCCAGTATTTGTCTGGATGTCACTCGAAGTAGATTCAGATATTGTATTTATCATTATGTTCTGAGTCCCCTATGGGTTGATGTTTGCCTCTATCTCTGTGGTTAGAATGTGGATTTTCCTTAATATATTTGGTTAAGGGTGTATTGTAATAATGTTAATGCTAATTACTTGATATTTCATACTATCTTACGGGGAGATACTTTTAAAAGATGTATTTTGAAATGTTTTCTTTCTGTTTGCTCAATGTATGGTATTGCATTATGTTAATACCAATAAAATTATATATATATAGTTATATATATTTCCCTTTTATAAAGAAGTAAACTATGCTTTTTTGCCTCACAAACAGGAAATGTGCAGTGAATAAAATTACATCATTCTGCCTTACAGCAGGTGACAAAGCTTACAATAATTTTAATATTTTCTTTTTTTTTTTTGAAAAATAAAACGTATAGTATGACATAAACTAGTTGGAAATTCATCAAAATGCATGTTTTATGTTTCTGCTCAATGGGACTGTCACAAATCAGCCTAAATATTTAGCAATGTTGTTTTGGCATCTTTAATTTTTTCTAATCAGAAACATACACTGTATTGCTATTATTGATTACTAAACTGTGCTGTCATAAATTTTTGCCTGTTGGCCAGATAGACAAACCCACTGAGTTTTTATGACTCTCTTGTCTGTAGGAATTGATTTTAAAATTTCATTTAGTGCTCTTTCCAATGCTTGGCAAAGGCAGAATTTATTTTTTATATAAGGTTGCCTTTGAAGTACCTGCCTCTGCCAGGGATGATACGTCACTGCTAAGTACATAAAGATTCTGCAACCTGAAGGATATGTCATTAAAGCCTTGTTGGAATGGCCTGCAATCCCAGCCAGTCCTTTACATTCTGTCATTAAATTCCATAATCAGTTAGAGGTGAAATGTTTTGGAAATGAATTAGAGAAGCAGAAGCAAAGATGTGACTCTAAAATGTTCTTTGGCTGCCATTTGGGGTTACACTGATGGTTTATTTGCTGCTTGTAGCCAAAGGCCAGCATATATCTGCACTAACGCGTATTAGATTGTCTTCAGCTTCCTCTCCTTCTTTTCCCCACCCTTTCTAACATATTGTATTGAGTATCTTTGTTTTGCAGAGGCATTCAGAAGGGCTGTAATTAGCAGTCCCCGGCATTTAATTGCATACACATTTGTTAAATATTTTTCTGTATGCCTTAAAATAAAGTATAGAAAATGGCAGTAAATGTTTCTTTAATGAAGGCATTTGATTTATTCATGAAGGCAGGATTTTTTAAAGGTGTTATTTTGGGCTTAATAAAGGAAATAAGCCAGCAAATTTTCAGTCTTGCTTTTGCATAACCATGTCTGTCAGGACTGATGTTCATTTCCTTTCTCTTGTGGCAAACACATTGTGCCCAACGGATGGGGAACGAAGCTTTCTGCTGTGCCCACTCTTGTGCCAGTTTTGAGAGAGCACTTCATGTTGAGGTGCCTGTGTGTTCACGAGTTCATTATGACATTGGATGGCATGAATAATATCTAGAAAAGCCACACAGCATTACTGCATTTCTCTTGCCACAGAGCTTTTGCTCCAAAAACCTTTGAACTCTGTGCAGTGCTTACAGACCATGGTGGTGTGATGGGCACTCAGCAGCTGACAAGGGGGTGCTTAATATTTGGCAGTGTCATGCTCTACATAAATAACATGTAAATCAAGGTGCAGATGAATTAGGCTGGAATCTAATTAGTGCAACTATCATAATGTGTAATTATAAATCCAATAATAAATCTGATTATCTGAATAAATATGACATCTTCTGGGATAACATTTTGGGAAGTTTTTCAGGCCCCTTTCAGAAACACCTCAGGAGATGCTTCCCCAAAAGACCACAGTGTGTTACAGAGGTAACTGAGAAGGCAATTAAACCAGTCTGGCCCCCACCCACAGTAATTCTTCATGTTTCTTTCATGTTGAAAATGGGATTGCAATTCCTAAGTGATGCAAGAGGTTTTGAAAACTTTGCTTTCGGTGCTACATTTTCATTCAAATTAGCGCCTTGGGATGTATAGCCTGAAGCAGAGTTCATTTTCTGGGTGGGTGTTGCTCACTAGGAATATGTACCCCTCCTGTTCAGGCTTGCTTTCAGGTATCAGTTCGATAAACCATGACAGGCATTGCTGTTGAGCGTGACTGTGGCTTGATTCTGACTGGTGAGTAATGTCGCTGGGTCTGTATCATTTGTCACTTAACCTTTCACAATTTCGAGGGGTGTAACAGCTTAGGTTCGTGAAAAAAAAATATTTTCCCAAAGGAGAAACTGCTTTCATGTATTGCTTGTGAGATATATTCGTAAGGACCTCCTTATCCTGTTTAAAAGTCACAGCATTCCTAGATGTATAGCAGTGTACCCAGTCTGCTCCAGCTCCTGGCTTTCATTGTTTCTGAACTGCAGGGCCCTATAGGAAGTGTACCATCAAAATGGAATTGGTCTGTCTATTTCACTTCAGCATTGGTAGCTTCTGGTGAAATTCAACAGCACTTATATCAATGTATAGCAATATTATATCAATGTATAGCACAGAAAAATGTCAGAATATCCTATTTCATTGTGTAAAATTCCCACAAATACTCACTAAATTAAGTCACCAGATAAAGGTTAAACTGGTGCCTTCATAGGAAACTTAATAAGTAGAATACCATGTCCAAAACCAAAAAGATGTAATTATAACACTGCCAAAGATTTCTGCCACTGATAAGAGTTCCCTGCTGCTTTAGGAACCTTTGGAGTTACTCCATTCTTACGCCCTCTCTGAAATCACAGCCCACCAATATAACCTCATGAAACAGTTGGGCTGGGAGCTAAGAGAGAGCTACTCCTGATGCTCCTTTGAGGTGTGTAAGAACTGTCAAGAGGCAGCAGGAGCAGAATGAGCTAATTATTCCCTGTGTTTTCCCTTCTCACTAACATATTAACCCATTAGCTGGCACCTGTACTTCATTGCTAAATGGATGTTGAAATCAGCTAAATGTTACTGTCAGCACAACAATGCAGGTCTGCAGGGAGAGGCATCGAGCCTTTTTCCTAATGCCGAGTTTAGTGTCAGATGTTTTCAATAAGCAATTCCAGTGGCATGGAAAGCTGAAGAGAGGTGGCTGAGATGAGTGTGAGGCTTACAGTAAGACCAGCATGAAGGCTGGACATGCTTCAGGACTGCAGCCTGCAGGGTGGCGGGAGCTCACAAGGCTGTGACAAGGTTTAGGCAGCTTGTCATTCAGGCATCACCAGAAAGGTGACTTCAGTGGAAGAGACTTATAGGGTTCTACTGATCCAAAAGGAAAACTGCTAGTGCCATAAATAGTTCACAAAAAGAATTAGACCTTTGGTGCCATAGCAAAGGTTTAGCATTGCTCAGATCTTTTGAAAGTTGTTATGGTACCTAACTGCTTCTGATTGAACTTGGTTGTAGTGGAAAATGTCTGAAATACCTTCATCTGGCCTGTGGCAGATGAGTTTTCCACTTGCCTGCACAGATCACTTTATTTCAAGAAACCAATTTATGCTCATGCATGTCAGAGAAGAAGCAGCCTCATACCATTGAGTAAAAAACTCCAGCATGTTGCAGGACTCATGTTGGTGCTTTCAGCAGACACCCTCTCTAGGGATTATCTTTTTTTTGCCTGCAGAGTTACATAATAGGACAGAATAGAAGCCAACTATCATGGTAACCCAAAAATACTTCCCCTTTACAGGAAAGGATGGTATAAAATGCAAATTTAATAAATGAATTAAATAAATACAAATAATAAATGCAAAAATTAATGATCCTTCAGCCACTAATATTTCACCAAACACATGGACCAAAGCTTCTTTTAAAACACCACTCCTCCCTTCTTTGACTCAAGACTTTGGGAAAAACCCTACGTTTTCACATATACGGGTGCAGAAAGGATGGGGGATTCCACGAATCAGAAAAGGGCAGGCAAAGGGAAGCAATACCAGAGAGAAGGGTTGCAAAGCACCGCACAAGAAGCCCCCAGCTTTAATTCAGCTTGCTTAAACTTTTCTTCACTTGTAGAAAGCATGAATATACATGTGTGTATGTATAGACATATATATATTTATATATGCCTTTGCACAGATGGAATCTCATGTTCAGTCAGGACTTGATTTTAATGTGGTATAGGAGATGGCACAGGTTGCTTATTTGTACTTTAACGTGGAAATCTGCTCTGTATTACCCAGAGCAGATGATTAGCAGCTGTTACCATGTAGACCTGTATTTTATTGCACCTCCTGCCTGCTGTACCATGCCAGGCTTAAACATGGTATTGCTTCTTCCTTTTCTCAGGAATTAGGCATGTGACTGGTAACATTTTCCTGTGAGGAGCTGGGTTGCCATGTCACTGTGGTTCCTCCCCATACCTGTGGAGGGGTGACCTCATACACAGCACATAGCTGTGCAGACACCATCTCCTTGTAAGCCTTTCATTGATTTCATCATTTTGTTCCTTTTAGTTTGTAGTTGGTGGGGGAAAGGAAATCCCTAGCTTAGTCTGCCAGCCAGCCATCCAAATAGTGTCAAAAATGACTAATTCCTGGATCTTTGCCTTATAAGCATTTGGGTATGTCTCCCTGTTGTGTAGTTTGGACTCTTAATGATAAACCTGAACAGCAGCAAAAATGGATTTAAGCCTTGAACTGAGAAACCAACAACTACTACTTTAGAGGATTTCTTTTCTCGCCTTCCCTGCAACACGACTAAAACCCACATCCCTTCTCCTTCCATGCTTCTACTTCTTCACCTTAAATATAGGGAGATTCCTTCTGTCTCTCTCCTAACTGTTCCCTGGGGCTTATAAGCCCAGCCAGACTGTTGGACTCTGTGGCCATGTTACACCTCCTGCCCTTGCCTGCCTGTTGGACTTGACAGCCTGACTTGGGGATGGAAAGCTTGTTGGAGGAGGCTCCCCCCTTCCCAAAGGGTCATCAGACATCTGTCTGCTGCGCTACCTACCTACCTATCAGTGAAACCATTGCAGGACCAGGCAAGTTTTGGTAGACCCTTTTGTTAGACATGGCAGAGACAACATGCTATGGCATAGGAAGATTATGAAATGCTTTGTTGGTACCAGGATTATTAGTTAACTTGTGATAGACCAATTTGTCTTTTCCCAACACAGACACATCGTGGTCAAGAAGGCAAAGTTAAAAAGAAGAACCGAGATATTTGTGCATTCCCACACAGTGGTTTATCTAGCTTGAGACCATTTCCCAGAGGCATGGGATGCTCTTTGTTTTGGTGGAACATTTGCCACTTGCAGAAAGTCTCTGGGGCACTTCAGGTAGATGCCTCCCCTGCACAAAAGGTGAAGCAAAAAGGTGTAGCTCTCAAACTTGAAGCAAATCTTTGGGATCTGAAGGGGGAAAATAGCTAGCATGGTAGCTGTTTAATAATGTAATTAGTGATATATTCTCACAAAATTGCCTCCTTAAGATCTACGAAAGCTGAGCTTAGCTGGTTTCTCTGCCAGAAAGAGTGAGCTCACCAAAAGAAGTGAAGATGGGAATTTAAATCTGTGGAGCCTGGGGATTTCAGTCTGACTATGCCTTGTTCGCTCTTGTCACAGACTTCGCAGCAGCTTGACTTTCTGGGGATTTGCAGAGGGTGGTACTTCTGTTCAAATGCAGGGCTGATTGCAAGGAGAGGAGTGGGCGTGCGTGAGAGGAGCTGCGAAGGAAAGTGCGTCACTAAGCTGTAAAGGTATCAACCAGAAAAGAGGATAGCAGGAAAATGGAGAATGCCGTCAGGGTGGCAGCGGTGTCCATCAGGCAGGATGAGAAGTCTAAAGGCAATGGGATTGAGCCTGGGAGGTGTCTGAAGGCACCATCAAAGACCAAAGGGGCCCCAATGGAGGGCTTTGATCCTTGAAAAATATGACCTTGTCAGCAGAGTGGGTGACAAAATATATATTAACTGTGGTACTATCCTTGCATGGGCAGTTCTGTGCACTCACAGCCCCAGGTAAAATCACGGGTTCCTCAGGTGCCTCACTGGAAGAGGAAAACCATGCAAGATTTTGGTGGCTTGAGCTTTTACTTTAGGGAAAGTGAATCACAGAAGCGCAGGGAGCTACTCTGAAAATTGCTAGATGTTATTCTATATATTTAGAGCAGATTTAAGAGAAGTGTGTGCCTAGAGATTCTGTGTCCAGGGAACAGTGTGTTGGCCATCTGGGTTGCAGTGGTGACCGTCTGCATAGTTCTAATTCAGCAGCATCTTCCTGAATCATCAGTTTATACAGACCAATCATCTCTTGATCCATGTAAATACCAGTGTTAACTGTTTCTCTCTGGTCACTTTTCACTCAAGTGCCTTGTGCTCTTATTTGTTGCTCTCAGGATCTTGGTTTATAAGAGGGAAATAATGGAAAGATGAATTGCCTAAGGGAGCCAGGAAGTGGTTATTCAGTACATCACAGAGCTCAATGCATGTTCTTTTCAACAACAAATGACAACACAGTGTAAGAAATCGCACCAGGTTTTCTTCAGTGCAAAATACCCAAACCATTCCTCACCAATTAGAGTTTCACCTACCCACCCATATCCCCATGTCTCTCCTGAGAAAATGTAAAAGTAGGTACAAGTATTTACTGCATTCTAAGTGAGGGCAAAGTACAAAAGTTCAGAAACTTTTCCTGTGGAAAGCAGAATAACGAAAAATAATATTTACTAGTTGATGTGTTCTTTCACTCTCTTCAAATGTCTTTGCATTCATTTGAAGACAGCAGGACCTTCACTGTTACAAACTGTAGTGCCTGTGTATTCTTGCATTTGGGAGATACGGTTCTGAATTTAGATCTCATGTGTTGCAGAGTTTGTGCAGCTTTATTTCTGCTCCAGAGTTACAGACTTGTTCACATTCAAGGAACCAAATTACTGCTTCAGAGAAGAGACCCCTCTTTTCCACAGTGTGTGGAAACAGCAACCTGGCATTGTATTCAGAGGAACAGGAAAGATGCGACTTGTGACTCAGCAGCCAAGTGAGGGTGAAAAACAACTGCTGCGTTGGCTGCTGTTCTGAGGTCATCTGCAAATCCTATTAGGCCACGTTTTCTACTTAAACAAGACGTTACCAGAGGCCTTATTCTTACTTAATGAGACAGCCCTGCTGTAATAGCATGGCTCACATACAATTCCACCAATTTAAAAAAAGAAAATATGGTTTAAGTTCAGCTCTATATGTAACAGAATACCTCAGATGCTTTATGGTGCCAAGGGTTTCACCAACACCTACAGGAAATCAATCAAGGTCTCTGGCAGAAGGCTGAGGGAGGGGAGATGTGCCTGTAATCTCATTCCCACCTACTGAGAGCCATTGAGAGCAGCAGCACCACCTTCAGTGTTTCTCTGGAAAGTACTGACGGTTTGGGATGTGTTTGCGTGATGCCTGCTGCTCTCTCCCCCACCATGGGTGGAAAAAAGCTGTCTCTTGCCCTCATTAAAGCTTCTCCAGCCTCATCAGCAACAAGGCATTTAAGGGATCTGCTGGTTTTCTTCCCTCCTCTTTCCTTTTTAGCAAATCCTGTCCCCTTTTTGACACGCTGCATATAGCTACGTCACCTAGGCAGTGACAGAGTCTGGGGTGGCAGCCCCAGCCAGCTGGATGTTGTGATGCATTCCAAAGACCCTCTGTCAGTGTTCTGCTGCCTAACCCAGCCTGTGTCCTGCCCCCACAGTCCTGTGTCCCTTCCTGTGCAGTCTCAGAGCTGTTCCCGTCTGGGACGAGGGCAGACATGCATTGTCCGCAGTCCCTCTGAGGCCCGTGTTGAGTGGTAGGTGTGTGCCCCACGAGGAGAGCCCTGAGGAGCACCAGCCATGCAGATCCCCAGGCCAGCAGCGCGGGGAGGGAGGGCAGGCCAAGTCCCCATGCATAGGGTTTAGACTTGCAGGGGCCATGTTGCCATCCAGGTTCGTTAAAGGCACTTGTCATTCAGAACTGAACCTTAGGGTTGAACTCAAATGCTCTCCTTCACCTTGGTAGGAAGCCTTTGTGATTTAGGAAGCCATGGAGTTTTGATGGCAAGCCTGGATGTGGTGACAGGCTCTAGATCACTCTAGCAAAGTGAATGCAGATAGCAAAGAGTCAAAGCACTGACTTTCTTTGTCAACAAGCCATCCCTGTTATAACCCCCTGAGGGCACAACCTTGGCAATGTTACTGGGGAAGAGACACCTGAGGAAGCACCTCTTTTGACTTGCATAACAAGAGATGGGAGAGAGAGAGAGAAAAAGAAACAGATGTAAAATACTCCTGTGTCAGACTGAGGAGTGTTTTATGTCTTTTCCCTTTTCCCTTTCACAAATCACTCCCATTCCCCAGCTGTCAGACTGTTGGACATCAGTGTTTGGTGATATGAACTTATAGAGAGAGATCCCAAACTTCTGATCTCATTGCTGCATGGGCTTTTTAAGAAAGCATAAAAATTCACAACCACGTGAGATTTTAACCACTCTCTAAGTATTCAGCTACTGCATGTTTTGCCCTTTAACACATTAGATGTTTTAATAAGAAAGAAATTCAGAAGAAAGAGAAAGACATCTAATTTCTATTTTTCTTTCAGTCCTGGCCACCATTGACAGTGATGAACCTAGCTTGCCAAACAGGGTAGGACATGATGGGAGGATTCAGAAAGCTCTGTACAGGCTCACAACACTTCCATCAATAAAAAGTCTCCAACCCTTCTTCATTTCCATATCTATTTTTAAAAATAATTTAAAATTACTGCTTTAAAAATAGCTGCCCTCTAAAAGGCCAAAGGAATAAACTGATGAGAGATGGCTAGATCAGTTGCTGATTGCAAAACTCTGGGATTGTATGAAGATCTACACAAATTCAAACACTTCTTGTGATGGGGTGAGGAGATTTGGGTTTCTGGAGATCTTGTTGAGCCTGAGGAGAGTAGTTGCCGTACTATCTAGTATGGGCTCGAATGGGATGATCCTCAGGTGGCTCCTGGTGGGCTAGAAATGTTACTGCTAAACAAAAACTGTCTTCTCTTTTGGTGATCAGTAAGAAAACCTCTAATGCCCTGAGGACAAATGTACTGCAGTATGTGCTAAACTTTCAGCCAGTGGAAATGACTGCCTTGGTGCAGGGTCAGTCACAGGGTAAAACTAATGCTTGAAACCAAACTGCCTCCCTACAAGAGCTTCCATGAAAGTATCCTGAGGACACAGGCACCCTGAGGCAGGAAAACCTGCACTGATGTGAAAGCCAAGGCTGGGTGGGAGGACCTCAAGGGCTCTGAAAACAACCAGAAGGCCATGCCCACGTGGTGTCTGGCTGTTGCATGAACATGTGTGTCAAGATGCAAGAAGCAGCAGGGACAGAGATACCTGTCCTGCTGGTTGGCTGCTCCCCAGGGCTGCCCTGGCTTCTCCTCATCACCGCTCCGCTAATCCTGGCACTGCACCGCCACTTGCAAAGTGTGTGGAATTATCAAACAGTTTCCTCTGGGGGAAACAGCATGTGAGAAGTTGAAGTGGTTTGATGTTTTCTAAATGAAGCATTTCAAATGTCAGAGTAACACTTCATCCCCAGCTTTTGCTTTGTTTTGTTTTTAGAGAAGAAAACATTTCTTTTTTACTTTTTCCTTTAAAATCTTTCCAGTACTAGTTAGAACAAATATTTTGAAACATACGATAAATAAATATTTTTATATTTATATATTTTTGTATATATTATATATGAAATATATCTTTTAATCTTTAAAAACCAAACTATAATGCAAACAGATCTGATTTGGTTTGCCCTGCTGCCAGGTCATTAATGTGCAATTATATCTGATCTCTAGTCTGCTGCTGAACCTTCAGGTAATAATAGGAGTAAAAGATGACCACAAGTGACAGCATTACTGACTACTGAACAACACTATTGAGTATCAAAAATAAGAGACATAAATAAGTGAATTTTTCTAGGAAACAAAATCACATGTCATTCCAAAGCCACCTTCACAAACATAATCTTGAGTGCCATTATTGTCACTTTCGGGCCGAGATCTGATCCCTCATAGCTTCCCCAGCAGGGTGCTTCCAGGGCTGCCTTTCCTTGTAATAACAAAGTCTCCAGCATTATTTAACCGCAATACCAGAGACCTGATTTCTGGCAGCAAGTCACTCCAATATTACTACACCTTGCACTATTTCTCTTTTTTCTGTCTTTCTCTGTGAGTCAAGAAAGTCTTGAAAGTTTTTATCCCTTTCTCCTGAAGGTAATAGCAAGAAGGAGAAGTTGCAGCACTTTTTTCTGGAACTTAGGAGGTTTTAAATATTCTCCTTACGGTCTAGTTAAACCTGTTAAACATTTTGCAAAGGTTTTTGATAGGTCTTCGTATAATCACATTAATGATACATTGTTCCTTTATTGTTTCCTCCTTTTTTGTTTTTCCCTTTGTCTCATTACAGTTGAAACTATAGAGGAAAAAACAGCAGACTCCTTGCAAGATTTGTACAGAGCCTTGGAGCAGGCCAGCCTGTCTCCTTTAGGAGAACACCGGATTTCCACTAAGCTGGAGTATAAGAAATCTTTTATAAAGAGATGTAGCGATCCAGTAGTCAATGAAAAACTGCACCAGCTGCGAATTCTGAAAAGCACTTTAAAGGTGAGATAAAAGAAGGAGGAAAAATCCTGCCCCAGGGTTGGATTGGGCTGTATTGTAAGCAGAGATTATTGTGCGCAGCTGGAGTCCAGGCTGAACCGGGCTTGAGAAACAAGGGAGACACAGGGAAGCACTGCTTGAAAAGCAGAGAAAAATATGCCTGGGAGAGCAGTCAAAGTGGGGGGATCAGTTTTTATTTCTGCACAGATAAAATCTCAGTCAGCTGCTCCTCCTCCAGCTAGTTAAACAGATTTTGATACCAAATTATTGGAGAAAACCTTAATCCCTTTTTTGTTCATGAACATTTTCATTTACCAAAACGCATTCACTCTGTAATTGCTGACACCTAAAGTTAAGCAAAGGCAGCCTTTTGGAAGGGAACAGTATCTCTTGCAACACTTGATAATTTTCTAATTGATAAGCTTGTTCCAGGAGGCAACTGTGCTTGCTTTCTCTGTAAACTGATAGGATCATTGTATTTAATCAGTAAGATTGATCAAATAAATAGCGGTAATGATAGATTTGAAGATTTTTATGGTTATTTTAAATGTACCACAACTCATTTAACCTCCTTGTCAGCTTCCTTTGTTTGTTACAGCAGTTTCAATTCTGTCCTGATAGAGATTTCAGCAAACTATGCTGAATTTCCCCAGGGACCCTGTTAACTATATTAAATTACCACGTTTTAAGTCACCAGATAATTGTACAGTGCATTTTGTAGCAACTTTCATCAAAGAGGGCTTTATCAACATTAATTAATTTACTTTTCCATCACCTAGAGAAACATTTAAGCAATATTATTTTCCTGCTGTGGGGCCCCCATACTGAAAATAATCTTACACATGCTTAACTTGCTGTACTGTATCATCTCATTGAAGGCAGCTTGCACTATTATCTGGATATGTGAGTCTTTGCAGGACTGGGGGCTGGCAGAAAAAGTCGAGGTGCAGAGGCTTTCCACATGACTTCTACAAGCGTGTGAAACTGAAACAAAATCACAGTACTCTCGGACATCAGGGTAGCCAGAGGTTCCCACTCTAGCTGTGCTTTTACACCATGGCAGGACCACTCACACAAAAGCTGTGGTTCAGCATCAGCATCTTGCTGCGATGCTGATTTGTCTGTCTTACAGTTAGTATTTACTGGTACCTGAGATACATTAGACCAATGGCTTCCTGCCAATGAAATTGCTTCCCTTCGGGGAAGTCCAAAAGAAGCACAACCTCTTGACCTGGTGGATGCCCGTTTTTATTCTTCTCTGGAACTTCTTTCTTTTGGATGAAGCAAACACAATTTGTTCACTCTCTGCCCGTGAGCCATATTTTCTAAACTGTCGCCATTCTTGTTTGGACTGTGATTTGTACAAATGATTCTTAAGTACAGGACACCAATAACTGAAGGCACAATGGGAGCAAGGAACAAAGACAAGTAATTGCTGCTTTTTGCGTAGAACAGTAGTGTAGAGGGATGTGCTGGTTTTGCAATGACATCAGGGGAACTCATGACGAGTTTCTATCTTCATTATAACCCAGAACTCCACTTCTAGTCATATCTACCCGTAACTACTGCTGGTACCTAGAGAGTTCTTCTTTCTTTTTGTCAGTGCCTTTGATTTCTCCATCCTGAATGCAGCCAATTGCACTGAACTCTCTTTGAATTTTATCCTACATAATAGGAGCCTGAGACTGCCCTCCAAACTGTTTCTAGCTCTTGTTGTCCAGCCTTCTAAGTCCTTAATGAAAGACTCCTCTGCTTTCTTTCCTGTGATAACACAAAACCACTCTCCTGCTAGTGAGTATGAGCTACTTGCTGGTAGTGCAGAGGTGTGGGACCAGCCACAACCCGTGAGAAGCAGGTTATGGTAGTTCAGGCAGAGATGTGATAATCAGGAATTCCCATGGTTTCATTTCCAATGGTCATTCTCAGCTTGCTCCTCCAAATCTGAAAATGAATATTCTAGCAGGTAGTGTTGAATAGCTGCTGTTGGCAAAGCATGAAAAATACTTTTCAACGTGCTGCTTAAGGGCAATGTCTCTGAACCTTCTCATTTGTCCTATCAACGTGGGCTGATGCAGCTTAATATTTCCCCTTACCATGCTCCCCAGAAAGATTTAACATACTCGTAGGATGGATGTGGAAAATGTGAGTTAGCAATGAGGAGTGTTAAACCCGTCTGGGCGGGAGGTTAGAGGGGAGATTGCTGGTGACCACATCATTCCTTCATAGTGGAGCACTGCTGTAATCCTGAGTGTTAGCTGTGTTTCCAGGGCTGATGTCTGTAGCATCCAGCTTCTACCCCTTGCAGCAACCATGAATGGCCATGGGTGTATCTGAGGCTTACTCTGATCCATACCAGCTGCCTGTCAACTCTCTACAAAATAATCACCAGAGGGCGATTATGATACAGTCACATCCCCTACCTCAGCAATGCATGAGGAGGTACCAACAGCTATATTATAGCTCACCTTCTTCAGCCTTCTCTTTGCCACTGCAGTGGTAGGAGGAGGTTGCAGCCAGACGCTCCATCACATACACTAGATTAGTGAAGATAAGTTGTCATTAACACAGGGCTCCTTGCACAACCTTCTTCAACGTAGCTTTCAGATGCCCCCATGACAAGCCTGGTAAAAAGGCTTAGGTGTGTTGGCGGGCTGGGGCCATGTGTCTGCATCCCACACAGCATTTCTGATGCTGATCAAGAGCAAACAGGTGGCACTTTGTTGCATGAAACCCGTCTTGAGAAATGCAAGCAGCTAATAGTAAACAGTACAGGGCTTGCCTTTTCTTGGGCTGAACACAGGGCAAGGAGGGGGAATAGGGACTGTTTCTGAGGGTGCTGGAAAAGGCGAGGGAAGCTCTGGCCTCACAGAGTGAAGTGCGACATCATGTAGAAAGGGCTCCTGTTCATGAACAGTCATATAGCAGATAGTCCCTGTTTTTTTAGGAGCTTGATGGCTTGAGTTTGCAGCCCCCATTCTCTCCTTCCACCCCCGAGATTGATATTACCAGTGACTCATCACTTGCATTGACTCTTTGCTTTTTCCTTTTCTCTCACAGGCCAGGGAAGGAGAAGTAGCCATTATAGATAAAGTTCTGGATAACCCAGCTTTGACATCTAGAGACTTTCAAGAATGGAAACAAATGTACCTTGATCTCTTCATGGACATCTATCAAAGCAGCACCCCGAGGGACTCTGTTAATGGCTCGTCTGAGGTTGATGCCCTTATAGCCTCTTTAGCGCACACTCACTCTTACATAGAAACACATGTATAAAGGTCTCTCTTTTTGTCCATTTGCTACACTCCAGCCCTTTACTTAAGTGCATAAAGTAGTTTTTATATCCATATGTGAGAGCTCTAGTAAATTATATTTTAATGTTACTCAGCTGTGTGAAGTAAACCTTCAATGGTCAACAATACCACTTCTTTAATGAAGATTTGTATATTTTATATGCTACCAATTCTCTGCTTGTGTTTACTTTATGTGAATTAACAAACGTGATCTTTAGCTATTAAAGAAAAGGATTTAAAAGCATTTTTGGAAGACTGTGGTCTTCATGCAGGAAGTTCCACACACTAAAGCTTTTGTTATCGAAGGTCATTTTACAGTGATATTTTGTATTATATAATTCCAGTATTGCATTGCATTTTTGGAGTGCAGGTACTATTTTGGTGGTAGGAGAAAAATAATTTTATATTTAGTGAGAAACTCTAGGAGTTTTCTTAAATGAGAGGGGGAAAGTGTAATACAGTGATTGTGTTTCAGTTTTGTCAAACACACAAAAGGGTGAAAATCAGCAGACAGAAAATTACTAATGTGAGTTCAAGTATCAAAAGTATTAGGTCTTATTTCCTTGTGCTTTTTAAAGCCTGTTGCTGAGGTTTTCCATCAGTGCAAAGGGATGCTGGCTTGTATTATAAAAAACTCTGTACTATAAAAAACTGTTTGTCTCTTAATCACATTAGGTTGATTTTTTTAAAAAAAATTAGTCATGGTACTGTGATTGATGATGCTTTTGGATTGAAGGTATCAGTATAATATGCAGATTTTGCAAAAGAGAAAATGTAGACTTTGAACATTCTTGGTAGCAGCGTTTCTCTTGCCCAGATAAGCAGCAGTGGAAAAGGCTCCCAATGAAACGCTCCAAATCTGAGATGCTTTGAAGATTTCCACAATAGAAAAGGAGTGAATAGGATTTTTCAAGTAGTCTCCTGTGTGTTTTCTGAGCTGTGAAATTTGGCTGTATTGTATGCAGGGAAAATGTATGATCAGAGCAGAGCTGGGCACAGAACCTGAAAAATAACTGAGTAAAAAAGCCTCTGGTTGCTTTTGAAGGGGAAGGGATGTCTCTGGATTCTGCAGAGTTCACAAGCCAATTGAAATGTTTTAAACTTCCATGAGATTTGAGATCTGATGGAGACAACCCAGGGAATAAGAGTGGAAATAGCTCCTTAGAGTTAGGCATATGCCTGGAGTAAAAGTGGGAGGGAACTCTTAAATCACATATTTACTTTTTATGGGCTTGTTTTTGAAACGTCATCAGAGCATGACAAAATATTTCTGCTGCTCTTCACTATTTTGCTGCATAAGCTAGGACTCATGACATGATCTAATAATGCTCATGTGAAAAGGAAAAGCCTCCTTTACACTTTTTGCAGAGAGTTGTACTCTTAACCAACTTTAGACTATTGCCTGTACAGCTCAGTGAATGTACTTTAAACTTTATGAGCTCTGATATTTCCTGGCAGTTATATCCACGAAGGGATGAAGGAAAGAATGGACAGATTTGTCTTCTCTCTCCTTTCTTTCTTTATTTTATTCCTTTTTTTCTCTCTTTTTTTCTTATTTTCCCCTTTTTCTTTTTCTTCCTCTTTCTCCCCATTTCTATTTTCCTATCTTGTTATTGCATTTGGGTTGCAAATGTTCTGCAGATTTTGCACAATTGTACAGAAGAGTGGCCTTTCTGTAGCCCATTTTCAGTAATCCTATATTCAAGTCGATATGGATGACAAATCATGTATTAACGTTTGTATAGAATTCTGGATCCAGTGTAAGATTTGTACTATTGGAAGAATATTGTTTGTATAAACTGGACATTTATTTACTGCATGGGTACTGACTTGTATATTAAATTTGTGAGGTTTTTGTAAATTTCTCTTAAAAAATGCTTGACTTGAAATGGTTTGTGCTATTGTTCCAAGCATTTAGATTCTCTTGCTATTGTTTTACTGGACCAAAAGTAAATATATTCATATGAAAAACTCTTTATATCTGATGGATGTATATGCACATTGTGTAGTTGATTCCTTGTCAAAACCAAGGCAGTTCAGAAGACTTAGATCTGTTGCTATGCAACAGCCATTCTGCCTGCACTTTACATTAGTAAAGTTAGCTCGATTGCTTTAAAGGTGAAAATTAAACATTACAGTTTTTTAAACTAGTCTAGTGACAAAGAACATGTGTCCTCTCCATTGTGCTGCCTTCTTTTAAGAGTATTAAATGTTCTTCTATATATATATTTTTATTGTATTAACTCTCAGCCTAGAAAGGGAACACTGTAAAATGAAGTACAATAAATTTAGCTTTTAAATGAACATTTATGACTCAAGATTCAATTTACTTCATACCAGAGCAATTCTGTGGCATCTGACCATTTTACCTGCATTTCACAGATCCATGTACTTTTATGTACCTCTGTAATCTGCGACTTCAAACTCTGCCAGCATGGCAAAAAAAGGACTATTGCTGATTCGTATGTAGGCAGACAGTGAATAAAGACTTCTGAATACCTTCAGTTACCTCCCTCTCCTTTGTACTCTTTGATGAAGGTAAACCTTTTTTGACAGCAGGCTTCTCTCATGTACCAGTTCAAGAGCAATGAACAATTTTACCATTATGAGCAGGTATGATAAAACAGCATATGCTACCCAGGTAAGTGTCAAGGCATTAGTTACAGCTTGTAACTCCAGTAACAAGCTTCTTAGAGTTTAATAATAACTATTCAGCTCTGGCCATCTAAACTAACACAGGATTTGGATACAAAAGAAATGCACAGTACCAGTAGAGTGCCTCTTTAAAATAACACAAAATAAGCATCTGGAAAGCATTCCACAACAAAGGCCACTGAGAGAGAAATGACTTCTGTCAAACAAATGCTGTTTCAACTTATGGCTGTAACTGACTCTACATAGCGAGAAATCCATGCTTTCTGTCCAGTAATTTCCTTCTGGTTAGCCAAGACATTCTTGCATAGTATGCAGCACATCAAATAATAACGTTTCCTTGGCTACTAATTCTTGTAGGCATCAATTTTCTCGTCTCTATACAGCTCACTTTCATTTTGCTTAGCCACGGCATAAAGACTCAATAGCACTTACCAGCTGGGAAAATTACCTCTGATTAAGAAAACAGAAAAGATGGATTATATTTTTTAATATTTTAAAAATTCAACTTGCAACACCTGTTAATTGATATCTAGATATTACTCTTCAAAAGTCAAGGATTACGATTCTCACTTATTGCCTCTAAATGTGCTGCTTGGTACATCCTTGCTCAGTGAGATCAGCCTCCAGCTCAATAAATCCTAGCAGCGTTTTCCGTGCTGGAGCCAGATTTTCTTGCCTGTTTCCACCGAGCATTTGGCTTATCCAAACGGAGCTTCCACTTTCTCACATTCAGTGCCACTGCAGTTTTCTTCTTCTCCGGGACTGCCCTGCTTGCACATCCTCTGGGATGGATGTTGCTCAGCGTGTGAGCTCAGCAGTTCGGCAGCTTCTTGTGCTGGGTGTCACTGTCCTGCTCGTCGGCCATCTCAGAGAGCTGGAGCACCGCACACTGCAGCCCACACCAAGGCAAAGGGGCTTTGCAGATCTCTTCCCAGCCATCGTTGTCGATGTCGTAGCCAACCACATCTTGTGTGGAGACTTCCAGCGAGTTTTGCCATTTCTTTCCCCCAATAAGAAGAGCCGTTTCCTCTACCACTGCCAGGCCATAGGAAAATCGATCATAGACCAGTGGTCTTAGCCGAGTCCATTGATTTTGATCAGGGTCGTACCTTTCTATTTCAGAGAATGGTTCATATAATCCTAAAAAGGTGAATATGGATTCCCTGATTGTTGCCATCTGATGCCCAAACCGAGCAATGCTCATTGGGGCTCGTTTCATCCACTGCCCTTCAAGTGAGCTCAGAGAATATACATCATTGCTTGTGCTGGCTGGGGCTGAGTACTTGCCACCAGAGATGTATATAGTGTTCTTGCAAACAGCACCGGCATGGCCATGTATCTTACATGGCAATTCCCTGGTCTTTGTCCATCTGTCCCTGCTGATATCATAGACTTCCACAGATGAATGCAGTGACCCGTCCTCACCCCTTCCACCAATGGCAAAGATATCCTTGCCTAGGACGCAACAAGAAAACTGGCATCTCTTTTCGAGCATGCCTGTGATTTGGGTCCACGTGTTAAATCTTGGATCATAACGATGGACCTTGTTTGTAACTGATAAGATCTTTCCTGTTTTAGCATCACCCCGGGTGCCACTTTCTATTTCCCCACCTAAGACGTAGAGGAAGTTCCCCACCACGCACACACTGTGGTTCTGCACCCTGTCCTGCACCTGTGTGAGAGTTCGCCATTTATGATTGTAAACATCGAAGGCCACCACATCAGTGACGAGCCCCTCACTTGCTGTCCCTCCCCCCAGCAGAATGATCCGAGTTTTCTGGTTCCTCAGCATGGTGGACTTATCCTGCAAGACAGGCTGTTTGAATACATGTGTGTGATAATTTATTGCTTTGATGATCAAGCATTTAATACCTGCTGACAGGGACACTTCTGATTGTGTGTAGGCTTTTCTCAGCTCTTCCACTGGGATGAGACCATACCTTATGTGCTCTAAAAGGATGCTTGCATGATCCAGCCTGGACTTATCCTGCTTCAGCCACAGCAGCACAAGATTCAATAGGCGATCTTCTTTCACCATGGGGAGATCTGGTGATTGAATCACTGCTAGCAAAGACCTGAAGTTCAGCTCAAGAAGTCCTGACAAATCTGACTCCAACAGCTTCCAGACATTATTGATAATGTATTTTTCTGTTGCTGCTAAGGCATCTGGCAGGTAGAACTTCCTGGCCACATTGGCAGAGAAGCAGCAGTTTTCCAAGGCTAAATTGTTAACTAAGTACTGATTGCACAAGCCAATAGCATCAGTCACTTGCAAGTAGCTTGCAGCTTCCAAAGTATCCTCCAGGCTTTCAAAAGAAAGGGGCAGCAAAGATGTGTAAATGAAATCCAGGATGTGCTGGAGACCCGTGGGTGAGACAACTTGTAGATGAATGACGCTGGCTTTAGACTCTTGGGTATAACTTTTGAACATGGCTCGGAAGTAGTCGCTGGAGCATGCCAACAGGGACTTGTGCGCGGGGAACTCGTTTTCTTTCACTTTCAGCAAAATATCGCACAGAAAGCCCTCTGATCTCAGGCTCTGGTACTGTGCGAGCACAGTAGTGCAATGTGCTTTGCAGTAGGACAGGAAGTAGCTCATGGTAGACAATGCAATGCTTTCCGCTTGAGTTATTAGAGCTAAAATGCAATTAGATATTGAAACAGCTGCCTTACTCAGCAGCGATTGCTTGAATGCCCACCAGACCTCCAGCTGTTACAGAAAAGCCCAACCAAAAAAAAAAAAAAAATCAGTCTTTTGCCTGGCATAAGGGGACAGTTAGTAGATTTGTAGTGAATTCAATGCATTCCTTTATAGAAAAAACAGCTGAATGTCATAACAGCTGTAGGATGCTTACTGTTTCTCGTCTCCACAACTTGTGCAAGGATGAAGAGTCCGCGGTTGTGCTTAGCACTTGCTTGGTTGGCCATCAGGTGACAGATGAGGGAGCTAGATGACAATCCCAGTAAATGGCCCTTCGTGTCTGCTCAGCCGCCGCCCCGACTCTTCTTGCTCCACAGGCAGATCAAATTGATCCTCTCTGGCTGCCAGCACGTGTGTCTGAGCAGACCCAGCTGAGAAGGGAGTGCTGGCTTTTCTCCTCTTGTTTGTATTTCAAACTCCAACCAGTTTAGACCTTGCCACCCCTGGGACAGGAACCCCCTTTTCGTCCTCTTTTCGCACTGTCTTGGGAAGCCTCAGCTGAAGATCAAATCAGTTCCCAGGGATTATTATGGCAAGATTTTCTGAGCCTACAAATCTTTCTTCAGCAGGCACTAAGACAACCAAAATACCATGATTAGTCACTGGTTTGATTTGACATGCATTTCTGGGCTGTCTGCTTCACGTGACACCTCCATAACTCACAGCTACCAGAATAGCCACAGGCTCATCCCCTTGTCCCCCTTGCCCAGGAGCCAACCCTGGGCGGGTCCGGGCGGGCGGGCGGAGGAGGTTCCACTGACAGCCACAGCCAAAGCAGCTGACTTGGAATGACCTGGCTGGAAATCACAAGGGTAACACATTCGCACAAAGTGGTGACAAAAATAGATTCCCCCGGTTCGTCCATAATAAACTAAAATCTGTTTATGGAGGAGGCTTTGCATAATTGTGCTCTCAGTTGCCAGCTGAGAACAAACCCGGAACCCCCAGGATGGGCCTGAGCTGTCTTGCTCAGCTTTCTCACTTTCAGTTTGTCCCAATTAGAAGCACTTATATGGGGATTATCCCTGATTTTCACCTGGGCACTCAGGGTCTAATTTCTACCAAGAATAGCAGCTCTGAGCAGGCTATACATTGTGACCTCTTAAAGCTTGCTTTTGTTTTTTTACTTTTACCCCTTCGTAACTGGGTGGAGGTGTTCAGGAATCTCCTCCTGATACCTTTCTTCCCAAATCAAACACCCTGAGGACTTGCAAACCTTGCCAGGGTTGATAAATGCCAGATCATTTCTCTGCATCATGAGCCAGCAGATTTGGGGGCAGAGGAGGATCCTGCAGGACTGAAAGATTTCACCTTTTGCAGAAGTCCAAGGTAAAGCCTTTTTACTGTATTTACTTATATATGACATATGATGTCATGAAATTCTGGCTTACCCCTGTAACTGAGGGGTGTTTGGGAGCTGAGTGGATCCTAATGTGGATCAAGCGTGCCGTGTGACTGTTCTAGTGAGCTTAAACTGTCTTGCTAAGCAGCCTGAGACCTACACATGGTCTGCTCTGTGGGGACAGACTCCAAAAGCATTCTTCTTCATTGCTGTATAGCCCTGAAAATTGATTTCCTGATTGAATCCACTATCATGACATCATAGACCATAAATTAGGATTTTGCTAAAAGATCTTCCCCTTTGCTAGCAAAATGACACGTATGGGCAGTAGTGATGAAGGAGAAAAGGGATGCTTGTTTCTTTATCCCAGTGGTTTTGTCTGCATCCAAGATGGGACAACTCCTGAGATATTTCAGATGTTAGCAAAGCTGTTTTGATGCTTTTTCTGGTTTGGAGGTAGAGATCAGAGACCAGGTAGCTGTGTCACCCCTCAGCAGTCATACAACCTGGTGATGAGAGACTGACCCTTAAGTGTTCCCACTCCAAGAGATACTGCTTTTCCCAGTTTAACCCCATAAGGTACCAGATTTCAAAAACACAAGGTGCAGATAAACCTCCACTGTTTCCGAAGAGCAGGGGGGCCCTGTGCCATCGCAATTTCCCTGGAAGCCCGAGGGATGAGGCAGGAGAGCACAGGGGCTGAGTTTGGGGAGTGTTCCTGCAGCAGTTCTGGCATACAGACCTCCTGGCATCACCTCCTCATCACCAACATCCTCCATCAGCCCCTAACATGTGAAGCCAGGACTGCTCTGAGTTGGGTGGTTGGGATGTGACACAGCCAGGAAGTGATGCACAAATAGGAATGAGGAAACTCCAAAAATAGATTTTTTTAGCAGAGAGGTCTCTGTGGCCCAGGTCAGGTCCTCAGCCTCCCTCACTGTGTGACCTCCCAAGCAGATGTAGTGCCCCAACCCAGAGCATAGCAGAGGTGAGCTGTGTCTGGGCAGGTGGCTGGGGGTCCACCACTGGGAGAGACCCTTGTCACAGGATGCCCATCTGATGCACAGAAACTGATCTGGTGTTCTGCTCTTGAGCCATGTCTAACAGCTCCCCAGCACTGCTAGAATTTGTAGGCTGGTATTCCATAGTAGACTGGATTGAGGACACATAATTAAATCCTACTTCCCCTAGATCCAGATGTACCAGAAAGAGGTCAGATATACTGCTTGGCCAACTGAGAGTATTGCCAGCAGCAGACAATACACACTCCCACACCAAGTGATGCACTCCCAGGCAATGTGCCTTTTCCCCTCCCTCAGCAGGGCCAGGCCAGACACTGATCAACCTTCTGCAAACTTTGCTAGCACATGCAAAGTACCAGCACAGCTCCGACTGAAACTCTGTGATTTCAGAGAGACCAAACGATGCTCAGTCTGAACATGCCTGCCTGTGCCCAGAGTGTTGCTGTGTTAACCAAACTAACCAGTGCATCGCTTGCTTTCCAAATGAATTCCGTGCATGGACTGCCATTTATACAGTTCAGTTCCTGGTGCGGATTTCACTGAACTGATTTAATACCAGTACCAGATAAGCAGGTCCTGTAATTGTATGCAGATTTGCTGTGCTATTCCCTCTCAGACATACTTCATCTTCACGGCAAAATGGCTAATAGAAGTAGTAAGAATCATGATCCTTATAAAGCTGTTTATTTGCCTGGAGATTCTTTTTTTCTTTGGCTTATAATTGAAATAAAGCCCCATCCTTTCCGATCCCTTGCTCTGGAGTGACAAAAAAAAGATTATCATTATCAAAATGCGGTTTCTCCCTGCTCCACTTTTAGGCAGTTAGCCTTGTCTAACTAGGGAGGCTGCTGAGCTGAGACCCTCCTTTGCCAGCAGGCAAATTATCTTCAGGCAGCAGCTCAGGTCTTCAGCACCTTTGGAGGAATATTTAATGTCCATTAGTAAGAGAGCAGACAGTGACTAAACAGCTGACTTACAGATCTCAGCAAGAGATGTGGCATGATGTGGGATACAGTCAAACCATGTTCTTATTCTCCTCAGCTGTAATTTGGAAGAGCAGATCTAATGTTTGACTCACTAGATGGTGCTTAAAATTAGGAAAATATTAGTGTTTCAATGATGTTGGTTTGTTGTGAATAGATAATACATTTTTAATCATGTGCATCATTTAGACTTTAAATTAGACTTAGATTTCAGGCTTTCAGTATATTTTCTGTTGAAATCATTGTTCTGCTACAGTGGGCAGTCTGCGATAAAAAAGAATATTCAGAGTTGTGCTGTGAAAAATGTTGGCTTCCATGTTTACAGGTTTTTTTTTCCTATACAAAGTTGCAAAATGGTCCAAATTGCAATGTCATGTTCAGTTTAATATTACAAGTAGGCCATAAGTTAATAAACAATTCAATTACTATTTCAAATTTTCCCAATAATTTTTTTAAGAGTAAAAATTATAAAAGGCATTGTACCAGTAAAATTAGGCTCATTAGCAACAAGTGGCTTACTGTAAAATATTCATTACAAAAATCCACAGTGGATGATTTCTAGGCTATATTTTGTTCCAAAAGAAATTAGTGGAGTCTGGAGCACAAAAGAGTAAACCCTTCAGATGCTGTGTAATGTACCAGATGAACAAATATAGCAAAAATGAGACAAATGATGAATGTAATAGGGATGATGTAGTATAGGTTTTCTAGAAACTACCAATCAGAAAGAGCATATCGATTCGTCTCATAAAAATCTTTGGACTAGAGTCTATTCTTCATCCTTGAATAATCATTCACAGTAGTATTTGGGTCAGCCCATCTATTTAAAGCAAAGGATGCTCAGCTCAGGAAAACAGTCCTTAAGAATAGTAAGAGGGAGGAATTTTCTTGCAGCAAAAAGCAATGCCTGGCAAGATCTTGTCTCTTTATAAAAGCAAAAGAGAAAGTTACTAGCTTGGATGAGGTGGCCTTAAACCTTGAGGTTTCCGTTTTGGCAGGGGGAGTCTGGGGATGCATGTGGCTTTAAGCACTGTCTGAGTGGTGCCCACAGGACACTATCCCGTTGAGCTCAGGGAGCATGAGAAAATGCATCCCCCAGCCCACTGGGTAAGTCTTCAAACTCCCAACACACTGTATCCATCCATGTACCACCTCAGAGGGGTTTGTGTCTTGGGACAGTGCTGGCAACAAAAGCTTTGTCTGAGTGCAAGCCTCTGTCTGCCACTGGGGAAAGAGAGATTTAGTGTGAGCAGGAGTCAGAGCAGGGCTCCCAGCAAGACCATGTCTGCTAAGCCATGGCTGCGTGGCAGTTTTCTGTGGTTCTGTGGAAAAGAGAAATAAAGGAAGAAATACCATTGGCACACCTGGGTTGGGGGGGCCATATCCTGGTTAGGTTACTGTAGCACTAACTGCACTAGTGCGAGAAAGCATCCTGTGTCAAACTGTGAAAGCCAACATGAAATAACAAACTTTCAACCAGCCACTGCCTCGTTTGTTTCTTCTTCCTTTTTTTTCAGGTTTCCTTTCATTGGCATCCCATGAAGACAGATGTTACATCTCCCATTGTCCTCTCAATGGATTAGATAAGCTTCCTTGGTGAATAAAAAACAAGTTGGGAAAGTTTTTAAATTGGGTTCCAATTTCAGAGCAACTGCAGTGGGATGAGTCAGGCACTGCAGCTGCAGGATAATGAAGGAAAATGTGTATTTTAATAAGCCAGTTTCAGAGCAGGTGTACTAATGGCCTTCACAGATTTCACAGCTGAGGGTGGAGGGCTGCTGAGGGTTCACCTGCTTCTGTGATGGCCAGGAGGCACCAGAGATGCTCTGCATTGAGACCTGGCTTTCTCCTGCTGGGCAGCCAGTGCTGCCTGTGCTGCTGGTGGGGCAGAGAAGGACCTGCAGCCCCTGCCCAGTGGTGCCTTCACTCTGCATCCAGCTTGGGGACAGTCACAGATGCCTGTGGCTGCTACCTCTGCACAGAGGGGACACGTACAGCCCTAGCTGAAGCTGCCCTGCTCATGGGTCACCTCTGCATGTGTGGAAGCCCCCTTGCTACAAAAGGAACATTTCTGACCCCCACACAAGGCTCCTGCCTCCCAAAGACCTGTGGGCTGGTTGAACTAGGTTTCCAAACTTTATTTGCTAATGTACATGTAGTGGCAACAGCTGCAGCTTCAGGCTGTATGGCCATTAATAGCAGGAGAGCTGGGCTTTCCCTTCCCCTTGTGGTTGGATACAACCACCCAGCAGCTCCCACCTCTGCCCCTGCTGCTGATAGCCCAGTCCACCCTGACATGGTTTCCATGGTGATGGATGCATCCAATACAAAATCAGTGTAACTGGGGTAAACACCCTAGGTTTAGGAAAATTATAAGGAGATGGGGACTGGCTCAACATAGTTCAATGCTCTTTTAATGCATTTAACTTGCAATTAGAATGAGGATTAGTTTTTACAGGGATAAACTGGTTTTAAGGAACAACCAGTGCTCTGGGACCACAGAGGAGAAAACACAAATGACGTTTTCTTCTGTTGGGACACTATATAGATGAAGTAAACCTGCAAACTGATGAGAACTCTCTGAAATCAAGGTGCTTTTCTTCTTTCATAAGAAGGATGGTTAGGATTCAGCTCTACCATTCTCTTCCTAATTCACATTCAGTCAAATTCTAACACATAGACTGTTGGTTACCAAAGTAGAGGTTACATTGTGATCAGCTGCTGTTAGTGCTATTACTCTTTGAGAGACTGACAGCCTGATTGATGTTCACACTCAACTGATCACTAAGACTGTTCCTAAAGTCTGCACACTATGTCATCATCATTGTCATCACTGTTAGCAGCAGCAGCACATTACCTGGTGACCTGGAGTCGCTCCCTCCATGATCTGTAACTCTCAGGCTTACCTCTGGGACTGAAATGATTCCACCTGGATCTGCTGATCCTTTTTCATTTGCTCATAAGCTCTCAGGTTTGAGAGTGGGAGAGGACCCAGGCCCTCACACGGAGTGAAGTGCAGCTGGAATGAGCTGCACATGTTGACATGTGCTGAAGGATAAAGGACGGAGGACATACCACTGGGTTGGTAGAGGACTTTTTTTCATTAATGACTCCTGACTGAATAAACCCAAGCTGGAGTGTGTCAAAGACATTGATGGGGTGTGTTTTATTTACACTTCTAATCTTCACGAGTTACTGAACGGTGCGTGAGTCTCACTGATCATTTGTCAGGCTGATTTCAGAAGCAGACCATATGGCAGAAGGTAACTCTGCTCACCAAACAGGAAAAGAGGCATCTCCCTGCACACTAGACACGGTCTTTAAATTCCACTCCTGAAAGAAATGCCTCAGGTAGTTACAGGAACTGGACGGTATATGCCAGGTTTTCTTCCCCAGGCCAGAGTCTTAGCAGACCATGGCTTCATCCCTCTCCCCTCATTCCCTGGTTATCTGGATGCAAACTGGGTATGCATATAAGCCATGGATAGCAGGGAGCCAAATCTCTTATCTCCAGCCCTCTCCATGGGCTAATGTACTCATTTTTTGTTAATTTTTAGTTTAGAGTTACTATACCAACACCAATATAAATAGTGACTTCCTCACAGAAGTGCAAAAGTTTGCCTGCCCAGAAAAAGTCATACGCAAAACAGCTTGAAAGGCTGTAGAGATACTGACTTCTATATTCAGCAAGTTTATTTTGATCTTGTCTGTCTCGAATAAGGATTGACATAAGTGACTGTCAAAGGAAGTGACCATAGGCAGCCCACGCCCCAGCAGTGTGTGCCTGACATGAGAGTGCAGCATCATTTTCCTGCTCCAATAGCGGTCTTCAGGGGACCTCTGGATTTTGCCTGAAGTGGAAAACTCATTGTCCTATGTTAGCCCATCTGTCACACCAAAGAAATGAAACTGTGAAGAGAAAAGTTGAAGAGAAAAGCAGGTGAAGAGGACAGACAGACCTAAAACATGTGAAACCCTTTGGGAGGAAACATAAAGTTTAAAATGTCTAAGAGCAAAACACCTTCCCAACGCTGCAAAGACTTAAGTGTCCATTGGTCTTCCAGGTGGCCCGTCCCTCAAGGGCACTGGGTACCTATGAGCAAAACCACGGGATTCGCATGACATTAGAAGTCAGTAGCCCTTGGATGCATCACTCCAGCCTTGCTGAGGTACCAAGCAATGCAAGCACATGCTCTGCTGAGTAGCACAGGTCAGCCAGAAATGCCCTGTCAGGAGGACTAGCAAAACTCCTCCTGCAGTAAAGAGGCAGTGGCTTTTGGGGTGAGAGTGGGGAACATGCTTCAGCAGGATGCCATGCTTCTTCCAGAAAATCCTGAGTCCTCATACACACAAGTAGTACAGTTGCACCTTCCTTCTCCATTCAAGGAAGCAGCACTAATGTCAAGGAACCTGCTCTGATCCCAACAGTGGTCATGTCAAAGGGGAAGATGCTAATGAGAGTGGTAGTTAAATGAGAAATGTGGTTAGAATGGTGTAAATTTGTGATCCTACCAATGGAAGGGGGAGGAGATTAAAAATAAATATATATGCTTCATTTTCTTTAAAATTACAAGTAATTACATCATTAATATTTCCTGGAGGTCATGCAGTGACAGCAATACAGTAGTTTAAGCCAAAGTTGACTATCTTGACAAGGTGCAACCATGGCTTCGCTTCCCTTCAGCCTCTTTGGGTCTCTCTCTTTTCTGAAATATGGTCCAACAAGCAAGTTATCACAAAGACAATTTCCTTAATTTGCACTGTGCAAATGATAAAACTGATCAGAGGAAACCTGATTTTTAAAAGGTAAATGTGATTATATGTGCAGAGCAGTAGATAATCTCTCTGCCTACAGCTTCATTTAACTCACAGTAACATATAAATATGCTTACAGCCCTGGTTTAAAAAAAATAAAATATTAGCTTCTCAAACAAGACCTGAGACACACTTCCAGCCCACCACTACACAGGGAGACACTGTGCACTGCTAGTATAGTCTTCCATTACACCAGCTAGGCCAAAGCTTTTTAAAAGATATATTGTATTAAGTAAATTCTCCCATACTTCCCAACATCAGCACCCTGACATCATTTCCAGGGTTGGAAAATTACACTGTCTCTAAACAAAACACTTAAGTTGAGGAGATACATTGAAATAGCCATACCCACTCATTTTTGACACACACCAGCTGTACGCGTAAAATAAAAAGCAGTCTGTGCAAACAAACTGCACACCCTCGTATTTCTGCTACTCCTGACTACAGATAAGAGGCTGTAACTTGAAATTATAAAAAGAAAATGAAAGCAATCACCATACAAATCACCTGTCTGATTTTCCCCAAGCAGATTTATTTGCCTTGACAATATAAAATAGCTGTTAGAAGTCTGACAGATCTTCTGCAGGGAGGTATTTTGCAATTTTCTTCAAATGAGCTTTGTGATATAATAAGTATTTTTCAGTTCAAAGTTTACAGAGTTATATGGAAGTAGAGGCTGGATTTGATCCCTTTGAAGCTAATAGAAATTTTGCCATGAGCTCTGGAACAAGAAGAAATGCAACTTAGTATAGAGAAGCTTGGGGAGCTGTCTTACCTTCATTTTTCAGCCTTATATACCAGCTTTTTCACCTGAGATGCAGGATATATTCAATTCCCAATGGTGCTGTTGGAATAGAGGTCATTTTAACAGACCCTTTACAATGGAGCCCCTTATCTGCTATAGAGGACAGTCTGGTGAGTTTATACATACAGCACAATATTTTTAATATGTTAATTCTTGATGTGTGGATATTACATCAGTGGTCTTTGTGGGGTTAGCAAATTCTGCTGAGCAAGGATGGGGAAGGGCAGCGAGAAATCTCAGCTAGATCCTCCCATACTACAGCCTTCGCTGATGCTTTAGGGAGCAGTCTTCAGACACCCACATTATGTGGCTGCCCATGCTGTCCCTACTACTGATTTCACCTGGCTTACTTTAGAAGAAGGATTGTTTCCTACTGCCTCACATTTTGAAAATGTTTAATTAAATGATAAAAAGGTAGTGGGGTTTTTGGGGGTTTTTTTGGTTTTTTTTTAGCTAGGCAGGTAGGGCATTCTCCTGATCTTCCTCATGTTTTCAGAAAAGAGTTAATGGAGACAATACTGGATTTCTACAGCTTCTAGAATGACAACACATTAGCACAACCTCTAGAAAAGAGGTACTGCAGGGAACTTAAGTTCCCGTAGACCATTTGTGTTTTCCCATATATTGAAATTCTCAGCTACAAAAACAAAAAAGAGAATAAATAGGCATAGCTAAGACATCATAAGCAAAAGTGTTCAGGGCATTTTCAAAGTCAGAAAGAGCAGTTAGAGGCCAGGGTCCCTTCAGGCAGCTAAACAATCCTAATGGCTACTGCTCCTCATGATAGTGTCCTTCCTACTTGCTAAAATGCAGTGATTGTGTTATCAAGGTGACACCAAACTGTCCAATTTGATTCAGGACCGTGCTGTGTGCAATGGACACACTGAGTTAGAAAGACTCAGAAAGTGCTGGAAACCACTCCCATGAGGTCACTGTTGTCAATCACTGCAGTCAATAAATCTTTTTGCTCTTAATTGTTTGGGTTTCTCTTAGAAACAAATATTTAACAGCTTCTGGTTTACAGAGTCTTCTAAAGGTCACAAATGCTAGCTCCAAGGGGAGCCAAGCTATTCAACTTTCAACTATTTAACCTTGGCTTCCTGTGCAAGCCTGCACTGCCATAAAAGTAGGCATCACTATGGGACTTATGTGTAAGGATGAAGGGGTAAAGTTCTTCTACACTTGGCCCATTTCAGCACGTTATTTTTAAAAGCTTATGTGTTCAGTGATGAAAATAGATGCTTTCATTCCACTTATCCTTTTGGATGGGTTTAATGTGTTGGATGATAATTCCTTTCTCATTTAATAATTTTGGATGGAGTGAAAAGGATTTTCTTGTGATTATTATTAGTGGTGAAAATTTGTATTAAGAATAAAAAAGGTTCAGGTTTTCCAAAACCACTATAGTCCTTCAGCACCCTTTACAAAACTATATGTAATAACCTATAGCTCCAGAAAAGCTTCAGCTCATCTTAGCTTCTAGTGTCATCTCAACTTTCTAAGACTTTTCAGACAAGAAATGCTTTATCGTTATTTCTTATACCTACCTTTCACTTCATCATGGCCAAAAATCCCAATCAAGAGAATTGCCAGGGAAGCTATAGCCTGATTTTTTGCCTTGAATATCTTCATGCTCTTTTCATTTGAATGACATAATTTCTAGTTATACCAATTGCCTGAATACTCATCTGTGCCCCTTGCTTATAGATAATAAAATGTGTGCTGAGCTTCACTTTCTGCCTGGTGGAGTGGTTTGGGGTTTGACTTTAAACTTTTAGTCATTTATCCTCTTCTTTTTTTTTTCCTTGTTTTGATTTTGGTCTGTTCTCTAGTGGCATTAGAGAAGGTGAAGCTTCACATGACTGGGAACTATTAGTTCTGACTGGAATCCTTTAGCTCTTATTTGAGTTCAGCAAGAATCAGATCACTTTCTTTTAAGACTCCTTATTTTTGTCATCTGACCTAGAAAATCACAAGAGACCAAGGTCCCCACTTCAGAGCCCCCTGAATGTAGGTCAATCATGTCTTGGGAAATACAGGGTTTGCTTTCTCATGTCTGGCACTGAAACGGATAGAGTTGGCATAATTTTCTGACTTGATTGCTCCAGTCAGTATTGTATGTTTTCTGAACAGGCATAACATATAATATCACAAATATATATAACATTTCTGCAGGCCAATAATAACAACTTTAAGTAAGGAAACAGATTTTGACAGTAAAGAAAACAAAAGGCTAGGATAGGTTGCCCAGGGAGGTTGGGAGGTTGCCATCATGGATGGCATCATCTTTAAAGTGTGCTGTAAAGAATATCTTCCTTACAAACCTGCCTGGAATTAGATTTGGAAGCAAGAAGATGGATTAGATGGTGTTTTGAATCCCTCTGAGGGCTGTACTCAAGGATCTTCTGCTTCCAGTGCCTATCACAAAGTCCTCAGAACAAAGTCCTCAGGGCTTGGTGATTCACACAGGTGATTTTCTCAATGAAGGTGCTTTGCTGAAAGACAAAAGCCTTAAATAGGAAAAATCTTGAGATGCCTGCTAGTGTGTGATGCTTTGGAAATCACATAATTGCTCTGTTTGGAAAATTTACTAAGCATGTCAATAAGCTGAAAATGTACAGGACAAAGGGCATCAAAGTGTCTCCCTTAAAGCATTGCCTCTCTTCACAGGAAGGTCAGTGCCCAACATCACTGCTGCTTAAAAAGCTGCCTCCCAGGGATGTCATGACTTGAGCACCTCTGCTGAGATCAATCCATAAAGAAGGCATTTTTAACAACCAACAGGAATAATATGGAAATTAACTCTAGAGCTGGGATGTCAGAGTTGGGGTTTTTTCTGTTTTTTCCATCTGCCTGACGTAAAGTTTAATAAAACTGGTAGTTTTCTATCTTAGGTTAAATTGGTAAGGAAGAAATAGTCCTCTTTCTGAATACTAGTAATTTGCGTTTCTGAATGTGACTTTCCCTTGGTTGTGTCTCCTTGATGAGAAGGAGCAAGGTGTGTAAAATATCAGTAAGCAAAAAAAATCAATAAGCATAACAACAGCCATATTCTTCTGTTTGATTCATCCTGTCCCACACCGAGTTGATAGAGGTGCAGGAGGGAGACCCCCTTGAAGAGCTGGAAGCTGCTCTTGATAAAGGTTCTCCAGATGATGCAACACCAGTGTGACTGCTGGGACACAATGAGCCAAATTCTGGAGGAATAATGGCTCCACATTGACATACATGTGTGTTTCCTGAAATAACCATGCCATCCTGTGAGGCAAAATCCCTTCCTGGTCAAGCAGGACACAATGACTTCGCAACGGAAAACACAGCCATGCTAAAATGCTCTCAGAGGGATGAGACAGTCTCAGATTTGTGGGCAAGGACTATAAATCCTGGGCACCAGACTTTTTCCCCAGAGATGTGAGGAGCTCCCTGAAGGACAGTAAGGCAGGACCAAGCAAGCTGGATGGGGGCACCAGGAGACACCAGACTAGCAGAGCCTGGGTCCTGCTGGAGGGAAAGGGGAGGGGAGGCCCCCAGTCATCTCTCCTGGCCTCTCTGGTCTGCCACCACCCCAGCAGAATAAGGTTTGGGAGGCTGTGGTCCCACTTGATGACTTTCTGAATCAGGCTCCTCCAGAGGTCGTGGTCTGTTGGGGCTCTTTTCCAGGTGGGATTTGGTGGTCCCATAGGCTTTATACAGGGTGCAAAACAGCATAGCTTCTTCTACACCTGCAGATGGCCCGGACATTGGGTTTTGGACAGGAGCATGGCTGCCTTCGGCTGCCTTGCCAGACATGTGGCATAAGGCAGAGCGTGTTCCTCTCCCCTCAAGGGTTAGGGATAGCCCAGACTTGTGTCATGACTATATGAATTTGATGCTGAATGAATGTTCTATTCATCACCACTATGTGGTGCCGTCCAGTACTGTTTTCCCAATCTCCACAAAACTCTTACCCCTTGCACTGCCCCACTTGATTGCTCTTAGTGTGGTCAGTAGCATTTAGTGGAGAAAAAGTCAAAGCAGGGAATAAAGAGGTGGCCTCATTTGGAGGCGTCAGTGCCTGAGTCACTGGGAAGCCATTCAGGCATGAGGACAGCCTGTGAAGGCTTTCAGATCACATGCGTTCATGACATTTAGAAGAGGCAGGTGACCTCATGGGAGATTATCTGGGAGACCTAAATTGGCCATAAAGCGGCATTGGAGGCCTTCATTTATCCTCACTATAACCTTCAGCAATAAAAACAGAGGATGAGCACATGGATGTGCATGCAGGAAGTATTTAAGAAGTGCTGAGAACATTGTGAAAGCCAGATGGCTGGTAAACCATACCCCAGCTCCAGGGACACATGTCTGTCATGGAAAGAGGGAGGAAGAGGACATGATGTACTTCAAAGGGCAGAGGACTTTATTTTTTATTTTTGTGTGTGTGTGTGTGTGTGTGTGCGTGCGTGTTTATTATGTCTTTGTGCCATAAGACATATTAGGATTTGTGATCCTTTCCTAGTTTCTGTAGGAAAGCACAAATTTGGATATTCTCCTGACTCTCATAATTCCAGGTACAGCCACCAGGCCAGGGCCAGACTTGGCAGCAACTGTGATGGCAACCTGCAAGATGGTGAAGTAGAGCCTTGTTTATCCAAACCCCGTCACTTCTTCCATCTCTCACCCAGTGTCTCCAAATCAGCACTTCAGCACACACCAGGACTGTTGGTGGGGAGCAAGGAGTAAGATGGTTTTCTGAAGTTCAGTAACAATAAGTATCCAAAGGGCCTAAGGATTTGTCCTCAAGTCTTTGGCCTCCTCTAAGCATTCATCTGTCATGGTTCAGTCCAGCCCATATCTTTCACCAGCCTGCTCATGTCAAGGCTTGGATTATCAGTCCCCTGTTAGAAGGGAGATCTGTCATGACTCATTACAACCCTGCAAATAGTCAGCTAAGAAAGTACCAGATGAAGAACTGCTGTCTGTATTAGATGAAGATTACTTTTAATAGAAACTATTGCAATACCTGTAAAAAACATTTACTATGGAAGCAGCATCTGCAAGAAAGACAAATCTAATTTCAGTTTCACTGAAAACACAGCAAAGGGTTAGATCACTTTTCACAGTATGACATCCAGACAGAATCAAATTTAATTAGTTACCAGACAAGATTTACCATCCTCCAGTGCTTATGAAACCCACAGTTGGTATCAGGGCCAGAACATTCTCACTTCACTATTGCACTTGCAGTTAGTCACCAGTCTTCTGTAGGATGTCTTTGAAAACATCCACCTCATAGATTACTGCAAAGTAATAGAGTGGGAAGTAGGTGAAACACATGAATAGGTGTGCTTATTTTATAAATGGCTTTAGACTGCTTCCAAAGGCACAGGAAAACTGGGTTTTACCAGGTTTGACTGATCTTATATCCAACCCTTAGTTTTTCTGTCTCTAGAGAGCATTTTGTCTTGGGGCTGCAGTACTTTTTGAGAACTGAAGAACAGGCTTTAGGGGAAGTTTTCTTTGTAATTATTCATGCACCAGTAGTACTAGGCAGCTCATATACCAAAATTAGGATTTTTTTGCCAGGTGCATTATTTAATCTGCAAAAACTCATTCAAATTAAATATGCACACATTAGAGAAACTGAGACTTAGACACAAGGGCAAAAGAATATTGTGTCAATATTTTGCCCCTAAAGCAAAGAAAAGATACAACTATTTTCCTTGGATGGCCTTCTGTGATTCTCTTCTCTCAACATCAATTTTTCATAATAAAAAACAGCCAAAGTGCCAGAATTTTATTACGTCTTCTCATAAATAATTTGCAGACTGGGTGAAACAAGAGATAAATAAAAGTACCTTCTTCATCACCCTTGTGATTGCACTGAGCGTAGTCCTGGTGAGATGCCACTGAACTCAATGAACTGTGTCTCCAGACTGATTTTGGGGGTTCACAGCACGGTTGCATGTAACTACAGATGTTTTGCTGATACAGTAAGTAAAGCAGTACAGTGGGGCCTTGCTTTCACTACCCTTTTTTTTTTTTTTTTACTACTAGCTTACACCACCAGAGAAAAGGCAAAATTGCTAGTTTAGTTTTATAATTCAAGTTAATGCATAAATCCAAGCCTCCAGAGTTTTAAGGCAAGTAACACTATTTGTCTTAGAAATGCCGAAGCAATGCAATGTTTTAATTGAAAATTACTAAACCAGAGAAACCAATGGAAAGACATTCAAACTCACTGAAATTTTTAGGTAGCAGTGATTATTATTTTACCTTTATCTCTACCTCTAAGATAAATGTGTTTGGATTTTTCTGTGGAGATGATTAGAAAAATCATTAGAGTGTGTTTTTGCTCACTGGCCAACAATTAAAAGCCTCTTCCCAAATGTGTTGGGGCATTTCTATCCCATCAGACTAAACCCCTTGCTGTGGGCATCACATGGTAAACATTTCTGTTTTTCTAACAGAACATGTTGCAACCACATAGCAGAGCAGTTTCTCTTAAAGAAATCACTTTTTTTGGCATTAGGACAAAAAAATATTACAGTGCAGAGCACTGAGTAGGGAATTAACAGAAGAAACTCTTCCCCCACCTTATGTGCATGGTGTTTGGTGACACACAGACAGTGCTGTCCCTTTGATTTACTGTCACATCAGCACCATGTGGAGCCCAGAGCACAGGGGTGATGCTGAAATCCAGCTCTTTTGCTTTATTTTATGGGTTCTCCATTAAGCAGGTTAAGGGTTATGGGGTAGAGGGGAGTTTGTCTCTCTGTGGTTCTTTTATGACAGCTATTCGCTTTGATGCAACAATTCCTTTGGCTCCACTGTCTAGGGGTGGCCATGTATCATCTCATTATTGAGGTGTGAGTACCTACCTGTCAGCGAGTTTGGCTCATACTGAAAGAAGTTGCCATGTAACCACCTGAAATAGGCATGATTTTAGCATTCTCTGTTATTATGCACTTCTGTGCTGTCCTTCATTGCAAGACCTCAATCCTTCCCTAAATTTGTGCCAACATCTAACACCTGGGGGACAGAATTTCCCATGCCAGGAGTAGCTGACTGCAGAGTTTCTTGGGGCATCTTTCATTGGTCTATGACTGACAGTCATTGGACTGGCCTGACAGTCAGAACCTTTAATAAGGCTTAAATGAAAGATAACATCACTAGAAAATGATGGTTCAGACCAGCTGTAAACAGTTTGCTAGCTGAGACACAGAGAGCCTTCATAACCTCCTTTTTTTCTAGGTTTTAATTGCTAATTTCTTGTTTTATTAAGGATTTCTTGTAGTTCTGAGATCTAACTCAGGGATCCAACTCCCTGATCCCCACTCCCCTTTAGCTGTCAGGCTCAAGAGAGTCTAAAATTATATATATTTTAAATTTTCGCTTAAAACAAATATGAAGTAAAAATAAGATACCTTTTTGCCCCTGTCTGGCCCCTCCCCACTATCAAGGTGTTTCAGTGGCCCCTGGCGGTATCCCTTCATTTGGGAACAAGAAGTTGAAATCTGGCAAAAGAACACCACTTCTCTGTCAGGGATGGTTTTTTTCATTCACATACACATTCAGATGTGATGCCTGGGATGTGGTCCCAGCACTCCCTATCCCTTGGAATTTACACTATGATGTTTCCTAATTATGAAAAAGGGCAGAAAATGAGGATTTACCTTTCCACTGTTCTCTGAAATGTTAATTTTTTAAGTGAGTAAATAATAAAAACTGAGGCCCTGACTCATCTTACCTTCAATATGCTTTTGGATGAAGGAATTGTGTGTTTTCTCCTTTCTATCACTTCCATACTGGCAGTAGCAATGCAGTCCAATATCAGTAACTGATAATGCAGTGTTGGGGAAAATTGTTCATTTCGATTGAACAGACACATTAATCCCACTGGTATGTAAATGAAAGGTGTTCCTGATGCATTCCATCTCTTTGCACTTCCGTTTCAACCTGCCTTTCAGGGATGTTCACCTCTAAGTAACGCATTAAGGGAAATCAGCCATGAGCATATAAAGATGAAGCAGGAGAGTAACCAATGTGCGTATCACAAATTCAAAGTGAAAAATACAAGAATGTCCTTTTAATTGAGCTACGATGAGTACAGCTCCTTTCCAATGTCCTGTACAAAGCAATGCAAATATGTGAAAACTTAAAATTAAAAAATATTTTCTGTTAGCTTTTGCGTCATCTGATGGAGCAAACAAGAATTGACAAAATTGTAAGTGATATTCAACTTGAAATCTGTTTTCTAACCAGAATAATTATCTTTATTTTATTTGAATTAACAAGAGCCAGGCAGAGAGTTTCAGTGTGTAGAATAGTTTCAATCAGCATTAGAAGAATATTATTAAAAAACAGCTCCTCATATCCCTTTACAGTAAACAACATAAGAGAGACCAAGGAGACACAGTGTATTAAATTTCTCTAACAATAAGATCTCATTTCTAAAAATAGAATATGCATTGAACATCATCTTTTACATACAATCCATATGAAACAAATGTCAAGGGTTAATCATTCTATGTAAGAGTTGCTGTGACCACACATGAATTTTGCCCAGCATCCATATTTTAATGTCCACATTTGATTTGCACTTTTGAAGATTATGATCCTTCAACCTATATTCATGAGCATGTTCCATCAAAGCTGGATGACCTGTTTATTTGAAAAAAGGTTGCAGGTTTTCTGTCAGCTGGTTCACATCTTGTGCTTCCATTGTGTAAAGTAAAGGCAATGCATAAATATTGGAACAACAGTGCATTTTAGATTCTCAAGAAAAATAAACACTTCAGCTCTACAACAAAAGAAGAATTTAGCTAAACTCCCCAGAAAGACCATCCCTTTTAATATATTCATTTCCTTTATTACACATGATACATGATTCCTCTTCTATAAAGAGGAGTATAGAACAGGAAATAAGATGTTACACTACTCATTTATTTTGCATTTTGTCAAGGAATTTTAAAAATCTTTGTCCACATTAACATTTTTCAAAAAGAAAGAAACCAAATTAATTGCAAATAACTATATATTTTTTAAAAGTATTTATTTTACTTTTGCTCAGACTTCAAGTTACACTATTCTCTGTTCTCAGCTTAAAATCGTTCCTGTACACATACACATTCATTGCTAGTTACTGTGGTCTATTTTATTTCAGTAGTACTTTCCTATACTTAACAATATGGACAAGAATAAAGTGTTGATATAAATGTACAGAGAAAATGCTTCCTATGGGATATTGAGCAGTTGGGAAGTTCATAGTCTTCATACAAATATATAAAATATTTCAAATTTATCTCCATTCATCGGAATCCATTTGATTTCACTTGTCAGACCTGTGTGACAAATACAAGACCAGAAATTAATCATTATCAGTGCACTCACACATATTTTCAGATCATGCAGAAAGGCACCTGTAAATTGTGAGGGTGAGTACACTCCCCACACCTGCAATTTTGCTTTTGTTGACTGCACGTGTTTACAACCAAGCTCAAGGAATACAAATATTTGCGATCCAGTAGATTTTTCCACCTGCTCTCCAAATTTCTGTCTGATGAAACTTCATGACTCTGTGAAGAGCTCCAGCCTTTAAAGCCTCAAGCTTTGCGCTTGGAACAGGATAGCTGTGGTCCCTGCCCCATCGCATTGCCCATCTTCCACTCCCCTGCCCCCCCTTGTCTGGCAGAGTGCAGGTGGGCAGGATCCAGCCCTACACGGACCCTGCGTGGGACTCAGCCCCAAGGAAGCCCAGCCACTGCTCCAGCAGGCACAGGAGGCAAATCCTGCCGTGTGGCTCAGCAGTGTGACCATGCTGCAGGGTGTTGGGATGCATCAATTTATAAAAATCAAAATGGTATTCAATTTTACCTGTAAATGCTATTTACTGATATATACATATATGTATATGCATTTTTAATTTTTTTTCAAACTGCTTTGGTTATGCTCATCTCTTGTCTTCTCTGTTCTGCCCATTAGAGTCCATACTGGTAAGTGAGCCTCAGTCTTTGTCTACTGTCCAAACTGAACAGTCCAGATTTTCAGCTTCTCTTCTTTCAATAGTGTATATATTTCTATAACTACTTTTGTTGCAACTGCACTCCTCTCCTATCTGTTCTTTAATTCTCATGACTGACCAGCACTGAGGACAGTATTCTAGAGACAGCAGCAAAGTATTTTTGTGTGGTTTGCATAAATCCCACTTTATTTATTTATATAAAACAAGGTCGAGAGGGGGGAGTGCTAGCTGCTGTCTGGGGAATGATGAGCAATTTCCTTTGACCTGTCTACAGTGACTCTTTCCTGCCTAGTCACAGCTAATTTAAAGCCCAGCATAGGGCCTATTTCTGTTCTCTTTGAAGTTAAGAGATACCAGTGGTTGCTGTTGATATCGGTGGTTCCAGACAGCTCAATACTGAGGAAAACAGGTTTTGCAATTAACTTTCAAAAGATCAGCATATATGCTTAATCAGCTAAGAGGTAAATATTTGGGGTGGAGGAATATCTCTATTTTCAGTGCATTTTATTGGACTCATAAACCTATAACAAGTGTTTAGAAAATAGAGGAAAAAGTCATAGACAGAGAAAAAAAAATGACAACCTTCTACATCTCATGATGTGTTACATAGAGCAAGTTTTTGCTGTGCTTCTGAACACGTGCAGGCTGTGCACGTCTGAACAAATGCTGGAGGGACAGTAAAAAGGTTGAGATTGCTTAGCTTTCAGAGAAACACTTCCCTGGAAAGAGAGGTGCTATTAAGAGAAACCCTGCATTGCTTATACTGACTGCTTGAAAGTGTTGGCAACTTTTGAATAAAGTCAAAAGTTAATTAACTTGTCTTGAAAAAAGTGAAGGGGTGTCATTGTCTACAGTGAAGAGGCCATAAAACCACATGTAGTGCTACTAATGCAATCAAGCAACGTGGCCATCTCATAGCCAGATTCACTAAGGCAGTGAACTCTTCTGTTTCAGCCAAAATTTCCTTCCAGTCAGGTAATTTTGCGTATTTATCTTCCGGATCTCAAAAACAAAATCCAAATTCAAGGCTGTATTTGATGGCTCCCTGGGATACGCACACACATGTAATCCTGTCCTCTATAATTACCACCTGCCTACACACGCCCTCCATGTGCTTCAGCATTCAGGATTATTCTCCTTTCTCCTTCAAACTGTTCTGTGCCTGTTCTGAATATCACAGGGTGGCTGTTTTCAAGTGGTGTGTAGATAAAACATTGCTGGGTATGACTGAACTCGAGTGCTCAAGCGTGGGATCAGGAGAAAGAGTGTTCAGGGCACAGCAGGCACATCTGAGCATAGTGTGGTCCTTGGTGTCACAAGTGTTTTCTGATGCTTCTGCTGAAAGAGGCCAGTGGTAGTTTCTGCCTCCAAAAACATTGTGAGCAGGTTTGTGGTATGATGGACAGCTGTAATTTAGCATTCTGATTTTTAGAACTGCATGATATATTTTTTTTAGGCCTTTCAATCAGATTTAGCATCTTAGACAGCAAGGCTGTGTTTTCTGCAGGTGTCACCCCGGAGGAGACATCTCCCCTTCATGGAAGCTTCATGTTTATCTTCCCCAAGTAGTTTAGCTTTTCCATATTTCCTGAGTTCATAATGCCAGCTGTCCTGTGCTGTGCACCTCAAGCCTCCAAGGATCTTGGTGATACTAAGAAGACGAGTCCAAAGCCCTCGAGTACAAAGAAGATGGAGACAGACTTTCCTCACTGGTACCCAGTGACAGGACAGGAGACAAAAGGCACAAATTGAAATACAGAGAATTTCATCTAGATAGAAAACAAGACATTTTTTACTATCAGCGTGGTCAAACACTGACAAAGGTTGCCCAGAAAGCTTGTGGAAACACCATCCTTAGAGACATTCAAACCCCAAACTGGACATGAGCAAAGACCCTGTCCCGAACAAGGGGTTGGACTGGATGGTTTCCAGGGGTGCTGTCCAGGCTAAAAGGCAGTCTGTAAGTCTGGGAAGAGCTTTTGCCTGTCCCAAGGGAAGCTGTCGTCCTCTCAGAAGGTTCAGAGTGGATTCACGGGCCAGGTGCAAGGTCCCTGCTTGCCCCTACTTAGCCGTGGAACTGTCGGAGAGTTCACAAACTAAAGCAACTAGGTGTTACGTACTGAATTACTTTGTTGCTAATAACCCAAGTAATCTGGCATCTGGCATTACCTTTAGCCACATGCTTCATTTCTTCAAATCCTCCCTTGTCCTTCCTTTGTTTTCTCATAGTTCTCAAACTTTAGCACCCAGATCCCACAGAAATTAATTTTAAAATCACTTAATACCCTTATGACCTCGGGGCTCAAAGGTCCCACCTGGCATCATATCCCAGCCAGCTGAGCAAGCACTTCTCTTCTTCCCCTGTCCCATGACACAGGTCTCTCACTAGGCATTGGATCCACCAAAAGATTTGCTGTTTCCAGTTCTTCCAGTCACAACTGAGACATAGCATCTCTAAGAGCCAAAGGAAAGTTAGTTTTCTTGGAGGTCATGTGCCTACAAGACGAGGTAGTTAGCAGGAGAGGCAAAAAAGACTCAAAAAACTATAGCTCCCTAAAACCCTGCTACTTGCCATCCAAATGCAGAAGCAATAAAATTGCCATGATGGTCAACCTTGCCCCAGTGCTCAGGTGCTGGTGAAAATCAAGCCCACTGTTCTCAAATTTTGTCTAAAGCACGCTGCTTGCAAGCAGTGCTATTTTAACACCTGGTAATAATATTATCTTTCTCTCAGGTATACTCTCTGGCCACTTATAATTGCCACCTGAACTCCCTTTGCAGTCAGTGGACCCTCTATTATCTCACTGTGATGCTCCAACCCACTCAGACCTCCCACTGGCCAGCTCCAGTTCTCTCTGTCCCAGCTCCCAAAGGCACGTTATTTTTAGAGCGTAAACTCCTCCAGAGATCAATGGGAGTCTGTAAACTCAAAAACTGGGTTGCTTATGGTACATTAATAATCCTCACAGTTATGTTCTCTGGTGGTTCTTTCAGCTGCTGCAGCTCTTACCTACCAGCCTCCCTTGCCACTCCAATCAAGCTTATACTGAACAACCATCGGCCTTTTCAAAGAAAACAGAAAAGAATACACTTGACACCAACTGCTTAAATGTTGTCCTGATTAAGGATTTACATAAGCACATGCTTAGAAGCACTTTTGAATCATGGAATTAGAGGGGTTTTCAGTCCTCAAGACCTTTTCCATTTCCCAAGTGAGGATCCGCAGGGCTATGATTGCAGTCAGTGGGATGCCAGTCTTACCTTCTGGAACAAAAAAGGCTGGATCCCTGAGGTTTCTAACCACGGGGAAAAGCAATGGCTACTAGTAATGTAAGTAATGTAAGAAATTATTTAGTTTATGTGTTATTCAACATAGATGCACCTGCAAAAATAAATGTAAATAAATGAATGAACTGCAAAATCTCACTTTTTCTTTTTCAAAATTATAAATTTTAAGGCTGCATCTCCCTTTTATTCCCTGAAAATACACCCAATTGGTTAACAGAAAGCAGGTAAAAGATTTATTCCTAAAAAAGCAACAGTAATTCCAGCTGTCTGTATTTTCTGCTCTTACAGAGCATGCTAGCTGAAAGAAGAAAGGTGAAATGAATCCAGATTTTGGCTGTATCTTCATATATGCAATAAAATGACCACATTAGGTGCTAACAGACCATGCTTGAATGACATGGGCACTAAATACATTTTTGTTATTTATTTCAATAGTTTCCAGCCTTATCTAGTTAACCCTAAGATTCTGTTACAGCATCCTCTTTTGTAAGAAATAACTTTACAAAGGAGAAAACAGACATTAGCACTTCATAGAAGATCTGTCATTATAGCAAGTGCACCAAGGTTCAGTAAATGCCTCCCACTCAACAAGCTTCCAAAGTGAACGACCACATGATGTTTACTCCTCACTAGAACCCATTTATAGATCTCTTACTCACCACTAGCACAGTCATACATGCAACACTTAAAAAGAGGCAGCAAGAAGCACTCGATTTGGGAGCAGACAGGGAGGTTACAGTTGGAGAACTGGCTCTTCTCTTAACACCACCATTTAACCAGGCTCTGAAGTATGGTGTAAATCATCCAAACTCTAAAGATTTCAATAAACTGAAAGTGTTCTTTACATACCATGGGAATTGCACACAGACAACAGGTATGGTTGCTTGAAGAAAATTTTGCACTCTTTGGAAAAATAAATAAAAAGGGTTAAAAAATGCCTCTTCAAAAGTGTAAGTCAGAAATGAAGGTAATGACTTCTTATGGAGTTAGGAGACTCAGGAAAGAGTTTTGTTCCCATGATGTCATCCAGAAGACATCTGGCCATTCCTAGCAAATAGCACACTGGGAATGAAAAGGGTATCGGTTGCAGTAAGGTAAGAAGGGGACAGAGGTCATGAACTTCTGTTAGTCTGGAGCAGAATTAGCCTAGAATTACAAACACACTGATCTTCAGAAGGAAAAACCTGGGCAAAAGGTAAATCCAGGGACATGTCTTCTTTGATTGCTCTAGTGAATTGTCAATGTGAAATAAAGCTAGACTATCTCCTTTGACTCTTTAATTCTCGTACACATCTGGTAAAAGCCTTGACCTTTCTGAGACAGTAAACTGAAGTGCCAAGGGATCTGCTTTAATTCATCTGCCCTCACTTCCCTTCGTTGGGCATCATTTGTTATGATCATCTCCTGTGCAACTGCTTTGACATTTATACCCTATTGGAATCACTGTCCACACAGATGGCAGAAGAAGGAGTAGGAAGTCAAATGTGCCCCAGGTTAACATATTAATACCATGCTGGGGTGCCAGAGAGAGGTTTTAGATTGCAAATGGGAGTTCATCCCTTGACTCCTTCCTAACGGTAACTCGTTGACTAAATGAAAGAGGCTACTTTAAATTAAAATGTGCTTTCTTGCATGTTTTTTGCAAATTATTTCAACACATTTGTTATGTTTCTGTCATGATAAGAAGAGCAATTGTCATATATCTGAGCATCTATCTTTTAAAATGTATTTTCTCTCATGTATATTTTCTGTGCATGGTCCTGAACAGCCTGCTCAAGGTGGCCCTACTTGAGCAGTGAGGTTGGACCAGATGACTTCCAGAGGTCCCTTCCAAACTCAAGTAGTCTGTGTCCCTGTGAAATACTAGGAAGACTAAATAATCTATGCCTTTTACATTTTGGGGGGTTTTATTTTTTTTTGTTTGTTTTTTGGCTCTTTGCCTGCAGTCCATTGAAAAATTTGGAGAAGCAGCTAAAAATAGAGATGTATGTTCCATACACACATGCATGCAGAGTTTCAAAACAAAAAAGGTCATAATTCTTATTCTTTCAAGTTGTCTGACAAAGAATGATAGGTAAAAAAAATATGCATTTTCCACCAAAATGTAAAAAAAAATATTTTTGATAATGAATTTTGCTTATCTTCACCATGAAGAAATTACTTAAAGCCTTATGCTCCCTGTCTCATACATATGTTGTTCCTGTAATTTACATCTGGGTTCAGGCAGTATCCCATGGGAGTTAAGGACAGTTTTGACCCTTTCCACTGCTTGCAGCTCAGCAATGCACACACAAGCTGAGTACTGTGTAACAGCATGTCTAGTCGAATACAACAGACCCTTTTTATTTAAGACAAACAAACAGTCAAGTGAAAGAATTCCTTGTGTTATACTGTTATCAAAATTTCATGTTATCTGCACTGACACAAGGCTTTGTCACCAAAGGAACTTGCAAAAGAGAGACAATTTAGTCCAATGGCTCTGAAATTACAGCTGTCAAACGGAAGTCTTTCGGATCAACATGAATTCTAAATTTTTGTTCTCTGAAAGACCTAATGGCAGTAAAGTCATGATACTTGTCATAGGTTATAGTGCCTTTCTTTTTTTTATTAGTAAGTGGAACCCAGATTTTGTTGACCCAAATGCTGATGTACGTGGTTCCCAGCAGTCTAAGATGTTGCAATTAATAGTAGTTTCAAATGTGAAAAAAATAACTCAAACTTCAATAAATAAAAAAAGATATAAAAAAGCTTTTCCTCTGTAGCATTTTACTAAGCCCTGCTAAGTTCATGCAGGTGTGGGCTTACAATTATTATTCTTTGCAATTAGTTATCACTATAGGGGAAAAAATTGTTCTCACAGTTTAGGTTAAGCCTTTCTCATTCACCTACACAACCTCTGCTTTAAAAAGTATTTGATTTCCAGTGTAGGCATCACTCAAGGTCTTGATCTCCTTTTTAAGGTGTTGTCCTGACCATATGAACAAGTACACCCAAATAATCTGTTCATGAAGCCAGATGACTTAAAGAGCTTAAGTAGAAAAAAATTTATCGCACTGAGATTTGAAAAGGATTTCTTGGACAGTTTAGCTGTACTTTGTTTTCATTCCCCATCATAGCAGACAGTGAAACTTCAGGAACTATAGTTGTAGCAAATTCATCAGTAAGGAAGCCCAGGCCTAATCGCTGATCCTGCAAAGTGCTTATTACCTCCTTCAAGGTGCTACAAATCCTATTGATTTCTCCAATGATATCCTAAACCTCTTGGCAGCTTGCAAGCACAGAGTGAAAAATAGCCAGTAGAAATGCACCTGGGTGGTGGTGCACTGTGGAAGTGAAAAGATATTGCTGGGTCCCCTTATGGACTGGTAATTGAGATGTCTACATGACAAAGATACATACAAAAGGGACCAGGCTAAGCACTATTCGAAATAAAATAAAGATTGGTAAAATATTCAGTACAGAACAAAACCCCCAACAATAAAAATCAACTACTAAGAGAGAAAGTCACAAAAAGCTGTGACATTTAAAACAATGGGACATCTTTGTTGTAGTGAGAGTGGTGAAGGCTCTGTAAGGAGAAACTCATTGATGCAATATGAAATGCTCCTGCTGAGAGTTAATTGCATGACTGGGGTTTCTCAACCAGGATGTGTCTCTGAAAACAAAGTTTCCAGCTAGGAGAAAATGTGTATGGTGGTGAGTGCTCTTGCTGCAGAGACTGCCTGCAGCCAGCACTTGGTAGCCCACCACAGAGATGACTTGGGGAAAATGCCTCATAGGTGTCTGCAGCTACAGTACAAGAGGCAAGAACATAATGACTGCTCCTGCACTGTGTAACCTAAAATAAACATGGTCAAATTATTATAAAGCTAAACTACAGAATTCCTGGATTGTTTTAAAAGTAACTACTGAGAGTGAGGGGCCACGGCCTTTGTGTTGGATCATGAGGTAACCCACTGCAAGCATTACAGCTCCAAAAAGTCAAACCTTCTCATGTCCCACATAGGGCAGCACAAGCAGGCAGACCAAAAGCATTTTGCACTTCTCAAAACCTTGCTGCTCTCATGGCAGTCTCATTCTCTCCAGTGGAAACTTCATCCCACCAGCCTTGCACATGCCTTGGCCAGGCACGTAGCTCACAGAGGCCCACAAACAGCTGCATGGGCAGGCAAACAGCAGGAGCTGTGCCCCCCAGTGAAGGAAGTAATTTCTTGAGGCGTGTCACAGCCTGGTAAATCCTCAGTCAGTAGCTCGGACTACAGAATTTTGTAATGATCTTAATCGTCACTGTCTGCACCAGACCCACAGTATCAAGGGTTTGAAGCTGCTGACCAACAGGTGTTGGAAGTACTTAGAAAGGTTATTTGGGGCAGACAAGGAGCTGGAAATCTAACAAAACAAAGCTTCTTGACAAGATTGCCTGATTTAGTTTTAAAATTTTCATTCATTCTCAGTAAATTGAAAATCCCCAGATGGTCTGTGAAAATTCAGGCCACCCAGTTGTGGTTTTCTAGAAAAATATTTGATTTGGGGAATCTGAAATTTGGAGAAAGGTGATGTTATTTTTACTGGCATTTTTATGGTATGATAAAGGCTCTTTCAGTTGAATCCTTTCAGCAGTCTTATTGCAGTCACTCAAGCAGTGCAATAAAAGCCATTGTAGAGGTGGGCTATAACCTTCAAGATTGTGCTGCCTCATGCCATATAAACTCTAAAATGAATAACCATGCTACATAATTAAATGATGAACAATGATTCTCAAGCTGGTTTATTAGACAACAAAGATCCTGGAGGAAGGCATTGGCCTTGGACTTCTATGCTGGCGCTTAATCTGTGCTAGCTGTCTAATCAAATATTAAAGCTTTACTCTAAATTATGTACAAAACTTTCTCACAAATCTGAATGCAACATAGCACACAGCAAAATGCTGCTGCTGGAAAGGCTGTATGATTTCACACCTGAATGCTCATGTCTTTTGCTATTGTCATGCTGCTGCCACTTAAAACTCCTGATAAGCTGGCATTTTCTCCAGAGACACACACCCAGTGCTAAGCAACACTGCTTGGTATCTGCATGGTTTTCACATACAGAGAAGGGTTTAAAATTATAAATATTTTCTAAATTAAAAAAAAATGGTAAGCAAAAGATTAAGAATTTTTATTTGTAGGGAGTGGTAGAGCTTCAGGGACAAAGGCTGAGGAAAGTGAAATATCTGGCATGCTACTGATTCCTATGGAGTCCTCAAATATGTACCCTCACTAATTGCATTTCTAAGTTGCACTTGGTCTTTGTTGACAGCTGACATTTGTGGAGTACATGGTTTTTCCTTTTCAAAAAACTTGAAGAACTGAATGACAAAAAGTACATATTAAAAATATATTGAGTTGATAAATGACCCATATAAGCATCAGTTAATCAATTAAGATTGAACACAAAACCTAGTAGTGGTTATCCATATTCAAAAATTAAGATATCTGTAGTAAGTTTTCCTTCCCCTGTATTTAAAGTGAGATAGGCTATTTCAGAGACTCACTGGTATGTAGAAAAGATGATTCAGCATTGTTGTGTTAGTTTTGTAACCACACATAATTTTGCAGGTATAAGATGGTATGAGGGAAATAGTTATAAATCATAAAGTTCAGGGAGCACGCTATAAGGCAGACTGTCCGGTATGTAATTCATATGAAATGACAAACACATAAACACTCACCCTTAGCTTCCATGCTGCCTGATTTTTCATTTTTTATCAGGCTCTAATACTCTCTGAAGATTTTTATTTCATTATCCTTAAGAACTCACATATTGTCCAGGATGCCAGCACCGCCATTCATTTTTTATTGCAAATACTTTCCATTTCTCATGCAACTTTAATGGCTGAGGAGAAACGTCTAAGCACTAGGTGTTGACTGGTTAGACTTTCAAAAGCCATGAGTTCAAACCTTGGCAAGGCAGACTGTTGTCTTTCATTTGTCCTTGAAAAAAAAGAGGCATATTTCATGCTGGCTTTAGAAGGGACTATGTTAAAAAAATGTTTTCTTAAACGAAGTCTGACTATGTGTATCCTGAAGGTAATTGATTTTTGGGGTTGTTTCTACATACATAATATGGGATTAAAACTAGATATGTTTATTTCACGACTGCTTATGAATTTCAAATTCCAGGGCAATGAAATCAGAAGGAAACAGCATCTTGGTGTACTGCAAACATGACCTTTCTTCCTTCGGTGAAGCAAAAGGGTGAAATGACAAGAGAATTATCAGGTTGGATAATTGCGGGAGAAAACCGAGTTTGCTTGATTTGTTGCTTCACAGTTGGCATGAGCTGAGGCTGCTGAAATTTATTTAAAATGCAATGAGCTTTTGTACCTTAGAGTATGCCAAGAGTCAAACTGGTCCAACATTCTTCTGATGGAACATTTCTCCGCTGGGAAAGTTTTGTGCTTTGAAAGCGTAACTTTTTATGGAAACATTTCACTTTCAGCGATTCTCCTGATGCAACATGGAACAGGGAGCACTGGCAGTCTGGCCAGTTTCTGATCAGCCTCTGCGCTGGCTCCCCGGCAGCTGGGTCAGAGGCTGGGGCAGCTCATCAGCTTTGGGGGCTTCCAAGGGCCAACAACGTCAGGTCAGCTAAACTTGGAAACGCTAATCCCTACTCAACACTCCAAACACCCAGAAGTTGCCGGAGATACCCAGTTTCTCAAATTCGTGGAGAAATAATTCTGTTTTTAAAACTGTAAATAGTATGTTTTAACCCCAGCTATTCCTGCTTCTTTATAGTTCAGGGCCCATCTCTGCAGCGTAACACAAAATTAGCATGTCCAAACTGGTTCCACTGCCTGCTGCATTTGTCTGCACCTTCCCTCAGGTATATGATGCCAAACACTTTAGTGCTGCCCTTCAAGATTCATTTTGACAAATACAAACTCTACAAATTATACTGTATACCCAATCTCCCCCAGACTCAAAGACTGGCCCTTGAGAATTTAGATACTATTTTTCAAAAAATCAAATAAATATTCTATTCATTGAATGTTCTTCTTGGTGATTTGACCATGAGGGTTCATTGCTCTCCATTTTTTGTCTGCACCTCAAAATAAGTTTTTAAATATCCCACAATGAAGGGGTCTGAAACCAAGCCCCATACAGATGGTAAGTGCTACTCACACATATTACAATAATAATGCAACCCTATTCAGCCCACAGCATTTTCTAGTACACAATAAGACACAATTCACAACACAAAAATTTGAGACAAAGGAAAGAACAGGGAAATTACAACTCAGTTATATTGGGTATAATAAGGAGCAGACTTGCAATAGGAGCTGCTTGGCTACTGACACACAACAAAGACTACTATTTTCATGCAGCAGGCTTCCTGAGCCCTCTCAGGGCAGTATTTTGAAAGCATTTAGCCGATTAAACATGCAAACCCCCTAGGAGTTAGGTACTTAACATTTCTTTGGGAATCCGATGAGATACCTAACTGCAGCTTTGCAGAGCTTAAAGTATTTTAGAAGCCTGCCCTCTAGTTTCTCTTAAGAGTTACTGCCACGATGCAGTATTTATAGATATGTTTTGACTGGGATTTATCTCACTGTAAGAGGTATTTCCCCCTTTTTTCCACCCCCCCAAAAAAAACCCCCCAAACTTAATCCACACAAGATCTCAACAATCCACAGCGCACAGTGCAAATAGATTCATCATTAACACTTTGGGCAGTGTTCTCTACTAGAATCATGATATAAGTAGAATTGACAAAATCCCCATGATTTCATTCAAAAACCAGTGCTTTGGGAAAAAAAAATTATTAATGGCAAAGCCAGTGGTCACAAGAAGACAAATGACTGCCAGAAAAGACTCTTTTGCATTTTTAGCACTTCACATTGCTGAAGAAGCTGCATGACACACGTTACTATTGAGAAGTGGCTCGGGGAAGTAAAAAAGAACATTTCTGTGGTAGCCAGGGAAACCCAGAAGGGCAGCAGCATGGCCTGTTTCTGCTATTAGAGTGAAAGGGAAAAAATGCAGCAGTGTAATTTCTACAAATCCTTTTTGTGCAAAGGGCCTCCTGCCCCTCGACACGCTGCCGCAGCAACTGGGGAAGGGCGACATCCTGCAGACGCTCCCCTGCTGCTGCCTGGTGTGCTCCCCGCTTTACAACTGATCTGCAATTGAAGTTACAAAGAGAATCACCCCACTTTGCTCCTAGTGAGGACTTTGTCGGGATCCAGGTTTGTTTGGAAGCCTCAGCAAAGGGATGTAGCTCTGCTGTCATTTCTGCTCTTTCAGGATTTGTCAGGGATTTCACGAGCACTCAGGTAGCTCGAAGCTCTGGGAGGCAACCGGCTCTGCTCTGTGCTGCTCTGCAACTAAAAGCGAAGATGTGCCCAGAGATCTCAGCCAGCTGAAGTGACATTTAGTGGTCCTCGCTGGGCTACAAAGGCAGGGGAGGTTTTTTCTCCTCAACTGAGAGGCTGCTATGGAGCCATGTGGCTCATCACTGTAGTACAGATCCACTGCAGGGAAAAGGGTGGGCAGCATGGGGGGGTCGGGGCTGGGGCAAGCCAAGTGCTGCTGAACTTGAAGCAATACCTATCCCTAAGCTCTCTCAGACTGATTTCTTTGTTCTTAATGCATTAGCAGCAAGCTCTGTGATCTTGGAGACGCTAAGAAGGGGCTCCTTTCTAGGCAAGAAAACAGAAATCTCAGCTGTCTCTATTTGGGCAGCAATATCCAATTTATTCATCATGAATTCTGCCTGTTCTGCCACCTTACTCAGTCTACACTGCAAATAGCCTGCATTTGACTCCCTGTGCTAGTTACGGTTTCTAAAAATGCTACTTTCTCCTGGTCATATGGCTTCTTCCCAACAGAATTCATAATGTATGAGTGAGTGTTGTTACATATAAATATAGCGTACATCTGATATGCCTACAGATAATATCACAGCACGATTGAACCATGATTAATCATGGTACTGTGCATCCACCTGTTTTCTTTCAATATAACTCTGGCATGTGCAATAAAAAGAGGTCCTGAGACAATGGTGACATCCCTGCAAATATAGTTACAGATGAGATGGAAGCTGGCTATGGTTTTATTTTCAGTCTATTCAAATGAAGACTGAGAGGAGTCTGTGCACTTTGCAGATACTTTTCCTGAAATATTTAGCACTTCATATGAAGCAAAATACATTGAAAAAAATACAGCAAAGGGGAGGAAAAAGAAGGGTGGTAAGAAAGTCCTTTCAAACTCAAAACCCAGCATAGTCTTTCCATAGTCCGCATTCTCTGCAGCCTCTTCTGAATATTTAACACTCTCCTCTTAGGTTTTGTGGTCTTTTTTTGTGGCTTAGGTATTTGTGACCGTCCTAGATTTTGTGGAGAGGTCTTAATCAGCTTGGAAAATTTGACAGCCATCTTGTACATAACTCAGATGATCTCTTAAGAGACAGAAAAGCATGAAGGCAAAGCATCATACACAGGCTGCTAATTTAACTTGACATGTAATAGTAAACTGTATATTCTGACATCTGGTCCATGCAGGATATGCTTAATCCCTCACATTACCTTGCTTCTTCAAAGCTACTGCAGGTAGTGTGGTCATTTGTCTCTGCCTATTGTCAAGTTGTTTAAGATTTGATACACACAGCTACAATACACAAGGTTCTTTCCCATCAGTAACCAGTATGTATTTACAGTAAACATTATGTATTTACATACATGCATACACACATATGTTTATATTTGGTGTATATATACATATGCATGTTGTGTTTATAGCATTTTATCATTAGAGTTTCAAAGGTAAGCCCTTCTTTTCCCATGGAATAGATAGATTTCTTCAAAACCGTAAATGAAGACGTTACAGCATATTGCTGTACAATACAAGTACAAGACTGTACTGTTAATACTTGATTTGCAATCTGTAACAGGCAAGCATTTTAAATGAGTTATTAGAATGAGTGGAAGACATGTGGGAGAACTAAACTTTCCCATGGCACCCTGTTTCAAAACACAAGATTGTTTTCGACTAAACAAACTGAAAACAAATAAATATGTTTCAACAGAGAAATAGAAGGCAAAGGTGAGAGGAATCACCTGCTGTTTAAAAAAAAAAACCAAGGCACTCAAGACCAATTATATTTTGGTTTTAAATTTGTACCCACGTGATCTACAGATTCTGTGGAAAAGATTTCTTTTGCTTAGCTCTGCAGAAAGGCACCTCTCCAAACATGCACGTAGCAGCTCCTGCCAGAGCACTTGCACAGTTGTACCAGCAGAAGTCCTGGATCTGACTGCAGAAAGACACAGAGTCCCATACAATCTTAACAAAGAACTACATGCAACTTGAATATTCAAATTTGGAGTGGAATTTTGAGATGCTATGAAGTGATTTAGGAGCATAGTTCCCACTGAGCAGCATAAGGGTTGTGCTCAGTACTGAAGGACAGAGTCCCAGCAATTTGGATGCCTAAAGTGCAAAAGGGATGCAAGTTATTTAGTCCAAAACTGTGATCCTTAAAACCATGATCCAGCTACACCATAAGCTCAAACTGTGGGCATGCCCATCTACAAATACCTGAGTTTAGATAAACCTGTTCATCTGAGTACCAGGGACACATGTAACCCTGAGCAGCACCCAGAAACTTGGTGGGTTCCCACAGAGACCTCTCCCTCAGCACCTACCTAATTGCATCAGACTTCGCACAAGAACACAGCAGCAGCCACCCTCCCTTCTTTTAAAGCACAGCTTGAGGAAACTGTTGCTACACTAATTAGCCTTTAGACATGGTACACAGCAATCCACAGGATAAGCACACGGAAGCAAGTTTCCTTATTGCCAGCTGAGCTCCACATTGCTAAGCTGCCATCAGGCTCACTTGTCTACAGATTAATTTTAATTCATTTCTGCACAGCAGCCGAGCTTGAGCTCAAAGTCTACAAAGGGCCCCCCTGCCAAGGTATTCTGCAGCCTCCAGGGAAGCAAGAATTGTGGGGTTTAATCCTTTTGAGGCGCAGAAGGACCTGACTTGCTTTATTCATGCTTCCTGGCTGGGTATGGGTGATAATCACTGAGCCAAAGCAGAATGTGCCGGTGGCCCCTCCCTTCTCTTGCATGTTTGCAAATTTTTCTTCTTGATTTTTAAAAAACTAGCAGTGAATCTGGAAAAGACAGTTCACACTTTAAATGCAGAGTGAGGGGAAATGTCTTCTGGCTTTATGCAGGGCAAGGATGAAGCCCCAGGGAAGAAAATCGGATTGTTTTCAATTTGTTTCTGTTAGCTGTATCTAAACAGCTCTTCACACAAGCTTCACCATAACATCTGCAGAAGTGGTTCAAGGATTCTTAACAGTGCTTGCAGCACCATCTTCTTGAGACAGCAGAAGTGTGGGTTTCTGCAGGGCAGAAGATTTCTGAAGGAACCTGTGTCATCAGAGATACTGAGGACTATGGGTGAGACAGGGCTCTCCCTACCTCCATTTTCCTCTCTCTCTAACTTGGTATGTCTCTTTACAACCAATTTCCTCTTGGGAGGAACAAGAACTTGTCCCTGAGCAATGCTAGAGCACCCTGAAAGGGAAAGAAAATGCTGGCCTTCATCCAGCCCTTGGGACACAGCAGAAGGCAGTGCCATAGGCTGTGGGCCATCTATTCTCCGCTCCTGTCTGCCTGCCCTCAGGGTTTGAGCCACTTCAACTCCCCTCTTCAGTGGTGAAGCCAGCCATGCAGTAGGTGTTGGACACAAAGTAGAGTCCAGGCAGTTGTACCCACTGCTAGATCATTCAAGAGGACACCTTTGTGATAAAGAGAGGCACTGGGAGACACAGAGATGTAGTGCCTCTCTGAGGCAGATGAGAACACGGCAGTGCAAGGATGGCTACCTGGAGCTGCCTGCATCGTTTCCTTCAACATGTATCTGATCCCTGTGCTGTTAATAATATCCCAGACACTGCCGAGGGATGTGAATGAATGCTCCGTTGGTTCAAGGTACACTAATACTGTTGCATGTGGCTTTCATACCATGGGTTTGCCATGATGAAAATGGCTAGATGCCAACACTCACTGCAGGTAGGGCCCCAAGGAATTTGCTTTGCTGAAGGATGGCCAATCTTTAGCTCAAAAATGAGGTTTTTAGCCTCAGGTCAGCACAAGCTTCTCTGAGAGCCAGTCTTCACTCACCTCAAAGGTGTTTATTAAAGTAAGGCATTGAAGAAGTTGGAACTAATTGCTCTATTTGTCATCCTGCCTTAGGGAAACAGTTTTCTTTAATTTCAACCAAACTGCAAATAACTTCACACTTGGACACAATCCAGCAAGCTACTGCTTGTCAACTGAGCTGTGATGTTCAGCCAGGTTCGAGCTCTTGTTCTCTACACTTGTGAAGCAGAACATGAACATCTTCATTGAGGTTTCCACAGTTTTTCATAAGCTTTGAAGCATGCACGTGCTCAGCAGTGGCTCAGGTGTTGTCTACTTATGTGTTAAATTGTAGTAACTGGACAGACAACACATAGCTGCAGAACTGATTTGCCCCAGAAGTAATTCATCAAATATGTGATAGCACAACTACTCTGTGACAGAATAAAAATTTAAAAAGCATATAAAAAGCAGAAAGTTATGCCATACTGCATTATTGCCTCATTTGTTATTTTTTTTCATGAAGGGCTTAAACTGGAAAAAGAGTACATGTGTGATATACCCATCTGAACTCGCCTTTCAGCAAAATGGACTGAAAACCTGAAAATATGTCTCTTGTTTTTGCAGACAGAGCTCTCATTTTCTTGAGAACTAAAAGGGAGAGAGATTACATTTTCTTCCAAAATAAATGCTTTTATTCAAGTCCTAAAGAGACAGATCAATTCAACTATTTTCAGACAAAGCCACAAAACCAAGGAAATTGAGAAATTCAAAAGTAAAAGGTTTGACATTCTTCATTAAGCATTTAATGAAGATCTGAAATCCTTCATTAGCACAGGACATACTCTATCCTGGTCTTTAACATTCTTTGAGACATATACTGCACTCAAGAACAGTATGATTTGCAAACACAGAAAAAACTGGAAGTTTGCTTTTCACTGTATCCTGCCTGTTTCAGCTCAAATATTTGGTTTCAAGTCTTCGGATATGAATTTTCTTTCATTTCAGTACATACTTTGTGTTGGTTTCATCTTTTATATAAAGGCAGCACCTTTCAAAGCTTTGAAACAGCACCATCTAGTTATTGTCATCATCCCTCCCTCAGAACAGGAGCAGTTTGGCTTTGGGGGAAGCTTTTTGTTCTTTGATGTTTCCTCAGTAAAAGCAATTTTGCCAGTCCTGCTCTCTCTCTTTGTGCACACCAATGTTTCTGCAGCTGCTGTTGTTAAAATGCACTGCTAGGGCAGCGGGCATAGACCAGTCAGCCTGCTTCTCCCGGGGTTCATTTGCTAGGAAGCAGGGCAAGTACAGCCATCACCCTCTTCTTCCCCAAGTGCATTCATGGCCACAGCTATTATTTGCTCCGAGATTACATTTCTATGCCCTGAAAGGCTCTGTAAGGCCATGTGGGAGTAACAGCAATTTTAAGACAAGGTTCGCTCCAAGGCAACAAACAAGAGCAAAGACCCAGGAGAGCTGAAAGCTGAAGGACTCAATTTATGTTTTTTATCCATTGAATAACCGAATTATTAAATTAAAAGCAATACTACATCAACTTTACCAAAGTGGGGGAGTAAGTTCTGAAGATCAAGACTGAGAGTTTTGTTTTGCTTTTATTGAATCCATGCCTGTACATGGACCTCAGTTATTTGTGGTCAGAAACAAATGCAGCCATACCACTAAATTGCGGGAGAGAAAACCAGACTCTATACTTGTTCCTAAGTTCAAGTAAAGGTTAGTTTAGCTGAGTTTCCTTTTAGCTAGCTACAACCTGCAGAAAATCAAATTTGAAAAATAAATTATGAACAACACTGAGAGTAAAACTAATACATATTCCTGCATAAATATTCATTTATGCTCTGTGCTTTGTTCTCTTAGTACATGGAAATACAGTGTATTTGAGACTGCTGCAGCAAATCAAAGGGAAATTAGGGGGTTAAAACAGCAGCAGATAGGGACAGCAAAAACCAATAACATCTGCATCATAATATTTCCTCAGTAGTGTTGTTGATGGGGTGATTGATGTTGGAATCACTGTTGTAGGTAGAGCTCACCTACATACAAAGCTCTACCTAAATACGGTGAGCTCTACCATTATACAATGTCATATTCAGAAGGAATTTCCAAAGAAGCGTGAAACAGAGGTAGTCTTGGCACTAAAAGAGTGACGGTTTTTAAAACAAGGCGCACAAGGAGCAATCTGGTGGCTGAAGCAGGTGTAATCCTAAGTACAAAGCAGGGCTCATGACACTTGTAGATGCTCTGCTCCCAGAGAGGGGCCGCAAGGCTCATGTCACATTGAGCCAGCTCTGCAAGAGATGACAAAGTACGGAGATACAGAAATTCATGTGGTTCCTGAGCACAAGACTGTGAAAACATAATTAGGTAGTCTTCTATCAAATGAAATGTATAAAAAGTATAAAACAAAATGATGAGGCACTAAATTTAGAAGAAAATCTGTTTGATTATCACATCAGAGCTGTGATATTTCAGATCATACTGTCAGCTTAATTGGCTACAATTTATGTAGATTTGATAAAACTATCTGAGCTGTTACGAACGTGGGAAGTCACACTTCATGTATTCAAAAGCAGTTAGCCTTTTCACTCTGATGGAGGCACTTGAAAACCTTTGTGCTGAACACATTTTGAACTGTGTAAGGTTAGAACGATTGGAACTGTTTATTATTTTGGGTTTCTGATGATGCCGGTGCCCCAGGCATACCTAACACTGGCAGGAGAGTTCCCAGGAACAGAGAAACAGCATTGCTCTCATCTCACTCATAACTCTTTACAGTGATCAGTATGATTATGTTCCTGCTCTCCAAACAGTTTCTAATGCTGGTGGTTCCCTGGTTACAAGTAATTCTACATAGCTTTGTATGCATGTGGTTCAGGGTAAATGTCATTTAAGTCACAGGACCTCTAAATACTTGGACACAGCAAATAACTGAAGTTTTAGGGATTCCTGATATCCTGTTCTGAGACTTCCAAGAGGAATACATTCCAGTGGCCCATGTTGTTTGATGTTGCAGCTCATTCATACTAACTAATATATCTAGCAGAGTCAAGCAAGAAAATACCCTGCTGACTGTATTCCATCTTCACACTTCACTGATCCCTCCACACCTGGTATCTTCAGAAAGTTGCTTCCCCTTCTGAGGCCCTTTTGAGGGATGTCACCCCAGAAATTGCATCTAACTGAGGGAACTGACTGCAAAGTTCAGTGTTTACAAAAATCTGCCATGAACAGCACTGATGGAAACATAAGGGTTACCATATAAAAGAGACTAACAACAAAAGTTCAGGACCAAGGAATCAACAGAATGACCACAAGAAAGCAGTTATTAAATAGCAGTGTTTTTTTTTTTTTTTTATGATAATTCTCAGCTTTCTAACAAGATTCTTGGAACTTTCTTCCAGAAACGGTTCTCACTTGAGAATGGAACAGAGATTTGTGGGGCCACGTTGCTAGCATGGGAAGGATTTTGTTACTTTATGGGCATTAATGTTTCAAAGGGAGAAGCTCAATGAAAACATTTCTTCTATATGTGTGTAGAGGCCTGTTCAGCTCCATACGTCTGCAAACTCTCTTGCATGTGACGACGGAAGAGCAGCAAGTAACATGCTCATGTTCTAAAAATTAATAGAGACTTTGAGTTACTACTTTTTCACTTGTCTCAGTAATTAAAAATATCTGCTTGAAGGTACAGTTTAGAAATATTTTTTTTTGCATATTTTATATTTTGAAAAAATACAAGCATCTGTTCTTGTAGTTTGCTTTGCTTTTTCAGTGTTTGTTTTGAAGTTATTAGTCAGTTTTCAAAACCACAAAACAAAATCTCTTCCTAACTGGTTTGTGTAGAAGCATTTGTTGTTCATAAGAATATGCCCTGTTCTTTCCTCAGCAAAACCCATCTCCTAACACATGCATTCAAACTATCTAAGACATCTAGAAAGCAGACCCTCTCCAGTGTGTTTCTCTCATCACTTCCACCATTCAATGAGAGAACCAGAAGGAAATCTCTACCTGACTTGCAAAGGCCAGAGGAATGAGGTGCTGGGGGCACTCTATCATCGTGTGAATGATAGAGATTCTCAAATTGTGACAGACAGCTGCAGGACACATTGGAGGCAATTGTGCTGGTTTTGGCTGGGGTGGAGTTAATTTTCTGCACAGTGACTGGCATGGGGCTAACTTTAGGATTTGTGCTGAAAACTGTGTTGATAATATAGAGATGGTTTCACTCTTGATGAGCAGTGCTTAAACAGAGCCAAGGCCTTTTCTGCTTTTCTTACCACCACTCTGGCAAGCAATTTGGAGGTGAATGGGAAACTGGAAGGAGATACAGTCAGGACAGCTGACCCCAACAGACCAAAGGAATATTCCAGACCATATGACATCATGCTCATTATATTAAGTTGGGGGAAGAAGGAGGGGGACATTTGTAGTGTCTTCCCTAGGAATTGTTATGCATGTTCTCCTGGAGATGCCTGCCCATGGGAAGCAGTGAATGAATTCTATGTTT
>JAWWMP010000001.1:104231582-104243551 GCA_035047865.1 Dendrocincla tyrannina
ACTGGAAGGAGATACAGTCAGGACAGCTGACCCCAACAGACCAAAGGAATATTCCAGACCATATGACATCATGCTCAGTATATTAAGTTGGGGGAAGAAGGAGGAAGGTGGGGGACATTTGGAGTGTTGTAGTTTGTCTTCCCTAGGAATTGTTATGCATGTTCTCCTGGAGATGCCTGCCCATGGGAAGCAGTGAATGAATTCTATGTTTGCTTTGCTTGCATGCATGACTTTTGCTTTCCCTGTTAAGCTGTCTTGATCTCAACCCACAAGGTTTCCCATTTTTACCCTTTCGATTCTCTCCCCCCTGCAGTGGTGGGGGAGCAAGTGAGTGCCTATGTGGTACTTGGTGGCTGGCTCAGGTTAAACCACAACAACTAAATTTTTTTATTCTGAACACAGCAATTCTGGGAAACAAACCGTGAATAACTTTTTTTGCTCAAGGAGATAACAGAACTCCAAAGTTTCCTCCTATATTAAATTATGTCTTGGAGATTCCAGTTTTCTCTTTGAAAAGAAATTTCTAGCTCTTCTGTTTGAAAGTCTGAAAGCATGTTATAAGTAGACTCAAAAAAATCTGGAAGGCACACCAAAAGAGTCTTAAACATGCTGTTAAAAATATCCTATGCACCCTCAACTGTCTGGATTCTTAGGACAGCTTTACAAACTGAAGAAATTATCTACCAAGACTGATGGCTGGCCATGAAATCCACAAGTGCTGTTAACCTGGGTGTTCTGAACTGAAGATAGCAGTACAGTAGGAAAACATGGATGGAAAAGAATGGACAAGAAGTGCTTTGAAATTAACATAGGCCATACTGTGAGTGGGTCTGGAGATGGCCCATCACTGGGCACCACTGAAAAGAGCCTGGCTCTGTCCTCTTTGCACTCTGCCTTTACATACTTCTATACTCTAATGAGACCTCCCCAAGCCACCTCTGACTTTGGCAGAAGGGTCCTGCACAAATTCTTGCGACACACCCTCCTCCTTTACCCCATAGTTTCCACTCCAGTTAAGGAAATGTTACCTCCTGACCTACCTTGGCATCTTCTGGATGCAGGATTCCCTCCTCTCACACAAGGTCTAGTTTGGACTTAATCAAATGAACACATTTTCCTAAAACTGTGTGATCCTTTCAAGAGCTCACAGCACATCAGAATTGCTCTACAAGCAAAACACTGTTGTGTTTCTGGAGGAAAAGGCAATACCCTTGTTTATAACTGTACAGCAGCTTAAGTGTATCCTTCAGGCCCACGTGAGCACAGGAATAAGAGGTGATCACTAAACTGTGTCAGAGCAGTGACACCGGAAGAGGTAAAGGGCTCTGTTAACTGAGATGCAGCTTCGGAGCAGTATGTAGCATGAAACTGTAATTAAAATCCTTAGTACTTAGGAGACAAAGCTACAATGTGCATTTTTAACCCAGGGTAATTGACAATTTTTTTTTTGTAAATAATCAATAGCAACACCAAGGAACATCTTGTGTGTATGGGTATAAGAGCTCTATTCCCTAAGGAATTTCTTTTGTTCCCCAAGTGACACCAATCTCAGAGGCTGCTCTGCTGACAAGATTTCTTATTTTATGCTGGGCAGGATTTCCAGTATGTTCCAGAGGAGCTAATGCTGCAAGCAATGCAGAGGCTAAGCTGCCCTGGGAAGATTTTGCTAGATGTATAGTCTTCAACAATCAAAATACAACTCCCTTGCTTATATAACCTGACAACAGAACTACCTTCTGCAATCAAAACACCCTTCCCCAGTAGAGTTCCAGGCAAATACAACAGTTTATCTCCAAGTACCAGCTGCATGTGAGAAACCGTCTCATCGATGTTGTGATAGGGATGCTGACAATCCCTTTCTCCAAACACAGCCACAACACAGTGCTGGGAGTGCTGCCCAAATGCCCACAACAGACTGTTTGGTAACTTCAAGGTAGTAAATTTCCCTTTTAGCCTTTTGAAAAGGTCCTTCAGTAAGTACAAAAAGCTCCTTCAAGAGGAAAAGACTAGACCCCTTTAGCTGAACATTTAGGTCCTCTGATACCAAAGTCCAGCATTCAAACTCCATGGCCCTTCATGATGAAAAGTCTTGCTACACAGCTCCCCCACACTTCAGGACACAAAAGGTGAAGGAGTACAGAATGAGGAATGAACATGAGTTGCAGAAGTAGCTGGCTGAAGTTAGATACATTCTCAGGTGAAATGCCAGTTTGTGCTCAGGCCCATTTTCAGGTACAATCACCATACTAGTTATCACAACACTCAGGAATAAATCTTAGCCATAGCAGGCTCAATTTTTCACAAATTAAATGCTTCCTATAATTATTTACTTAATAGGATTTATTTTTAGCATGCGATATTTTGTTACTATTTTATTTTGCACATGCTTCACTCCAGTGCATGTAGAGATGAGCAGGTGTGAAGAGAGCAGCAAAAAAAATTGTAGGTGGAGAAAAGGGAAATGAATCACAACTCAGGTTGTATATTAAAATGAGCTGCATCTGAAACATCATCTACAGGTCTGTGTAAGGAAGAAAAAAAAAACACACATTATGACAAAGCAAAGTATGCTAATTATTTAATTATAGATGATAGACCAGCATCAGGGGATGACTACAGGAATATCTTAACTGAGAAGCACTTGATGACCTTCAGTGGATCCAGCGTCATGATACCTGACTGATTATATCCCTCCCACAAACTGTTAGACTCACAACTATGATCTTAGTAAGTCTATTAATATTTCCTAATTTGGAGAAGAGTAATACCAAAGATATTTAATAGAAGTGACTCCAAAGTCATGTAGGAATGGGTTTGTAAATAATGAGACAACCTCCTGCTTTGCAGGTTTCTTATTTTTGCTGCTGGTTTTGCACTCTTAAACTGAGCAAAACACACGGATCGAAATTAAAACAAAATTAATCATCTTGCCCTGAAATTTACTGAAACTATCCCATGATATATGACAATAGTAGCAGGTAAAGTTGGAAATAACTACTGTAATTGTAAAAGCTTTGGAATTATTGAATGTTAATGTATACTTATGATATTTTTATGGTATCGTATTATAGGATCACAGAATAATGGAAATTATCCAGAGTATTTGGAGTTTCTCTAAGTAGGTATTTTCTACAGAGTACCACATGAAATATAAAAATAATATTAAAGGGAAATCACTCAATAGTGAATATTTGAGAATACTATAGCACTGATGTGAGAGAGAATTAATTTCCAAACTGTGAAAACAAAAGAACACCCTCATTAATAAGTACACACTCTGCACCAGCATGTTCTATTGATCAGTCAGTTTACTATTCTTTAGAGAGCATCACACCCAAAGGATGACCTGTAACCCCTGCTTGGAGATGGAGCAAAGTTTCAGGCAGATGTGAGTGTGGATTTCTTGCAAATAATCTTCACTGGATTGGCATGGTCAGTCATTAAATAATTCTGTGATTACATCTCATTTTATGCAAGGCTGCAGGTCATGACTAAAACACCTGAACTGATGAATGTCCTCTTATAGGGGGTGATCCTTAGGTTTAGTATCATTCAAGGCTGCTAGATGTGGCACGTGATTGATTCACATCTCAATTTTATGTAGAACTCATGCACATGTTTAGTTCTGCACAGCATCCAAACCCAAACTCCCAGGCTCCAGTGAGTACTGTGTCTGCAATTCTTTTAGAAACTAAGTTTTCACATTTGATCTGTGACTGCAATTCCCAAAATCCAGAAATCTCTATCACTGTTAGAACCAGATAAACTGTACATCAAAAAAAGGATGGAGGCAGAAATGACTTCATAATAACCTCACCACTTTCAAGATGGCCTTTACTTTGCTGACCTTTCTGTAAAAATCTCCTCTTTAGAGTGAACCTCTGTGCATGCCTCAAATGTTTCCCAAAGATTCTCTGTAAGCTAATTACTAAAAAAATGTTCTAAATGTTGAAAATAGCAATCATCTGAGAATAAACATGGGTTAAATTTATATCCAAATACCTCTTACAGAAAAAAACCTCTTTAAAGTCTCACATTAAAACTCACATTTCTTTGGGCAGTGCTCTAGTGCAATGACTACAATATCATATTTTGCAAAATATTAATTTTTCTTTTCCCAAGTTTTCTGAAGAAAAAGACTGCATCGTTTCTTTAAAGTAACAGGAACATTATGACACAGCAGGGTAAAAGCAAGAAACCACTAAGCACTCTTGCCTTTCAAATGGTATATTTATGCTGTACATAAAAAATAAGTTAATGATGTGGTGCACATTGGGCAATTCACCCAGATTGTATGCCATTTCTTTTAAGATTGCTTATGCTTAGCGCTTCTGCATTTCCAGAACCCTTTTCCACTGCTGCTTTCGTCTGTTCTTCATTTCTGTTTCTGTGCAGCAAATTGCAGATGATGTTCTTCTATTCAACTTAGCTCCTCTGCCTCTCTTCACGATAAATAGGATCTGTCAGTCAATACACAAAACTGGCAATTGAGGTGACTAATATGTGACACAACTCTTTTTTTCTTACTCTAGCCAGGGTATCAGGTTCAAAATGTAAAACAAAGGCTTATGGGCCTTGTTTGAAATCAAACGGAAATTATTCTCAAATTGGTGCTGGAGTGTTGAATATCTCCCTTTTAATAAAATAATCATAGAATGGTTTGAGTTGGAAGGGACTTTTGAAGATCATCTAGTCCAACCCCCCTGCAATGAATAGATGTCTTGCACTTGACCAGGTTGCTCAGAGCCTCTTTTAGCCTGACCTTGAATATTTATAGGGATGGGACATCTACCAACTCTCAGGGCAACCTGGTCCAGTGTTCCACCTCCTCATTGTAAAAAATTTCCTTATATCTAATCTGAATCTAATCTCCTTAAGTTTAACACCATTACCTCTTGTCCTACTGCAACAGGACCTACAAAAATCTGTCCCCATCTTTTTTATAAGTGGCCTTTAACTACTGAAAGGCCAAAATGAGGTCTCCCCAGAGCCTTCTTTTCTTCAGGCTGAACAACCCCCTCTCTCAGATTGTCTTCACTGGAGTGATACTCCATCCCGCTGATCAACTTTGCAGCCCTTCTCTGGACCCAATCCAACAGGTCCACCTCATTCCTATGGCAGAGGCCACAGGGCTGAATGCAGTAGTCTGGGTGTGGTCTCACCACTGCGGAGAAACCCCTCCCTCAACCTGCTAGTCATGCTGATTTTCATAGAATCAACTGGGTTGGAAGAGACCTCCGAGATAATCAAGTCCATGTGGGACATGGTTGGTTTTCCAGGCTTCAAGTACACATTGCCAGGTCTTGTCCAACTTCTCATCCACCGATATCCCCAAGTCCTTCTCCTCAGGGCTGCTCTCAATGCATTCCTTGTTCAGCCTGTATTGATTCCAGGTATTTGCCCAGACCCACATACAGGATCTTGCACTTGGCCTTGTTGAACTTATGAGGTTTCACGGGCCCACTTCTTGAGCTTGACCAACACCCTCCATGTGCCATCCTGCCCTTCAGGTGTGTCAGCTGCACTTCTCTGCTTGGTGTTAGCTGCAAATGTGCTGAGGGTGCACTTTATCCCAGTCTGTGCTCACTGATGATGATATTAAAAGGTACTGGTCCTAGTACTTACCCCTGAGAGACACCACTCATCACAGATCTCCATCCATTGACCAAAGTAAGTACAAGCTGTGAGTTTGGTCATAGATCAGTGGCTCAATCCATAGGTGCCTGATGGTCCCTACTGGTGTTCATCCACCACTTCAGAGGAGCACAGATCTCCCCAACATCCAATCTCATATTTCCAAGCCTGATATACATACACAGCAAGTCCTCAGGTGCCACAAATAGCACTGGGTATGTTTGTGTAATCAGATACATGGAGTCATAAGCATGTCAATTTTGAATTATATAAATACATTTATATCTAATAAATAATGTTCCAAAGGAGCTTTTAAAAAATGCTGACATGCCTGTCCACCACTGCGGTAAATTTATTTGCATTGTAAAATATCTAATTGTAATTAGATTGTACAAATACAAGTCATATATTTAGCAAAAGTGAAACCTGTGCACGTGAAGCAAGATGTTATTTTAAAACTGACTTCAATATTCCTAATACACTGAACTCCTAATATGTTGAATAAACTATTTGTTAGGCCATTTGATGGGTGCCATATATCATTGGATATAGTCTTCAATATGATCTATGTTTGAAATAACAGGGAATATCAAGGATTATGACTTCTTATATTTTGTCTTTGAACTATGGGGTGGGACTCCAGGTGCACTGAAGTAATCAGAAAGCCATGTTTTTACATAAAGAGGTTTCTGGATCAGCCTGCTTTTCCTAGAGCCATGCAAAAACCCCCTCTTTTACTCACCCGCGTCTTCCAGCTACTGTTCAGCTTTGGGGACAAATTTCAGCTCACTCCTTATATTCTGAATCTCTGATAAGTTGACAGCAGGACCTGGAAGTTTCTTAGCTCCTGGGAGATGTTTCTTGTCTTTCTCCTCCTCTGTCAAAGCAGGAACACTCTGCACAAAAGGACACCAGTGATATTACTGCTGCAATAGCAATCTCTTGAGCATGAGCACAGGTCAGTTCTTTGAGAAACAGGAAAGGATGTCTTTATACTAAAGGCAATCCCAGTGGAAATTGAGGGGAGAAGGAGGTGGGAATGGCAGGAAGAGATAGGTTATTTGGTTGGTTGTTGTCTAAAATAATTCTAAAAAGAATAGAAGGTTCTCAGTGTAGAGAAACATGGATCTTTTGGTAGATGGATAAGAATTTACAGTGTCAGACCATTAGTGACAAACAACTGAGTGAAGCATCAAAAGCAACTCCAAGTCCTTTGTATTTTAGAAGGCAAAAAGCAGAAGCAGCACTTTTATAATCCAATTTTGTAGAGAGTTTCACTGTTGCCAGACAGTTGGAGAGGAAAATCATCATGCACTTCTGCAGCTCTGGAGAAGAGCTATCACAGTAGGTTATGGACCTCAAAAGCTACGTGCAAGCTCAGCATGAATCGAAGTTTAATTTTTCTGAACCTTGGTTGCAAGACCAGAAGGGGTTTTGCCATTTTATTTTTGAATTAGGGTAGTACCTTATGGCTATTTTGCTGACACTGTAAAAATAAAGGTTAAATAACAGCACTTACACAATAGTGAGCAACTCAGCTAATTTCCTGATGAACCACAGTATTTTAGCCCTCAGTACTTCCTCAGCTGTACTCTTGCTTCTGGGTGAGTAGAACATGCATTTTAGGCAATTTCTATTCTAGAAAGAGAAATGTTTTCAAATAGTAGCTTTCCAGTAGGGAGTGAAGGTTGTTCCAGCCCATTCATATTTTATAAAGCTGATAAAAGGGGAGAATCATGTAGAATTAGAAAATAATTTGTATTTTACTGAAAATAATTTAATGATTAAAGTATCTTTTCTTTTTTGATTACTCTGTGAATGTCCTACTGGGACTGGCTCTTTGGAGTTAAATCACTATTTAGACTTATTAACTACTCTTTTTGAAAATGTATTGACTGTGAACAATCAATTCTTACTATTTAACTTCATTTTTAAAATTGCAAACTTCTCTGTCAAATATTATTGGGCAGTAAACCCCTCCTTTTTCTGCTGACCAATAGACTACATGCTAATTAGGAAGAAGGTTTTTTGCAATGTCAAGTAGCAAATAAACAAGGTATTTTAGAAAACTGAGGTTTTCTTCCTATCTGATCTTCAAGAACTTCCTTAAGATCACTATATATATAAGAAAATTATGTAAGTAACAATTACATAGCTTGGCTTGATAAACTTGTATTATTTTTTCTCACATTTTAGCCAATACACTACTAGCTAATACAAGATAATACTAATAACCTTGCATTTTGGTTTCTGCTTGATAATTTTAAATCCCAGCCAGTAATTCAGCCACAGATAGGATATGTACCGTCTGACATCTAGCTTAATGATCTAACATCCTGAAACAGTAGCAAAGCGCAGCAGGAGAACAAGTAAATTGATACAGAAGCTGTTAGGAAGGATGTACAAATTGTATCAGTAGTCCAAGATGCCAAGAGCTTGTGTTGTCCCCTTTGACAGTTTTCTCGCCCAACTAGCTAATCTGGATAATCAGAGGAAACCACCATTCCACTCAACCACGTAGTTCTTATTATAAATCGCAGATATTACGTTAAAAATACCATTTCAAGTCATGTGCAATACCATTCCTCCTATAGAACAAATGGTACAAGCTTTGGCCATGTTTTGGAGACTTTGCACCTCATAAGTTGCTGTCAGCTTTCTCTTCTAACCTCAGGGGTGTGCTACCTATGACTGCACCCCTCCCTATATCACCCATTCCACGTGCAATGCACAGCTGAGATGAGATTTTGGCCTCCAGTTCTATGGAAGGAGGTATGAAGAGTGACTTAGATATACAAGAGTTGACAAATACAAATATGGAAATGCTCTGACTGAAGAAGCTATTTTGTGACATTCCCACCCTCCATTTCTTTCCACATTAACATGCCTGCTCCACTGTCCTTCAAAAATCACATTCCCATCTGTACTCCACGGTCCCTTTGAGTAAGAGTCATATTCCTCTCATCTCCTTTGCCAAGCCCTTAGAAAATAGTGGAAAATACTATGCATTGTTAGGGAAAATTGTATTTGTCTAAAACTGTTCTGAAAAATCATGAGCTGTACTGCAAAACTTAACGAGATGAGAAAACTGAAAAGACAAGTCCACTAGTTGCATTTATATTTTTTCCCTATTACAAGATCCGTTTCTGTAGTTTTTATCCCATTGGTTTGGTTGAATATTGCCTACAAAACCTGTGCCAAGAATTTTCATTCTATAATGTCTCTCATATATAGTATTCATGTACCTGAGAAGCAAAGTAACATTTGATTAGTAAACCAGATGTAATTATCAGCACCGGCAATTTATTTCTCAAACACCACCAGAATTCACACATGCTATATTAGTTTCTGCTTAGTAACATACACTCCTTCACCAGTTTCGTTACTGCAGAGAGAATATGCTTTCATTTCTTTCCAGAGGAGAAAGCCACAATATATGTTCAAGGTCTTTTTGTATGTTTGTTTCTTTTAAATCTTCTTAAGAGCTAGTTCTCTGTAAACAGAGTACTATTTAAATCAAAAGATGTGGAAATTCAGGGAAAAAAATATCTGCCTGAAAAGGAAGAATTAGCTTTTATATAACTAAACCTGACCATTTGAAGTGCCCAAGTCAGAAGGAGCTAATGATTTGTTCAAAACTAATTCGGCTGCTTCTTGCCTGGAGCTGAATCACCAGCAGTGTCACAGCGTGCCTGGGGAGCAGTGGCTGTCCCCTCCCTCCTGCCCATCACAGCTCTGCTCTGCGTGAGGACAAGACTCCCTCCTGCCACAACAGCTTTGCTTTGCCTGCATGGCAGCAAGTCCACCCAAACAAGTCCTGTCAGAGACACCCTGGATGTATGGAGTCGATTGGAGCCTTTCCTGCCCTTGGCTCTGAGGAGCATCAGCAGCTCTGGCCCAGCAGGACCAGCCTTCAGATGGGGATTACAAATCCAAGTGAAGTCAAGTGGCCAGAAAGACAGAAGCACCAACCTTTAGCTGACTTTTCCCTTGTTTGGAATTATCTACCATTACCTTTTTTTCCCACTATTGGTTTTAGTCCTCATTTCTAATAAAAATTAATGATAAATAAGATGTTTTAATATAAATAAGAAATAGGATATCTGTGTTTAATCATAACCTTTGTGATCAATGTTAGTTAATGTATAAATTGGATTTTATAGTCAAAACTCTGTGTTAAATGCTCCCTGTAAAATATAAGCATGAAAACACAGAATTCAGCCTAAAATGGAGTATTCTCACCCCTGGGCAAGTAAATGGGTTAAAATTTTCTGGTTTAACTCGCAAGTGTCTTCACATTCAATTTCTCCTTGATGATAAACATTCCAAAAAGAACCATGTTTGAAAAGCTGTTCCAATATTGTTAAGCTGTAACAATAAATCACACCACAGGGCAGCAGATAGTAGCATATTCTTCCAAAGCCTCGCTATAACTTTTCTTGCTGTATCCCATCAACTCCCATCTAGACAAATACCTCTGGTGAAATCCTGGATCTCTTTCCTGATGGCAGATATCATCCTGCTGTTGAAGCACATCTACTCACCTTTGAAACAGTTTAAATTCTGATAGGTGCCTTGGCACCAAAACCAGAAGTGTATATATGTGAGGTATTTAGTCAGTGGCCATTTATTCCCCTGAATGATCAGTGCATGTTCAGCTGTGGTACCTAAGATTGGTACACAGAGGTATAAGAATGATTTAAAGGCTTTCTTCCATTTTATGGCAGGGAGTCTCCTGGGAGAAAAAATTCAAAAAACCTTTTTTGCTTACCTCCTCCATTTCTTCAGGTGTAAGTTCTTTTCTTTTATGAGGGTGGCCTGCACCAGGTCGAAATGCTCCCATTGGGATGTTAATATTAGCCTGTGAGAAGGAAATTGCAATACATATGATAATGACTGATAAATAAATATGCAACTGGTAAATGGCAAAACTCAAAGGATTGGGACAAGAGACATTATCGTGCTTTCCAAGCACTTATGTCTTCAATGTATGCATCATCACACCACTCCTGTGGGAATGAGAAGTGCTTTCATCTCCATTTTAAAGACAGCAAGTGAAAAAACAAAGCTACCTAGAAAGCTTTTGAAGTTCTGCATTTTAGCCTAATGCTTCCTGATTCCATTGGACTTTAAATGAGTACTAGACACCAAAGTGTTTTTAGGCACCTAGGTCTGCTTCGATTTGGTCAAGGTCAAACAGAAAGTGAGTGTCAAAAGCAACATTTAAATGCAAATCACCCAAATCCTACAATACCACCCAAACCACTGTACCACTCTCCCTTTTCCAGTGACACCAGCTTTCACCTCATTTGATCACAGGTAGTTTGGAAGGAAAGCCTGCCCTGAGTCAGCTTAAGCCACAAGTGTTTAAAACGGGATTTTACCAACAAAATTTACCCCTGGATGCTACAAACTGCAAATAGGTGAACCAGCTCCAACACTGGGCAGACCACTTAGTCCCTGGCTTTAGCAAACTCCCTCCAGAATGATACCCACACAACTGCATCAATCTGACTTTCCATCTGGGGCAGAAAACTGGTAGCCATAACATAATTGGTGCTGACAATAGATACCTTAAAAGCGAAGATTTTTTCGAAAAGAATGGCACAAAACAACTCTTAGGAAAGATCAGCTGAAATGTATCCATTTCCCAATGTGACCCAGTCCAGATTATTTTAAAAGTCAAATGGCATGATCAACTAAATGAACAATTTATACCTACTCTTATCTCGTGATCTCAGAAGAGAAGCTGTTCCTAGGAAATGTCATCAAAATATCATGACTCCCACTGGTAAAACCAGAGGGTGAATTGGTAATGTTACAGAGTGGAAACAGAGAACCTTCTAACAGTGAGCTGTGTTCTTGCAGTCTGACTGATTTGCATTAAATGAAGATAAATAATACCATCCTTCTGTTCAAATCATGGTTTTGCCGATCATGCCCCAGTTGGTCAACCACAGGAAAGCAGCCCACTTTTGTTCAGTAACAAGTGTTCTGACAGCTGTAATCAAATGCCAAGCAAACTAAGAATCAGTTTGCCAAGAAATAAGCACCTTTCCCTGTATTCTACTTCCCTGTTTCCTATTATCTTACTTAGGCAAGTGATAACTGCTGGTTCAGTGGGACCGCCAAATATCTGCAGGGTCACGTAGTTTATAGACAACTTGATACTTGTTTCACAAAGCTTTTACACTGAGCATTAGTTTAGATATTGTGAAACCTTTCACCTGCACTTTGTAAGTTCCCAGGAGACAGGGCATTTTCAGCCTCATGGTTCTTAACCTATTATTTCATTTACAGGTGGAAACCCCCCCTCCCCCCCCCCCCAGCTTTGC
>JAWWMP010000001.1:104243651-104323497 GCA_035047865.1 Dendrocincla tyrannina
ATTATTTCATTTACATGGGGAAACCCCCCCTCCCCCCCCCCCCATCTTTGCGATTTTTAATTTTAAGATCTCCTCCACCAAGCTCTGGTACCTCCAGGCAGCTTCTTTTTTTGGAATGTGAAACTTTGCTGCACTTTACATCTAGCATGGTCATAAAAGTCTGCAGAGTTGAAACTTTAAGAGCTATGTCTCATTTTGGTGCCATCCTGAACTTGGACATTTCTTCCCCTTGGAGTCAATCAAAGCAGAAGCCAGCCTCCCATGGCACACCACAACCCTTTCATTTCCTACTGTGACTGACAGACCAACTGTGACTAAAATGGTTCAGGAAACAAAAATGAACCACTAAGTCCCAGACTGTTAATTAAATTAAATAAACCACTCTTTGGTCTGCTTCAGCACTTTCACAGTAATCTGTGTCACACAAAAGCAGTTTGTACTATTTTATCTGCAATAAGGGCACTCACATCAGAGTTGGGGCAAGACATACACAGTCATGACGTATTAACTTGGTAAAATCTCCTTTAAGACATAATTAAACACTGTCTGCATCTGATAACACATACTATAAATTAAAATATTTCTAGTATGAAATGAAAACATGACTTATTTCCAAACAGTTCCTGGCCAGAGGTACCAAAGTCCTGAGCTGTAAATCTCCCTGTTAATCCAATGCCTCCCCTGTCCCACAGATGAGTGGCTGTAGAATGGAGCTGGCTAAATTCTGTACCTCAGTGTAATCTGCAAGGACTGTGTTGTGCTGCAATCAGCACAAGTTTGTAATTTTGTTTTTAAAATATGTTTTAAGGTTTTTGTCACCTGTCAGCTGGGATGGTGATGTGAGCCTCAGGGATCTCTCCTTTGCCTGCTTCTCATCCACTAAAATGCTAAACAGGAAATTTTCTGTTCCAAACTCCTGAAATCCTGAATTGTAATTGTTTTAGACAGACTTGCTAGGTGTCATTGTTATTTTTAAACATACTAATTATGGAAATTATTGGGTTTGCCTCTTCCTTTGTTTTTGGAAAGTGACTACCATATTTTGGATGTCATTGCAGTTTTTGTAATGAGTAGGTATGTGTCCTAATGTACTTTACTAAGGTCTTTCTGAACAGACCAAAGGAAAAATATCTGTAAGCATGACATACAACATATATTGCTGGTTTGAATCGATTGAACTGATATTTAAAGAAATTTTTTTGTGTTCTTTCTGTTTAATAGATACAGGGTATTCTGGTTAGGATACAGCTTATGCAGCCACGCATGAGTTGAGGACTGCTATGCATAAGTTCTTCACAGCATCACAGCCATTCCTAACTATCCAGATGGATGACTGAATAAGCTAGAAAGACACTTCAGTATAAATATATTTAATTTAAAAAAAAAAAAAAAGAGAAAGGGAGGAACTGCAGAGAAAAGTGAATGTAATTCAGAAAAAAACACCCTAAGCAAAACAAAACAAACAAAAAAAAAACCACCCACAAAACCCGAAAACAAAACAACAAAAAAACCCAAACACAAACCCCCAAACAAAAAGAAAACCAAAAAACAAAAAACCAGGAATCCCCTCATCCTTACTTCTGGGGATAGCAAAGAATGGTATTTGAAGATAGAATAATTTTCAGCCAGAGCTGTACACAGCGTTTTACACATGGAGAAGGGAAGGTCAGCAATTAATGTTACCAGTAATTAATAGTACGTTGGTCCTCTATTGCCCCAAACACGTGAACCATTTGCTGCCTTTAACTCTCACACATCTGTATTTAGCGGCTTTTGGCAAGTAAAAGTTTCTGTGTACATCTCATACAGTCAGAGAGAAGCGAAAGTACCACAAAATACTTCAGTTAGTAAGGTGGCATTGCACTTCCATGGCTACAACATGATGTATATTCTCCAGAGCATATCAGTCCTATTACGATAGCACACACAAGCAAAGGATCATAATATATGAATCACAACGTATAACAGCAATGTGACATTTTGAGTCATGATTCTTGGAGTGCTCAAAGTTTAATAGGCATTGATTCAAGTGCAAGTCTCCCTACTGGAGCCACATCTGACATAATGTTTAATAGATATATTTTCTCATGATTCAAATTACCTTTGCAAAAATTAGAGTTTCTTAAAATATTAAACTTATTATTTAAACTTAATGCACTTTTAAAATGAACAATATAGAAGCACTGGTTACATTTAGAAGTTGGAAAGCCATCATAAAAATAAAAGCAGTTTATCACCATTTCTTTAAGAAAAAAAAAGTAAATGAAATTCCTTCCTTAAAAATATTTGGATCTGCCTATGGAACTTAAATGTAAAATGTAAATACTTCTGAACTATAAAATACCTGTATTTTTTCATTAATCATACAAACATTTCTACAGTTAGGATAAAAGAGGGATGAAAATTGAAACTGAGTGAAATCAAAATTCCGGCAAAATGGCAAAATTCCTGTAATTTCAACTGAATTAGAGTACAGTAATTTGCAGTCGATGATGATAAAGAGAAAAGGCATTTTTACAATGCCTTGCAATTCCAGCGTGCTGCCTAGCCACTGGGTAATTAATCTTGATACTCCAACCCATTGAATTAGTATTATCTCAAGGAAAAAAAATTCCATTTTGTGCTTCTTATGCAGGGGAACCTGGACTCATAAAATTTCATTGGAAGTGCATTTTACAAAGTACATGACAATTCTGTAAGATCCTTCAGTTCAGGAAATATTTTAGCCTTTTGACAAGAATCATTGACAGCATGAGCTAAATACATTTTTCATGATGATACTTCATGATGACGGTATAATTCTCCAGCTGTTTCTTTTACAAGTATGCAACAGCCAACTTTATCCTTATAAATATATACCATTTGAGTAGGTATGTGTTAGAGAAGAATCTTTTGAATTAAAAGATCACCTTTTCTCTCATTTTACTCTAGTTTTTAAATAAAATACTTCTTAAACAAAAACTGGAAGTTGTGGAGTTTTTTCTAAAGGAATGCAGACATGAAGAATTGCACACCAGCTATGCTTTCTTTTTAGCCTATAATTCTTTCAGCATTGCATTAATTTTGTGAAAAATCTAATAGTTGCAAGAATGACTTTTACTTGAAATGCTGATCAGTTACACAGACGTATCACCGTGTTTTTCTCAGCTGATCCACCAACAGCATAACCTAACACTGGAAGGACTGTGCAAACAAGTGATCAACGAACCTACCTGATCCAGTTTTTATGAGCTCAGATCAAAAGATGCTCTTCAGGTCGCACTTTGTCACTGCTTTCATATCTACTGAGCTTTTCACTTTAACCGAATAATCCCCAGTTAGCACACCTATGGTGCTCTGTCTGAGTAAAAATGCAGTTTGCCAAGCAATGGAGGTTGAGATTTATTATTTTATTATATTAGAAACATAAATACTGCCTCTTACCTGAATGGCTTTGACATGTGACGCTGGTTGTTTTGACATTTTTAAGACAGAGGCTTATCCCTGCAAGCAAAATGGGAAAGTGTTACAGGCTCTGACATTCTGATAGCTAAGGGAGATAAGCTAGAACTTAACCCATGCTGCCTCTTGACAGGCATCCATTTCATCTGCCCAGCTCCTGTTTCCATCTCAGTTTCCAAGTTGCTTAGTTATTCCTTCTGAAGATCAGAAGGAGACAGAACACCTGAGCTTCTCCAATTAATCTTTCATAGCCACAAATGAAGCTATCTCTTTCACATTAAAAACAATAATGAGTAGAGATAAGGAATCTCTCAAACCTTAACAGTATTGTAAAATGAGTAATATCTAAGGGAAGCATTTGAGGATAAACAATGTATAATTATCTCTGTCACGGTATGTATGTGGGAATTACTAGAACTTTCAGTTTAAGCTTTCTTTCAAATAAAGCATAACTTGTTAGAAAACATTGATAAATCCAGACATAACCATTTTCTGGCTCTCAAAACCTTGCAAAACTCTACTGCCTGTGGACTGAGAATGATCAAGATGGTCAGACGGAAAAGTTCTCTTTGACAATTTCTAGTGCACAAAGTAGTCTCTCTCCAAAGTTTTAGATCATAGATTCACCAACTTGCTTCAGCAATAAGTTAAAAAATAACAGATTTTCCCATATAATGTTATGCAGGTTGAGAAATATGGACTGATGAAGTATTAATATACAATAACAAAAGGAAATACACCAAAGTAAAAAGCAAGAATTTTTATTAGCACATTATTTGAAACGTCATCTTAGCCTTTTAGTCTTTCACTGAGAATTAAGATTTTAACTAGACTAGACCTTCATCAAAGTCTGGTTATTTAACCACTATAATACAAAGTAGGATAGTAATACTAAAAGTTGAGAAATTAATTCACCAGAGAACTCACTGATCACAAACAAATTACAGCATATTTCTGATTATATTTAACATGAGATAGGAAAAGAAGTAATGAGAATAGTAATAATTGACATAGGAGAGGTAGTAGAAATATACTGAAAAATTAAGTGTCAAAGATTTGGGTACTCCAAAGAGTAGAACTGTCCCATAAGGCAGTACCAAAAAAAGGTATAGATGAGTTGTAGGTTGGCTTCAACTTGGAATATCAGCCTGAATTTGTATCACTGAGGCTTCATGGAAGACGTGCTCTTGCATATTCTCACATTGGCTTTAAATCTGTGTACGATGCTGAGCAGAATTAAAAGTAAAAATGACCTGCCGTTAGAGGTCTCCCTCTGGTCACACTCTCAGCTGCAAAGAGTGCTGTCCATGCCAACAGTGTTCAGTCATCTTTATAAAGAGCTTTGGGTTGACACTGCTTCTACTAAATTAATAAATCAGAAAAAAAATCCCACTGGGCAATATACAAACAGCATTCTTCCAGTGGATTTTAGGTTGTGGTTTTACATATACAATCTTAAAATCAGAGGTAGTTTTAAAAACTTCAGAATTCACTTTAGGGGATGAAATCTTGGCCAGTGAAATTCATGAAAAAATTTGAACAGATTTTGAAAACACAAAAGGATTTGCTACACTCTCTCTCCTTTCTTTTTGAAAATCTTTAATATGTATAGAAATAACTCTTCTGTTAAACAGTGACTGTATTCCAAAATAAACACAAAACAATCCCCCAGTTTATTGGGAAGATAAGACTCATAAAACAGAAAATTTAATTAATTTTCCTTATCATCTTCTCCTCTTTCTCATCAAAATGACAAATGGAAACAAAAGCACAGGAAAATAACACAAAACATTTTAAAACACAGTGGATCTACTTCCCAAACATTGTCACAAGGGAATTCAAGCTAAGAGCTACTTCTTCATCTTGGACACCCGTGCATTGCAAAAAGCCATCAGTTCACACCTCTCAGGCCTCCTAAAGATAAACGGCAAGGATTAAAACTGAATTTCAGCTTTAAAACAAGCACAGCGTTAGTGCTCCTCAGCGAGGTGCTCTGGGTTCACAAGCAGTCAGTGTTCGAAAGGACTGCAATCAGACACCGGTTCCTAAAGAGGGATGCATGATACAATTGTGTAGGACTGTTTTTGGAGGAGGTGATTTTCCTACCAGATCGTGCTGTCCTCATTACCACCAGAGAAATCAGGACAACAGCTCAGTACTGAGTAAAAATAGATCAACTTTTCTGGCTCTTTCCCCTTCCCTACCTTCCCTGAGTTTCCTTACTGAGCAATACTGACCATCAACCACAGGGAAATAAACCTTAGGTTTATTAACAGATGCAGCCATTATAGAAATGGTTAGTTCATTTTTATAAATTTCTTTGTTCTTTTGCCACACATCTTAGTGAGAGAGTCAAGAGTGCTGCACTGATTGTGTTAAGTTATTCCTGACGTTCTGGTCAGCTCTGCAAACTTGAATAAAATCCCACTTCACCCTCATTTCTACAGCAGAATTTCACATATAAGCAGACAGAGAAATGCAGACATACGCAGCCTGTACTCCCCAGTGTCTTTTTGGCCTCCCCACACCTTACCTCTTACCTTTTATGGGCTGCATGCTGAGCCAAACTTAGAAAGCAATGGCAACATTAGTTCAGTTCAGAGCTGGTTTATGCTAGACTTCTCTTGCAAATTCCCTTGGTCCACAGTGAAAATACTCAAGCAGAACTACTTGTGAAATACAGGACTACTACAGTGAAATAAATCAGTGTTTTGAAGTGAAACTTTGTAAAACAAAGGACCTATCTTCTGTCTCTCCGCTAAAAATAATTTCTGACAGGGCTGCAGCAAGATAATAAGATGACTTATGCAATTTGGTTTAAATACGATGAGGTATCATAATGCCATCTTTTGTAATCCACACAAGAAATGTACAGTAGCACACAGACAACAGAAAGAGCCCTCCCCCTGCCCCAGCTGGAAGCTGTCCTCTCCCCCCGCCACACGCACGGCATCGAGCACAACGGGTAGTATGGACACAGAACTGCAGTGTATTATCTTATTAAAAGGCTTTGAGGGGAACTACACTACTGTGAGACCCAGCCACTGCAACAAAAGAGGAGAAACCCCCACATTGCAGCTTTCAGCCTGTTACACAAAAACTTACTACAACCTCTAGGCAAATGTGGTCACATTTCTGTAATACATAATAATCTCTGCCACAGTTACCTGCTAAGTTTACAGTGAAAGAAACCACTCTTACCATCAAAGTTCCAATGTAATATTTCACTAACAACCCTAGAGAAAACAATAACCATCTACCTATGTAGTACAGTATTCAGGCTAATACACAGTTACACTTCTTATCCGTCACTACGTATTTAAGTGACTTCCTATTTTAAATCTTTAAAGATCCCCAAAGAGTACAAAGCAATAGCAATCTGCTCTGAATATGCAGATACACTGCGCGAGACACTAAAATAAGCAGAAACCCACAACTATTGTACTCAACTCACAGCAGTTATAAAAGAGTTTTCATAGGGGTCTTCCAAGATTTTAACTGACCCCTTCAATATTAGCTTATTTATTTACTTATATAAGAAAAGTTCCAAACCGTCAAGTGATCTTTTGATGCTGAAAAAGGTACCTTCTTCTACCAGCTGAGGTATTGACTGTGACCCTTTTAATGTGTCTGAAATAGCTCCGATGCTTTCAGCCTGGACGGCACTGAGAGCTGCTCCAGGCTGGAGTGGGACTCAGCAAAGAAGCGAAGTGTAAAAGGGAATTCCTGTCATAGCTTCCAGTTGTTCTTCCTAAATATAGAGTTTGATTCACCCTGCAACTTGGTCCCCTGTGACACTTGACCATGGTAAAACCAGGGCTCAGCTGTCAAGCAGGAGGTGTTGAAGGAACACACCTTTGGGTCCTTTTCCTGCCCTCCCTCTCCCTGTCATTCTGGGCTTTTCCCAAGTGCCAGGCATACAGTGGCAGTAGGTAACGCACAACTCCTCCCATGGCATTCGGGGCAGCGTGTGCCTCCCTGCTGCCACACCAGAGAATGAAATAATTACGGAGACGTAATTATGAAGAACTCACCTCAGAGGAGCTATCTAGGGGAGGTGAATGACACACCAACGTGACTGCGGCGCTGCCGCATGGGAGCAAACTCACACAGCAGCTGCCCTGGAGTCAGCACAGCCATCCTCAGTGCAGGACAGCCACACAGGGGAGGAAACCTTCTGAGTGTGCAAGGCCATAGCTGCCCTTTGGGCATGTGGATAAAGAAAAGCTAGAGGAAAAGTGAGTGTGTGTGTGTGTGTGAGTTGCTACAGGTCATGAGGGAAGTGAAATATCATACAGTGGCTGGAGTACTGTCTTCAGTGAAGGCTACTGGTGGAGATCTGTCACAGCAAGTCATGCATGGGGCATATCCTCATGTTTCCACTTGCAGAAGTGCACTCCTGTCCATTGCATCTTCACAAGAGTGAACTTCCCTCTTCATCACTCCTCTGCCATACCTGTTCCCTGCTTGTCTTGCAACACTAATGGCTGCAAGAGCAGTGTCCATTTGGGCAATGCTGTACTAGCCACTTGAGCTGCTACTTGCCACTTTTAGGAGAAGATCAATGACTTTCAAAATTAGTGCCAAAGGCATTTATCATAGAATCACAGAAGCACAGAATGGTTTGTGTTGCAAGTGACCTTAAAGATCATCTAGCTCCAACTCCCTGGCCATGGACAGGGAACCTTCCACCAGACCAGGTTACTCAGAGCCCCATCCAGCCTGGTTTTTAATGACTCCAGGGATATGGAGTCCATAACCTCTCTGGACAACCTGTTGCAGTGCCTCAATACCCTCACAGCAAATAATTTCTTCCTAATATCTAATCTAAACCTGTCCTCCTTCAGTTTAAAGCCTTTCCCCCTTGTCCTATCACTACATGCCCTTGTGAAAAGTCCCTCTCCAGCTTTCTGGTAGCCCCCTTTAGGTACAGGAAGGCTTCTAGAAGGTCACCTCAATGCCTTCACATCTCCAGGCTGAACAGCCCCAACTCTTTCAGCCTGTGTTCACAGGAGAGGTGTTCCAGCTCTCTGATCAACTTCGTGGCTCTCCACTGGACTCAGTCCAAGAGGTCCGTATCTTTCTTGTCCTGGGGCCCCAAAGCTGAGCACAGTCCACATGGGGTATCACAAGAGCGGAGTAGAGGGGAGAAACACCTCCCTTCATCTGCTGCTCACGCCTCTTTTGATGCAGCACAGGATGCCGTTGGCCTTCTGGGCTGCAAGTGCACATTGCCACGTCATACTGAGCTTTTTGTCCACGAACACTCCCAAGTCCTTTTTCTCTGGGCTGCTCTCAATCCATTCTCTACACAGCCTGTACTTGTGCTTGGGATTGCCCTGACTCAGGGGCGGGACTTTGCACTTGGCCTTGTTGAACTTCGGCAGGCTCGTGCAGGCTCATCTTTCAAGCCTGTCAAGGTCCCTCTGGATGGCAAGTACCCGTAACAAGCAGTGGTTGGGATAGTGACTTCAGAGAGCATCTCCCTTGACTTTAACTTAAACTCATTTGACCAGTGAGTCTTTTCATTTCAAGTACCTCAGAGGACGATGACCAACCAGACCACTTCATTAAGCCTGTGACTCACTCTCTGCCACCCTCTTTTCCAAAAATATTGTCATCAATAAAGCTGATGACTTGTAACATGGTCTTGTACATGAACTTATTTCAATTTGTATTACAACAGCTATATTACAAACTAGATCTGGAATACACAGTTCTTTCTTCCACATGTCATTCATTTAGCAAAAGTAGGCCACTGTTTAGATTTTAAAATAATTTTGCAATTATTCCTAAGAAATACCAGCACAACACTGTTTCCTTCAAGGAATTTTCATAGCAGTGACAAGTAATTTAATAGATAATCTTAGTCATATGTAAACACGAAGAGAATCTACCTCTGTCACATATCCAACAGCCATAAACTATCACATCCGAATTGTAATAAATCGTGGGGATAAAAAGAGTAAACTCAAATTTTATCAATAATGTCAGAAAATGCAGATCTGAGTAGATTTTGAAGGGGAAAATAGTCGCTTGGCATTATTTTACAGCATACTATTACCTTTGAATAACCTCTGGGATGCACAGCCCCATGACTTGCAGATTCATCTGCTGAATAAAGCAGCAGATGATTTAGTAAGTAAATAATTATACTTATGTGCATTTCAGATGATGGATTCATCTGGCAAGTTAGGGTCATTTACATTGGCCCCCGTGACATAAAACTATTGTGTCTTGTGTACAGAGATCCAAAAGACATAGTAACAAGGTATTTGGTTGAAGTATGATATTCCAATATAGTTAAAAATAGACTTGTTGCATTCCTAGAAGCTTGTCTAATTACCAAGCTTCCTGGAACAGCACATTAGTTTTGAAAGTGAAGTTGATGGTTAACAGAAATGTGTATGTATCTTACTTCTGGACTGAGATATTTCACAGCATAATGTCAGAATTGTTTTTTTAAAGCTGTCACTACTTAAAATGCTTACTTAAATGTTCTGCTTTTTGAGAAACCTCATGACTGCAGATCAAACTTTTCTGAGGATCCCAAATGAAAAATATTTTTTCAATTATGCTTCAAAATGTTTTAGCGTAATGCAAACAGTTGAAAATGCAAGTTAACACAGGAGCAGTCACAACCTCAACCTGAAATAAGACTTCTTTGAAGTAAAAGGTTAAAAAATAAATTTCTGGAGTTTTGCTTTAAATTACTGAGGAGTAGCAATATATCATATATCTTTAGCAATGCAAAATTTTGCATTTCTGTCTTAATTCTAGCTCTATAAATTGCAGATAAGAATAGTGGGCCCACAATATTAAGTATTTGATTAATTATTTCCTATCTCTACCTTCATCTGTAGTTTTTAATGATAAATATGAAAACTTCAGTTGCAGTGCAACTACTGTAACTACTATTTCCATCCAACACACTTAAATTATTGACTAAGATTTAAAAATAAGAAACATGCAATCAGACAGATGTATCAGAAGACTAATGCAGAGGATGCCAAAAAAAAACCCCAAAGCCCCACCATCCATTTTCTAACTTGCTTAGGTTTTATTTATACTTTTGGGCTCTTTCCCCTTATTAAAAATGTATCTACTCCATATAACAATGACTTGGCACATAGGCTTGATGAAAGGCAGAGACTTTTTGCAATGGTACCCAGTCACATGATGTTAGACAGAACTACAGAAATTTAAAATACAGTGAAGCTACCAATTTTACCAATCATCATTGTGCATTCTTACACTTGTTTTAACTTGAAAATAACTTTGAATCCTAGGTTGCAGAAAGAATATCAAACCTTTTCATTTTGTCAAAAGAAAAATTGCTTGAGGTAATATCATTTAATGTTCAATTGTTTCTCCCCATTTTGCACAATCTTTATTTCTTAATATTAAGGAAAAAATCAAGGACTTTCTCTTGAGTTTCTGCTTGTACGGTTATGCCAAAAACAATAACATCAAGCTATTTAAATAATGATTGACAGAAAATAGCATGCAAAAATGTTTGCTGTTATCTAGTGGACAGGAAATAAACATATCCAGATTAGCTGATTTTATTTCTGTGGCATTTCTGGGCTGCTAAATATTAATTCATCTCGTGCATGCTCTCTTTCTTTTCCATAGAAAAGCATGATGATTATTATCACAGACTGTTCCATAGAGAAATAATTAGCCTTGTATTAAGGAGATGGTCTCATTAAAGGCTGCTAGTGACCTTGTTCTAAATTTCAGAGTTACAGCATCATTAATAGTGTTGTTGGCATCATCTAAGAATTTGTATTAAGTTCTGAAAACTGCATTATGAATACAATCCATGCTAGAACACCATAGCTGTGACCAGTACTACCCAAAAGCCATATTCTCTGTTGCTTTGCATTGTATAAAATTCTTAGTTACCAAATTGTTTTGGGTAACTGAAATATGATGATGTTGTACAAGCAACAAATTTGTTTCTTTTTTCCTCGTTAATTTTAACCGTATACTTGGCAAAGCTGATACTATGAGAAAGAGCAAGGGTAGTGGCAGATTTTGAAGAGATTATGAAATTTAAATGACATGCTGATTTCTGTAAGCATCCTGTCTGCTATAATGATTCAGCATTGTTTGGAAAAGATAGAAAAACATGACACTGTACCATCTCATATTGTTCTTGGCAAACAAATTTGACAAAATAGGAACTGATTAACTCATTGGTGAAATTTTGAACAAAAAGACTACTCATTGTTTTCACAAATTTGACAGATTTGACAAATTTGAAGGATACTTCAAATAAGCATCTACAATCTTTTTCAATCCCAGCACACTTATTTTGATGGTGGCCATCCCCATCAGGTGACCACATCAGCTGTGCACTATTAGCTCTTGTCTTCAATGTTCAGATTAAGACCTTACCTGATATGCAATGAGGAATTTTGCTGTTGTACCAATCTGACCCAAACATGTATGAGAACTAGGTACAGATATACCAGAGAACTTAAGGACTCAGCACCACAGAAATTTACTTCTCCCTTATAATAAAGCATGAAACAAAACTGTTGTGCAGGTAATCAGCTCACAAGCAGCTATGGTCCTGCGTGTGAACACAATCATCTGAACTCTAACAAAGAGAACAATGACTAAATTCAGATGATTCCTCATCTAAATGGCATATCAACAGGAAAGAAAGACATGGTTGAGACATGAAGGATCTGTGGTAGAAAGATGAACACATAACAAGGGAGATGAGGCAATGGAGAAAGCAGAATTCCAAGGACATTATAAAAGAAATGAATGTCTTAAGATAAAAAATGACCAAACTCAAGGACAGCTGCACCAACCTGCTGAATCTCATGTGATTGAACAGTTGCTATCTTTGGTTTGTATCTGCTGAACAGAAAGTAAATGATGAAGATTGTTAAACTGGTTGTGTGAAAATTTTTAAAGTTTGAATCAATATCAGTATACTTATCTTAGTTCCCATGAGTCAAAAGGAAAAAAATGTTTACCTTCTCATACCTCCAATGTTGTGAAAAATAAGACAATTAAGAATGAATGGTTTCCATGGTGAAGATATGAATAAATCTACTAGTTATACCTACCTATCAAGTAGACAAGCATGATCTATATCAAACTTTATTTTTATTGAATCAGTCCTGCTACAGGAACATTTTTCAATCATCTGTGGTCTCCTGTCATACAAATGTTGTAGATGTTCAGAGAGAAATTGCCAAAAGAATTCAGTATTGGCACAGAAAGACCAGTAAAATCCTCCAACTGCTCCATTAGGAAATGTTGTTTTCCAACACAGTATCAAACCTCAAGGATCAAAAGCTGCATAAACAGTTTCTCATAGAAAATTATACAAAGCATTTTTTAAAATCTTCACATCTTAGTTTACACTTATATGAATTAGGGTTGTGGACAAGCAATATCTTCTATACAAGGATGATAACAAGTCTGGAAAAAAGAAACTATATTGAGCTGTTTCACTCCATCTCCTCCGGCTGTGCAACACAACTTTGAGGCACAGTTCAGTTCTGGAGATCTGGAGTTAAAAGTGGTTCTTGAAAATCATCTGTCTTGGAAATTACTTTTGAGAATTGAAGGCTGTGCTGTGTTTCCTGTGCTCACCAACTATCAGTGGGGTGCTGGCCATTACTTTTATACTCTGACTACAGTATCCATGAAGATGTTCACAGCTTTATTGCAGCCAACTCTCAAACTGACTATTTATTTTTATTAGGAAGAAAGGAAATGTTTTTAGCTCAGGCTCCTAACAAAAAGTGATCTATATAAAGGCAAAACTGCTGTTTTGTCATGGATAGTTCACAGGTGCACTGGCTGATAAGGGGCAGAGGGGATTTGTAGTACTAGGACACCAGTTAAAATTAGTTTATTCACTGCATGGAGGAGTTATGTAATCATGAAGCTGCTCCCCCTCATCCTTCAGGCAAAACAAAACCAGTGCTGGTTTAACTGAGTGCTACGTTGCACGATGAAGGAATTCAAGAGCAATTCAAGAGCTACTTCAGCCATCTGTACAGTCCAGGCAGTTACAGTGATATCCTCTTCAGTTAAGATGCAAGACATTCCAATTGCTCAGGACAACTGAATATCACAGATGCATAGGTAATGCAGGTTGGAAGGGGCCCTGAGCAACCTGGTCTAGTGGAAGGTGTCCATGCCCATGGCAGGGTATTGGAACCAGATGATCTTTAAGGTCCCCTCCAATGCAAACCATTCTAGGATTCTATGAATAGAAATGCTTGGGGCTTTAACAGTCATGAAAGGATGAACTACCAACTACTTTGCCTCCTCCTTCAAACTGCTACCTCACTTTGACTTACGTAAGTTAAATGCACTTCTTTCCCTAGGGTTCAAGGCTGCCTTACAGGTTTTGGGGTTCAAACTTGATAGGTCTAATGCTGTCATGTGCATTTACCTCAGATTACAGTAAGCATGAAACAATACCTGTTAGACTTTATTCTGTATTTATCTTGCGTTCTGCAAGTAGAATAAGATATCACATACATAGGGTCCTCACAGGTAATTTAGAGCAAAAAATAAAAGCAACTCAAACAAGCAAACTAATTGTTCAGCATTAGCTTCCCTTATTTGCTCTCCTCCTTCACTGATTGAGCCCTTTTTCCCCCCGGAGTTTAGGTAAACTCATTTTCATGGACGGATTTTTAAAGTTATAAAGGGATACCAATGTAGGAAATAACGCTTAATAGATATTCTGCAGTAGATATTCCATATTTTAACTCAAGCCCAACAGATAAGCAAGCAAGAATATCATCTAAAATGAGTATCTGAAGCCTGAAACTAATATTCTTATGGAACAGTATTCTAGAATAATAAGAAAGCCACATCTCTCAAATTTCTCAATTTCCTTTGCTTTTCTTTAAAGTCTGATGCTCAGTTTTCCTCGGAGTGCAACAGCTTTGGAGGACCTTCTTTTAGTTGTAAATCCAGTTGTGATGTGTGTACCAGAATCATGGTAGATGGGTAAATGCTGCAATTTTTTTTTTGTTATTTTATTTTATTTAGCAATTAATTTTTTTAAGAAAATCCTGTAATTTCTTTTGTTACACATCAACACTATGAAACAATTGGTGAAAGAGCATGTACAACTAGTATTTGTTGCAGAAAAATCCAGTAAAGACATGTTTCTAAGAACACCTGTGTTTTCCTTTAGTTACATTTTCAAATGAACAGTGACTTAAGAACAAATTTCATTTGTTTTAAGAATCAAAATCCCACCTTTCCAGTATGTATTTTTGGTAACCAGATTAAATACTGCAAACAAATCCTGAACTTTAGCAGAATATTTTGACCTCATTTCTGTTTAAATAAAGCAAGACTGTTTTATACTGTAATTGGAACATAAAAAACCTTCAAAACAATAAAATTGTGTAACATTCTGCTCCTTTCTTTTTTAGGTGCAGCAAGGAGGAAAGGTTTTTTTATTTTCTTGTTTGGCTTTCATTTTAAATCATACAGATATTACATGCCTCCATAATACCCATTACCTGCATTTCTCCCCTATACTGAGATTTTTGACATAAATATAGAGAAATATATTTTGGTACAGTAACATTTGTAAGGTAATGAAAACATTTGCCCTTCATAGCTTAACAGCTAATGCCATATACATTTTTGTAGTGTGCCAGTCTCTGTATGTCTGCTCTTGTTTCTTGATTTCTTCTTTACTCTAATCTTTTTGTTCCCTCCAGATGCAAACTCCTAACCTGCGGAAGTGCTTAATGGACCATCTGTTTCATCTTTACCCATCAATTTCTTCTTTCATGCATCCATGTCTGTACTTTAAATTCTCAGCTAGGCTTGAAGGCGCATTCTGTAAACATTGACATACTCTGTGAAAGCCCCCCCTCGTTTTAAGTTACACTGGCACATGAACATTTGTAGAATCACATCTTATTCCAGCCCACCTTTCCTCTGCTTAGCTTATCTCCATGCCCAACAAACTATTGATGAAGACTGCTTAGAACATATCTGAAAAGCCATTTGCTCTCCCCAAGGCTCAAATACTTATTCAATCAAGTCATGTTCTGATTGTAGTGTCTTCGAACTGGCAAAACTTACAACCTCTGCTCAACATAATCAACATCTTAGATGATTTTAGGTCTGAGCCTGTGATGAACTGCGATTGGATACAATTTCCCCGAAGCCCTGCAAAGCCCTCTAACATCAGAGCTTTTGAAAGTGTTGTCAAGATTAGTTTTGCCTATATTTTGTGTTATCTATGGTAATACCTGAATACTCACGTATCTATTCAATACTAGATCAATCACTAGATTCAATAATAGATCAAAGTTGAAGGGATTAATTATTAGACATGTTGATAATTAATCTTAAGATAAATATATTTTTCTATAAAAGGATGCCTATGATATTAAATCACTAAATGAATTAATAATTAATGTATTAACAGATTCTGTCTGGTATTTAGTTGAGAAATTATACTTAATCAGTAGTATGATGTTTATGAGAGTATTTTTTTTAATCTAAACTTTTTGGATGGACTTAGATACTCTTGCATGATGACCGATGTTTATCCTTTTCTAACATTCTTTGATCCTTGCCCTTTTGAGGTCCACTTCAGCTGCAACTCTCAAAACTGTTACAAAACTGGTCTGCAACAGCGTGTGGATCCTGTGCACTGACCTGATTACTGCATGGCATTTTGTTTTGGTCATTACTTTATCTAAATAACTGGCTGTAAGTAAAACCAAGCCATAGCAAAACATGTATCAGTATCTGTACTGTCTCCTGAACGATTTTAAGTGGAAATCTTTAGTTCTGAATAACTTAACTTGCAAAATGCAATCACTCCCTATAACACTTCACAGTCCACAACAGTTTCATTCCATGGGAACAAGGATAAACTTTGCCTTTCTGCCAGGGGCAAAACACCTGCTCAAGTTACACAAGTCAGAACAGTGGGGCTGCCAGTTCACTCAGGATATCTATCTTCTGCATTCTAGAAAACCTTTATTTTTGTTTGCTTCTTGTGATAAACTTTCCAGCAATAAATACAGGCTGTGTATTTTATTTTCATTCCTTTTTACTTGCAATTCCAATTTCTGTGATAACTCAATAAATTTCAAGTCTGTATTTTTATGTATACTAAGTTAATACAGAAGCAAAAATATAACAAAAGCTGTTTATTGGCTGGTTAATTTAAACCTGCCCATTTTATTTTGCTTTATTCCAGTGAGGCTATACCATCAGTAAAAATCAAAAAAATATGTGTTCTCAGCTGTTTGAATACAATTCCTATTCATTGCTTGCAAAGACCACCACGAATTTAAGTTCTGTGTATTTATATTAAATGCATGTTGGTCTATGGAACAACATGAGTTTTCAACCAGTAAGGTATAGAATAAGCCATATTTGCAAAATTGCTCAATAATTTGCAATTGAACTTGCTAGATTGGGAACCAGTGCAGAAAAATCATCATCAGGTCTCATTATTCTGGGACTCTGTTTATGATTCCTTTTAATCATAATGTTGGGAACATGTCAAAGTTGTGTATATCAGGGCACAAATGCAAATTTGGCTGCATGCAGGGCTGGGTACGCTTCCTGTAATTCTTCATCTTTCATGTCAGAATTAAATTCTTTCCAAACTTCTCAAAAGGCATTAACCAACATGAACAGCTCCCATTAAAGGGTAGGGGTGTAAGGATGATGGAAAATCTAAATGTGGTAGGGGGGAAACCATCCCTGGGCTGAGCTGAAAAGCAAAGCATTTAAGCAAACAGAAAACAAGTGAAATCCAGCCCAGCCTGCATTACCCGTTCACCTCCCGCTCTGTGTCCACAAGTTCCAATGATGAGAGACTGGCCAGGGCTGTCTCCCCTCACTTGCTGATCTAACCTGGGGTACAGCCCCTTGTTCCCCCTCAGCAATGCCATGTGATCAGGGAAAAGAGAGGGAGCTGAAAAGAGCCACGGAGTTCAGAGCTGAGATGTGCTGATTGCATAAGGTAGAGCTCACAGCATCCATCTGGGAAGGACAGGCTGAAGAAGCATATATAGAACAAAGAAAGAACTGGCAAATCTGCAAAGGCGGCTGAAAAACAGCATTAAAAACACTCGAATTCTAGGAAAGGGACATATTGATGAGGGATTTTATTCAAGGGACAGACATTTGTACATGTCCTTTAAAAACACAACTTCTACAAAGCTTTCTGTGCAGAAAAGATAGGCTGCGGTTGGTTTTATGAATCCATCTATTGACAGTCCCAGCTCTTCCACAGAATGGTCCATGAGCCCATGGACTAATCAGAGGTAACGGATAGATGGAATAAGCATTTTTAGGAGATGACCTTCTGAGTAATTTCTCACAAACCAAGGAAAGAAGAAAGTAAGTTTATCTGAAGCATGGAGGAAAAGGTGGACTGCAAGCCACAAATTGCACAGGGCTTTCCCACTGTAGAGAGATCTCCCACTGCTGCTGTCTTGATTCCTAAAGAATCTATAGAAATCATGAGAAAACTGAGGACATTACAGTGCATCCTTTCCCCAGGGGGAAGGGAACGGCAGGGAAATCATTGGTGTAGGCAAATAAATACTTTCCCTTAACCTTTGCCAAACCTTGCACTTGCTTGCTTTTAGTGTTCAAGCTCTGAGTGGGCGTTTTAAAGCTAAGAGAGGTCCTGGGAAATCATCTCTACGGTGAGTGACCTGGTGGCAGGTCCCGCTTCTGGTGACAGTGAAATACGCGCAGGAGGAGCGGGGGACCGAGGGAGGTGCCCCCAGAGCACTGGCACTGGCACTGGCACTGGCACTGACACTGGGCTGGCACTGACACTGGGACTAGCACTGGGACTGGCACAGGGACTGGGCTGGCACTGGCACTGGGCAGGCACTGGGCTGGCATTGGGTGGGGACTGGCACTGGGCAGGCACTGGGCTGGCATTGGGTGGGGACTGGCACTGGGCGGGCACTGGCACTGGACTGATACTGACACTGGCACGGACACTGGCACTGGGCTGGCGCTGGCACTGGACTGATACTGACACTGGCACTGGACTGGTACTGGCATTGGGCTGGCACTGGGACTGGCACTGGGCTGGCACAGCACTGGGCTGGAAGCAGGCACAGCGGCCAGAGGGTGTTTGGCTGCGAGCCACATGGAAGGATTCCGCCGTGCCATGACGTCAGTGTTAAATTCCTATAACAACGTAAGCGCTTAAAGGGGATCCCACTGCTCCCTCGCCACTGATGCGCCTGCACAATCCGCCTCCATCCCGCCACCGCAAACCACTTTTACTCTCCCGCACGATAGGGATTGGAGCGGAGCCCCTCCACAGAAGGCGCTGGGGGAGACAAAGGAGGTAAATTTGGCAAAGGGATGAAGCTCCGCTCCCGCCCCGCCCCGACCGAGCGCCCCGCACCGCGGACCGCCAAGCCCCATAGGCCCCGCCCCGGCACACAAACCCCGCCCCTCGGCCCCATAGGCCCCGCCCCGGCACACAAACCCCGCCCCTCGGCCCCATAGGCCCCGCCCCGCTAAGCTAAACCCCGCCCCAGTCAGACAAGCCCCGCCCATCCGTCCAAAGCCCCGCGCCCCGGATCACAAGCCCCGCCCCTCTAACAACTACTCCCCTCCGCCCGCTCAGCCCCGCCCCTCACTGCGCATGCGCCTCGGGCTCCCCCGCGCTCCCCCGGTGCCCCCGGGCAGTGACGTCACTCCGGCACCTGCCCCAGCTCGACGCGCCACCCGGAAGCGTCCGCCCGGGCAGCGCAGGCGATCGGCGCAAGGTTCCGGGCAGGTTTGGTTCCGCGGGCCGCCCGCATGAGGCTGGGCCGCGGCGATGATCCCGATCCCGGTGGTGGTGTGCGTGCTGGGCGGCTGGTGCGCCGTGTACCTGGCGGACACGCTGCTCAAGGTGAGCGCTCGGGCGGGAGGGCGCAGCGGCACGCCCGCCGCCCGGCCCGCCTGGGCCCCGCTCCCGTCAGCGGAGCCGCCGCGGCCTCCCAGGGCATCCTCCCCCAGAGCAGCCTCCCCGCCCAGAGCGGGTCACCCCGGCTTCGCTGCCGCCCACGGCAGGGCTGGAAGGGCGCCCCCGCCGGGAGCAGAGCCTTCGGCCCGCGTTAAGGGACCGGGGCCACGGGAAGTCAGGGAAGGTGGCGTTTGATCTGCTGCTCAGGCAGTTCTGTGGCAATTCAGTGTGCTCCCTGGAGCTTAAAGCATTAGTGAAAATACAACCGTAATTAATAAATATGCTGTATAGAGTACGTGTTTTGTGTGTATAGATTACGTGTTTTATGTGTGTAGATTACGTGTTTTATGTGTGTAGATTACGTGTTCTGTGTGTATATATTACGTGTCTTATGTGTATAGGTTATGTTTTATGTGTGAGGGTTATGTGTTTTATAAGATGATTTTTCTAAGAAACGTAAAAATTAATGCCTCTCTTTTTTTCTGTTGAATGTCCTTAGTTTTATTGAGAAAAAAACATAAATTTAGGCAGAGTTCGATACAAATACTTTTTAAATAAATAAGCTTTAATTTTCAGAGAGTATTACAAGACTTGTCCTTTTCCTCCCGATGGACGGGGGAAAGCTGGAAAAAAAAATACACCAACAAGACATCATTCATTTTCTCTGGAATGCATTTGTGCATTGCACAAGTTTCATAAAGTTGTGGGGGTTTTTTTTAAGTTTCAGAGGTATGCTTTCTAAGAGATAATTGAAATTACAAAGTGTGCAAGCAAAGTAGGTTGTATGCTGGTTAAATATGAGGGAAAATGAAAAGAAAGGTAATTCTCAATGTTACAGTCCAGGAGCTGCATCTCCTTCTGCCAAGGCAGATAGGGTGTAGTGATATCCAAGTACAAAATATTCATGTTGTCACTCCTGTGAAATATAGAAATAAATACAAGAAATTTTAGGTGCTGAGAAAACTTTGACAAGTAAGTGGCTCCCCCTGCAGCTAATTGGAAAGCAAGTGTTGCTCAGTAAATTGGAAAGCAAGTGTTGCTCAGTTGCTGAGCTGTTAATTGCAAAATACTAGCCTGTACGTAATGACAATAACAAATACAGTGATTTACCTGAAGATTTTTCAAATTTTATTACAGCAAGTCTATATTAGGTATTGGGAAAAAAAAAGTGGCATTGTTTTGAAACACTTCAGAAGATTGGCCAGGTACCAGAAGAACGTGCTCCCAGAAGAAAGGTCAGCCAGGAGGCTGCTTTCCTTTTGGCAGCAGCTTTGTGTCTGGTGAAGAATCTTAGGTGTGAAGCAAGAACTGAGCTCAGGTATTGTAGTGCTGTGATGCTGAGACCATTTGCATCTCACAGTTCTGAAGATCTCTTCCTGCACTGGACCATAAAACCATTCTCTTTTGTAAGCAAGGCGAGCCACTGCTTTTCTTATCACAACCTCTGGTTGAGGGACGTAAAAAAACTCCACTTGAAGCCAACTTAGTGCCTGATTTATACTGAAAAAGAAGGTGAAATTCCTGGAATTCGATAGTCAGCATGAGAGTCCAGTGGTTAAATTTTAACGTTGATCTTTTAACTAAAAGTTGACAAAGTTTATTAATGGTCAGGAAGTACGTGGGAGCTGTTGGATTTTAGTGAAAGCCTTACTGGAAGATCACATATGTGTACATCTCAATGATAAGCTTCACCCTGAGCACCACAGTCAAACTAGAATTTGGATTAAATAACCAGATTTATATGATTGGGAAGCTCAGGGTTGCTTGTTTTACTGCTGGTACTGTAAATCTACCACATTCACAACCCAAGGCTGCCAGCAACTGTAGCAAAAGCTGCTTAAACTTCACATCACTTACAATTTATTTACACCAAAAAGACATACAGTGCATGAGTGAAAAATAATACAAGAGCAGTTTTCCATGCATGATCCCATTGATATTTTTGTCAAGAGAAGGATGTGTGCTGTAACTTGCAGTTACTGTTTATTCTGTAAATTTGTTCCATGTGCAGTGCCTTTTCCTCTCTTCCCTTACTGCTTTTGTTGAGGTTTCAATCATTTTATTGGATGGTCTGCCTCTTAGAAACAGTACAGTATAGAAGGTATAACTGTGTGTATAAATGTATTTTTGCACAAATAAATTCTCATTATATGGCTAAAGTTACAAGATACATTTGTCTTAGCAAAGTAAAGCTATGCTAAATCAAGCTGGGATTTGGAATGTTAAGTCACTCTTGTTGCTCCTCATTGGACCATTGCCTTGAAAGTTTTCAATGAAGCTTGGATCCTATGAAAGGGAATCAGACAGACCCCTAAATTCCTGCTCCCCAACATCCTAAATTACCACATTTCATTCTGCTTGAAAGATCAGGAATGAGCGAAGGGTAGAAGGTTGTCCCTCCTTCTGCTATGAGAAGTAAAGGATGCATTAGGCACATTCAGCCAAGGTTAGCTCTCAGCTTTTAAGGTCAGGAAGCTGAAATGATTCAGAGCTCTTGAGCGTATTTTGTCAGCCAAAAAGAATGTTAAGGACTCCTGCTTGCTGGTAGATATTTATGGAGCTCCTGGAGTATTTAGCCGACATTCATTATTTTGAAGGCTTGAATAAATAGAAAAAATATTGCTTTTATAGTAAAATTATTATAACAAAGATCACTTAGATCTCAGCTTGGAGAAGCAGAGCCAAGACCTGTGTGAAGGCAGTTTAAAATGAAACACACCAGGGCATGAGACTGCGTGTGGAATGTGATGATCCTGCTGGGATTGGGACAGAGGGAGCAAAATTTGCATAGAGTTTTTTAATTTATTTTGCAAAGGGATGCAGTCATTTAGCGATCATGAAGACTGTTTACACAGTATTACACTGTGAGGAAAATGGAGAAGGAAAATTTTTGGTGCTTTTTTTTTTCCCCCTTTTTGGCAAATGTATGATCAGTGATTCCATAATTCTCATGGAAAACTTCAAACTTATTTATGTCTTACTAGTACAGTGGGGCTGTGATGTTGTTGGAAAGAATTCGAGGGGATGAATTTCTGGCATTTCTAGGGAAAAAAGTAGGGTTTGTATGTGAGGAACACATTTTCAAGTGTCTAATGTATCTGATTAGCTTTATTGTAATGATGTGTTAGGTTGGTTTTGGGCTTTTTTTGTCTCTGTGTGAATGAATAGGATGTGTTTTCTTAATTCCTAAAAGGCAGTTTCTTATGTCAGAGGTATGTAATGACATATATATTTTTTTTCTTAATTATCTAATAGATTATGTGAGGAGGTCTTTTTCTTTGTTTCCTTGACTTATGTAGGACAAGTGTTATCATCTTTGTGATCTCTCTTCTGTTAAAATCAGCAAAATCTGGGTTAGCAAGTGTTGATCTGATTGTGGGCACTAAACTTAAGGGTGTCATAGGGAGTGAGTAGTGTTTTCAGGGAATGGATTACGATGAAAATCTCTGTTGGTGCCCTCAGCTGACTGTACAAAAATGTGGCTGAAATCAGTAGGATGAAGAAGAAGGAAATGACATAGAAATACATAGGCAGAAAGGATAAATGGTGTAGTAGGTGATATATGAACAATGACCCAAGTAAATGGATCTCACATCCTGGGAAATTTGTTGCTTGAAATAAACGTTTAGTGTTGAAGTTTTAACTAATTTTACAAAATGAGAAAAACTTAATATAGTGCAGTATGAGATCTTCACACACACACTCCGCCCCCACCACTGTGGCAGGGCAGGAGGAAAGCAGGGCACTTGGCAAGTTCTAAATTTGTTCAGAGAACTATGGACAACGGCCAGAAAGTTGTGAAGTTCCTCCTAGAGAAGGAGAAGGGAGCCTGTTGTGAACTACGCATTCTGGATGTCTTCAGTAGGTTCTGCTGCTTGTAGGGAACCTTGGGAACAATGCTGCAGTTCAGACAGCTCCAAGGATTTGTCTGGATTATGTCAGAGACACTCCTGCCTTGGGAGCTGCCCAAAGTCAGAAGGATCAAGGCTTTTGTGTGCTTCTCTTCAACTATGAATTCCTCTTTCATCTCCAAGGAAAGCGTTCCTTCAGCTGGATTTCTGACAGGAGCTTCCATGAAGCAGGTGACTAAAGCCTGTTGAGAATGAAAATGTCATATAGTGTAAAGTAGTAATTGCTAAAAAGGATGTTTATTGGTCTGTAATACCAGATAATGTTTCAGAGAAGTCATAATCATATAGTTTATAGGTCACATTTCTCATCAAGAGACATCTTTGGAACTACTAGAAGTATCTTGAAATGCTGGGAAGTTACCAGAGTGAAATCACCCTTGCAATACAGGTTGATAACTTTAAATTTCTTATGCTTTTTGTTAGCATGATCAAATATTTCAGAGCCTCTCTAGGCATAGTCTGTGTTTGAAAAGTGGTCCTCATTATTACCCTTACTGCTATTGTGGATATCCCCAATACTGAACCGTATCTCACCAGTATTAGAAACAGTTTTTTCAGGTGAAGGCAAAAGAAGTGTTTTTCATTACTGTAGTTTTTAAAATGTTTATTGGAATATAATTGTATATGGAAAGAATACCGTCAAGAGTCTTTAGCCTTCTAACTAGTGGAACTAAAAGTGATTTAACGCTAGGAAAGATGTTTGTCAATTAACACTGGATACCCGATCACTCACAAACCTAGAACTGCTACAAATTACATCAAAAGAGTGGCATAACTTTTTCATATTATGTGTCATACCTGCCTATATGTCAAAATATAAAGAAGTGTAGGACTGTTACTCGAAGTTATAAATCTATTTTTATATGAACAGATCTCATTTACTGCTTGGTTACATTACAAAATCTTCCTAGATTTTTTTGGTCAAGCTGATTTTCCTTTGTTTTGCAGTCATCCAGCTCTCTGAAGGCACCTTATGAAGACTGGCTGCTGACATATGGCCTGAGCATCTCTCCCTTTCACATGCGATGGCAAACAGCCCTGTTCAACCGCCAGTTCTACAACTGGGGGAGATGGAAGCCCAAATTCCTGTATTTATGGTATAAATTCAGGATTTTTTCTTCTTTCAGATACAGAGTCAACAACTGCACTACATCTGTGCCTTTCAGCCTTAAAAGTGCAATGGATAGACATAGTTGTTTCAATGGCTAATGATAAAACCATATTAGAGTAGTTACTGTAATTGTGCTGTGCCATATAAGTCTTTCTCCTTTGCTACAAAAATATGTAATTGTAATACATGTTGCATGTTGACATACTATAAAACTAGATGAGATACTATAAAACTAGAAATCTATAAATCTATGGTTTGAACTATACATAGTTCTTAAGAGTACAGCTATTATGTACAATACTGCATACAGAAGTAGGTCTGAAAACAGCTTCTCATATCTGTCCATCATTTCCATCACTGTACACTGTGCTCTCCCAATCTCTAGAGTTTACAAAGTTGTGTCCCTGTAGTCAATCATTGCCCAGACATTCACCTGCTTAGAAACACATTGCTCACCTTCTGTCTTTTGTCTGCCTTCACCTTTCACTGTTGAGGTTTCACAGTGCTGGGAATGGGTAGATAAGTAGGGTGGTTTAGTGTGGGTGCTCCTGGACTGGTTTAGAAAGCTGTTGCTCAGTTGCCTTCCTAGCATTACTTTGCATCTGCTCTGAAAATATAAAATGAGTAAGGTTTAAATTTCTTTTCATTTCCCTTATTGCTACTCTCAGTGAGATAGTAATAAAAGAGAGGTCTGCTTCATATTGGTTTCTCTGGTATGTAATGATTTTGTAATAGTCCATCTGAAATAATTCTGTATCAATTACAATTTTTCATGTGTATAACTTACTACAGTATAATGTTTCCCCTAGTCTCTTTAAATAACATTACAAGTACGTGTTGCTTAAAATAAATCTACTAATTCCCAGTGAGCTTCATTAAGGGTAGTAAGAGAACAGTTGTGCTATTGTGAGAGGAAGAAGGACTGGTAGTGACGTGTTTTAGTTAGAAAATAAATGTTGTCACATCCTTCAACTATGGGGCAGTGTAAAATAATAATGCTGAATAAAAACTTTGAATCCCATTTCTTTTTCTTTAGCACTTTTTATTGTTTCTAAGAAAGATGCAAAAGGTATTGAAAAAACTTAGAAGTATGTAAGCTACCCATCATTTGATCCAGGTCTCGAAATATGTGATGGTGTGGTGCAACATGGTCAATTATACATTGTTAATTATGTTTGTATTCATAGCTAATGGCAAGTTACATGTATTGGGTAACTGAATAAAATTTAGAATGTGTAAGAACAGAATAAAAAATTTGAAAATTGATCAGGATGTGATTTGAATGAAAGAAATTTATTAACCAAGGAAAATACTGTATGTTATTAGTCAGTGTTATTAGTGTATATTGTTATTTGTTTTTCTTTAGTTAATATTTTTGTACTGGATTGTTGTTACATGATTGGTAGTAGCATCAGATAAGCGTTGCCCTGTGTTTTGTGTGCTAAGTTGTGCTATAAAGCAGTTACCTTACATCCCATCTCCTTGTGGCTGTGGATTGCTAAACTATTTGCTTCTCTTTGTAGGTTCAGCATGGGAATGGTGTTTGGAATAGTTGCCATGTTTGGCTCTGTTATTCTTCTTGGAAAGACACTAATGCAAACCCTGACACAGATGCTCACGGAGGCACCAAGAGCCCAGAATGATCGTATGCTGCAGGTTGTGGTAAGTGTGCTCTCCTCAGGTCTTTATGTGAGAGTTGTGATCTAAAGCAGCTTGTTAATGGAGTATGTGATGCTTAAATACTCCCATGCCAGGATAACCAAACTCTTGATACTCATCTACATGAAAATATGCTGGTTTGTTATCAGCCTTAAAGATGGGTAGTGGGTATAGTAACAGAGGGCAAATGAAGGCAAACATGTGGAAGACTTTATATTAAAAATTCTCAGGAGTAGGAATTGGCTAGGAATTTTGAAAAACCCTTAATTATAGTACTAAGAATATAAAACAGCTAAGAAAATATAAAACAGCTAAGAATTTGCCTCCTGTGAGCTGTGCAGTGTAGAGCTCACATGAAAGAGAAGTTCTGTTTCATTTATTACAATATGAAACATCAGTGGAGAAGGAAAGAAGTGTAAAGAGCTTTGTGTCATAATAGAAGCAAAGATTCATTAGTGAGGAGGTACATTTTTTTTCGATTGTTCAAGGATTTATGACCTAATTTACAATGTGAAATTTACTCTGCTGTTTCTGGCAGTATCTAATTAAAGGCCTAATAACAATAGATTTATGGATATCTGGTGCTGGACAATGTATATTGTATGGTTTTAGAATGGAATGTATTTTACAGAATGGGAGAGATTACAAATACTGTCTTTCTTATCTCTACACAAGGCAGTAATGGAAGAACTGACATTGCCTTACAACAGTTTGAACCTGGAAGGATTCCTTCCCACCTTTTTTTACCCCAAAAGTGCTATATGACCAAAATGTGTGGTCATTTTCCAGAACCGCAGAAAGTCCTATGAAATTTCTCTGCCTTCTGCTGTATGGCTTAGAGCAGGGGTGCCCAACTATTTTACTCTACTTAAGTACTCAGTTTTCCTAGTGAACAGAAGTTGAGATTTTTGTGCAGCCACAACAGACCTTTCTGTAAATATTAAACCAACTGCATGGAGCTAGACTTAAAAAATTGCATAAGTGCAGGAAGCCTGATTATTAGCATGTGCCGTAAACTTGGTGCCTTTGGATGGCTGGATCTGTTTCACACGTGCAGGTAAATACGACGAATGCAGAACGTGTTGGCAAAAGCAGGGAGTGAGGTCTGAGAGAGAACTGCCACTGCCATCAGCCAGTCCACACAGCCTGCTCCTGAGTTTTTTCCAGAGGCAGACAGGAATGGGCAGCCTGTACATCCCACAGAGCACAAGTTGAACATGAAACAGAGAATTTTTAATTTACATGCCAACAGAGTCTATCCTAACCATGTATGTCTATTACATTCTGGAGTAAGAAAAGCCTCCCTTACATCTTCATTTTCTGAGATCATTGTATGGATCTATCCACCTCTGTGACACCAGAGTAAAGTAGTCATTGGCAATATATTGCTCTTTATAGAAAATAATGTAGAGGTGACCAAAGTAAAGATGAGCCTTTGGAATTAAACTGGTGTGAATTGGAACAAGGAAAGCAGAAAAAGAGGACAAGGTTCACAATGTCAATATGGAATTGATTCCTCAGTGACTACTTACTGGCAATATCACTGCATTCGAATGAAGGATTGACTGGCACTGAAAACAATTTACTATATAGGGGCAATGTAATGTCATGTGTGTGGATATGGTTACTTCACCTAAGCTGATTCTTCTTTTCCTAACTCATTTTTTCATTCCTGAATGGAATGTTGTATAATTCTGCCTTTAACAAGTGTGAGTATTCGTTTTAAAGGGAATGAGCTAGCATAAGTTGACACAAAAAAGTGACCCATGTGTGCTTGCAAAGAGGTGAAGAACAACTTGGAAGGACTTTCTCATTTAAATGATTTACTTGTATTTGACTGCCCAGAAGAGAGTGAATTAGCTAAAAAATCCCCAACCAAAAACCAAGAAACTCACTTTTTCTTTTTTAACTTAACTTTAGCCTATGGTATAAATCTGTTTAGCCTTTGGCTATGGAGAGAGGGAGAAACAGTTCTGCTTATGTTTTTTTAAGATTTTTATACTCTTCCTCTTTTGTTCAGTCACGTACTTTATTTAAAACACTTATCTATAGGTTACTGGACTGTTTTTCTTTAGCTGCCTCCTGTGTTGGTTGCCTGTTGACAAAACTAGAAAAGAGGCAGAGAAGTCACTAGGAAAATATCTTCTTTTACTATAGAAATTTCCAGAATACCATAAGATTACATGCTTTTTAACAAAATACTATTACTGGTTTCAGAACCCTTCATGAGTGGTAGCTCCGTTTTAGGTGAATCTAAAAATAGCTTCTTTGACATGAAGCCTGAAAGCATCTGGTGCTGTGTTCTAGCAGGCCATAGTCCCGGTGGTATGGAGATGGCAACTCTTGCTGCGGCCATCTGTCCTCCCATTGCAAAGGGCCACTGGCAACACCACCTAACTGATGCTTTAGTGCCACCAGCTGCTGCTGCAATACAAGCAGTGGATGCTCAAAGAATGAAGAGCAGATGTCTTCGTACAGTGAGGTATCAGTCATGCCAATTAAGATAAATATCTTGGTCATGATCACACTCTGGACAGAATTTGTGGAATTATTAACATTCGTGAAAACAGTCTTTTGAAGGATTTATTTTAGCTATTTCAGCCTATTGTAGAGTTCTGCTGCATGGGTAGGTGAATGCATATCAGCAAGAAATGTGCAGGGCTGAAGGGCTGTAGAATCAAACCTGCTCTGGATCTGCAGCCTTTTTGTTTCTAGAGAGGCGGTTTTGATAGAGTCCTATAGACAGACCAGCAATTTTTGACCAAAGTGTCTCTTTTGTGATACTGGATTGCAATTCAAGTTGCATTCACATCAGCTGTTAGTGACTGTAGTGGAGTGCACACTGCCTCCAAGGAAAAAGCTGTGGAGCAGACAGGAGAACTGTTCCAGAGCAAGCAGAAGTGGCCTTATCATCCCAGTGCAGCACGGCCCTGAGTGGGGTTGGAACTGAGCAGGATGAAGGTCCGTCAGGAGGCAAGAGGGGATGGTTTCTAATTCTTTTACTAGTGACTGCTTTGAAGCATGTCTCGTGACTAGGACAATGAAGGACCTGGTGAGCAGTGGGAATCTGCCAACAGGAGGAATATGAGGGGCCAGTGTATTATGTCTTATGTAAATTACCATAGTATACTCATTTCAATAGGGGTTTTTTTGTGGTTAAATTGCCATATGTAGACAACCAAAACTCGAAAAATAGATGAAAATTGCCTTTTTTTTTTTTGTCCCTGTAAATTAGGGATAATCTTGTGATTTGTATAGGGAGAACAGGGAGACTGACTGTTCAATTTTAAGCTCATTTTTTGAACTTTTAAGGCTCATAGTGTTTTAAATGCCACACAATTTTTATTCTTTTGAAGGGTGGATCTTCTCTATAGCTCCATAACTGGCTGCAGGAAATTGTAAATTAATGCTCAGAATTGCCAAGCCTGTTTCATTTGAGTGGAAGTCTGTGTACATTTTTATAAATTTCTCAAGCTTAATAGAGGACGCATTTGATCAGGGCTGTGGGGAGTAAATAGGGCAGGAAGAAGGCTTTGTGCCTGAAGAGCTATTTAACATTCAACAAAAGGATATGTATTTAATATATGCTACAATACATTGACTAAGTTGGGAGAAGAGGTACAATCTGATAGTGCTGCATGAGAACAGCCCCTGTTTTGTTGTGGGTCTGAGGAAACTGGGTGAGAACAGCAAGTTTAGGGGCAGAATGATTCGTCTCTGTACCTCTTGGTTTCCTCCTGTGTTTTGTTTTGTTGTCATGCCCACATCAACAGGTGCCTGGTGTCAATTTGCCTGTCAGCCAGCTGACCTATTTCTTCTCTGCAATCCTCATCAGCGGTGTGATACATGAAGTCGGCCATGGGGTGGCAGCTATTCGGTAATACAAGTGCTTTTCTCCTACTCTGCCAACAAAGCCTAATATTCCAGAGCAGTTACTTCCCCGTGAATGCATTGTTTCACTTTATCTAGAGAGTCAGGTTAGTCTATATTTCATAGCTTCCTTGGATTTTAAGTTTGGAGGGGTGTATTAAGGATAGAGTTTTAATATAGTGACTTACACAGATCACGAGAAAGGACTTCTGCTTTGCAAATATACAACGCTGCATCAGGTTTAAAATAATAGTTCTTTGAAATGGTCCTGTTTTTCACTGAGCAATTTAATTTCTGAACCTGTGACAGTTGAAGAGGACCCATGTGCTTTTGCACGATGATACTTTAAAATAGATTTTAAATTGCTTTATTTAAACATAGCTTGTGAAGTAGTGTACGAACAGGTTGAAGCAATAAGTCAGTCAAATGTGACTTGCCCCTGTTAACCTCGGTGATGTGTTAGTTTTGATCAAAGATTATGTTTTTAATGTCCTTATCTATGATGAGTACTTCAAAAAACTTACTTGACAAGTTTAGTCATTACTGTTGAATGCCACTCTAGCACAAGAAGGTTAAGTGATGATTACTGGGACTGATATTCAGGTCTCCTCCTTGCTTCTGGACAGCATCATTATCTGTCCTATGAGCATGTAGCCCTAAGTTATTTCTCTGATTTTCTTGAGCGAAGAGAGTCACAACTTCATTTTAACTCATTACTACCTTTTCTTGTAACTCCAAAAGTTCTTAATTAAAGGGGTGGTTTGGGACCCTCTGTGTTTCATATGATCTGTTTTTCTTTCAGCTTTTTTCACCCAAATAGTTACAGGGATTTTTTCGTGAAAGATGAAGCTCTCACATTTGCTTATCCCACCACAGGAAGGAACAACAGAATTTTCTTTGCTGGCTGATTGCAGAGAAGCTAGGAGTAACTACAGAGCTCTTTTGAAGCAGAAAGAATAATTCTTAGTGGTGTGATATCTTTGTTCAAGGTCTAGAGAAAAAGTTCTGAATAGGCAATTTCAGGTGATTTTTTTTGTCAAGAAATTGTTTCCCAGCTGTTCCCAGGAGAGAAATTAGTTTGTCCAATGTATACATTGGCAGCCAATGTTGGTGCTGCTGTTTTTTACCCGACTTTTTTTATTTTCCTTCTAGCACAGGTTTAGTCTATAGTGCTGTTACTGTAAATCCTCAGGGTTTAGACTTTATTAAATAGCTGTGCTATGGGCAAATTTTTTTATTCTGGCAAATCACTTAGCCTTCCTGAAATCTAACACACTTTTGCCAACTTCAGGGCAAGATAGCATCAGCAGTGAACTGATCTTAAAGTATTTAAGCCTTAGCTTAGTCAAGGCTTTTACCAAAATAGTTTTCTTCTTCCCTCTGTACCTTCTACCCAAGTCATGAAATCATATATAGGCATTAGACTGCCTATTAGTAATTGGTAGTATGAGTAGGTCTGATGATTTAACTCCACAGAACTAGTGTGTGACTTCATTTTGAATATTTTTTTTGTAATTCTGTGTCTTCATTATATATACACAGTAAACAAATACATGTATGTAAATAAATACATGTATTTATTTATGTGAATAAATAAAATGTTATACCCAGTATACTGTCTCAATAAAGATACAGTATTAGATAATCTGTGCCTGGTTTGTCCTGTTACGATTGTTTCAAGCCTCTCTAAGTCCCTCATGAAGTGTCTAGCTTCAGAAAAAACTAAGTATTTGTTACAAAACATTCCATTTAAAAGCAATTGGAAGACCTCTGGAAAACAATATTATCTGTATGATAGTGTCAGCTACTAATATATTTAAATAGAATCATAGAATGTTACGAGTTGGAAGGGCATTAACATTTGTCCTAGTTATTCTTGATGTCAAAAATATGTGTGCTGTGTAGGATCTCTCGGTTTTTTCTCTTGTATGTTTGCAGTAACACCACTTCATTTTTTTTTTCTTCTTTTTAAGAGAACAAGTACGATTTAATGGATTTGGGATTTTCATCTTCATTGTCTATCCTGGAGCATTTGTTGACCTCTTCACAACTCACTTGCAACTGATATCTCCTGTCCAGCAGTTAAGGATATTTTGTGCAGGTAATAGTTTGTGCTTTTTAGATAAATCTTTGCTTATCACGATTACATGATCTACAAGCACCACTTATGAATCTTTGATAGAGAATTTAAGGTTGAAATTGAAGAAATACCAATGCTTCTCTTTACCTAAAGATGATACTTCTGTTCTGAACTTATGTTGTCATTTCAGACAATCATTTGATCATTATTGTCCATATAGTGCTGCTTTCTGGGCTAGAGATGTCAGTTTCTAGGGTCTTAAATGAGTATCAATTTCCTGTCATGAAAAGCATTATTATATTCTAGATCTGATTCAGAATACTTGTGCATAAGACATTCCAGTTGCTTGGTTGGAGAAAAAAAATGGTTTCTGACCCTCCTCTCATTAGAAAAAGCTTTTACACCAGCTTAGGTACAGAAGTTCCTTTGTCTTGTTTGTTTGTTGTTTTAGATTTTTTTGCATATTGTATGGCCTAAGTAATAAAACCTTGGAGAACACAAGCTGGAAAATAGTCAGAAGATGTGATATGAGAACATGATTTGCTGTCACAGTGAACATCCTTGAGCGATTCAGTACCATTTTCTGCAATAGGAGCAATCTATTTTTCAATACTATTGTGAGTGATTTTCATTGACCTGTGAGTTATGTTATTATACTGGTCACTGTGTTTTGATATTGCCATCAGGAGAAAATAAAGGTTAAAGCACAAACATCCAGAGAGAATCGTAGCTTTTGGCTCCAAATAACCTGCAGATGTTTTTGACCTGATGTTTTTTGAAGTCTCTGGGTACTGGGAAGTAGAGCCCTGTTGCTGTGAAAACTCAGACTGAGACTCTTATGCTGCCTGGACCACTTGTATGATTATTTCTATAGACAAAGGTGGTTCCCAAACAACTGGAATAGGCATAGAAAAGTTACCATCTTGATTTAGTTCTTGATACTGATGATTTTCTATTGCAGGGGACAGTAGGCTAGCAGCCAGCCTGTTGTAATGTTTAGTTTTTAAGACTGTTTCTTGAATACTATATGTAAAGCATAATATAGAGGGTGGACATACAGAAGCCTTTAGCAAACATGTTTTCAAGCTTTCATAAATCAAGTAAATAATTACAAATGTTAGGTAAGTAAATATATCTATATTCTAAACACCCTAATCAACAAAAATAATTCACTACAATAAGCTAACTTTTATGAAGGCCCATTTCTCAAATTAAACAGTTTCCATTTCTAGCTACTGTGAACAGAACTGAAAGAAAAGATCTACTGATTTTTGAAATGGGTTGCTTAGATAGATTCCTGAGAAATTCTCTAGAAAAATTAGATTCTAAGTTGCAATAGAAATTAAATGTTTGCATGTTTTGATGGCAAGCAAACACCTATAATAGTTTTTAGTATTTCTTGGAAAGACTGAAATAGGGGAACACAAGGTAGGGAGCAAGCATATGTTGCCAGACTGGTTAGCATGAACAGCTTGTTTTCAGTTAGGTATAACAAAGACATGCATTTTTTACAGTTAATGATCAATATGTTTCAAAACTAGGATGTTTGATAATGATAAAATATGTTACTCAGTAAATGACACGTTTGTTTTAGTTGTCAGAACAGCTGAATGAACCTATTCTCAGTGTTCAGAAGATTTGAAATTACAGAGACATGCTTTCAGATTTTTGTATGGCAGCCAAGTAATAGAGCTAGAGTAGAGGACAACACCAAGTACTTTTTTTGTAGTACGCCTATTGTCTGGAGTTTAAAAAGTATATTTATTGTACAGCAGATGGCATCATGAGTTCAAGAATAGGACATGAGTGTTCTTCTAAGACTTGTGGTACTTGCAGCATATTCCATGCCTACTAGATGGAAAGTGCTTCTGTGAAGAACTTTCTTGTATTTAGTTTAAGTATTTGTATTACTTTTTAAGATAATTTTTAATATATTTTGCCTTGTCCTTAACAGGAGTTAAATATTTTTTAAATTTAATTTTTTAAAAAAATTTAATTCATAGATTATTTTAAGTGTTTTAAGAGTTGAATTATTTTTGTTGATTAGGGTATTTAGAATATAGATATATTTACTTACCTAACATTTGTAGTTATTTACTTGATTTAAGGAAGCTTGAAAACATGTTTGTGTAAAGTGTTGCTTTTTAAATGTAAGGAATTAGGTGCCCAAGGTTGAGGCTGTTTTAGCAAGATGAAATTGAAGGTATACTGAGCAGTGTGCCTCTACAGGTATTCTCATTTTGACCATGTTTATTTTTCTGTTGATCACCCAGGATGAGCTTAAAACCTTTCTGGTTTAGACTTTGCTGCGGTATTCCACACAGCAAACTGTGTCAAATATGGTACTAAGGCTCATGTTTCACAGCTGTTTGAAAATATTCCATTATTCTCTACCAGCTCCATAATATCTGTTTTTTTGTTTGTTTGTTATTTTAAGGGTTTGGGGTATTTTTTGAGTTTGCTTTCTTTCGCAGCCACACTGTTGCGAAGGAATTTTGTTTCCATTTTCCATGTTTATCTTCTGTTAAGCTGAAAAAGTATTTTTAAGGTAAAAAGGTTAAAACACTAAAGTTAAAATATTTACTTACTGCTTTTGAATTTGTTGCACACGTCTATTCAGGTGACAAGTAATAAATTTTATTCCACTTTTTTTTTTTTACTATTGAAGACAACTCTGTAGAATAGAAATTGTATTTTAATAGTTTATTCAGAAGCCAGATTTTTCTTCTGGATACTCTGCACGTTACTTAGAAAAGTAGTGGAACATGATCAAATATTCATGTGGTAGAATGGCACCTTAGAAATGGACTTGGTGCTTCCCTGTCTTTTCTGATAGTATAATTCTCAGAGCCTCAGGGATTTGTTTAGAAGTCCCTGACAAAGTGGCATCATAGAAACTAAAGTTTGTAAAGTAATATATGTATTCTTCTTTTATCCTTATGTTCACAATTTTTTTCATCCATTCTTACAGTAATAATTTCAGGAGAGTAAATTAGAAGGTAGCTGTAGAATCATTTCAAAACCAGCTTTGTTATTAGTTTTTATTTAGAAACTTAATTTTTTTTCCTTCTTTTTAGGGGTGTGGCATAATTTTGTTCTTGGTGTTGCAAGTTTCATGGTTTTGTTTCTGCTGCCAGCCATTCTTTTCCCTTTCTATTACACGGGTGTTGGGGCACTTGTCACTGAGGTTGCAGAGGTAAGAAAAGATCTTTGCTGTTTTCATATTTTGTGCTTTGTGATCTGAAATGTACCTATATGTCTTATTATCACAATCAGATTAGCAGCACTGTGCAGAATGCAATATATTGAACTTTTTGCTTAGTTTTCTTCTTAGTCACATGTATTTTTGTATTAATAAATCAAGGAACATGGTTGAATAATTACAGACTATTCAGCATACTATAAAACTGTTTAGACATTTGAGATGAGTTTGCAGGCTTATTTTGGAAGGGGGAGTTAACTTTTTTCATTATTGGCACAAAGCAAATCTACTGGAAACTGCATTATCACTCTAGTTACTGGTATCTGTTTTTAATGTTAAAGATTATTTTGAGCTGATTTCCTTGTTTGGTCAGCTGGAAGCAAAGTAGATATAGACTTCTGAGATTCTGGGAAGGAGTGATTTTTTTCTGACTTAATCAAATACAGCACAGTTGAGCAGCAGAGCTGAAAGGATTCAGTCTTTCTTGGATATGAAAGTCAACTGATATAACTCAGGAGAGAGTGACATTCATTATGTTGTATTACCTTTTAAAGTATAGGTGCACTGTGCTTTCTTGAAAGGTTCACAGTATTAAATTTACTTGAATTTAGTATGTTGTGGGTTTTCTTACCATTCTAACTTGTATGAAAATAATTACTCAAATCTGAAGATGTTCTTGGGACACTTGGAGGCTCTTCTTTTCCCCCTTTTCTCTTTTTCTCCCCTTTCCCCCTTTCCTTTTTTGCACTAAATAAGTTATTATTTGTAGAGGATGGGAGTTTTTTGCAATGCTTTATCATAAATTGAAATAATCAGTTCTAGTGGAGTCGGAGATTTTGCTTCTGTGGAAATAGTGCCTTAACCTAAAGATTTCATAGCTATTCAGTAGAACTGTGAACTAATCCTTGTAGTTTTAGCCATAATAATATGACTGACTTCACTTCTTCTCAGGATTCTCCTGCCAATGGACCAAGGGGTCTTTTTGTGGGAGATCTTGTCACTAACCTACAAGACTGCCCAGTTTATAATGTGGAAGACTGGAATTCATGTCTGGGAGACATTTCAGAGAAGTCACAGGTTGGCTACTGTGTAAGTGCAGCCACCCTACAGCAATTAAGCTTTCCAGCTAGAGGTATGACTTTAGGTGCTCTCCTCATTACATTATATTAATTAATCTATATTTTCATTTTTTTCATGTTTGAAAGACTATTTTGAATTTAGAATTTGTTGCTGGGGTCAGATTTCTCATAAGTCAGGTGTGCTATCCTGTCTTCAGCAGTTACCAATGCTGTTTTGGGAAATCTGAAAGTTAGGAAGAGGTAGAAGAATTTCATTTCTGTTTCAGTCATCCTGTACAAATACCGTGTGAGATCTAAATAATAAAATTTGCTTCTTCAGGATGTTGCAGCGCTTGGTTATTAGCAGTAATAGTTATCTCCTCTATTTTAAGTTCTGTTAAATGGATCAACTTAGTGATCTTTTGCAGATGTAAACTCCACACATTACCTTACAGCTTTGATCAGTATGACATTGCAAATTGTACAGCTTAACCCAATGATGTGCTTTATTATGGTCACTTCTTCTGATGTATCTTACTATACTGACTTTATGTCATTGCCCATAAATTCAGTTTTGTCTGGATTGCACATATGCTTCTGAAAGTCAGTCTATTTCCTTCTGTTTCCACTTACACATTAGAGTGCTTGTTGCTGTAAGGGCTTACCCCTGAGAAACAAAACCAAAAATGTGAGCTGAACTAAACCAGAACAATAAACAAAAATTAAGTAGAACAAAAAAGAAGGGTCAAGTTAAATGGGCTGAATGTCTTTTGACATGCCCTAAAGCTCTCTAGAGTTTTGTTCATGCAAGCATCCATGGAAACTGAATTCCAAAGGTAAGGGGCTGCTGCTGAGCAAAACCTATATGATGCTATTCAGAGCTTTAAAATTGTCATTGCATGTTTTCCATCATACTGGAAATAAACCGGGGGTCAGGCAACTTGACTGCCCTTGTTTTTTGATGCATTATAGTGCTTTTGTGAGGATGGAAAGGTAATTTATTTTTTTTAGTATGGAAGGAAAGTAATCTGACAGCTGGCACTAAGATAAATATTTAAACTGGAAACTAATGGAGTATGGGTAAGAACCTGCCTTTAGAACTGACAGGTCGGATTATGCTTCTGAAGAGGAGGGCAGATTTGGCACATGCTTTCATCTGGCCAGGGATGGTAAGAACCAATTCCCAGAATGCTGTAGGTATATGTATGCTGAGGTTCTGCTGTTCTCTGAAATGCAATTTTAGAGTCATGGGTAATAAAGCTGCATATTCTGTAGTTGAACCAGTCCTATTTGGATTGAAATACTGGAAGCTTAATACTAGAGACTCAGTATCGGATCCAAGCTCGGTTGCTGTATCATGTTAGCAGCCCTTTGTTCCCACTACTGCCTTCTAATCAGACCAGTCTGCCTGCATTTTCAGAGTAATAAGCCTCCAGCAATGAGAAATATTCCTCTGAAATTAAATGAACTCTGTTTGGTCTCTAGCAGCTGTCATTTGTCAAAATCTTGACAGTTCACAACTTGACATAAATACGGAGTATCAATAAAAATATATATAGCAAATGGACCCCATCTACTTGAGCATAAAACAAACGGAGGGTAAACTATTTGAGTATAAACCTAGACAGAAAACAATGCCCCAAGGTCCTTGAAATTAAAGAAAAAGTGTTTTCAGTGTAGTTTATAGGGAAACTAATTTCATGGTCATTCACTCTTCAAAAATACATGTCGTTTCTTAGCCTCAGGGTCCCTGAAAAAAGGTTTGTATGGTACAGTGCTTGTACCTGTAAGCCCCAGGCATAAAGCTCCACGTTACTGGACTGCAGGTTGTGCAGTGATAAATCAGCAACCAGTATCACAGGCTTGATCTGCCTAAGGAAGGTACTGCAGTTGCTGTGATACAGCTTCTTACAGTGACCATTGTTTTGTGTGTGTTTTTAAGCTGTTGTGCACAGTAAGTTAGGCTTAATTCATTTAAAGAGCATCTGTACAAAGATTCTGAAACAGACTAGTTAAATCATGGCTTAAAACATCATTTATTCACTGCTGCAACACTCAAGGTTTGGAAAGCTTTAAGAATTTGAATCTTGTAAAGGTTTTCACATTTTAAAGAATGTTTTAAGCCTTGGTCATGTCCATAGCCAGCTAGTGAAGTCAGTAAAGCAGTGGCTAACAAAGTTCTATGCCAAACTTGATGCAAGTTGGGGGCAGTGGATAAAAGTGTTTTGTAACTCACAGTGCTCAAAACATTGCAGTGTAGACTCCAGTATCTCAAGGAGATGTATTAAGGTGAAAAAATCAATATGTGATAACTGAAATCACACGACATTCACACACATTGGTGATGAAATTTATTTTCAGTTGTGACAGAACCACAGCTACACTGTGTGAATTACTATAATTCTTGAAGGCTCTGGGATGATTGTTTTGTTTTATTCAGAGACTGGTTTTTTTTCAGGAAGTTACTATAATATTGATTATTTGCTCTGTCCCTGTGTTCTTTAGTCTACAGAAGACTTGATGGCACAGTGGAATGTTGTAGTAACAACAGCCTCACAGACATTTGCTTTTCATATAGCAATAAGTTGGACAACCATCTGGTAAGTTACATAAACTGCTAATTCTCTTTGGTAAATCTAAAATTATTTAAGTTGATTAGTAATATTTACCAACATTTACGCAGCATACTCTTGAGTTTAAGAATATCTACAGTTTGTAATAAAGGTATATATGTATATTATTCTCCCCTTTTATAGCTTAGAAACTCACAAAATACTAGTTATGATTTTCCTTGTGATCAGGGGGCCTCTGGAAGAATCATAAAAAATCTTAGAGCCCTCATTCTTTTAGGCAAAAAGACACCTCACTGATTTTTCAGTATTCTGGATGCAGAATACCGGTGAGAAAAAAACAACTTTTGAGAAGATGGTGAAATTGACTTATTTTGGTGCTTCAGTCTTTAAAGGTATTGAGCACTAACAGGCAAAGCAAAGCACTGGACTATCTGTTCAGTGATGTTGTCTGAAGCTAGTAGTGGTCCTCCTTAAGTTAAACTAAAAACACGCAGGAGAAGGTTCTAGAGATTGCCCAGTTTCTCAAAATGAGAGCCACTATTTGATTCCTTTTTCACTGTGTTAATTTTCTTGTCATGTGAAAACAAAGTTTCTCAGTAGGATTTTGACTTAGTTCTTTCAAAAGAGAATATAGCAGCCTTCCAGTGGCTAAACGGGCTACAAGCAAGCTAGAGAGGGACTTTTCACAGGGACATGTAGTGATAGGACAAGAGGGAATGGCTTTAAACTGAAAGAGGGCAGGTTTAGATTAGATATAAGGAAGAAATTCTTTACAGTGAAAGTAGTAAGACACTGAAGCAAGTTGCCGAGAGAAGCTGTGGATGCCCCATCCATGGAGGTGTTCAAGGCCAGGTTGGATGGAGCTCTGAGCAACTCTATGTAGTGGAAGGCATCCCTGCCCATAACAGTGGGATTGGAATGAGAGGATCTTTAAGGTCCCTTCCATCCCAGTTCTGTGATTCTATGAAAATACAGAGATATTTGTAAAAATGTGTTTCATATTGATAGTGACGGAATATTTCTATTTGTTCTCTTCACAAGAGAAAGAGCACAAGTATCAACTGTGTAAACTTTTCTACACATACCAGTTTGTTATTGTTTTGACCTCTATTTATAAATACTTGAAGACAGTCAAGTAAGCCTGTTCCAAATTTGATATGTTTAGAGTTTCTACGATGGTAAGCTTCCCACTCCAGGATGTTTTTGTGATATTTAAACACTAAGAATTGAGCACATTCCAGCAGTTGATTGAAATATGGCAGTAGCTGGTAACATCCTGGAGTTCAGCAAGATTTGATAAATCACTATCCCACTGAGCCTTGGCATTCTTAAGCTCATAGCTGCTACTTATGAACAGAGAAGAAATAAAAGCATCCAGAAGCCTGTGACTTTGTGACTTTCAAGTGTCCTTAGCCTAGCTGTGAGTTTTTGAACAATTATTTCAAATAGTCTTTGCAGTGCTATGCAGCAGTATTTGAAAGTGGTTCTCTCCCTCTTATTAGTATAGGAAGGGCTTGTATTGAGGTTAACGGTGAGTGACACTCATGCATTTTTGGGGAGTGTAACAATCAGGCTAAAAAGCTAGAAATTGCTTTCCTTTTTTTTTCCTCCTAAGGCAAACAGTAGATTAAGAACTTTCCTTGCCTGCATTTTAAGAACAAAAGGGAAAGTGTCACTGAGCATTTACGAGAGACATGAGGGGGAAAACAATTTCCTGTTCCCTTCTGCTGTACTGTCTTTGGCCTGTGGGGAGCAAGAAAGATCTGGTCTTTCAGACTGCAGCGTGGAAGAGTGTTATAAGTAGGACTTAAAAGGACAGAGCACTGCATTAAGTCCTGTGTTCATCTTAGTTGAGAATGGTTTCTAAGCTACCACACACTTGGTAGGTTTGTTGGTTTATTTACTGAACATAAGCTCGTGTTCAGCCAAATGAGGTTTTAGATCAATGAGGACTAAAACTTCTTATACAGGTAAGTCACTAGTATGTTGATGCAGGCTCTGTCCGTTAGAAATCACTGATTTATGTTTAGATGCCTTGATTTTTTGTTATGCAGGTGTGTAACTTTCAAAAAATACTTTGCTTTTATTTTGGTATATGTGCACATCCTCTCTTCCTCATTCCACTAAATATGGAATCAAAGGTTGAATATGTATCAGGTAGAGGTTCTTCAGGATTTGACAAAAAACCCAAGAAAAAAATCAGATTTCAGCTCTTCATGGGCTGATATCAGTGAGGCATTTCTTTGCTTTAAAAAGGAATATTTAGTTCCCTTTGATCTGTTGGAAAATACCTTTAACTTTCATAATCATTTCAAATGCCTTTTGCAGTATGCCTGTCTGCCAGCACGAAAAGTTGTTGAAGCCAGCAAAGTTTGTCGAACCAATGTGGACTGCCAGAAGGACTTTGTTCCAAGTTTTTGTGTGACTCCTTCTTTGGAGAATCAAACAAGGCTAATCAGGGTAAAACATCCACCCCATATTGACATGCTATATGTAGGACACCCCATGCATCTTCAGTACACAGGTTGGTATTATTTATTGAAACAGTTTAGCAGAAACAATCTCCAATATGGTTTCCTTTGCCTGGCTGCTTGAACAAAGTCTTGGAATGCTTGTCAGTTAACTTGTTTAATGCAGAATCCATTTCTTGTTACAGCCAGTGGAGAGACATGGACTACTCAGGCCTAAAATGAAATGTGCACAGTGCAATGAGTTATGAAGGTAATAGAAACTATATGTGATCTGAGGTGGTTGTTTTTTCAGAAAAGTGTAAAAGGGGTATTTCTAGAACAGATCTTACTCAGGTTAGTTATAGGAACCAGATACCTGCATTTTGCTAACACATAAACTCAAAATGCTATTGTAAAATCTCTAGGGCATCTTGCTCTATCACTTTGCCTGTAATATTAGCATCACTGCTTAAATCACACCTAAGATCCAAGTATCAGTGACAGATTTCCATGATTACTGAGCCACAAGTCTTATCACAACATAGTCTTTTCCTGTTTTATTTCTTTTTTTTTCATTTGACTGCCCTAAATTAAATAATATAAGGAATTAGGAAGTGTTCCTTAAATAAGGAACACTTTAGTTCCTTACTTTGAAATTCACTGTGTCTCACCTTCAGGCAAGCTGATATGAACTTGAGCTGCTGGACGGAGTATGAAAAGGATGAACAAACTTACCAACATCCTAATACTTGAGTGACATGGTGAAATTTAGCTTCAAATGCACTTTAAAATGCTTAAAGTGTTAAACTCCTATCCCTTTCTGGGAGGAACCTACCTCTTCATCATAGACAGCTGTACCTCTTGTGGTCGTTTTACTTCAGACATTTGGAAGTATCTCCTTAGCAAGGCATTATACTTTTCTGAATAAGCACTGAAATTAGGTACAAAAGACCTTTAAGAACAGTGATGAAATCTGGTAGTGTAAAGCCATTAACATTCTTGCATAATATATTTTTAGTTCATCTGTCAGTCTTTATCTTTTTGTGCTGGTAATTTGATACTCTGTGAGGAGTTACTTATTTCAGCTTTTTTACAATATACCATCATTTAAACCCCAGAGATCATCTCTTCATTTGTAATTTCTGGCCTCATGCCATTTAAAAGGAAAACATTGTGATATCAATATATTTGATGACATCTATTCCAAGTGCAGCAACATATTTTAAGAATAGAGTGTTATAACTATATAGAACTCCTTTTCTTGGTCTCTAACAATACAAACTATCAGTACTGTAGAACAGTTGATGTTGTTCTCCTTTCCAGTATTTTGCAGCAGTGGAGTTTTAGTCAGTGTTTCCTACTGAACAGTAATTTTGCAAAAGAATTGAACCTGTCAATCTGTCAGAAGTCAGAAAAGAATGGTATTGCATCTTAAAAAGTAGTTCTACTTTAAGAAGTTACTGTGTGAAAATACTCTTTCTGTACACGTGTAGGAATTGAATTCTAAAGTGATGTACTGTATCCATGGAGTTGTGCATTTAATGTATTAATTTGAAAGCTAAAAGTTGACTTTATTACAAACTTTGCTGCAAAGACAACATATGCTTGTTGTTCCTCTTGGAAAAACATCAGAGCTAAAATTATAGGATCCTGGCTTGGGCAGCAGGTAATCTACTGTACCATCATAGAGTTTCATGCATTCCAATGAAACAACTTCTAAATATTTCAGACTTAACTTTGTACTGTACAATGCTGGCTGGGGCCAACAGGTTTGGTGTGGCTTTTGGGTTTTTTTTTTCCCAAATGGGACGGATCAGCATGTGATAACCATTTCTTTCCAATTAAGAAAGGAAGATAATTTCTTCCTCTACTGCGTGTGTTTTGAAATAGGAATGTTTTAGACAAAGGCCTTATTCTTCAGTGTGATCTTTCTGCCTGCAGGAAACACTACTTTTTAGAGTGATGCTACATTTAACACACAATATAATATGAGAGTTTCGGTAGGGTGTACTATGACCACTTTCTCTAGAAACGTCACTAAAGTAATGTTTGAATAGCATTCTAAGATTATTGTATTGTTTTGTACTTAGGTTTGTATTGTTATGATAGTCCTGATTTATGGTGAACAGTAATTATTTCATATTTCCATTTGAAGATAACTTCCAGATAACATTTTTTTATGTATATCCGTAATAGCTACTTAGAAGTAATAGTCTCTACAGCTTATTTCTATTAAATGTTTCTGTTTTGTCAAATTAAAATACCCTAGCAAAAATATTTTTTGTTGATATTGATGCATATAGCACTTTTTTCCAGTATTTAAAAAAAACCTGGAAAGAATCATAATCTAAATGAACTTACAGTGCCAGAGATTTGGCCAAAACTGTAAAACAGAAGGAATGATTAGGAATGCATGTTGTTTGGGACAGGCACATTGATTAATCCTTTTAATTAGCATTCCTTCTGTAAAAAGTACCTAATGTAACCGAATATAAATTCATACTGTCCCTTTAAAATTTGTGGTATTACTCAAGACTTTTAAACTTTTCTTATGGCAGGCCAGTTATATTCTAGAGGCTCTCCCTTATGTTGGACAGATGATACGTAAGGTTGAAATGGAGAGCCCTGTCAGTACTCCCATGCAACTTTGCACTGTTCATTATGTGTGAAGGTTTTCATTCCCTCATCTCATTACTGATACTGCAAAATTTTTGCTTCTTTTTCTGGCCCTTGTTGGTTAGAAAGAATCTGGTGACTAAGATTTATATTTGGAACTCACACTACTTGAAGAAATACCATATCCCTCAATGTTATTATTGCCCATCAGGGATCAAAAGCTGCAAGATTTCCTTCATGAAAAGAAGATGGAACTTACCTAGGAGATGATTTCCCTGAACTAGACAAGTCTACTACTTCTGTTGTATCTGAGTTTTCTTAAAACAAAAAACAAAACAAAACAAACAAACAAACAAAAAAAAAAAGAAAAGAAAAAAAGCCATTTCCTGGCTTTGGGGATGTTTTATGAGCAACAACAGCCATAATCCATGGTGACGGTCTTTCTAGTACAGCTTGGTTTTTTGGTATTTCCATGCTTGTTTATCACTGAGAATAGTCCTTCTTTGCTTTTAACCCATATTTAAATGATTACATGTATAGTTCTTCTGGAGACCACACAGAAATATCTTGTGCTATGCAGTCCGTTTCTTCCGTGGCATACATGCCCTTTCCCCCATGAAGAAGTTTTGAAAAGCTCTTTGGTCAACCTAGGCTCCCAGTCACTTCTAATTAAAATTGTGTCTGTTGTGCATTCTTCTCAATATTTGCCAACACCATCTAGCATTAGCCAACAAAAGAAATGTTATTTCCAGGTCAAAGAATTGCGTAATTAGAGCAGGAAAACAATGACTGTTTTCTCTGACCCAAGATCATTGCTGTTCACCTCTTCCCAGCAGTATCTTTTTGAAGACAAGCCTAGAGAACATAATTTCTGTAGTTCTTTTGTTATTTGTCAGAGGACAAATTTGCCTACTGCAATTAGGTTTAATCTATTACAACCACTAAATTCATTGCCTCATATTACAGTGTCTAGAGCTCAGTCCACCAACTTCCTGAAGAATTTCTTTGTGTTTGGATTTTGCTTCAGTAGCAAGGTTTGGAGGTTAGATCCATGTCTAGTGGCTGTTGGTGACAACAGTTTGTTGGAACAAAGAGGGAAGAAGATTAGTGATCCATTCTCAGTGTTGGCACAACTTCAGATTCAGGTTGGTGACTTAGTGGCTGTTAGGTGTTAGTCAGGAGGCAGGCAGGTTTTGAAATCACAGTATATTGCAGTGTGTGTCTTTTGAAACCTTTGGATACACTGGATGCCTCAGTCATTTTGTTATTTTGGCTCATGAACAAGAGGTCAGATCAGATGTTCTGATGTCAGCATTCAGCATGAGGAGTTAATTGCTTTGGATATCACTTGACCTGGATGTACGTATGTAACAAAAAAAAACCCTGGGTAATGAGAGGCTGAAGAGCAGCCCCATAGGAAGAGATCTGAGTGTCTTGGTCGACGGCAGGTTGAATATGAGTCAGCAGTGCCCTGGAAGCCAGGGGGGCCAACCATGTCCTGAGGGGCATCAGGCAAAGCATCGCCAACCAGTCGAGGGAATTGTCCCACTCTGCTCTGCACCGGGTGGCCTCACCTTGTGTGCAGTTTTGGGCACCACAATATAAGAAAGACATTAAGCTATTGTAGAGTGTCCAAAGGAGGGCAACAAAGATGGTGAAGGGCCTTGAGGGGACACCATTTGAGGAGTGACTGAGGTCACTTGGCTTTTTCAGCCTGGAGGAGATCTTGTCATAATCTGCAACATCCTAATGAGGGAAAGTGGAAAGGCACTGATCTCTGTGGTAAGCAGTGACAGGACCTGAGGGAATGGCCTGAAGTTGTGTCAGGGAAGGTTTAGGTTGGATATCAGGTACCAGAGGGTGGTTGGGCACTGGAACAGGCTCCCCAGGGAAGTGGTCACAGCACCAAGCCTGACAGAGTTCAAGAAACACTTGGATGATACTCTCAGGCACATGATGTGACTCTTGGGTGGTCCTGTGTAGGGCCGGGAGTTGGACTCGATGATCCTTTTGAGTCCCTTCCAACTTGGGATATTCTGATAGTACTGAGACACTTGTGTGATGATTCTGTTCCTTTTATTCACACAAAAAGAGCTGATCCCTGAAGCTGTGGGTCAGGTTTCTGTCAGCCCAAACCCTTGCCTGGCAGGCCCACCTTCAGCTCTGTCTGGATGGCTGGGCCACTGGATGGAGAGGGCTGTTTCTGTTTGGCTGGGGCTGGGCAGTTTCTGCAGCTGCTGCAGAGCGGCTGAGGAACTGGAACAGCTCAGGGATCAGATGGGCCAGTTTCTTAGGGCTGCTACTGTGGCGGGTCAGGTTCAGATAGACTGGTCGGGCTGTCTGGGTGTGAGATCAGGCCAACACGTTCCTGCCCGTCTCCAGAGAGACGCCTGTGGAGAGAAGAGGTGGCTAAGTGAGACACAGGGACTCTCCTTCACAGCAGCTGGCAGGACTCACCACCATGGGTGGAGCTGGTGGCACACCTTTGTTAAGGTGAACTCCTGCACCTCGAGGCACCACCCAGCAGGCAGGTTCACTGGTCCGCAGCAAGTGCCAGTGCATGTCTTGCTTTTTAGAGCAGAATTGTCCCCCCCTCTTTCTCATCTTGACCTGTTGCTCAGGGGGTCTACTCTTGTCCAGGCAGGCTGAGTTTGACCCAACACTGGCTCCAGTCCAAGCACGCTCCCCAGAAGAAGACCCAGGAATTAAGAGGCCACTTAAAGCTGCTGATGGCAGCAGAAAGCTCAGCAGAGTTTTTTGAACAACCACTAACTCACTGCTGCACAGCATCCTGACTAAAAATGCTTCATGGCTATGAGTGGCCTTTGAAGGAAGCAGGGGGCATGGGGGAACCGATGACTCACCGTTTTCTTTCACACCACCAGCAGATTGCAATAGAACACAACAATATCCCAAATGGCACAGCAACCAGGACTATCACAATGCCTATCATACAGCCTGCTCCATGACAAAAAATACTTTCGATGTTCTCCTTGGGTTTGGGAATATGTGTGGGCATCTCTCCAGCCATTTCTGCAGGAGCAATTCAAAATGTTAGCCCATCGTCTGCACCATTGGTAAGCTTGCAGCATGTTTGATACCACCAGGACATTGTTTGTTTCCCCCAAGTGGTGGTGCCTGGAGACACATTCTCACCCTTCAGGACAGATTATCCCTCCGAACTAAACTCAGGTGGTCAGGAGGAGTGCACAGAAAGGAGCACCACTACTTGATCAGTCAGTCTTTCAAGGGACATAGACAAAACCCATCCTTGCAGCAGGCAATGCCACCTGCAACTCTCCCTCCCTGGCCAGCTCCCACACCCCAAGGGGATGGAGTCAGGCCCTCACAGGAGACACTCGAGCTGTGCTCTCTCCATCTGTCTTTTCTCCAGCACGTGCACCCCTTGTAGCTGCTCCCAGGTTTCAGGACGTGTCTTGCACTTAGGGACCCCAGCAGGACTGCTCAGTACCTGAGTGCTTTGTGTCCATATGAGGAGGTTTTTTGGCATTTCCATTGTGTAGTCCTCCAGGCTTTAACAGCACTGCCAAAAAGTAGAGACAGGTAAAGTCTCAGCATGGGCACAGAGAATGCAGGAGAATGGGGAGAATGGAGAACTGCCCAGTGTGGGAGCCAGAACACTGCTCTGGACCTCAGCTTATGAGAAGGATCCCTCTCTAGGCTGTTGTTGCACCTTGGGCCTCTAGGTACTATGGGCAAGCTCTGGGATGAAGCTGCAGTGGGAGCTACATTTGTGCAAGAGTCCCATTTTTCATCATCTGTGGAATGTGATCCACATGTCTTGAACCCAACACACTTCAAGCTTGGCTGCTGATGTGACGTGCAAGAGCAGGCACTGGGGAAGACCCATCCTGATGGCTGACACCAGCTGACTACAGGACAGCAATTACCTGGCTGTGCCAATGGCTGGCATTGACTGTCGAAGGAGCAACTCGCATTTCACTTGGAAGGAAGACTAAAACGTAAATGCTGCTTCCTCCAACTAACTTACCTGTGGGCTCACGCTTTTGCTTGAGGACTCGAACTGGCCAAGATTTCAGCAAGCTGCCAACATTGAGATCTTAAGGAAAATTGCACATTAATAAACTCTTGACACATTGTTGATCATTATTCTTTCAAAGAAAGGGACATTGAGAACTTACCTTCAGGCTGGCCCAAGGGCTCCAAACCATCTTTCTTCCAAGCTGCCAGAGAATCTTTTAGAGAAGCGGCTGGAAACAAGCACAGAGAAATGTTTCCATTGCATGTTGGGATCTTCTGCCTTTGTGAACAGAGGCATTGAAAGGGGGCCAGGTAACTGGGAGCCAGATGTGAGTGACAGGACCTGGGCACCTCTGAGCTGGCAGCGCAACACTTTTAAGGCAATGTGCAACACCCTGGAGGAGCAGATGGACCCTTGGGACTCTCTGTGAAGGCACTCACACAGAGGAAACCCTCACTAAAGCACTGGAGGGAAAAACCATCACCCATACTTCTCAGTGAGAAGACCCCACTGGCCCAGGAAAGGCTGCACTGGTGCTGCCAGTTTACCTGCTTCCTGCAGTTGCCCTGGAGCAGCCTGGGCAGCCCTGGCATGCAAGGCTGTCAGGAGGATGAGGAGGAGGTGGTGGACGAGGACCATGGTCCCCCTCACACTGTTCTGCTGCTGCTGTCGCTGCTGCTGCAGTCAGGGAAAGGGGCTGAGCAGTCAGTTCTTCAGGCCAGTGAAGCACAGTGGGGCTCTGTGACCTCACGTCCCTGGAATGACTACAGAGCTGGGGCAGGGCTGTGTGGGGAGCTGCCCTCCCAAGCAGGAGAGCATATCCCACAGGCAGCCCTGTCCAAGGGTCGGGACACAGCCCACCCCGCCCCAGGATCAATTACACCTTCAGCAAGTTTGCAGATAATGCCAAGCTGAGTGCTGCAGTTGACACACCTGAAGGACAGGAAGCCAGCCAGGGGAACCTGGACAAGTTCAAGGAGAACACATGGGAACCTCATGAGGTTCAGTAAGACCAAGTACAAAGTCCTGCACCTGCTTCAGGGCAACCCTTAGTATGCAGAAGGTTGTAGTGTCTTTTTGGTTAACTAGTGTAACTTTTAAAATAAGGCTAAATGAGTATTTTACTAAAATCTTGCATTTAGTTGAATAAATTTGTGTGTAGAATAGACATCAAGGAAAAGTATTTTTTATTTGGGTTTTCTTGCTTTTTTTTTCTTGTTTTTTTTTTTTTTTTTTACTCTAGTGGCTTGATACTAAATACTGCCCAAACGCAGTGTTTCAAAGAACTTCCTAGCTGTATCTTCTTCTAGAAATAGATTAGATACAATGAAGAAGTTCTTCACTAAGCATGGTGAGGCACTGGAGCAGAAGTGGTGGATGCCCCATCCCTGGTAGTATTCAAGGCCAGGTTAGGTGGGGCTTTCAGCAGCCTGGTCTAGTGGAAGGTGTTCCTGCCTGTGTCAGGGAGGTTGGAACTAGATTATCTTTAAGGTTCCTTCCAACCCAAACCATTCTGTGATTCTTTGATCGACTTGGATGCCTCTGACTTTGAGCTGGGTACTGTCCTGGATTTCTGTCTGTTGTGTTCTTCACTCGGTAGTCCAACAGATTTGTTTTTAAATTAAAGATCAGTCTTAAGCTGTAAGAGAGAACATGACTTTCAAGCACAGCAGCAGTTTTGGTACTGGAAAGTTCTCTGCTTCTTGCCACTTCAAACCATTCTTTTTAGGGGACTCCTTGTTATACATATCACTCCATCCCCATGGCATGATTGCTGGCAGGACTTATCAGAAGGGCATCTATTAACAGAAGAAAATTTGTTCACGTAACTGAACGGACCAGTTCTCTGCCTTATGTGCCTTTGGAACCACTTTCCCTCACCTTTGTTGACATGTCCTTGAATTCTTTATTGAACATGAAGAAATCTGATCTCACTCTTAACTAAGATACACTTAGCAGCATTTTTGAGTTTGAATAACATTTTTGGTATGTTATGTTTCCAGTGTTCTCTTAGCCTATGGTCTTAAAATTTCTCTTAAGGGTGGGTTAAATTGTTTCTTCCCAAGGGATGCTTATATTGAGTGGGATTTGAACTCTTGCTTTCACATATCTCTGTGGAGGTGGTGTTTCTTATAGCTATAGCTTTTTCCCAAGTAGGTAGGGAAAATTCAGACCATTGTGGCTGGCAACTCACATCCTAAGATGTTCTTTAGGAATAGAGAGACTATTGTTGATACTGTGCAAGTTTATTCTAATTCTGCCTTAATTTACCTTAAACTCTTCCTTCTGGGGATAAGATTCCGCTGTACTTTCAGCAGTAGACTTTTAGTAGGAAAGGTGTCTTTCTTCCAGCTGTCATAGAACTAAGGTTTCCAAATGGTCCCTGGCACTGACAGGCTCAGACTACTGTTCACTTTGAAAGACTGCAACAAGACATTTTATGAGATGACCCGGATGAAGCATCCCCATGCACTCTGGCAGGCCTCAAGCCACCTCGCTGCTCTGAAAAATCTCTGAGAAACATTTGACGTGCAGTCAACTGAAGCCTCATGTACACCTTCAAAGAACAGTGTGTACAGTAATAAAGTATTTCAAGATCATTTGGTGCTTGACACTGCAATTTTTCAGTCACTATTTATAGGAAGGATGCCAAGTCCCACCCCCCAGGTTTTTAGGTTGCACCAAGTTATATCTTAGTGTCACTTACCATCTGAACAGAGGAAAGAAGCTACTTAGCTACTGGCCTAACTGGTGTTGTGCAATGCAGCTGTGCATCACCTCATAGCCTTTGCTTTCTTGGAGGGACTGCAGAATTCTGCTCCCCATCTGCCCGACTCCTATACACCAGGAGCTCAGCCTCAGGTCATGGTGAGCATTTGCAGGTAATACAAGAGAAGAATTTTTTGGTCTTCAAAGAAAATACATATGTGCACCCACAGTATACATGTGGACTGCATATTTATAATCCCTTTTCTTTGAAAAGAACACAGTGGGGTCTTTATGACTATAGATGCCCAGTTGCCTCTGAAAATACGTATTTTAGACATAGTTTTACTGAAATACTAATAGTATTTTATAGAGTGACTTTACTATGATAGTGGCCATGTTTCAGAAGGATGTAATGACTGCACTCTTGTGAAAACAAAAAATCCAAGCAAACCCGTATTTAGGTTGGTTTTTCCTCCCTGAAGAAGGTCATTTCACATCTGATATATCTGAAAAAATTATAATCTAAAATTCATGTTATAACCCTGGAATGACTTTTCGTGCTTTGTGTATCTTTATATTTTCATTTCAGTAAGTCTCAGCAGTTTTGTGCCACGACAAAACTTCCTAAGCATCGATCTGCCTGTGGTGATAGAAACATTTTGCAAGTATCCTTTAAAGTATGTTTGTTCTTTTAAGGCAAGAAGAGAACTGTTCAGAATTTAGTGAACTCGCAAAATTTCAATTGGGTATCATTTTAGACAGGAAGCGTGAAATATTTCTGTAGAGTTTTGACATCTTTATCCCATCTCTGCATTGATTATTGTCCATGTGCCAAGCTCAGTCTGAGATCTCTCAGTTTCTTGTGCTTAACAATATATTTTTGGTCAGTGCTTTTTTTAACTCTTGAGAGTGAGCCTTAACAAATGTGCCAAGAAAGACAAAGTAAGTCTGAATTTATGGCAGGACAAATAAGATGTTCTTGCTAGCTTTGATATTTCAGAGTTTTATCATTTTGGTGTCATTATACTGAACTAAATAACAGGGTATGGTTGTTCTTTTTATTTTTGTCTTCAACAGAAGAGAAAACAGTATATTCACAAAGCAGGATAATTCAATTAATACATGCTTATTAATGAACAAGATTATATATATTTGCATACATAAAGACTAATAGGCTTGATTATGGCTAATCTAAGAACCCTTAGCCTTAGAAACTGAAATGTTTATGTGTGGCTGTAGAACAATGAAACTGTAGTTCAGTGCAGTCCCTAGAACTAGAGCAAAGATACAACATAAGCTCCCTTCTGGGAACACGGCAAGGTTCACACTGCCCCAGCTGCTTTCTGAGTCACGTCTTCTTGTCTGGCCATTTAAGATGGAGGTAGGTATTGCAGTTAGCAAGTCCTTACCAGCATTAAAAATTGTCTACCCCATGCCTCATTCTCACGTGCACACACACGTACAGAAGTACAGAAATACAGAACCTTTTCTGGCTAACAGGTAAGTAGGAGAGATAGGCCAGATTTCCAACTATATTCTAGTCATTTACTAGGGAGTGTTTTGGAAAATATTCCTAATCATGATTTCATAGTTGGGTCATAGGTCTAGAATACTTTCTTACTTCAGGCATGGTGTCAGAGCTGCAACCTTCCTCCAAAACTACACAAAGCAAGGAAGGAAGATGGGCAGCTTCTAGTGTGAGTTTACTGTCTCTTGCTTTCATTTAAGTTGTGAAAAGTATCCAAACAGGTTAAGTATCCAAACTTAGTGCTTAAAAAATAAAAATCTACACAGGGAATTCTCTGAGCAGGTATGTTATAGTGTAAGACTCATTTTACTCATATAATTTCTGTGAAACAGAATGGTAGCTAAAAAAATAACCCTCATATGTTTCTCTCTGCATACTAGAAATAATATTATTATGTGTGCTTTGTATATATATTACTTTTTTTTACATTTCCTTGGATATTATTCATGAACCTTAACTAAAGTCAACCAGGTACCTAATCTCACTATCAGGAGCACTGGCAGTTATCAATGCTGTGCCCTGCTTCGCTTTGGATGGTCAGTGGATATTAAATTCATTCCTGGAAGCCACACTGAGCTCCCTGATTGTAGAAAAACAAAACAGAGAACTTGTTGGCTTTTTAATTTTGCTTGCTGGTAGTGCACTTTTGGCTGCCAATGTTGCACTGGGACTTTGGATGGTGACAGCACGGTAGAACATTGGATACACTTCCATCAGTTCTCAAAGTACACAGAAATAATGAATCCATTGCCTTTTAAAATTTGTCCAGTTCTGAGGTTGAAATAACTCCCTTAAAATGACACTGAAAGAACAATCTCTGGTGGCTGCTGTTTTAGTTTAAATTGTACAACATCGTGCCTGTGGTCATGAGAAATCTAATAGAAGTAAGAACCTTTTTATCTACTCTTTAAACACTGTATTAATTGTGGAGTAATTGTATTGCAGAGTTTCACAGGAAAAAGTCAGGCTTCATTAACTTAGATCTAAAAATAAGGGAATTATTTGGCCTCAAGCATTTGTAAAGTGGGAGAAAAAACATTTCAGTTTTATAATTTGAATAATTGTTTCAGAAAATCTATGTTTGCTCTGATTATTTGTCAGTCAGCATAGTCTTGAGTGTCTTGCTTTGGCTTTTTGAATCTGGTATTCTACCAAACTGGATTCTAAGAAGCCCTAAAGTCAGATCTCAAAATGGTGAAATGCTAAGCAAATGCTTACCATGTGTTAATAGGGAGACAGTGGCAATATGGGTTAGTGGCTGTCTTTTTCAGCTCGCCAAAATGACTGGACGAATATTGTCCTCAGGATGCAGATGAGAAGTGCCAATGTCTGTTAAAATTGAAGCATGTGGGAGGATAACAAAGCCCACATGTCCATGTTTCTTAACATATTCAGTTGTATATTAGCATACGCAGCTGAAGTTTTTATAAAGGCAATATTTGTCAGCAATAGCTACAAGATAACTGAAATTTAGTTTCTGAGTGCTGAAGTATGCTGTGCACAATTTTTCCTAAGTGATATGTAATGTCTGTGTTGTTTTACTCAGAAAATAATATTGTACTCTACCTGTTTACAGTTAAAAGTGAAACCTATTGCTTTTATGGTGTCTATCTTCTGATGCTATGCATGTAATATGTACAGTAACTCACTGATTGTTTTCTATATTTCAAAGGGTTGTTTTCCTTTGTCAGGATTCATTCTGTTCAAAGACAGCTAAAAAAGATACTTAGCTGAAGCTGGTCTTGGATCAGAATTATTTAGAGGAAGAATATAATTGTGAATTGAACAATTTAAACATTTAGCTTTGCTTTCTGAAATGATTACAGACCATATTCCTGTTCTTAAATGAACAGTAGAACAGTCAGTGTTTTGCCGACTGAAGTATGTCTGACATACTTTGAAGCCCTTTAAGTCTAATATTTTGTACCTAGTAGGATTATATGATTGTCATGTCCTCCTATTATATATTGCCTAGTATATAAATCAAGTTCAATCTGAGCCTTGTCAATATAGGCTGATTTTTAAACAAAAATGCTCCCATTTGAGAGCCTAAATATTTGAAATATGAAATTTTTGAAAAATACATTGCAACTTCTGCCTCATACAGTGCTCCCTGTAGGAGCTGCTGCAGCCCGCACTTCCTTTACAGAAATGGCCTTTCCATCAGGAACTGAAGTGGAACCTAAACTCATGGATACTGGCCTGCAGGGAGTACTGAAACATTCATGGCTGGGTCAAATAGATTCTTTTGGCACTAGAGGTAAAAGCCTGGGTAATTTTACAATTCCCAGTGCTACTGCACGGATTCATAACTGATGTTTGTATTTGCCCACCGATGTGTATTTTTGCACAGTTCCTTTCACACTTAATTAAGGTGTGCTCCTTTCTTATGCTGATGCAAGCAGTAATAAGAGATCCTGGGTGTTTATTTGTTGCTGGCTACTTTACTTACCTCTCCAGTGCTGTCACAGGCTGGGTGGACCTCTTGGAGTTCACCTCCGTGGGGTGGCAGGCCCATGCCTCTTGCATTTAATAATTTCATCGCAGGCATGTTGGCATAGGTCCTGGTAAGAGAGAGGAAATCCTCCAGTTAGCCCAGTGTGAGTTGGTCCCTTTGGGGGGGACCATTAAAAGTCACACAGAGTGCAAGAAAGGAAAAAAATAAAATTATGCCCTGAAAGTCTAACTTGTAATCACTCCTGGGAACATACAGAGGTTTCAGGGTAGCAGTTCTGAGGGCCTGCTCTGCCATCTCTCCATGGGCAGCAGGACTGGAGCAGCCTGGTCCTTGCACAAAGCCTGGCTCTGAGGCTCTGTTCCAGAAGCCTGCTCTCTCACCTAGGTGGCTGCTTACTGATCTGAGCTCGTCCTCTCAGGGGCTCTGTGCAACTTGCCTCTGTGTCTCATTCATTCTACAGTGCAAACAATTAATTTGCACTTATGAGTTTTTATGTAATTTAGTAAGATAGGCTGTTTACTTTCCAAACATGTCGTGTTTGATACTTTATATGTATGACCACAATGGTTTGTGACAGTCTTTAGCATAGTGCCTCTAATTTAGATGTAGGCAACAGATTTTAAAAGGCCAAAGTTCCTGAATTAACATACACAAATTAAATCTGCTATAATGAGGCTGGCAAGTTGTTCCTGGTTATTTAGTGTGCTACCAAACCATGAGGTTTTATCAAAGGAAAGTAAATCCAGTTTACTTTACACAATCAGTGAAAGTCACAGTTACACTAAGTAGAGCTTCAGTCTATGTCTGACCCATAATCAAGGAGAGGGTGGAGGAGAACACTGGTCATGGTTTAACAAAACAGGCACACTGGTGTACTGTAAAGACCCTAGATAACTTACATGGAAGAGAGAGTACTAGAAGTATTTTAAAATAATTCATGAGTTGATTTCTCACATGCTGGGATTCTACTGAATAAGGGTCAGTTTAGGTATATACAGGTGCTTTGAATCAAGACTTTAAGCAAACTGGGCATGAATGTTGACTCAGCACATCTTAGATTTCCTGTGGACAAAGGCAATCTTAAGTTGGACCTCTGTCTGAAGAAAACATTGTTCAGTGGATCCATTTCATTCTTCTATAATCCTAACATATGGATTACATTCTGATAAGCATGTGCTATACATACAGTTATTGGGAGAATTTTTCCTGGGGTTTTGGTTGTTTATTTAGCAAGAGAAGGCACAAAAGGACACAGTGATTTCTGCATGCTGGATTTTTACTCTGGAGTATTTGTGGTATTTCTTCTGGTTTTGTATAAATAGGAAGGAAGTCTTTCTTTAAAATGAAATCTTTCCACTTCTTATTCTAATTAGCCTCTCAGAACCTTTAATAAAAAACCCATCAATGTAATTATAGGGCATATTGACTGGAATATAAAACAGCACTCTTAAAGATTGGATGGCTGCTACTATTTATGTATATACTATGCATTTTAAATCTGTATCAGATGGAAAAAGTAATGTCTAATATTCAGAAATGTTATATGTAGCTTTTAGTTGAAAATTGCCAGAAGAATTCCATAATTATTATAATTGCTCTGCTTTGTTTTCTATGAGAATTTTTTTTATATCAGCAAACATTTACATAGCATGTTCTGATAATACAAAATATGGCATGCAAATGGCAAACTTCTTACATGCTCTTTGCTAACTTAGGAATTAAAACCAGCTTGCTTCTGTAGAAGTTAAAAGATGCTTCACTAGAAAAAGTATAGACAGACTTGCAGATTAGGTAGCCCAAATTATGAGCCACAGGGGAAAATTTGTTAACTCTTTTTTCTAATTTAGAATGAAACAACCAACTGTATTGACAGTTACTTTTTTCAGTGATGGTTCTGCATTTGTGGATATATATGTGTATATTTACATATATTTATATAACAGATACATATATAGCTGCAGGATGTATTAGTGCTTTTTTAGGGATAATTTACAGCAGTCCTCCATACTCTGCAATGTAGGCTTTTGTTTTGTCTTCTCTCTATGAATTCTCTCTCTGGCTTTCTCTGGATTTTAAAATAGAAATTATGTCATTCTCCCATAACTGATCTTAATTTTATTAACAGAAGATAAGTGATGGGGATGTAATGGCTGCATGAGTTTTGTTCAGTTCATGTTTATGTTTCTTAGTTTCTGTGAAGCCTCAGCTACAAGTATGGTAAACAGATTTTTCAGGGCAACTAAAAGAGGCCAACCTTGGAATCCATCACTGTCTTAATGCTACTGTTTATGCTGTTCTGAATGATGACTGGCATGAGCAAGACTGTGTTGAGTATACTGAAGAAATAAAGTTTTCAGGACAGGCTTCCCCATAGCAGTCAGGGTGTTTCAGCTTTCTTTTAATGATGTATTTTTACTCAGTTTAGCACATCAACAGTCCCAGTTTTCCCAATAGTTTCCTATACATTTCACATGATGGCAAAGGCTGTCCTATAGGAAATGTTTTTAAAATAAATTCATATGTCTTCTATATGAAAGATCTGAATTCGTATCTGGATATAATTTATGACAGATGAAGAAGCCTTATAAAGGTTTATGTAGCCCAGTCTGTATTTAATTGTTTCTAAAAGATGTGAGTTAAACTCTAGGTATAGTTATTTGCAAAATATGCATTCTGTACATTTGCATTCAGACCAGTTTCCACAAGTCTTGCCTCAGCTTTGTTCTTGTAAGGAATCTGAATCTTAACACAGGTAAGATCCAATGTTAGCAAGTATTTTATACCCTCTTCATTCTGAATTTCATGTAACGCTTTATACAGATTAGTTATTTAATGCGACCAAGTTGCCTGGGGTACATTCCCTGTATGAATGCAGCATTTGGGAAGCCTTGTACAAGGAACTGCCAGAAAACAGCAGCTCTGTGACTCCTGTTCCTTGGACTCCACCACTACCATCATGTGAAGAGCAGATGGCATCGATTAAGGGTAGTGAAGAACTTCAGTTTATGGCAGCTTTATGAAACTTTCCCACTGCTGACCCAGTGTGAAAGGACAGGAACAAAGAGCAGGATATGACACTGCAATTCCATTCATTCCATTTACATTGTCATGAAACCTGAAAAGAACTTGTAATTAACATTTCAGACCATGAAGATTAGTTTTCCTGCCCTTCACTGAATCATTCAGGGATCAAACTTCTTAACGCTTTGTCTTTCCATGATAAATATGTGCTGAGTAAGTCGTATGGGTAGTTGTAGCTCATTTTGTAAAACGGACTTGGATATTTCTCACCTCTAGATGTTCGTCTTGGTATGGTTTTTGCAGCATCATAGCGTGATTGACCTTCATTTGAAAGGTTGCAGGCTATTTCAAAGCCATCACTAGAAAAATCTGTTTCCTTCCTTCCCAAGTTGTTAATATTTTAAATTCCTCTTTTCCTTAGATAACTTTGCTTTTAGATTTCATATACTCAGATGATCTTATCTGAAGCCTGTCAATGGAATATGTATTGTTTTGAAATTCACTGTGGGTTTTTTCCTCTGCATAGCCTTATTTTTCACACTGACTCACAGCTGTGGAATGTTAGATTTCTAGACCCTTTGTTCCCACTATGTATTGTTCATGATCATGGTTTTTTTAAAAAAAAGGGGGGGAAAAAAAAGAAAGCTTCGTTTTTAAAATGTCAGCTAACAAATATATGGAACACTGAATAATGTATTGTGGTTTTGTTTTGCTTTTTTTTTCTCTATTTAATCAACCAAACAATAAGTATTGTTTTCTATGTGTGATAAATGTATCCTGCAAATAAATTCATTGTTTGATTGTTAATGTGCTTAAATCTGTTTTTAAAAATAAGGTGGAGTGACAAAATTCCTTATTTGTGGCAATTGCCATATTGTGTTATATATTCTCATTCTCTTCACATGTGATTTGTATTCTCTCTCTGGGTACTGACAAGGTGCCTTAAGGTACACTGCCCTTTTCAGTATTTGACCACTTCCTAAAATTATTAATAACTATCACTTTACTTCCCTTTATTTACCAGCTTATCACAGTAATAGTTGAGATATTTGACACAGGTTGACATAGCCAAGGTAAGTGAAACTGCTCCTCTGGCCAATCCTTTGTGAAGAACTAAAATGGCAGGTCTTCAATGCCATTAAGGTGCTGTTCTGTATGACAGACCTTGATTTGTATATACAGGCCAGCCCAGAGCTGGGCACATATCCCAGCTAGCTCTGAACAAGTTCCTTTCGGTATCCAGATGTATCTGGGGCTGCGTTAGCACAGTGTAACCAGGTAGTTCAGCTTGATTTGAGAATGAGGGGTTACTGCTCTGTTTCTTGAGCAAGCTCATCTGCAGTCAGCCAGGTTATTAGTACTGAGAACTAAATTGTCCTTTGTTGCATTCAGGACAAGCTGTTACTTTATACAGGCAGAGCTGTTTCATCTGTTGTGGCTTTGTTCCCAGATAAAAGATTATCATGAGAAATGGGCACAAGGCACAGATTGGACACATTGGTAGGATTTCCCAGATAGGTCACTAGGCAGTTTTTGCAATTTTCTCAATACTTCCATGAGGTTTTTTTGTTTTTGCAGGTGGCTTTTTTTTTTCTCTTACACATGTTAGAGGTAGAGACCAGAGCATATTTTTTTGCTGAAGCATTTAAGCTTCTAGGAGAGTTCTGAGGTTTTTCAATCGATTTTGAAAATATTATCCCTTATCCCTTATCCTGATTATGTATGTTCTGTAGTCTGGAAAAAAATTCATGATATCTTAATGTCATCTTGAAGAATGTTGCCTTAACCACTAATATAATTTCAGGATAAGATTTAAAAAGAAATACTGTACATATGAGTCTTACTGCTGTTAGGTTTATAAAGAAAGCTTAATCTTCCTCTCATCATACCAGTTTGAACCACCAAGCAGAAGCATTCCTAACATCTTTAGTAGATCTGTATGCAATGAACTCACTTCAATTTTTTTAAACAACTTTTATGACCTTTTGATGTGAACTACCCAACAAAATACAAATTAAGGTTTGATTCTAATCTTGGGATAGTAAGCTGGGAGAATCCACAACATTTATAAGGACTAAGCACCGGTCACACACTAAAATTTTCCCTTTTCTTACCTCAGAGAGATGTGGGTGTGGTGTTTACTTTCATATTTCTAAGACTCTGGTGTTGTTGAAGTAGAATTGGATGTTCTTACAAACTATGGGTCATATTGTCTGCATTTATGATTAATTCTACCTCTTTTTAGTTCTTTGCAAATATATTCGTTACTGAATTCTATGTAACCACCACTTCTGACAGTCTTGACAACACATGGTTGTACATCCTTTTTAATTTCCCCTCAAAGGAATCTTTCAAACAAAAAAAAACCCAGCTTTTTTCTTTCTTTTTGGTTGTTAAATGTCATCCTTTTTACTTCTTATTGCATTACAAAAGTTCCTACCTTTTTCCCCCTTTCGTAACTCTGTGAGGATCTCTACTAAAATATTACCAGATAATTTTAAAAAGTGTGAATTTCTCCAATGCAGCTGAATTTGATTCAGTTACCCACGCAGGCATCTGGTGTGGTCTGAGATATCCTAAGGTGTTCTTAGGTTAATAACCTGACTTGAAACAACATTTTGAAACTCATCCCCCACTTGTCTCCCTTTGTCTCCTGGCAGATAAGTCTTAGGGTTTCTAAGGCCTACACATGGGGCTGGCAGATGTGGGTGAGGCCCTATTGAGATCAAAGACATTCTGGACCAGCAGCTGGATACTTGGAAGGGTACCTGCGGGCATTTTTTATCACACCAGATGCTTATATGTGGGCAACAAATCAAGCCACACTGACTCCTTTTCTTTCCTTGCATTCTTTTTGACTTATGGATTATAGTAGAATGTAAGGCTTTTTGAGTGAGTTAATTTGACAAAAAATGCATCTAAGCTTTTCTCGTTATGCATAATAGTGTGATGCAGGCTGTTTCATAAAAAACTAGCAGAAGACATCCATTCTTCTCTGCACCTTAGGCCTGGAAGTAGCAGAAATGAGTGTTCCTGCATTACAGCAAGAAAAAGGAAGGCTTGTCTTGCAAGGAAAATTCCATCTGTCTCTAGCTGTGGACACACCAGGTGGAGACAAGGCTTTGTGACGGGATTGTGATCATCTTGGCGAAGTGCCACAATTGTGTATATGACTGGGTTTTTTCCCTTGCAGTAGAAAAGAAATCGTGAGACTTAGGAATGGGATAAAGTCAGGGATGGAGTGTGATAGGGAGACATGATTTGTTCATTTACAGATTCATTAATAACTCCACAATAGGCATTTTTACTACTTTTTTTCCCCTTGAAGCATTAAAGCATTTATAGAGCTGACCTGCAACTAGAACCAACAAACTTCTATCATTGGTAAAAACACCCCGTTTAGTAAAATCAGAAAGATGTTAAAAGCCTGCCTTTCTAGATAGTTCAGGATGTTTAGAACACAGAGTCGTATCCCTCTCCCTGTTTGAGGACTGGGACCAATCTGACTGAGTTAGTTTGGATGCAAAGTCAGAACTTTTCTCCTCCTGTTTTCACATTCCCCCTTCAGCATGAGTTGACCTTACAGATGCAATTATTAAGAAAAGTTAATCAATCCATTTTTATAATGTTTTGCCCCTTGGCTTTATTTTCATTCCTGCAGCTATTTGAATAACTAGCAGAAACTTGGCCAAACCACCTTTATCTCTACCATCACTGCAAAATCAACAAAGACAGATTATGAACGTGCATTATAAACCACAAATTCCTGGGTACTTACCACTTGTTATACCAACACACTTTTTTTTTCCCCCTTCACTACCACTGTTTACTGTTCTTTATTAGAAGATTGAATTTATTCCCTGGAAATGTTCTGTGAGGTGCTTGCAATGCTCAATGTACTGCAGTCCTGAAGAAAAAAATGGGCAAACCAAAATTTGTATAGTATGCTTTTTACAACCAAACTTCACTCTTTCATTTACTGAACTGGTACAGATAAGATTATTTTGTCATGTGTGAAGGCTCTGGTTATTTTTCCAGAATTTATATTCAAATTTAATCCTAAGGAGAGCACTTCGGTAGTTGACCTAACTGACCTCTGCAATTAAATGCTGAACAAGAAGTTAAAACAGAAGTTAAAATATTACTGTCATAGTTGTGAATTTTTCAGCATATTATCAAATGGTATTTTTCATAGACATGCAGAAACCTATTGTTCACTTGAGACTTTACCTAACTGGCAACAGCACAATCTTTTTTTAACCTTTTCTTTCACTTTGACATGAAAATACCAAAAGCAATTCTGAGAAGAATATCTCAGCTTTCACTTACAGGGTTCACTTTTAGCATATGCTAATGATGGTATAAAAATTAAACTATCATTTAACAAAGTGATAATATGATACTAAACATGATGAATCACTCTGTTCTCATATATGTGATTCTGTGGTTTCTTCCTTGTGCTCTATACTAAATCAAATGCAAATGCAATGCAGTTTGTGTTAATTTTTATAGCTGTACAATGTACCTGAAGACATTAAGGTTGCAGAAAACCAAAGAGTCCAGGTTTGGTGCTCTTGGTTCATCACAATAACATGGAAAAAAATCCATATAGTGAATGTAACTGATTAAGGAGTCATGAAACCAAACCTGTCATATTTTAATGAAAAATAGCAAAAATAATGGTCACGCAGGTTTAAAAAATAATTTTTCTTATTAATTAAAAATAAGTATATAAATTGGAAAAAAAAAGCGCACCCCTTAAATGATGGCACTCTTCTAGATCAAAAAGGTGATTTGAAAGGCAAAATAAACCTCTATTCTTCTGCCATGAGTTTGTGTGTACACACAGATGTTAATTTGGTAAACACTTGGTTAACTTCTGCTGGCCTGCATTAGCATCAGTTTAGATAAAAATAGCTAATGTTGGTGAAGGAAACTGCAGTGCCACTGTCAGATCCACAAATCAGAACTTACAGTGAAGAAAGTAGTTCAGCAGCTCTGCATGGGCTTGGGCTGTGAGACCACCCGGCGGGCAGAGCTTCATCCCACTGTGCTGCAGCTTCCCTGTGTGACCTGAGCAACCTGTCAGGGCCAGCCTCAGCTTGGGCCAGTGGGGCTCACTGTGCTCCACCATTAAGAACTTGCTTACCCTGAGGTCAACAGGCCTCCAAAACTAGCTCAGATTTTTACTCAAAGTCTTTTGCACATGCCCAGCGCTGCTGCAGCAGAAAAGCTCCCACACAACACCCAGCCTGGCCCGTGCGCTTCCTCTTGCCCACTTGGCCTCGGTGGGGAATTTTTACATCCAGCATCTCACAGGATGCAGCAGGGGTTAGTTCTGCCTTTGCAAATGCTGTGTGCAGGGGTGGGAGCAGGATACAGCAGATGGGAAACAGCCTGGATGCAATCCAATGTCTGCTCAGTGAACCGGTAAACAGACAGCTCATGTAAACTATAGGTGAGTTTAAGGTCTTCGCCGGGACCTACTTAAAATCTCCAGGACAGAGCCACAAAGTTTCCAAGGGTGTTTTAAATTGTGTCTTGGTTGTTGGGCTTTTTTAATCCAGGGCCATAAGCACGCAGCAATCTGTGTGGGGAGGTGTCCTCTGCAGATGTGCACAAACATTGTAAGAATAAGGTGTTTTCATGCTTGAAGGAATATCAAAGAGATGCTGTCAATTTTAAGCTATGGAGGGAAAAACTACTGTTATTTTAAAGAAAAAAAGTGGTTTAACCTTTCAATAGCTGTTCTGCTTTTCTACAGTATTTGCTGAAATACCTTTGCAATGTTTAAAATAACTTTCTTCAGAGTCTTCAGAGGAAGTGTACAGCTTTGGAAGTGGAAGCTGAGGAACAAAGGAGCTTTGAAATGGGCTGTCTCCTCTTCAACTGCTCCAAACGTTTGACCTTGCTGTATCAGTTTGGTGCTGATAAAAGCTTGCTGTTGTCTAGCCATAAGGAAAGTCATCTGTCTAAAGAACAGCTTAAATTATGAGTTAGTTGGGCATCTGAAATTAGAAATTTCTGCTGGTGCATCCCAGGCTTTGGAATGCTGTCCTATGAAATCCAACACTGCAGCCAGACAATTAGACCTGATACCACGAAATTGCACATCCAAATTAAATGGAGTTCATGAAGTAAACCTTGAATATGATACGCGCATGAAAACAGAGCCAAATTATGCACAAGGAATAAGACTGTTACCAATGTGAAAATAAAAAGGACTCCTTTCTTCCATCCTTATTCGCCACAAACATGATCCGGCTACACTGAAATTAGTAGGAAATATCCTGCCTCTATGTGGAGAGGAATATCATACGCTAAAGTAATAACAGAATAAGGTGGCATAGCCTAAAGAACAGTGAAGGAACTGGACCTGCTGAAGTAGGAAAACAGTTACTTCAACCTATAGAAAGAAGCAAGGAGTTTCCCTCATTATAGTTAGTTGCAAAGTTCCTTACTTGTGTAGTGTAAGGCATAGCTCTATGCTTCTTCAATACCATCTTGTAAAAGTTATTTTGTCTTGAAGCATAAGGATGTAGCAATCAAATGGAATTTGGAAGCGTTTTTTGCTTTGGGCTGTGAGAAGCTTTCAAGGCTGCTCGTTGATTGAACAGGATGCTGCTATGAGGGGAGGAATTCAGGGATTCAACCCCACCTAGCTTGAGTCACTTGCTTTAGGCAGTTGGATAGTCACCTTAGTCTCTCTCTACAGTCAATAAAGACAGACATACCACCACAGATAGCCATCTGAGGAGCAATCACACTGTGCAACACATATACACACAGCCTGGGTACAGTCTGCTCCACAGCCACGTTGCAGAAGGACTCCACCAATAAGTGGGATGCCTCACGGCACCTGCACAGTATATAGTGCAACAGGATAACACAGTGTCCCACAAAACCCACGACTATTGTTTTCTGTACTGCCTTATTTATTCTTTTTTTTCTTTGGTCCATAGTACGTTAATAAATAGAAAGCTTTGCACGAACAAACACCAATTTGTGGCTGATTACCTTACTCTAAAGGTCTTTATTCATGCACACCACATTCCTCTAAAGAATGTTTTAGGACCTGTTATAAAAATTGTAAGTATTGGTCTGAATCATTCCCAATTTTAAAATATTTTAGTTTAGTAACAGAATATCTCTTCTTATATATGCATGTGTCATTAAGATCACTGAAACATGATGATGAACAATTTTGCAGTTGCTGGGTATCTGGAATTAGCAATCTCTTCTTATTTTTTAAAGTAACAATTACAATAAAAAGAGTAAGAAATGTCAACAGTAATGCTTAAAAGTACTAATCATAAGACAGTGACTTAGAAATCAACCTATCTAGGATAGGCCTAGAAATAAGCCAAATGTATGCTTGAAGATAGGCATTCTCAATTAGAAGTGTGGCCTCTAATGGTCCCTTTCCACCTCCCACACTGTACAACTCTGCTGTAGTTGTAAATAATTACATTTTTACTTAAAGAACTGTTCACTTCAGGAGACTCTCCCCCATCTTTCTTCCAAGATCAAGACTGGAGACTGGAAAGCTAGTCAGAAATAAATCTTCCCTGTCATAGCTGACCATCACATTGATTCATTGGAGAGGGACTTTTCACAAGGGCACATAATGACAGGACAAGCAGAAACGACTTTAAGGTGAAAGAGGGCAGGTTTAGATTATGTAATAGGAAGGAGTTCTTTTCTGTGAGAGTGGTGAGGCCCTGGCACAGGTTGCCCAGAGACGCTGTGGATTCCCCATCACTGGAAGTGTTCAAGACCAGGCTGGATGGGACTTTGAGCAACCTGACCTAGGGGAAGGTGCCCCTGCCAACAGCAGGGGTTGGAACTGGATGATCTTTAAGGTCCTTTTCAACCTGAACTATTCTAGAATCCTATGATTACCAATTTGACATTGAATTCACAATCTGTATTTCTTCTACCTTCTGCCTTTTCCAGCACTTCTCCCACCTACCCACTTCACCTTCTCACTAACAAATCCAGAACCACACTGCAGAGTTATTAGTATTTGCCTGCCTTTGTTTGGTCAGTAAATGCATGTTTTTTAAATTAAAAAGTGAGAATTTCTCAGCAAACCATTCCTATGAAGTCAGGAGGAAGGAAAGGAGGGAGACATCTGTGTGTCTTACTCTTGATTTAGCTGGGGACTTAATTAGTAAATATATTGGTCAAACTCTCTGGGTTTTTACATGCCTTTAAAAGAAATTGGTGTGGTGATATGATTGGCAAGGACCGCTTACAGAATTATGACTCCCTACCTAATTATGTTCAGTTTGCCAGCTGTGGCAACTATTTGAAAGGCTGTACTTCTGGCCAGGGATTATTAGCAGCTTATATATGCCAGGTTACATGCTTTCATACAATGTATTGCTTAATGCGTTATCTGCCTTGAGGGCATTGGAGATATTAGGGAAAAACCTGAATTCACATTGAAGGATAATTTGCTTTATGAAGAAAGACATTTTAACAGTGAGTAAGTGTTACATGCATCATATAAAGATGCGGCCAAGATTCTGGAAAGGGACTACTGAATCTGGGTACACTTTTAGGATTCCCAGTCTAAAGGATTTATTTTTCCAATGCAACAGAGCAGAAAATCAAGTCCTTTCAAAAGAGCCAACTTGCACACCAGAACCATTGCTTACCACACACAAACATTTGTGTTTATATCTGTGGCTGTTTGTGACTTACTTCCCACTGAAATAAAAACCAAAAAGGTTGGAAAAACTGAAGACAGCTGCTACTAAGGGCACTAACTATATTATTACATACAATCATACTTGTTTCCTGGACAGCTGAAATAATAGCAGCCTGGTTTAGTGCCCTTAAACCACTTTCTACTGGGTGATGGCACTGCACAGTAAAATCTGCAATACATCTATCATCAAAATCAGCAGAACCTTAAATATGACACTGAATAACCACAGCAGGTGCTGAAAAGATCTTCACATCTGCCCACGCTTGGTTTCACTTCTTGGAGAACCAGGGAGATGATGGTCCAAGTCACAGAATATTCCGGACATTAAAAAACTGAACTAAGTTTTACAAGGTCTGAATTAAACTCTTGGCTCGGCCACTGTACAACAGGAGCAATATTTTTATGATGTTTTGCTGATCCCTTTTATTTTCAGTATTTGGACCATAAACTCTGTGTAGAGACTCCCTTTCCTGAGTACAGTGACGTGAGGATATAACTCAGTTTGGAGAGGAGGGCCTCCAGGCGTTCATACAAAGATGGCTTGACAGTAGCGTGCACTGAAAAGACTTTCTAGAAATGAGATACTAGGTCTTAAACATGGTCTCTGTTACACAGTCCAAACCCCAAGAGCAGTATATGCATTTTGGCAATTAACTAAGTCAAGAAGTCAGCAACCATGCAGGCAGAGCAAGAAAAACCAGCTGTAAACAGCAGAGAAATCAGAAACTGTGGCGGAATGAACATCATACAAAGGACTCGCAGCAGGAGGGGATGCAAATGACTAGTATCAAAATGAATAAAATATGGTTTAGGAAAAGAAAAAGGAAGGAAGAAGCACTGAGGACAGACAGTGCTTCATTTAGAACAGGTTGAGCAAATAACTGTGCAGTTTGAATGGGGAGATGGAGAAAGCTCCATCATTTCTAAATAACAGGCAAAGATGCCAAGATAAATGAAAGATAATACGGTGAATGAAGTATCAAAGACAGGAGCAGGGCTAAAGTAGCATGCAGCAAAGACCAAGTTAGCAGAGGGCAAATAATTGGAAGAGCATTGAAGAAGGAGGCCTCCAGTCAGCAAAGATGTTAAGTGATGATCACAGGAAAGAAAGAAGAGAGGATGGAACTGAGGAGACAGGATGTTCAAAGCGGGAATGGGAGAGATGACTGGGGCCTGAAACTGCAAAAAGGGTGTAAGGATTAAAGAGAGGTCATACAGATAGCCATTGCTTTTCCTTCTTTCAGAGGTCTCTCATCTTTTTTATTTCTTTTCAATCTCCCTGTCTTAGTCAGGCACCACTTTTTGTATGTACACCAACTGCGTGTTGCATTACATGTTCATAACATTTGTTTTTTCAAGCACCTTGCAATATGACCTTAGGTGAGGTTTAAGGTTTTATAGCAACCTTTTACCTACCCACCACCTCTGCTCAGGAAATTTCCAGTTCATTCCTGCCATGACTGAAATGCTGCATGATAGCATCTTTGCAAAGCCTTCAGAAGCAGCACAGGGCCAAAGCACCTTATTGCTTCTCTGTTAGCATTCTCTCAAAGTCAGTTTAATCCCAAATATTTAGTGCTGTAAGCAAGCAATTTCAGGAAATTAAATTGGAATTTCCCTATGTGTTTATGACATGGCAGTAATGATGGATTTTTATTTGTAGTTAAATATTTTCCTGCAGTGTTTACTAATTAAACACTCAAGGCACACAGAGAAAGTGATTGTGGGCTTGACTGGAAGCCAGATGAAGGGAGAAAATTTCATTGATTCAGCTGTGTTTTAGAATTGATAAAACCAATCCTGATAATGATTTGCAAATAAATGTGTGCATTTCACTAGTACATTGGAAGTGGGAACTCCTGCTTCTAAGGACAGGAACATTTACAAGACACTGAACTCCTAAACAGCTTATAAACAGAGCTCTGAACAGTTGTGTTGAACAGAAGGATATGCTGTAAATGTGTTACTTGAGGCTACTGTTCAGACAGACTGTATATAATCCAGGCAATGAAATATGCCGTGCATGATGGATGTCATATGAATAGGACTAGTCAGGCACTATCCCTTAAAGTAGAGCTCCATAAATTATTATAAAGATAGAAGTGAGACTCACTAACAGAAGTAAGCCTAAAGTTAATGCTACTGACAACGTGTAATTTGACTAGAAATATTACCTATGAGCAGAAAACTATGGTCTATTTTCCCATCAAAAAAGTACCATTTTCATTTTGGACAAACGGGAAAAAAATTAATGTGTTTTTAGCTTTACATTGTTCATGAATGAAAAAGAAAAACAATAGGAAAATTGTAGAATCAGAGTCATTAAGGATGGAAAAGACCTTTAAGATCAAGTAGTCCAACAGTCAACCCAGTACCACCACCGCGTTCAACGTTAGACCATGTCCTCCAGGGCCCTACCCACATGTTTTTGAACACTTCCAGGTGTGGTGGCTCCAACGCTTCCCTGGCCAATGCCTTACAACCCTTTCTGTGAACAAATTTTTCCTAATATCCAAACCAAACCTCCCCTGGTGCAACTCAAGGCCATTTCCTCTTGTCCTGTCACTTGTTATGTGGGAGAAGAGACTGATGCCCCCCTCTCTACACCCTCCTTTCAGGTAGCTGTAGAGTCAACCTGAGCCTGGTTTTTCTCCAGACTAAACAGCCCCACCTCCCTCAGTTGCTCCTCATCAGACTTGTGCTCCAGCCTCTTCACCAGCTCCGTTTCCCTTCTCTGCACCCACTCCAGCACCTCAAATAAATCTAATTGAAAGTGAAGTCACCTTGTTGCCAAGTGATCAGTAATCTAAACAGTCCTATATGCATAGTAATAATGAACGTGCTCTCTTGTCAGGAAATTGAAGAAATTTTTAAGAGTCCCTTAAGTTTACCCTGCAAAATCATAAGCACGTGGTCTCATAATCAGGAGGGATCCAACAGCAGGAATGCTGACAAGAACATATTTTCAGGGAAGTGGAATGCTTAAAGAGTAAGGTGCTTACTATTGTTTTCTCCAACCGTCTCAGCTTCCTCCTGCAACTCTCCTGTGGCTGCTCCCACTGTGGTCCCATGGAGATGGCTCCAATACATTAGAAAGCACTGCAGCAGGTACCATGTCTGCAGCTCAGACAGGCAGGAGGCCTCCAACATCATTACTCAGCTCCGGTTTATGACAGAATAAGCTTTTATCTTTCAGGGTCAGGCCTTTGGATCCAGCTAAATAGTTTCAACACAGGACAGCATGTGGAAAAGCAGAGCTCTCTGCTGCTTCTACACTCTTGCAGTGCTGCAGCCAGCACAGGCTCCACACCAGGTCTGGCTGCACTGAGCTGCCCACAACACAAAGGACAAGAGGTCCCAGCCACCAGGAGAGCCCTGTGCTCCTTGTGTCAGTGACTCTCAGTGGCATAGTGTAACCATGTCACAGTGTAATAAAATCTGTGGGAAAGTTTTCTGAAAGAATAGAATTGGGCAACTGCATAATTTTTTTTCCAAAAAATCTGCATGACATATTGGCTAAAGTTAAGTTTTACAGCTTTTGTTTGACATAATCAAAAGTGGCTGTCATTCAGAAAATGAATTTTGACTTCTCCTGAAAAAATTTTATTGCAAAATCTGTTACTCAGCATTTGTTGGTGAAAAAATGAATTCATATGCTTTCTCATTAGCTTTCACACACTTCCTAAGCAAACAGCAAAAGTTAAAGGCTGGCAGTGCAGTATTGTTTATTGTTACATGGGGCTGTGTCAGTTGGGCTATGTGCTGAAGAGAAATACAATAGTGAACACAGTAAAACAGGAATAAAGAGGAAAATGCAATCCAAGACTTTCATTTCAGCAGTCTCAAATGTCTTTTTGAGTCAATGTCTTTTGGCATTGACAAGACACCAATTTGAGCTCTTTTGGCACAACAAGACACAGTATCATTGATTACAGCAGATGTAGCCCTTGAAAACAGGGCAAAACACAAAAAGAAGTCAGGAAGTAGTGAGCACTCACAGTGTTCTCTGTGAGTAGAGAACACAGCAGCTCGAATTCATCAGAGTACAAACACAATGCCATCCTATCACTGCCTAGATCAGAAGAGATTTCATGATTTTTAGTACCCCGCAGGTATGACAACACATTCTTTTCTCCTTACAACTTTACCCCTGCATAGTAACCATCCCAAAAAAACAGTGAAAGCATAGGAGCCAGACCAAACTAAATTACCCACTATTTGCTTTAGGTCATAAAACCAATGTTTCTATCAAGTTTTAATTGAAAAATTAAAATGTTTCTACACCAGGAATTCTAATGACGCTGCCTATTCATTGACATTTTTAATTTTGCATGTCATGCTACTGAAGTTGGGATTGGAAAATAACAGGAAATAAAATAACTACTTGCTTTTTGTCAGAATTCACACACTCACAAACGTAAGACTCTGAATTAATAAACTTTAAAATACAGAAAACACAATTGCATGCTATTGCATAAGATATTTGAAGTCCTTACATTACAGAACCCTGTATGAGTAGCCTTCCTTCATGTATATGAACAATCTTACACCTTTGCTTATTGAAGCAACCTGCATCTTCAATGCATATGCTTTGACATGCTTTGACAAAAAACTCAAGGGAGTTTTTTCCTTCTAATTTTGTCCAGACAGAGGAAATTAAAGAGGATTTAAATTTTGTATATGGAATTCTTTTGCTCTGCCTCTTTTCAGCCATTTTCAGAGTAAAAGTCGAAATAGATCCAGTACTCAAAAGTCCTGCCTTGGAAAATTATACTCTGGTGTTACCAGTACAACATAGCTGCAGGTTCTATTGGAAATCCCCTTAAAAATTTGAAAATTTTCCCTGTCAAGATTTTCACCTCGCACCTATTTTAAGAAAACCTTCCAGAATTTTGATGCCGGAAAGAAAAAAAAACACCTACATTTGAACTTTGCATATGGTAAGTATTCCTATCTGATTACTTCTCTGATTTTCTTATATTCTAGGCTAATGGTGCTGGCAATAATAGTTATTATATGAGTGTTGCATCCAAAACCTCCAAGCAAACTACTTGTTATCTTTTGAACAACTGCTTGATCCTTGACAATATCTATGCATACCATTTTGCGTTCATCAGAAGTTCTTTTTGTTTAAAACTTACAGAGTAAAGAAGAAAATTTAAAAAAAAACAACTCAAAACAACCAATGGTTAAATAACTGGAGAATATATTAAAGACTGTGTAAGGAATTACTCAAATAATATAGGGAAAGTAATAAAGAATCATTATGGAACACTGATGTAGAATATCATACACACTGTTCACAAGAGAAATTTATAGTTGGATTTGTATTTTTTAAAATGTCACAGCTGAAACAGTTCCTTTCCTCATGGATTTACGAACTAATAGAGAAAGAAAATACTGTTACCATCACTTTTCAGGTGGAATAATCATGAGCACTTTAAGAATTAAAACACTGATCTCCCTACTCCTTACCTACTGCTCTAGTTAGAAGACATTTCTTTCTCTCAAAGTATCAACGGTGACATTTTTGGCAATTTAAAAAGTCACTTTGCTGTAATTAGTGCCAATTATTACTTTATTGAGTTCTGGTGAAGTTTTGGTAACAGATTGCAATACATTAATATCTTACCTTATCAACAGCATTAGTATTTTTATGTAGGTTTTGAAGGATTACATTTTTGTCTGTTTCTCTACTTTTGGTTTATTCATTGTAGCTTTAATTGTGAAAGTATTTAGGTGAGCTATCGATCAGTCACTTTGGATTATATTTTTGACTCTACATTCTGATTTAATTACCTTGCATTTAAAAAACACACAAATTTATAAATAGATGTTACCTGGCAACTTTTTAGAGGAACTGGCTGTGAATAACCACAAAGTCTTTCACAGGTTCTTTCAACTCTTTTTCTGTGATGCCTTTAATGAACTGAAAGATGGTCTGACAGCCAATGAAATGAGATCATGACCTGCTGAGTTGATCAGTATTGTCTTATTGTATTTTTTTTTTCTCTTGGAAAACTCATCCCTCTTTCCTAAGCACATGCTGTTTCTTATTTACAATAGAAAAAGTTTGTGCAAAAGTTTCTGCTAAGGAGAAAACTTAAAAAAAGTAATCATGTCTCTAACTCCCCATATGGAAACTCTTATTTCATGTTGAGATATCTGAATAGAAGGAAATTAATTTAATTTGTGCAAAGCACTCCACTGATATGGAGTTCACCTGAACTATTCATGGTCAACAGATAGAAGTCTGCTCTGGTTTAGGGTGAAATTAATCATGTCCTAAAACTGGCTCTCTGCTGGTTCTGAATGCAGTCAAGACAACCAGAACAAATACAGGCTTCTGGACTGTAGACATCTGAGGTTAGATGAGAAGAGCTTCATGCCCAGGACTCACAGGAGAGCCTGATGTGGAACAGCTGTTCTGCACTGACACCTTGGCCTATTTAGACAAGCACCTTCATTTAATCTGGAAATCCCTTTGAGAAAGAGACCATTTTCTGACTTGGAATTTGTATTGCGCTTGCAATCAAAAGGCTCACTCATGACAGGCAAGATGGTAATACCTCATCTCATAGTAAAAAAGCTGACATTGTGAACATAAACCAATAGCCCTTATGGAGTTATGATGGCATGTTTATAGCTTAATTGTAGCTAGTATAATTTATTAGCATGTATTTAAGCATTTTTTTCATTCTCCTTGGTTTTATATTTTGAATGATATTGCATACAATTCTGCCTGGAGAGTCAAATGACCATCTAACAAAGAGTATTAGTCTAATCTAGTCTGCAGTGCTCCAGACAAATTCTGGAATTCTAGCTCCCTTGAAGCAGCAGTAAGACTGTCTTTGACTTTGGTGGCAACAGAATTTCATTTAAGAAATCCTGAATCCAGTATATAATACAGGTACGAGAATAAAATTCACATTATCATTTATCAGCATTTCTCACAGAGTGCACACTGAGGCATCACCACTCAAAAGGCAATTAGAAAAGGTAACTAAAAGGAACAATTTTATGAGAAATAGCATTGTAAAACATGCATATGAAGTAAGGTATGCGCTACTGTCTCTAGTTCAAGTAAAACATCTTTTTCATTGTTTTTTTTTTTATGCTACCTCTCTTTTTCTCATCTGCTTTACAGCCTCCTCATGCTGCCTGGATGAATTGTTCTAATTTTAATCAATTTGCTATCCATTCTTCTCTGTGCAGAGTTTCCCTCCCTTCATATAAATGCTTTGATCAGAAAAAATATTATTTCCTTTATGTTATGAGAGACTAGGGTTACAAATTATCAACCCATGTATATTTTTTACAAGGTGTAAAAAGATATTCTCTCTCCCTGACCAGGTTGTGTTTCGGTTTAGGTTTTTTTCAAGATTTCATTGGTCTGATTTAATTTTTACATTATTTCAACTATAGCTGCTAATGTTGCTCAAAACAAAGAAGAATGGTGTCCACTGGATACAGAGCACTGTGATGAAAAAGAGGGGATTTACCTGTTCAGTGTGTTTTTTGATATCTAGGGTTCATGTCTTCCTGAAGTCAAGTGCATAACATGAGAAATGATAATCAATAGACAAGATGTTGTGACTTGACTGGATTGGGGAAATCTGTGCATTACTGGTTTTGCAACAGTAGTTAGTAGGAAACAGAGGCAAACCTGAAGAACAGAAAATAAACAAACACACAAAACCAGCTCATGGTAATAGAAGCATGATTCTGCTGTATTGCCGATGGAGCCAAGGAGGGGATTATCCTAAAGTCCCAACCATATTGCATGTAGCCACCCCCAGCACTGGTTTTCTGACCTCACCTAAGCTTGCCATAGTTCTGCTTTGCATGCAGGGAAACAAGGCATCAGAATCCAATTTTTTTCTGTTATGCTCTTTTTGATTGTGAACCACAGGTCCTGTCCTGTGCCTGGGTCTGTAAGTCACCACTTGGGAGTGGTTAAGATATTCTAACAAGCTGATGAAGCCATCAGACTTTCTATAGCTTAGGTCATAAAGGAAGACTAGTGCTAGCAGGCCCTATTGGTGCCTGAGGAGGTGTATGCAGACTACGTGACATTCATGATAAAGAGGTGGGCAAACCAGGAAAGTACTTTCGTTGTTGTCCAAGATCATGATCATCTGATGTGGTACTGGGAATCACCTGATGAGCTGCCCATGGGATCAGATGATGACTGGGGATGGAGTGGGGGAGGTCATCTGATAGAAGATATAAAAAGGTTTCTCAGGGGCTATTTTCAAACTCCAAAAGGGAGTGCTTATAGGATGTAATTGTTCTGAGAGATGATACAGATGTCAAGGAAGAGTTTGATCCCACTTTGCTGCATCATGTGATGAGTTCACAGGCAAGACTGTGGTTGGGGTGGAAAAGCGGTGTTCATCAAGCCTTTCCTTGTACTTGGTTTGGGGTTGAGGAAATACTCATTGGGATTCTGGAGAATTCTGTTGAGCGGTCAAACATCTACAGAGAAACACAGAAAGAAACTATCAGGTTTGAGGCATTTTGGCAGTGAGGGAAAAAAACCCCAAACCTCCCATTATGTGTAAGTTAGAGCTACAACCCTAGGCTAAGCTTAGAGGGTGTTGGTGGGGAGGCAAAGGTAAGGAATGGTCTGCCTGTGGTTTCTGTGGCTACTTCTCAGTGTTATCAAAATCATTTGTTTGTTTTTGTCAAGACTGAAACCTGATTAGTGAGTGTGCTAAGACAAGTAAGGCGACCCTGAAGGTATTCAGGATACCCAGAATTCTGGGATGGCTGGACTTGAGGTCTCACCTCTGTGGTAAATAACTTCTGACCAAAAGAAACAGACCGGAGTCTGTTTGGATCAAAGGAAATCCCAAGGGTTCAAAAGTAGCACTCTGGCTGAAATCCAGCAGAGGGATCTCAAAAAGCAGAGAGTATAATAGCTGCTATAATTTATGGTAGCACTTATTTAAGTAATTAACTCTTATCTGAGTTTGCTAAAACTTCCTGAAATTGTTCTCTTGTTCTGTGAGAAGTCTTACATCCTATGATATAATTTGACTCTCCAGGGTCTTTCTTTACAAAACTTAAAAAAAAAATAAAAAAATCAGAAAGAAAAAAAGGAGTCTTTACTCATCTTGTGATCTACCTAAATATGTTTCCATGTTGAACTCAACAGGCTTGTTTTTAAAGTTAGATTTTTTTTCATGATTTCCAGTAAGATGTAGGCTCCACACTGCCTAAATTTAATTTAAAACAGGCAGTTTGCTATCTTTTTTTTAAGCCTCCAGAGCTATGCCCCAGCAAGCCTACATACTAGATTGCAAGCGTCCAAAAAGGGGGAGATAAATTTGTTTTAGTAAACAGTAACATGCTCAGGCACAAAAGAAGAAATAAGAATTAAAGAAGTAAATTCATTAGAATACTCAGTTCTAGTTTTCTTATCTGTATGAAACAGACATTCACCTCTAGAAAACATGGATTTGTCCTATATAGTAAGATAATGCTGTTTTCCAAAATGGTGAATTTATGGTTGGCCATAATTGTGGTACCACTTTGTTATCTCAAATCATTTCTAAAACAACCACTAACTTACAAGACCCTTTCCAGTGTATACCACTTTTCTAAAACCAAATATTATCTTCACCCTCCTACCCCTCAAAATTTACCATGACTTCTATCAATTATAAACAAGTACTAAAGGACTAGAGCTGTGTTTAAAAACTAAAATTCCTAGGGAAAAAGCTGACCCAGTAACATGCAAAAATGGTGAAGATGATGAAAGCACAGTCAGGGGTTTGTATCAAATTCTAACCCTTTTTTGTTTACAGCCCCTGCTTTTTTCCATTTGCTAACCCCATGTTTTGTAACATGGGGTTACATGTTTGCACATGTTATTCTGCTTATTTAACTGTAATGCATTAATGTTTAACAATACCTTGAATATACAGAACCAGGCATGGGGAGAGAACATGTGTGAGTATTTTAAATAGCTATGTTTGATTTCAAGGTTTCAATTAGCATTGTGAGATGGCCACATTAGTCATGAGTGATAGAGCCATGAGACATACAAGTATTCCTAAACAAGGGCTAACACAACCTTTGGGTACTCCTGTCTTAAATGTGTCATCACTTTAGAAACTTTTTTAGCCATTTGGGAAAAAAAGTCTAGTATTGTTAAGTGACACTAGTGCACACTTAGGCAGCACTCGAAAGGACCTGAAGTTAATTCAGAATGAATTTCTGAATAGGTCATAAACATGAGGAAAAAAATCTTTTCTTTTAAAAGGGTATTTCTTAGCTGTCTATGAGAAGAAGTAGATTTTAACTTTAATTCCCAACGTGAACTTTGTATTGTGGCAGTTTTAAGTAAAGTATTTTCAGACCAATGAACACAGGTGGATGTAGTCAGAAAAGATGAACTGGGAGCTTGTGGTTAAAAATGCTATTACACTCTGCTTAAAATAAACTTTAAGATTTGAAACATTTGGTATTTCAACCTGCCATGGTCCTGTTTGAAGGACAGAGGTTATGCAGACTAAAACACACATCTAGTGCACATCTATTGCATACTGTGCCTTTGTCCCAGCTATTTTCCATTGTAAGATTGTTCCCATCAGCCAGTGTCCTTCATCTAATCTGTCCAATATACCTGTAGAGGGTAGGGTCTCTGCCCTCGATTTCCAGCACAAAGATTTCCATCACCTGGCAAACACCAGTGCCTCAACCTTTTTTTCCCATTGAACCCCCTTTTGCAGCCTGTATTGACTATGCACGTAATCTTACACTGAATAAACTCTTCCATATAGTCTGTGCTAATCTTAACAACATGATGTCATTCAAACACCACAGCATTTGTGAAACATGTTTTAATATTCCAGATCTTTTGATCTCATCTCATAAATCAATCCCTTCATCTCTTTAATTATTTTAATTGCTCTTTTTTAAATTCCCTTCAGTGTAATTTTCTAACAGTAAGATTCCCAAAAATATCCCAGGCATGACCTAGTTAAGTAGCATGCACAGAGCAGTCATGCCAAAGAAGCGGAAGAGAAAGTCTACTAGTTCCTTCCTCAGTGATGGGATTCTTCACATGGAGGCTTAAATTCTGTGGGCTTTGCAATTATGCTTTTCTGTAAAACCATATGTAATTTACTGCCCTCTTTCACTCCTACATGTTGATATTGCAAGTTTCTTCCTCTCATTGAATGTTTTCCTCCAGCTCTACTAAAGTTTCTAAGATGAACCTCTTCTTTTCTACCCTTTATTGAATTTGTTCATACTATTTTGCGAGATTTCCCAGTTCCACCTAACTTAATGAACAGCTGCAAAAGCCATTTATGGCTAGTAACTGTTCTTTAAGTTAAAATTTAAGAAAGAAAGAGTTCATACTGTTCTTTGAAATAATTCATTAGCCTTTTCAGCTCTTCAGCTGAAGTCCACTACTAATCCATAAAATTCTTACCCATATAAAAAAGGACACAGTAATACCACTGTTCTTTTTCCAGCAGCACATTTAATTAAGAAGATGATGCTCCCCCTCTCTTCAAGTGCCATTCTGGAATGGGCAGCCTTACGTTGCAAAATTAATGCCAGGAAAATACTTGCATGACATATCGATGTTCTTTTTTTCCCCCCCGTAAACCCAGCAAAGCTGTTCGTGTGTATGTAAGGGCATAATTTAGCTAGGTACCTGGCACGTATGAACAAATAACTCTTGAAGGTACTTAGGTGACAACATCACTATTACCTTCTTCCAAGTATTCCACAATGGAAAGATAATGTAATAGGTTGAACTGAACACAAGGTGTTGCGCCCATTGAAGAGAGCAAAAATCAATCCAGTAAGTTCCTTTATGGAATGAGGTAACTGAAACCACTGCAGCCACCACAAGCAAAGGTGAGAGATGTAACAGATTTTAAAGTGTAGGGATTTTCATGGTTGTTTCGTGGCCCCTGCATGTCTGAAAAAAAGAATGGTAGAGAGATCAAAGACAACAGAAAGAAAGCACAGATTTTGGGGTTTTTTTTTAAAAAAAAGGCATGGCACTAAGAAAAATAAGAATTCCTAACAGAATGGCAACAAGCATACACAAGCCACCTAAACAGAACTGTGTAATCCAGGATTGCATCAAAGATGTTGAATGGGAATCTCCAGAGCAGTATCTTTTAGCTAATTAATCATAAAAAAAGGCCTCTCATGCATGAGCTGTCTCAAATGAACACCAGCTGATGAAAGTGTAGTTACTACAGAACTGCAGATGTCTCTGTCTTTTCTGATGCGTATCTCCACAGAATGTTTTTGCCTTGCACAGAGTGCCTGTGTGGATCTATAGCTGTTCAGAAGGAGGATACTGGAAGTTTGCCCTGAACAAATCTTATTGTAAGTTCTAGAAACAAACATGGTAGCACGTTGGATTACACAATTGCGATTACTTGTAAATCTCTTCATTTAATTGTGGAATCATGTGAAACCACTGATGCCATGGAATTGTGCAAATCTGCTCTCAATCCTGCAATAAAATTAAAGGAACTAAGTGCTGGCAAAGCTCACAGGAACTGACAGTCAAACATCTTCCCCTGTACTCAGCACTGATGAGGCCACACCTCAAGTGCTGTGTCCAGTTCTGGGTCCCTCAGTTCGGGAAGGACACTGAGGGGCTGGAGCGTGTCCAGAGAAAGGCAACAAGACTGGTGGAGGGTCTGTAGCACAGGTGTCCTGTGAGGGGCAGCTGAGGGAGCTGGGGCTGTTTAGGCTGGAGAAAAGGAGGCTCAGGGGAGATTTTATTGCTCTCTGCAACCCCCTGAAAGGAGGGTGTAGCCAGGTGGGGGTCGGTCTCTTCTCTCAGGCAAACAGTGACAGGACAAGAGGACAGAGTCCTCAACTGCACCAGGAGTGGTTTAAGTTGGACATCAGGGGGAATTTCTTCACGGAATGGAGTGATTACACATGGGAATGGGCTGCCCGGGGACGTGGTGGAGTCACTGTCCCTGAAGGTGTTTAGGGGAAGACTGGATGTGGTACTGAGTGCCGTGGTCTGGCTGACGGGGTGGTGTTCGGTCACAGGGTGGACTCGATGATCTCATAGGTCTTTCCCAACATAATAGATTCTGTGATTTTGTGCTTCTGTGATCACTCCCGTAGTGAACTCCTTCTGCATACCCTTTTCCTGGGTTTGTAACCACTGCACGTGGTTGGTCTAACGCGTGCTCTCAGCGCGTTGTTTTCACAAGCGATCCGCCACAGGATTAAAACCAACTTTAAATAGAAGGCCTTGAGGAGTGCCTGGTGCTGGTCGCTCTGCAGGGAAGGGCAGCGGGGCCCCGCTGTGTCCCCCCCGGGTGCAGCGGGTGAGCCGCGGCACCCTCCGGCCACCCCCATCACCCCCACCACCACTATCCCCATCCCCACCATCCGCACCAGCGCCCCGGGGCGGCTCGCCCTGCCCGGCTGCCCGCGGGGCTCCCTCGGGACACGCAGATCGGAAGAGCGTCG
>JAWWMP010000001.1:104324099-104398190 GCA_035047865.1 Dendrocincla tyrannina
CTGTGTGTGTCTGTGTGTGTCTGTGTGTGTCTGTGTGTGTCTGTGTGTGTCTGTGTGTGTCTGTGTGTGTCTGTGTGAGAGCGGCCCGGCCGGGGCTCCCCGCGGAGCCGCCCCCGCACCGCGCTGGAGCCGCGGGCCATGAGCGGGGCCGTCCGGGAGGGCCGCGGGGCGGTCGAGCCTGGCCCAGCCGGGGGCTGCAGGGGCCACGTTCGGGCCGGGGGCCGCGGGGAAACCGCGGTGGGTGGGAAGGTTTGGTGGGGGAAGGGGGAGCTGCCGTGGGCGCCAAAGCCGCTCGGTGAGGGCTGATCAAGGCCGCGGGCTCGGTCTGGCCTTCCCGCCCCCGGGGCCCGCCTGGGCCGGGGTGTCGAACCCCTTTCTCCCTCCCTTCTTGGAGGGAGGGAGGTGAGAAGGTGAAGGCAGTTCCCGGCATCTGCAGGCAAAATCTGTTGGTGTTTTGGTTTGAGAAAGAGGTTCCTGAGCACGGGGGGTTTGCTGCGTGCCGTGCCCTTTGTGGCATTGCTGCGTGTGCACTTGGGAAAGCCAGGAGCGGGAGGGGAAGGTAGTAGTGGAGCTGTTCCCGAACCGTGCACTTTAGGATGGTGGGCAGCATTTCACAGTGAAAGTCTTGCAGTTTCCATTTTACGGGGAGATTTTTTTACAGAGCAGCATAGCCACTCTAATGGTGACTGGATGGCCAATGAGCTAGTCCTGCTACTTTCCTTGGACCTTGAGGTTGACTGATCTAGTTTGAGCAGAATGGGGAAGTTAATCAGTGTAACAACTATATTTGCAGATACCATCCAGCCCCTGCAATGAGCTCTTTTTGCCGTTGTAGTTTTGTGGATTATCACAGGTTAAAGAGTTGACTGGCTCTGCAGAAGAGTCAGAATTGCCAGGGAAAAAAAGTAGGACTAGATGTATTGCAAATAAGCTACAAGTATGTTAGCTGCTCAGTGATACGAAAGCGATGCCGTTAATTAGAGAATGTGGTAATGGTCTTAATTACTGTCTAGGTTTCAGGTAGGCTTTTCTCTTCATTTCCCTGTACTTTTGAAGATAGTGTTTGCATCTTTCTACAACCAAGATGGTTGTGTCTGAATGGGGGTGGGTTGAGGGACCAGCTGTAGAAGTGTTGCCCTGTAGATCAAAGAAGGGGAAGAAGACTTTTTCCCTTTTTGTGGTTGGTTCAACACAACAGACATCTTCAGTGAGATGTGAGGAACTTTCTTCCACCCATGACAGTTTGGAAGTTGACTTGTACTTTTTATGTGGAGTTTGTTTCCTTGTCTAGTGTATGTAGCCCAAAGCATGAAGAGTTGTCTAAAAAGAAAAACTGGTGAATGTGCATGTGTAGTTTGTGTTACAGGAGTTTAATGCTGAATTATGGATCATCCACTAGTTGAGGTTTTTACTGCAAGTTATGTGGACAGTGAAACTTCTGAATGGTCTGGAATGCCATGAAATGCCATTTAGTAACATTAAATATGTGGTTTTGGACCTTCAGATCTTGTGAAGATAAGTTATTTCTACATCTCAGCTGAAGCTGTTGCATCTTTGTTTGCATTCTGGAGAAGGCAGAATCTGCAGACTTGGTTAATGCACGCTCCTTGTTCCTCAGATCATTAGGGATCGCCTCTTTTTTTGACGAATATTTAATTTTGAGTAGGTATTAAAATTAACTGTTGCCAGCTTATCATGGAATCATAGAATGGCCTGGGTTAGAAGGGAACTTAAAGATCAGCAAGTGCCAACAACCCTGCCATGGGCAGGGACACCTGCTAGACCAGGTTGCCCAGAGCCCCATCCAGTGAGGTGTTGTACAAGCTGGCCTTGAACACCTCTGGGGATGGGGCATTCACTGCTTCTCTGGGTAATCTATCCAGTGCCTCACCACCCTCACAGTAAAGAATTCCTTCCTAGTACTAAGCCTACTCTCTGTTTGAAGGTATTCCCCCTTGTCCTGTCACTCCAGGCCCTTGTAAATAGTCCCTCTCCAGCTTTCTTGTAATTTCCCTTCAGGTCTTGGAAGGCTGCAATTAGGTTACCTCAAAGCCTTCTCTTTTCTAGGTTGAACAATCCCAGTTTTCTCCAGTCTTTCCCCATACAAGAGATGCTCCATCTTTCTGATCATCTTGGTGGCCTCCTCTTGGGCCCTCTGGACTCATTGCAACAGGTCAATATGCTTCCTGTGCTGGGGATGCCAGAGGTGAACACAGTATTCCAGGTGGGGGCAGAGAACAGAGGCAGAATCCCCACCCACAACCTGCTGCCCATGCTGCTTTGAATGCAGTTCAGGACAGTTGGTTTCTCAGCTCTGAGTGCACGTGGCTAGGTCACATTCAGCCTCTAATCCACCAGCACCGCCACGTCGTTCCTGGTGGGGCTGCTCTTCATCTGTTCATCTCCCAGCCTGGATTGATACCAGGAGTTACCCTGGCTCAGGTGCAGGATCTTGCTCTTATGAAGCCTCATGAGATTCCCACAGGCACACTTCTCAAGCTTGTCCAGGTCCCTCTGAGTGGCATCTCATTCTTCAGGCACCAGCAACACTCAGCTTGGTGTCACCTGCAGACTTGCTGAGGGTGCACTCAATTGCTTTGTCTGTGTCACTAATAAAGGTATTAAATAACGCTAGTTCCAATACAAGCCCCTGAGGGACACCACTTGTCACTGATGTCCATTGGGACTGAGCCATTGATCACGGCCTCCTGGGTGGGACCATCCAACCACTTTACTATCCACCTAACGTTTCACCCACTGACTATCTCTCTCGAATTTAGGGAGAAGAGTGTTGTGGGGGACTGTGTCAAGGGGTTTAGAGAAGTCCAGATAAATGTCATCTGTAGCTTGTAGGAAGGCAAGATTTTAGGTGATGAAAGTTTGTACAGTAGTTTGTTTCATTGCAATGCATCTTTCAACAACTGTATATAGTTATGGTGGCATTTAAGAATCTGCTTTTATGAGAGTGTGTGGTTGAAATAATTTGTATGTATTTCTCAGTGTTCACTTTTAACATAGCAGTTACCCAAAGGCTTCAGTGTTACTGTTGAGCATCAAGACTGAACATGACTATAAAGGATGGGTTAGTATTTCTGAGATGTTCAAGTTTTCCATGACCTGTTTATTACTTTGTTCTCTGTTGTGTGTTACTTGTCTTCATCCTCAGTCTTCTGAGGTTCTGAGTAAAGGAGGGAGGCTGCCTTTGGGTGGCTGTGAAAGGATTTAGAGGTCACATCTCTCAATGAGGAAGGTGGGATGTTTTCATGTGTGCATCTGTTAGCTCACAACTGCTTGTGCTGCAGAGTGATCTAGGTTCTGGTGTGTTGTTCCCACTGGCTGACTTACTTGGCATGTGACAAACCCTTTCGATGACAGCCCTGTTTTCTTCAGGCAGTCCAGTTCTCTTGGACAGTTGGACTGTGGTGTATGTCATATGTTCTTTAGGATTCAAATGTGTACACAGCAAGGATCTTGAGAATGATAACTGTAATAGTAGGCATATCTTAGTATTTATTAACATCACTTCCATGAGGTGGTTGGAAATACTGAGAGAAGCCAGCAGTGTCAATAAAAACATGAATCCTGTTTTACAGGACAAAACAGGTCCTCTTGTGTTGGTTTAAAATGGGGAGAACACAACACTGTCTTGAGAATGGGTCTGAGTGAGCTGAATGAAAGCTGCCAGTTTTTATAAAACTTGAGAAAATTTATTGAAATGTACTGCAAAAATCTGTTAGTCAAAAGAAAATAGGCCCTTTTGCCTGTCTTTATAACTGTGACTCTAATTAGTGATCCCATTAGTTTTTAAAAATGTCAGTTAAATATAAGCAAGGTTGAATCTCTGATAGCTGGCTAGTATAGCCTGACTTTCAGTCATGGTCTTTTCAAGAGCTGATTAAATTAGCAACTGTAGAGCTCAGTCTTTTGAGCAGAAGTATCTTGCTTATCTGTGACCCTGGAGATAAACAGACAACTTTATCAGGCAAACAGCATAGTGTTCCCTATCCTAAAATACAATAAGTCTACTTTAACATTTATGAAAATGGATACAGATTCCTGGCCTCCCTTAAATGGGGCATAGAAGGCCTTAGTTGTGTCTTTTTCTTGGTCAATCAGAAGTGATAAATTTGAGAATCCTCAAGTTATTTAGTTTATGGACTTTATTATGAAAGTATGTAGATACTTGATGCTTTATACCTGTACAGGATTGACTTAGATATACTGTATGTTGTAAGTCTGCTTGTGCGTTGGTTTGCTGCCATCCATTCATGAATGAGTCATATGAGTTTAGTTTTCTTGGCTGTTGAGTATTGAGCTGATTAATGTTCTTCAGGTTTCTCTAAGGGTGGGAGGGGAGATAATACAGAGACTCTTGAGAGATTTGGGTTCTTCTGTTTGCCTCAGAAATTTACTTTGAAAAGAAATGTAGTTGGAAATTAGTTTTAACTGTCTCCAGGTTCACTATTTGGGGTTATTGTTGGGATTATGTGTAATTCATGGTGCAGTGGCACAGGTGGTTGTGCCAGTGATATTCAGGTTCAGGGCACAGATGAGTGAGCTGGTGAAGAGGAGGGCAGTGATGAGCTGAGCTAGCACAGTTGTGGAAAGAAGTCATTACAGAAGTCTTGTATGAATTAGCACACAATGGGAATGCTGGGGTTGGAGTACAGGTAAGGCTTCCATTTTTAAGAAAAATGGTAAGTAGATATGTGTGCACATGGTCTGTCTTTCCTCAGATTAATACTTTTGTGGAGATAGGATTGTGTTTTGTGGGCTGAGCGTTCTGTCAGTGGCTTTGTTCCTGTCTGCAGGGTCTACTGCTTCATTCTGAATCTGTATGTGGACAAAGAACATCTTAAAATTCTAGGTTACTCTAGTAGATATTCTTTCACTATTGAAGTTTTTACTTAGGCTCTCAAATTTTTAAATATTTGAACTGCATGCTGTTCAACCAGTATTTTCATTCTTGTTTTGATTGGAAGTCTTAATGCTCTTTATAGAGCACTATCACAATTTTATGTGCTCGTTTTTGACTGTACTAATTAAATTTGAGGGGCAGAAAGAGTTGACAAGGTTTTGAGTTTTGCATCCCTTCAGTGTCTGTAGTTGAGTTTTCTTTACTTGAAGGACTAATTAAAAAATGCTTTTCTGAAGGGGTGATCTCCCAGAGAGTGTTTAACAGAACTAGATGATGAGGAGGAGTTCTCTGTTGGCGCTTTCTCGCTACCATCTCTGAATCCTCTACCTGAATTTCTATCTATGAAAACACTACATGAGTTAAAGCTCAAAACACATGAGCGGCTGATCTTGCTGTAGTAAAGACAATTTGAAGCTGGTGCTAGGTTGGTTTATTTAGCAGTTAATCAGCAGTTTTAGCTGTTGAGTCTTGGTTTGTCAAGTACTAAGTGTGGCAATATCAGAGAAAGCAGAAGGAGATGGCTGGCATTGAAAAGCTGATGTTTTTTGTGAAAACTTGCAGAGTTGTTTTTCAAGTAAGTCGAAGAAGGCTTAAACTAGTACTAAATACTTGGAAGTTGCTAACCTTATAAATGGAAAACTTCAAAAATAAACCCTTAGAGCACTTAGCTATGTTTTTAATTTCACGTTCTCTGTGATGGGTGCCTTCGTTTCCTGATGTACTAGAGATGCTGGGGCTTTGTTTTTCTTACGAGGCAGATTCTGCTTTTTTTGGCAGGAGCTGGCTGCAGTTAGCTTTAAAAACACATTAAGTTTATTTTGAACGTATTGTGGCGGAATGGCATCACTGAGCCTTGTAGCTAAGTTTGACCGGTTCTGTCAAGTATTGGATTGTCTGAAGTGCTGCAACATCTGATTGCAGTGATAACATGCACATGATATGCTTATCTCTCCACCTTATTGATTTAGGGTATGCTAGCAAAATTTGCTGGCTCTTTTGACAGTGATCTGTATGTGAAGACCATGTAAATAAAGATTAAACAAGACTCAAGTAAATGTCTGTGGACTTGCAACTGTGTTATCAGCCTTGGCTGAAGGTGTGTTTGGAGGTATTTTGCAGCTGCATTTCAGGAATGGGTCTGTCTTAGTTATGTACTCTTACCAGTTTGCCTCAGTGATGTGGGCTCAGCCTGTGCTTTTGGCTGGGCTGTTCTGAGCCGAGCCCTTCAGGTCTTCACAGTCTAGTTCTGACAGGTCTGGACTGAGAACTGGCCTGCTGTGTGTCAGAGCACAAATGGGGCTTGTCAGGAGGTGTTAATACAGGAATTAATAGCTTTCCATTTTTAGTAGTAAGGTCTTCTATGAACTCATTCCCTGCTTTTGTTGGTTTCTAGTTTTGAAGATGAAAATGCTTTATTACTGGAACTCTGAAAATATATCTGATACTCCAGCATAGTGTCAAATTCTCAATGGCTGCTTGCTCAGGCCTGAAGGAACTGTCACCTGCAATGGTGAAGGTAGGCACTGTGGGAGATATTTTTCATGAGAGTCTGGTTAGAGGCTGTGGAGCAACTTCCTGTAAGAAATGAAGACTGCTTTTAGCACATCAGTATTTCCTGTTTCAGGGACGCTTCTCTGACTATGCCTTTTAAATAGCAAAATCCTTGGAAGGAGAGGATAGTACACATAACAAGTACTAATCACTTTGCGTAAAGTTTCTAGAGATGGTCAGGTACTAGGTAATGAAAATGACTTGAGAGATGTAAGTGAACAGGAGAGCTGGTATTATTTAAGCATGCTAATGTTACCGAGCGCATCTTCTTTTACTGCCTTTTTTTTTTTTTAAATGCAAGGGCTACAGATATTTCAATAGATGCTAAGATTTAAAATGTGAGTGGTCTTTATGTGCCAATTGATGGACAGCTGATGCATTACTCAAGTGATTGTAACTACTAAAAGTTGTAACATCAGAGAGAGAGTGAAGTTAGTGGAGTTGAGGCATTGAAACCACATTTGTTGATATTAAGGCTCAAGCTACACATCATAAGAAGGAAGTTTTCTGAGAGCATAAGTGCTCTGTGTAAAGGTGGTATGCCAAAATTACATATGAGAATGTTAGTTTGCAAATACCTTTGGTTTACCTCTAGGCCTGCTGCTCTGATAATCTGGTGAGATGAAGTGTAACAAGCAGCTTAATGAAGGGCTGTCATTCCATAGCAGAGTTAAACTTAACTAAACAGTAAGTCTGAAAGAGTATGCTGTGAGACTTATATGCTTAAAAGGAAAATGATACTGTTTGTGGGTTGTCCAGAACAATATGACAAATACTTTGGTTCTGTCTCTAAACAAATGTTGCTTCTATATTAAAGAACAGTGAACTTGTATGAAGTGGGAAAACCTTTAAGACTCCATAGGGTAAAGTAACAATTAGGGAAAGGAAAAAAATTTAAAAGCTTTTTTAACTTAACTTTGTGTGAATATTGAACAGCAGTGAGACTTCTAGAATGCAAAGTCACTGTTACTTGTGGATGCCAAAAATTCTTTTGGAGTTACCAGAGTGTGGCAGGACTTTGTCATCTGTAGTTCTCTGCTGTGAAAGATAAGCATTAAAAAAGTTGTTAAGCTTAATAGGATGTCACATCATAACTAGCTGCAATGAGATGTCAGGTATAGGAAAAATACTTTTTAAAGTGTATGTTTTATCAAATAAAGGAGAAATAATTTATAAATGTCAGGATGAATGGGAGAGACTTTTAAAATATTATTTTAGTCTGCATGTGATTACTGTGAAAGGTATAGTAATGTGCAGTTCTTTGCTGCTTTGCTCCTCTTTGACTTTTTTTTTTTTTTGAAGGGGCGGTACTCAAATAGCTTCTCCTTCAGAACTGTCCTGGCTTTCACAATTTGACATGCTTGGTGTTTTAATTTTTTTTTTTTTTTTTTTTTTTTTTTGTGTTATGGAATGTTCTTGTAGGGCTTACCCTCTCTAACTGAAAAACATAATATGGTCCCTCAGGTGCTGCTGGAACAGCAGCAGTGAGAGTTTTCTAAAAGCATTGCCAAAAACTAAAAAGGAAAACCCCTCCTATGGTTCCCTGTAGTGGGTTCTTTTTAATTTTCTTTAGTGCACTGTGCTGCAGGAGTCATTGGCAGTGAGCCTTCAGGTATTGATGGACCCCTGTACTTGTGCAGTAAGCAAGCGAGGCCAAGTGTGCTTGCAGTGCGTGAGTTCCCAAGTAACTCCCAAGCAGAGCCATTCCTGTTCACTATATATATCCTCACTTTTGTTAAATTCTTGCTACTGTTTTAAGCAACAAGTTGCTGGTTGTGTACCTGAATTTGAATTTTTGTTGCATAGGAAAGACTAGGGGCAAGTGTCTGTGTAGCTCTGTTCTCTTTACATTAACATTGGAGACTTGGACAGAGATTATTCCCTACATGACTGTATGAGCTATTTTAGAAAATGTGTTTATGTGCTAGTGCCAACTGAAAGCTCCTCTACTAATTTTGTTACTTTGGTCACCCTTGTTACTAAAGTTGCAGTGTCTTTTGAAACTACAAGAAAATGTTCAGCTTTAAAAAGGTGGTCATAGGAATGTTAAAATAGCTTTTCTTTTCCCCCCCTTGCATTTTTTCCTTTGCTTCCTCAGACCTCATTCTGGTGAGTGGCAAAGGGAAGACCAGTCATCTTTGTGAGATTCTTTCCTGTGGAGGAAGGTCAGGGAAGAAGGTGGGTATAGATTATTGGAAGGTGTGTCGTGCTCCTTATCCAGAACCACTTTCCCTGTTGATGTGTGACCCTCCAAAAAAGTGATTTTCTTGGTGCATCTAAGCAAAAAAATCTGGGACTGAAAGAAAATCAGTATCACTCCTATCTTCAAAATAGTGAGAAGGAAGATTCTGGAAACTACAGGCCAGTCAGCTTTACCTTGGTTCCTGGGATGGTGATAAAACTGTGGAATTTCCAAACCTATCAAGGTCTTGAAAGTAGGTGTAGCTGACATGCATTTCCAAACGGGAGATCATGCTTGGCCCACCTGATAGCCTTCTGTGGTCAAAAGACTGGGTAATGATTGCTGTTAATCCAGACTTCAGCAGGACTTTTCATGCTTTCCAGTAACATCTTCATGGGCTAAGTGGTGAAGCACAAGTCATCGAAATCTAAAATGAGGTGGATTGAAAACTGATCTGCTGGGCCCACCCAAGAAGTGATCAGCAACAAGAAGTCCACTGTGGAACCATGTTCCTAAGCACCATGTCAGTGTTTCAAAAATACATATATTAACATATATATATAAATACCTGATGGAGTGAGTAGAGAAGACAGAGCTGAACTGTCCTCAGTTGTGCCTTATGACAGGACAAGAGGCAGTGGGCACTAATTGAAACACGTGAAACTTGGTCTGAACATGTGTTCGATATGTTATATATCTAGCATATACAGCTAGAGCATTGCCTGACGTGGCTTTGACAGAGGGATGCATACAGGATTGACCTTAAGTAGAAAAATTGAGTTTCTGGGAAGAGGCTCTCGGAAATACTGCATTGAAGATTTTTAGTGTTTGGCAGAGCGCTTTGTTATCTCATGTGAGTGTGGTCTTTTTGTGTGTGTTCCTCTTGGCAATTTGAACTGACACAAAGGTAGTAGTGCAGGGGAAGAGTGAGGGTTGAGTTCTCCTGCTTGTAGCTGGGTATCTTTAATACTTCAAAAGCTCATTCTGATTCACAGTTGTTTTACTTATCGTTTCCCAAAGGACACTTGGGTGCACAGAGTGATTTATTGGCTGGGGTGATTACTTGGATGTGCCAGTAAATTCATGCACTTGCTGTTGTGACACAGTATAGGTGGTTCTGTCTGTATTCACTGTGTAGCTGAAGTGTGGGAGGTGTTCTGTTCAAACTCTTTAGGAAAGACAGTCTGTACGCTTAACCTAGCGTAATACATAATGAAACTGTGTAAGTGCACTGGAAAACTTGATGATCTATTTTCTCATGGCTGAGTGAATAGTAGGTGAATGTTTCCACTTGTTGCCCCTTTAAGCCTGATACCATGCATAATTTGTTGACTTCTGTGTAGAAGTCAACATGATGAGGATGATCCTCACAGAGGCAAATTGATTGAAAGGGGTAATTCTATTTTAGTTTTCAGATTCCTGCTGTTTTCTGCTTTTTCAGAGCTGGCAAGGACAAAACAAAAGATTTTTCCTGTGGATTTTTCTGGGTTCTAGTGTGAGACTTTCAAACTTAATACCCAGGAGGTGTTTGTTGCTAAAGCCAGTTGTTCTTCATTTGCATCTGTTAACATGTCAGGAAAAAGCAACCTGCTTTGTTCTGGATGGTAATGAAAGGAAGGGCTTTGGAGTGTGCTCAGAATGGGTACTTTCAGTCTTGTGAGGCACTCGGTTATTTTGTTGTTGAAGGACAAGGACCAGTTTAGGCAACTGTTGGCATTCCAAGTTCTTAGTCTGAGCTGGTGATATTTCTGTGGAGACCTCTCTGGATAATCCATTTCAAACACCAGTGTGCTCTGTGCACTCGCTTTCCATGCAGACAGATCCTTTTGACTACCACAAAAGGAGTGAGTATAATTCCTAAGATTTTAAGTTTAAGATTACCATGGAGGTGTTGATGACTAAATGATAACCAGTTATCTGCCAATTAGTATGTACCACTCTATCCTCTCATGTACAGTGGAGAGAGGGAGCTAGTAGGATGAGACTGTTGACTTTCCATAAACTATTGTGACTTTTAGCTGTCCATTATTTTTTGAAATTATTTCTCTTAGTGGCCTAACTTGACTCTGATGGGCTCAGTGCCAGATCAGTCAGGTGTGCTGCTGTAGCAGGCTGAAGGCACAACCTCCTGCTCTTCTTGAACTGCCCCTGGGACCTCACCTGCTTAGAAATGAATCTCTTCTCTCAGGTGTGCTCCCTGCATCACTTGTACCTGACACTCTCCCTGCTTCTCTCTGTGTATTTCCTTTTCTTGCAATATTTTTAAAGAATTGGAGTTGACAGGTAGGGTGCCTGTGTGCAAGAATATCAGACTTGCATAACAGTGATTTACTATATTGAAACAATTAAATCTGCTCTGAATTGAAACAGTATGCCAGCTGTTCAGGTTGCTGTTTGATATTAGCATATTCTGCATTTTGTTTCCAAATGTGTGCTAAGTCTTCATTGTATTCTTAATGAAGCACTTAATTTGATGTTGTTCACCTTTATTGAAAATGTAGCCACCAAGGGAAATATGCGTCAGATGCAGAAGCACATACAAATGCTTTGATGTGTTCTATTATTTTGGTTATGTTACGTTCTCACTTGTTAGATGAAATTATTTAAAATTTGGAGTTGGAAATAGTGTGAATGTTTTCAAATGACAGTAATAAGTTCCCATAGCTTAAGAAGATTTTGTCAATCATCTGGTATGAAGATGTCTTAAACCAAAATATTTTTAGAGATAGTCTGGCTCAGTAGCAGATTGCTTGAACTCCTTGTTCCTTGTTTCCTGGATGAAACTAGCCAGTGCTAAGCATGAGGCCAGACTGGATGCTTACAGGAACTCTGAACTTTGAATGCTCTCATGTTCACAGATTACTGTCAAGTAATGGCTGCTTTGCTGCTCAGATGTCAGAGGAATGTCTACAGCTGCTGTAAATGGTCTCCCAAGTGTGCTGTGATTCAGAATCTTTCTGGCTAAACTGAGCATTAACTCCTGAAAATTACATATATCTCAAATTTTATACAGTGTTTTTTGTTTCTGTTCTCTACAGTTGAAACTCTGGGCATTTTTCATTCCTTCTGCCAAATAATTATCAAATACTTAAAACAGTATTTTGTGTTTGGTAACTGGAGTTTGTTTCATTTGCTCCTGAATAGGAAAAAAAAAGTAATAACTGCCTGAATAAACGTTTTGATGTAGATTTAAAGGTGTTTCTATTGTTCTAATCACCATTGTCCTTTTTGCTTATCAGTGCTTGATAGAGCTATCTGAGCTGGGAGTTAGGCGGTGGCAAGTGGATTTGGGTGAGAGATCCTGAGATTGCTGAAACTTCCTGATGCCTTCAAGCAACCACTTATGCCTCGGACACTCTATAAAGGGGTCTCCAACTTGGGAGAATTAATTATCCCTCTAAGGCAAATCTTGTGTGGTATAACTAAAAAGAGACCTGATGAAAGAGCACATTGTTTTAATTTCCTAAAGTTTATAGCATAATAGGAAGACCTTAATCAAGCTTTGCTTGGGTGCTCAGCAAAGAAATCTGCTGCTGAGTGATGAACAGGTTGTGAGGGATCTTTCAATCTCTTAAAAACAGGCCAAATGTGGCACGAGGACTTCAGTTTTCCAGTCTGTTTTCCATCTTACTACTGTCTTGCAACAGCTGTGGAAGTGAAGTGGTCTAGGGGTTAGTTGCATACTAGTTCATCTTGGGTTTCGTGCTATTTTACTGTCCTGGAAGGGTATGGTATGCATTATTAAACTGAGTTCTTGTTTAGCATTGTTGTGGTGACTTAAGAAGTAAGGAAGGGATGGAAATGAGTACTTGTCTTGAAAGAAGTGAAGGAGAAGGTAAAGGAGTGGGGCAAGGAAGCAAATGCCAGGCAGAAAGAGTGGATCACGTGTCTGAAGTAATAAACATTGATCATGAATGTACTGACCTTGGAGCCAGAATCTGCAGATTTAAGGTGAGCATTGCAAAGTTCTCCTCTCAGTGCAAAGCTGCAGAGACTAGAACCCATTTAAGAACTGTGGCTCTTAATTATGGCCCCATTTCATCTATGATTTTGATGTCTGAAAACACCATTGGCTTGATTGTTGGCCACATTGGAGACAAGCTGTGTACTCTGAGTCTGAATTACTGTCTGTGCAATGGTAGTACCTGATGCTGCATAGGAAGCCTGGAAACTTACTGGTACAAAGGATGCAGAATTTTACAAGAAGGTGAAGGGGGAGGAGAAATCTTATAGTGGTAGTGGACTGTGTGTGGTGTTTCATCGGTGGTGCTACTGACTGAGAGGGGCCAGCAGTTAAATCTTTCACTGTTGTCCAACAGAATTTAGTTTTGTTGATTTTATTTTGCCTTGATTTGCCACATGGGGAGTCAATAAGTGAGGTGCAGAAGTTAAAAAGTAAATATGTATGTCAGAACATGCATCAAGATTGGATAGTTTGGCAATAAGAAGCAAAGCCTTTCCTTTTTTACTAAGTATCCTTGGCTAATGGGGAGTTGGCTTGCTCCTTTGTGTTTGAGGAAGATTAAACTCTGTCTCTGTTACTTCAGTCTGTCTGGTTAAAACATCCGGAGGTAATTGAGTCCAGAGTTTGCAGATGGGCAAACATAAGTTTCAAGTAATCAGATTTTTAACTTAGACCACTGTAGAGTTTCAGAGATGATAGATGAGCTGAATTTGGATTCATTTGGCATGGATTTTTTTATTGTTGTTTCTTCCTAGCTTGTACAGCTCGGTAGCATTCTGGAAACTATTGCTGATTATGCCTGCAGGCTACTTTTACTGATTTCCAATGTGTATGCATTTATATGCATTTTGGAGGCGGGGGTAAAGCAAAATAATTACCTTAGGAAGAGCTCTTTTACTACAGTTGCGATGGGGAGGAATGTCTGTGCTGAATCACTTGGTTGTAAACTGTCTCCATAGTGTGGCTGTGCCAGGTGATTTCTCTGAGAGCCTCTAAATCCTGGTTCCATTACTAACATACTACATGACCATAGTGGCTTAAATCTGTGTTTATGAAGCAAAAAAGATACTTGCCTCTCTAGCATAGCCTGTAGATAAATATTTTGTTAGATCACTGACACTGATGTGACAGTCTTCCCAGTTTCATTCCTCTTCTGGCAAGTGCAGCCTAACTAGCATCCTTCATTAACTCTCACCTTGTCAATTCCACAATAAATAGACAAAACTTGCAACTTGTTTTTGAGAAACTTGTTTGGAGCACTTAAAGTAGATGTAGTGAACAGTGTTGTGGGTGGAAAAAACCCCACGAAACTGTGTGCAGCAAACTTGAGGCTTCTGAAATGATTATATTCTGACTGAAGAAATACTTGTATAGATGAATCATGAGCTTGCTTCTGAAGATAATTGCCAGAGTAACCTCAGTTATTTCATGGTGAGTTTTCGTGTGTTTTTCTGGGAGATATCTTCCATGATGTCATGAAGATTTTAACTGGGGACCTGCCTGGATGTCAGAAAAAGCATGTCTAGGGGTAGAGTGAATATGTTGGTTTGCCCTCTCTGGTTTTCAATGACTTAGAAGTCTCCCTGTCTTACAGCTTAACATTTTTTCAAAGTTTCATGTTAGTGCTGTAGTTTCTTTTTGGGATTGTCTCTGTGTTAAATGATTTTAAAAGTAATTATGTGAGTAGTGACTTGACTGGATTGTGATACAGTAGTTAACTAACAGTAGCCATAATTAAGGTACTCTGTGTCTGTAGTAGATAACCACTTCTGCTCAGGTGTGAAAACTGATCTAAAAGAAAACTGTTTGGACCCCCATGCACTAAGAAACATCTCTGTGGATGGAGGGAGGAGATACATGGAAGATGTTGTTTAAATGGTACTCAAAGAAATACTAATCCAGGCTGCCAGGAAAAACTGCTCAGCCTATCAAAAAGGACAGAAGTGACTTGAGTGGAAATCCCTTACTGATTATTATGTCTCTTTTAATCTTGCAGCTGATTGCAATGCCGTTCTTAAAGCTCTACAGCCCATTTTTCAGGAGCAGGGAATGACAGAAACAGTTCATAACTGGGAAGACCATGGTTATTTAGCAACCTACATCAAAAAAAATGGCAGGTGAGTGGATTTTCTTCCTATAGAGTATATTCCCACTATCCTCCCTTACAATATATGTTTCTCTATTGGATCTCCTGTGGTGTTGACAGGGCAAGCTATTGTGTATGAAGTAGCTAAAATAAAGCAGAATATCTGGACTATGTCATCTTGCAGTTTGGATATCAGAACATTTGAACTGGCTAGTCTGGCCTTTACCTATACTATGGTGCCTTGGTCTCGGGACTAGACAGCTCAAGTTAGTTAAATGTATTTGTAATTCTTTTGGCCATAAAATAAGTCTAAATATGTTCTAGTCTAACCTTGGGATGTGAATAATGAAAGGTTTCTGTCCCTGTCTTGTATATGTGTTCAGGTGCTTTATTATATACTTCAGATTCTCAAGCAGCTACTGAAGTAACTAACAACACGATAAGGGTGGTTGGTGTCATTAGTGACACATTAAGCTGAGTCTGCTGGGTCAAATTGGTAAGAAAACCCACACAATTCACTGTATTTCCTGATGCTGCTTTACAGTGTGAGGGTTAGTTGATTACAGTATACATTAGTCTGTGAACTACCATAATTTTATTGCGCTTCATTTGTTTACAGTTATTCAGGTACTTGTTCTTCACATCCATTGTAGCAGCTGCTGCTTTCAGGTTCTTTTCCTTTGGTGGTTGGGTGGGATTTCTTTTGTTTGTTTGTTTGCTTGTTTTTAAATCTCCACTTACTTTGTTCTCCAGGACTGGAGTTCAGCTAAATAAGCTTTAATTTGTGGGCTGTCTTTTGCTGGGTGTTTTGTTAAGTAGTTCATTTGATCACACTCCTAAGCATATGAGAACTGCCCAAGGATTTTTAAGTTCTCTCTGTATTAAGAGAAAACAGATATCTCTAGAAGGAAAAATCATATCCTAGGTAAGTGTTTTGCCTGCTGGAATTTCTCTCTGTACACTTACTGTGTGTGAACATACATAGATACAGAGATGTACATACAAATATTTTATATATGAAGTAGCATAGAGAACTGGCAAACTTGGGACCCAAATTAAGGTAACAAGTAAGCTGACATGAATCTAAGTTTTATGTTTATGGGTTCCCATTTGTGCCCCTTGAAGTGCTTAGTATATCTCAGCTTTTCAAATGTGGAACTGTTTTTTTCTCATCTAAATTACTTGGTTTTTATAATTGATGTGCCTAGAAAACCCTGTTGCTTATATCTTGTTTTTGTATAGCCCTGCTTATTCTGTCTTTAGTTTCATGTGCTTTTATATTTTTCCTGACTAATTTGACCAGTATTCCAGTTCTGAGTAACTTTTTGTTTCTGATGTCAATAGCAAAGTTTACTACTCTGGTGCTATCCTTCCTCTAAGTCAGGATGAGCTTGTAAGCTGGGTTAAGCTTGTAATCAATTCTCCTAAAAATAGTATCAAGAGTATGCAACCTCTGAACAATTAAAGGATAAAATACCTAAAAGTAAAAAAAGTCTTCAGAGGTTGGCTATCTTTGATTACATGGACTCATTTTGCTTTCCTTTGTTTTCTTGAGTTTGAAAGTGACATGAGATGTGAATTCTCAAACTGGGTTTCCCCATTGCAAGTTCATCTGATTATTCCACTTAAGATGATAGCCTCTTTTAAAGGAGTGGTTTCCAAAGTTAAATTGCCTGTCTTTTGATGTGTTCCAGCAACCTTACATAAAACAGTCTTTAGTTATATAGCTTTTCCAGGGAGTAACTGAACTGGCTCCTGGAAGCATCTCAGAAAAATGTCCTTATACAACTCTAAATTTTAAAATATCCATCTTGATTTCTCTTACTACATTGTCATTTGGAAATACTTGTTGGTGCAAATTCCATTGTCTTTGTCAAGTGATGGAGTATAATACTGAGGAATGTGTGGAGAAGATATAAAAGTTCATTTCTCTTTTGTAGGAGAGGTTGGGAGAGACCAACCAATGCCAACCAATGCACTGGTGTACAGTGCACTCATAGTTACAGAGAAGTTGATCGAGTTGCTCCTTTCCTTGGTAAAGCACAGGCCCTGTATGGATATCCTTGTTGTTTGGAGTATAGGCTCAGCAATGTATTGGAGACCTATAAATTATAAATACCTTGGTCAGTTCTTCAGAACTGTCCTCATGTGGATTGCGTACTGTTCTCCCCATTTCCCCCCTTCTTTCCTACCATGCTGTTTCCTGAAAGTCATGTGGGATAAATGAACTTCAGCAATTACTAAGCTTTGGCACAGATTTCTCAGTGGGTTATTTCCTGTGTTTTACTTTTGTTAACTTTGTACCTTCCAGCATCATGACACTTTAAGTAGTCCAGCTGTTCGCTGTGCAGCTAAATACAGCTTCTGCTTTTGCACCAGAGGATGGTTCACAATATTCTTAACTGCAGTGGGAAGGTGAAGATGGGCAAGTGGGCCTAGTGGCCTTCCTGTCGGGAAAGAAAGAGAGGGTTTGTTTGCTGGGTTGTGTTTCTGTATATCTCTGGCCACTGTTTGCTGTTGAGCTTCCAAGAGAAGCTGTCCAGGAGAGCATGCTAAACATACTAAAGAACTCCAGTTTGGGATACAGCCTCACAACTGAAGATTGAAGAACAAGAGTGCATGGAAGAGTTGAATATTAAGGAGATTGGCTAGTTTTTTTCTGGTACCAATGTTAAATGTAAATTAATAAAGAATGGTTATTGCTTTCTCTTGGTGTATTCACTGCCATCTTAACTCCAGTGTACACTGGATCTGTCTTCCTTGAAAATTACTCACTTTAGCTTGACAACTTACTGTCTGTGGTGGTGATGGTTAAAGTACTTCCTGTGCTTTGCCAGCCCCATTACATTGTGAATTGAGGAACGCATATGCAGGAGAACTCTCTAAGTTTTGGGACCTCAGCGTTATTCCCTCTGGTTATAGGAACTGTGTATAGTTTTTAAGTCTTACACAACATGTTTCTGTTAGCCTTAAGGTAGATTGTGCTTGTTTGATGTAGTTTCAGTTAACTGAAAGAAATGAAGGTGTAAACCCGTAAAACCCTAATAGACTGGACAGTTAAAAAAACACCTGCAAAACAAACATATTTCTTGAGTTGTAAGAATGAACTGATGAGCATGTGGAGGATTTGATACGAATAGTTATTATCTTAATACTAACAAATTTGTCTGCTTTTTATCTTAGTGGCTTCAAATATCACACACTTTCTATTGGCATAAAAATATCTACCTATTACCTAGAAAGAAGTTAGACATGCAGATTTTTCCTTTTTCTTCCCTGTGAAACAGTGTACTTCATTTCTAGAAGCAGCTCGTAGTAAAAACCTCGAATAAAGAGCTGTGATGAGGAGCAGGTATGCCATGAGCAGTTTCCTCTAAGGATGGCTGGTTGTAGCTTGTCACAAGGTCCCAAGGATGAAAGATGCAGAAGTTGGTGCTGAATGTGAGTAGGGGGGTTGTGAGTATGTGCACACAAACACATTTTTAGCCAGCCAGAGTTGACTGAGCCATTTCATGACAAGGATATGCAGCTGATGTAACAAGCTGGGTAGTAATCCCTGGAAAAAATGTTTGCAGTGACACAGTAATAAATCGCTAAACAGTGTCTACACTCCAAGGTCTGCAGAGATAACCCCCACAGCCTGCAGTGTGCCCCGTGCTAGACTGTCGAATTGTAGGCAACGCTGTTGACAAAAGTTTGTCTCTGACACAGATACCACGTGAACAGCCCCATGGAGGGCTTCGGTTGCGAAACGAATTGAAGCTGATTTGGGGATTAAGACATGCTTTCCTGTAGTCATTAGCGAAGCAACAGATCCCTGTTCTCCTTTGTCCGAAGCTAAGCAAGCAAAATCACATGTGGCAACTCTACCTGGTCCATTTACTTGATGATTTACCCTGACAAAGGATCTAATTGAGGGAGGTCCAGCTGAAAACATTTACTGATGAGGGTTGTCGACACAGGGCTCTAGAGTCGGGCAGGAAATGGGTCACTGGAGCCACTGCAGTTCTCCTCTGTAGTGTTGGGGATGGATGCAGTGCTCTCTGCTTTGGCAGCCCCCTTGCCCAGCACTGGCATGAGCAGGAGAGGGACTCTCTGTCTCAGTTGTGGGGCCCCAGCAGTCTCGTTTTTTCTGAACTGTGTGTTTCCAGATTGCTTCCAGAATGTTTTCAGGGTCTCTTAAAGCAGCATGCTTTTACTGAAGTGCCACTTGCCTGTCTTGGATTGGACAGTTAAAAGTTTGGTTTAAAAAATGTTATTTATGTGGTACTTTGTATGCTGTCATAGCGCCCAGTATGTTTCAACAGATTAATGAGAGTTGTTAAAGCTAGGGCAAGGAGAAAAGTAATTAAAATATAGTGCTAATTGAGAAGATACTCATTTCCAAATATTATATTTATGTCATCACTGCTTGTGAGCACATGCTTTCCTATTACACTCTCCTGTTACAGCTAACAGGGTGTTCCTTTCCTTTATGCATCTCTGCTCCCTCTTTTGTCATGTTCCACCTGGAATTTCTTCAAGAAACCCAACAACCTGAACTGTGAGTCAATGTTTCTACAGAAGACAGTCTTTTAAAAAAGTTTTGGCATCCCCTATACAGATACCCATTCTTAACTTCTGTTCTGTGTTTGAATTCTTGTTTAGAGAAGTGTAATCCTACTGGTGTTTGACTTCACAGCAGTGCAAGATTTACCCAGTTGAATTTGGTTTGTATGTCAGAGAGATGATGACAAATATGTTAACACAGTGAAGGGAGGGTGAGTGTTTACTTTTTTCTTTCCTGTGTTAGTCTTTTGCTAACCACTGTGTATGCTAGTCAGCATATTTTAAAGGAGCAGGATGAACATTCCTTAGCCTTTCTGTTTCAGGCTAAAATGTTGGAGTTTATTCATGGAGTTACCCAGACTGTAAAAGTGGGCTGAAGAATAGGAAGCAGCTGGTAGGAATCAGCAACAGTTTAGAACTGTGATAGGTTTTGTTTCTTTAATTTTCTTATTTTGTAAAAAGAGAACAGAATAATGGTATAGTGAAAAAAAATGATTGCTTAGTTCCTTAAGGCCCCTAAGTACTTCATAATTATGATTAACACTTAGAAGGAAAAGTATGCTTTAATGAAATAACATTGTGACTTTTTTAAAAAGAATTATAGCTTTCTAGTATAAGCAGGTTTTAATTTCCTTTGTCACTGAGTAATTTGACAGGTGATACTTTTACTAGCAGCTAGTTCAAATACCTGAACTGTTTTATCTGTTTTATAGTGACTCAAAGTTAGTGTCAGCAGATAAAAGCTTTGATGGGTAAAGATGAGTTAGTAGGCACCTGTCTATTCTTTGGGTGGGGTGCTGTGGGGAAATCCTTTCTCAGGTATATGGGATTGCAATTTTTCCTACTCTTCAGTACAAGTACCTAAGGTAGGATACATATTTTGGCTTAGAATATGTTGATCTCTCTGCTTCTAGTTCTTTTTAAATAAAGAGGATGCTCATGCAAAACCTTTCTGTTTCAAGCAATTACTTTTTGTGCAGTGGAGAATTATTTTAACATCCAGTGTTCCCTGTTGTTCAAGTAGTAAGATGGAGCGCTCCAGGTTTAGCACTCAATAGAATTATTGCTGTTGTTGACACTTGTTTAAAAGCGCAAAATCTTGAGTACTGCCTTCGAAGACATGCAGCCTCTGCTCATGCAACAAATGGAGCCTTGTTACAGTGAGGGCTGCTTTTTGGATGCATTTTCCTTGCCTAATGGAAAGGAAGAGGATACCTCTTCACTGAGCTTTTTTCCTCACTGCTTTTATGAAACTACTTGCAAACATGCACCAGAAATGTGGCAGGTGTTTTATTTTTAAAACAGAAGTTATATTTTTCAGAAAGACAAGAGGCAGGAGGGAAGACTTCTGAAGAAAACTTTTTTTTTTCATATTTTTCCCCTTATTTGGATTCTAAAATACCTTATTTGGGTTCTAAAATATTCTTTGCTATATTTTCATAGGTAGAAAAATGGAAACTATTACTATTGTTCTTAAGAACTCTCTTCCACCTATTAAAAGGGCTGCTGCTAACCAGTGTTCATGTGGCGTGTTCTGCCAAGCAGATAAATGTAACAAAAGCCAGCATAGCCTTTGCTCTCTGCTCATTGAAGCTAGTAAGTCTTTTGTGGGTTGAGCTTTGGCCTGCTACTGCTGCCTTAATACTACTAGACTGGTCCCTTTTCTATGTACACTTCTACTGTTTGCTGTGTATTTAAATCTTTACAGGCATTTTATCTTACTTTGGGTGTTCATTTTCAGCTATGGGATTTAAAAGGAAGGTATAACCAACCTGGATCTGTATTTCCTTTGAGAATTTTGAATTTCATTCAGGTTTTTTTTACCATAAATTAGCTGTCTGAGAATACCAGCCAGACACTTGGAACTTGACTTGCTGTCCCATTACGCTGCTTCAGCCTGGTGCCAGCTTTTCCATCTCTTTCTGCTCTGCCTTAGATGTCAGGACTCTGCTATTCCGGCGGAAGTAACAATTTGATGGAATGAGTGATCGTTCAGCAGTGTTACTGTCTCTGTATTGTAATGCTATAATCTTACTTAATAAATCTGAAGTTCTGTGTTGTGCTTTTCAGAGCAACTGCCCTGTCCCCTTTGCCTGTACTTGCCTCCCACCCCAAAGCAGAGGCAGTAACATCCCCTACTGAGGAGTTCATGCCATCACAGTGGAAGTGAAGACCATGTCAGCTGTCAGATCTTATGACAAGTATGCAATTCATGTAGGAAAGGACTTTAAAGGAAAAGTTGAGTCACAGGGCAATCAATCTGTTGCTCATGTGTGCCAACAGCAACTCCTGGAATATGAGAATAAAATGATAAAAAGTTTTTTGAACACTGGAAACACTTCTGATGCTGTCCCAGTTTCCAGGGAATTTAATAACAGTGCTGTCTCATGAACTGCATATACTCAGTTGGGCCTGGAGCATGTCTACAGACTTGACAAGAAATGTCCCTTTTCACTGTGAACAGTTCTGTCGAAAATGTGCTGGAGTGACCAGTACTTCCATCTAGAGAGCTCTACTCTGCCTTTCTCTCCTTTGGGGAAAAAACCCACAAAAGATATTACCTCCTGGAGTCTTGCAATAAAACTGTTTGTTCTTATGCTGGGCTGTGTGTGTGTGTGGTTTTATTGTTTGTGGTGTTTTTTTTTTTTTGTTTTTGTTCTGTTTAATGTTAGCCATGTTACAAAATAGATTCGTTGATATGAAAATTATGTAAATGGAGTCCTGGTAGGTTTTTGTGGTCCCTAACCAAGACCCCTTGTTGTGAGGACACCTTGTGGGCCAGCAGTGGGATGGAGGGAGGATCGCTCGAAGATGGTGACAGTCTGTGGACACTGGGGAGAGGGAAGCACATTGAGCAAGTGTCTGTTGTATAGAAACACCTTTCCTCCTGAAGGCAAGACCGATGTGGAGAGTCCTGAGGAAAGCCTCAGCCTTCCCAGACTCACCTTTCAAAGAGAAGTGGGTGGCAGTAGCTTCACTGCCAACTGCAGACATGGCACAGCTACATTTGATCGTTTTACAGTTACCAAAAATTAACGATCTTCAGCTAACACGGAACACTCAGGGTTTTATCTCTGACTGTAGCTAAGGGCCAAGGTTTCCAGCACCATGTGGTCATGCTGAGGCTGACGTTTAACAGAGGGAGCTCTGGAAAGGACTAAAAAAAGTGGGAAGCTAGGAGGTCAACTGAACTTTTTATCGTAACAGGAGTTGGTTTGTGTTTTGCCTTTGAGGCTGAGTGGGGTGATAAGAACAAACAAATAAAGGAGCATTCAGCCTTATCTGAGGTTTCTCTGTGTTGTACTAATGAACTTCTATCCCTGGTTACCATTCGTTCTTTACTCACGTGTTCTGTTCTCATCCCCTCTTCTGCTCTCTTTTTCTCTTGTGTTTCTCCTTCCCGTTATATAATCTCCTTGCAGCCTTCCTGTTTATTTTTGTCTTCTCCCTAGTCTGGAAAGGATATTGCCTCTGGTGCACTGTTTCTATGTTCTTGTGTCCTTCCCCGATGTACTTAGCTCTTGTTTTGTTTGTTTCAAGTTCTCCATGGTCTGTTTTCAGATGTTTCCAATGTTTGTTTTCCAAACATTGAGCATGGTGAAGCCCTGTTCTTTGGTCTTTAAAAGCTTCTGGAGTAAAAACGGTAGTAGTTTTGTCTACCTTGCATCTGTATACATCAATGAGAGTGTGCTGCTGCAAGTTCTTCACCAGTCAAAACCATGGTTTGTTCCAGCATGCTTATTTTTTCACTTAAAATTTTTGACTCAGCTTTGAATGTGAATAGTGTTTCTAAATACATGCTGTAAAGTTAAAAAACCCAAACCACTCCAATAACCTCCACCCCCCCCCACCCCAGAGGTGAGAAGGAAATACATAGAGGAAGTAAAGTGTCCAGTTGTTTTCTTAAGCGTGGATTTCAATTGAAAAGCCCAAACCAACACAACGCAGCTGTTCCACCAGGCCTTATTTAAAGAACTGATACTAGTAGTCAGCATTATTTTCTGATTGTACCATGGTTGTTATGGCTGAGGTGCCCTGTTTCACTGCTTTGCTGCCTTCTGTTTTTCTTAGTTGTGTAGTGATAGGCAAGTTCCTGCAACTGTGTGCTGTTTAGTGACTTGCAGAGGAGGACTGAAGCTGGCACTGCCAACAGTTAGAGATGCTGCAACAAAAAACATGCTTTATGAATTTAATATAATTTCATTTTATATTTTTTTTCCTCACTCACTGGGATTTTTGATAATAAATTCATCATTGCTGTCTCTCTCTTTTGTAGTTTTGCCAATTTGAGAATTCACCCTCATGGATTAGTGTTGGTGGATCTGCAGAGCTACAATGATCATATGAAAGGAAGAGAAGAAGTTGATCAGGTATGAGTGCTGCTTATCTTGCTAGGCTTACCCAGCTGCATGGGGAGACCCTTCTTTTCTTCGGGTCTGTCAAAGTATATCTCGGTGAAAGATTTTAAAATATTAAAGTCAGTTCAAACCTAAATGTTTACAGACAAGGAACAGTGACACCTGTTAAAATTGCAGACAGACGTGTGCGTGCACACACACACACACACACACACACTCGTTTTTGTATATACTGGACCTCCTGTTCTTTGATGTAGAAATTGTAAAAGAGGTGACAGACTTGGTTAGGGCTTGGTTCTTTTCATATATCCAGGGCAGTGAGGGAGAAGTGATGCTTAATCTGCTACCTGTTGTGGTAGTGTATGACACCTTTTCCTTCTTTATTCTGAGAGGTGGGAAGCCTCTGTATTGTCTTTTTCTCCATGGAGAAAAAGATCTTCACATTCTTTTATAAGAAGTCTCCCGATACTGGATATTGCAGGGAAATAGGCCACTGCTTTGGCAGGAATGGAACCTTACGGGCTTCTCATGTTCCCCCTCTGGATGTGTTGTCCTGGAGAACAGCTAGATGCAGTGATGACAGCTGCTATAATACACACATTCTTGTTAGTAATTAGGCTAAGGTGGCCAGCTAGTTACTCATGGACTTCTAGTGTTACATTTCAAAGCCTTTCAGTGCAGGTCCTACTTTTTATTGCCTTTCAGGTAGCCTAATTTAACTGATACCTTGCATTAAGTGATGATCTACAAATTCTGCTTCTCATTTGCTATTTTTTCCAGCTCCTAAACAAAGTGGAAGAAAGAATGAAAGAACTGTTTCATGGTAATATAAAAAGGGTGAAACGGTAAGTTTGTACATCTACTTTTTCATGTGGCTTGTCTGTGTAGTTACTAAAGATATTAAGCAGGTTATGCTTTTCTGTACTGCAGTGAATAATAGCCTAGAGTATGAATGCATGTGTTTTTTCTCCCCAATATTTTAAAATTGTTTTATTGCAGAATTGAAGGTTCTGTGGGGTTTGTCATTTTGTTAAGCTTCATCTTCAGTATTGTTACTTTGGGCAGGGTTTTTTTGTTGTTGTAGTGGCTGTATGAAATAGTGGAAGAAAAACACGGATACAAGGCAACAAGGATACAAGAGCAGACTGCTCTGGAAGCATTAGGGAGCAGAGGGTGGCAGGGGAATAGGCCAGGGCATAAACTGTACCCTCTGGGCCACATCCCAGAGCTCATGGGGAAGGTGAGCAGGGTCAGACCCAGCTCCACGTCTACCAGGCTGGGATGTCTGGTCTACCAGTACTGAGGCAGCTCTGAGGGCAAACTGGGTGTCAAGGATTGGTGAAAGACTGGGGCAGGTGGAGATGTGGACCAGGGATGAGAGTAGAGTTAAAAGGAAGCTCAAGCCCGTGGAGGAGACCCTGCCCTAACAAGATTTCCTGCAGCTCTTTCTCTCACAGCTCTGCCTTGCTGTGCCTCCTGATGCTCACCATGGGCGTGTGTGGCAAAAATCTTGGTGGGGCCTGTGTGCTTAGGGATCTGCCAAGAAAATAGAAATGTTTTGTAGCAATTTTTTTGTAATATAACTGATAACTTAACAATGGAGGCTTTGCAATGGACGCTCTGACAGTTTGGCTTGCTTAAATTCAAGGCTGTATATTAAGCTTCAAGGATTCAAATCGTGGCTCATGGCCTGCTGCTGAAATAGTATTCACCAGGGGGACATGGTTCATATTGTTTTCCTCATGGTGGCTGCCTGGCAGTGACTGACACCTTGAAACCAGGGAGTATGTACTGCGGGAATGTACCTGGTAGAAGGTGCAGCAGATGGTTGATGGATCATAGTCAGAAGTGGAAGTGAGTCAAGAAAACTAAAAAGCAAGTGTAAAACCAACAAGATTCAGTAAAGCCAAGGAGCAGACTACAAAATGGGAAAACAGTTAAGCACTCTATAACAGTTAAGTACTATAGAAGTACTGTGATCTGAGACCACAAGTAAAGTGGTAGTGACTTGAAAAGTGATGTTGTTTCTTGAATATTGTTTAACAGTTGTGTGTAAAACAGAGAGGTCTTGCTTTAGTCAACCTGGTAAAGCCTTACAGCATTGCACAGTGTACAAATATAGATGATCTTGTATATCTGTTTATGGGGGAGAAGCTCTCTGAGGATATTTTGATACTGAAACATGATATTGGGAGTTTGTGGAATCCCTATGGTAAGAATTTCTTAAAAATGGGTCAGGACATCTGGCTGAAGTGATCTAGATCATTTGGTTACCTTAGTATAGGAAGATGAACCTCCTAGAACAATGTACCTGGCATGGATCTTGTCACACACCCCTTAACATATTTCTTGGTTATTTTTTCTTTTTTTTTTTTTTTTTTAAATTTGTTTTGCATCCTTTTGGTGTTACCTGCATGCTTGCAGCTCCACTTGAATTAATGTAGCTGGAAAAGTTTTTCCTGCCTTTTTGCTGTTTTGAGGTGGTGAATGGATGCTCTTGCTCTCACTGTGTGCTGCCATCTTGCGGCCTGCTGAGGATGGAGAGGATTTCTGAAATGTTTATTGGGAACCACTAGTGACTTTAGAAAAAGCTTGTCCATGTCTGGTCATCTGCTACAGCCTGCTTTGGAAAAAAGCCCGTAACCCTTTGAAGTGCGTGTGGGAAATCTCATGAACTCTGTGCCTGCACATTTTGCGTAAATGCAATTGGTTTGATCATTCACTGTCATTTCAAATATAGTTTGTCTTTACAGGTGAAATACTGATTTGAACCAAGATACTTCTCTTTGGAATTAAAAAAAATCCAAAAAGACAACACAATAAACAAAAAAAATATATGCAAATGCTTGAACCACTTCTAAAAAGTCACATAGACTGTCAGCTGGTACCAGGGATTGTACGCTGCAGGGTGACCTAGCTCAATTTGAAGCACTGTAATAGTTCACTTTTTCTATTTCTGTGTGTATTAAAAAATCTCTCAGTGCAACTTGAGAAGGGTGAGATCTACTAATCGCAAAGAAATGGCATTCTTACCTGAGCTGAGGGTGGGAAGAAATTTTGTCATGCTTTCTTGTCTGCATTCTGTTTTTGTATTATATTCATTTCCAGTCATAAGCTGATTCTTCTATAGAGGCTGGTATGTTATGTAAATTCCCTCTCAGAATAGAGAGAGATTCATGTGCACATTGTAGAAGTTGTACATAAAGAAGAACCATTTATGTCATCTATGCCTTAGCAAGTTATGTATATTTAACATATGTCTGATAGGCTTCTACTATCTGTTGAGTGTTAAATGTGGCAAGTTTTCTTAGATCCCTCTTGTAAATATTATTTATTTATTATGGTGAATCCACAGGATGTTTAAAGTGGATTTTTAAAAAATAAACATTCCAAATATTTTGTAATTTTTTTTTCTATTTCTTTCTAGGTTGCCAGCCATTTTGAGAGGAGGTGTCATTGACAGATACTGGCCCACAGCTGATGGGCGCCTGGTGGAGTATGACATAGATGAAGTTGTTTATGATGAAGATTCACCTTTTCAGAATATTAAAATTCTACATTCAAAACAGTTTGGGAATATTCTTATCCTCAGTGGGGATGTTAGTAAGTGTCATCTCGTTTGAGGATCTTTAGCGTGAAAATGTTGTAAGTGGTGTTTTCTGTCCTGCTGTGACAATTTTAATAGATGACTAAGGGTCATGTTTCTGATGCTGGACACATACATCTGTTCCTGTATATACGTATGTTAATCAGAAAAGCTGACCAGTGTAAAATCTCAAGTGAAAAAATAGATTTCTTTTTCCAAAGTTGCTATCTTTGCTGTGGGAAGTGGCACAGGAGAATAGAATATGGCGTTCTATAGCAGATCTTGCTCTACTCCTTTCTTTCGTATGAGCTTTCCCCTGTTTGTTGCCAGTCCAACCTCTTGAGAGTTTCTCTTTGGCAGTAAAACAAGCTGCTTAGTCAGTCTTCAAAACACAATGGAATTCTAAAGAAATATAAAGAAATAGGAGCTGGTGTGTGTTTATAATCCTGCTGTTCCTTTGATTCTCTAAGGGAATTTCCTTGTTGGTGAGATACAGGACAGCTCTATCTTAAACCATTTAGCTGCTTTGTTTTGAACATCTTTTGACTTCAGAATGCCCAGCTGAATTTTTAAAGTAATCGACAGAGTCACCCAACCTTTAAGGGTCTTTTTATGTGGTACTTTGTGCCTTCTGATCTTTGTATTTTTGAAAGTGAACTTAGGAGAAGGTGGGCTACTGTTCTTTTAAGCTGGATAAGGCTGCAGTTTGCTAAAAAATTTAGGCAACCAGGAGCATGCTTGTAAAATCTCTCAGTTCTTGGGTTGAAAAGTACTGACTAGTAAATGAGGGATGTTGCTGCCTAGAGACAGAATACCGAATTTCACTCTAATGGCAGAGTAATTAAGAAATTTAACTACAGCCTTTTGAAGTCATTGAAAATACCTCTAACAAATTAGCTTTCTGCAACTGTCAGGAGGACTTCTGTCCGGATGGCAGCTGAAAAGCATTGTTACAGAATTCATTAGTAAGGTATTTTCTAATTCAGATAGAATTGTATTGGAAGTCACCAAATTAGGTATTTTATACTTCTAGCCAGAAATTTTCGCCAGTTTAATATGGAGTTGAGGGTTTGTCCGAATGTTGTCACAATATGCCTTATGGAAAGGGAAGTGTGTCATTACTTATTTACCTTCCTTGGGATTTTAAAATACTGCTTTGTCTCATTTTGTTACTGTGCACTTATAAACGAAGTGGTGATTGCCAGGCATTGTGATAGGACATGCCATGATGTGCTGCTGCACAAAGCTTTGTGCTTGTGGCTGAGATGTGTTGTTACAACCTAGGAGTGCTTTGAAGCCAATGCTGAACAAGCCAGCAGAAGGCATGCTGCAGGGTCCTTCAGCACTTGGGTGTTAATGGTCATATTTACGTTTCTCTGCAGGGATCCCCTGGTGTTTATTTTGGTTGCTCTCTTTAGCTGGGATCCAGAGTGGTTTTTCAGAAATTTCCTGATCTGTCTCTTGCAGGATTAGTTGTAGGCAAAAAGCCACTAAAGTGTCAAGTGTGGACATCAAGTCCTAAATACTGACAGTTTTGCTCTGCCACTTTTCTTCTGCTGGCACACGGTATTTCCTAATGCCAAGGTAGCCGTCGCTGCCTTGAAATGCTTCACATTGAGAATTGGAGAAATCCTGTTTGGGATTCTGAGGAGGATCCCATTGACTTGGACTGTCTCAGAAAAATACGTTGTTTCTATAGATGCTCTTTCTTTGGTCTGTATTATATCACCTTTAGGTCAGCACCAATTAAGAAGAAGAACTAAAGATATAATGTTTCTATCCACTCTTTTCGTTCCATTCAGATCTGGCAGAAAGTGACCTGGCATATACTCAAGCCATAATGGGCAGTGGAAAGGAAGACTACACTGGGAAAGAAGTGCTGATCCTGGGAGGTGGTGATGGAGGTATACTATATGAGATAGTCAAACTGAAGCCAAAGATGGTTACTATGGTAGAGATATCCTTTGACAAGGGGCCGATCATTGACTTTCACCTTTTTCAACCTGTATTTTCTGCCAGTACCTTAGCACAGCTAACTGTCAGATTATGATTTGCATTAGGAGTTAGGGTCTAAAATGAAATTTTGTTTTTGTCAGCTTACAGAGACCCAGTGACTATATATCCCTGCATCTTTATGTCATACCTGCTTGCAAGTTCCCAATCTATACTATTACTGTTTGAGTAGCAGTTTATGTAAAACTGGAAAGGAATACTTCTGTCATCAGAATGATGCTTTCTCTGATAACAGAAGACAGGTCTGTCAAGTCTGTGGTTTGGATTCAGTTCTGCCTTCTTGAGTTCTTCTGTTTTTCTGAAGAACACTATAAAAGGTAGCACTTAGAAGCAAAAAAGTTCAATCGATAGCAATGTCAGGACTTGATGAATTGTATTGATGGCAGAATGTCCAATCCTGTTTTAAAAATACCGATACAAATCAAGTTTTCAACATTTTTAGTTCATGTAATTTGTAATGCAAAGCACTGTTAGCCATATGAAATGCTGATCATCCTAGGTTTTGGGATCCCTTTGCTAAGTCTGAAAATAATTGTTTTGAATAATTGTAGGTTAAAATCTTAATGTAGTTTAACTTTATGGGGATTTTAATAGTCATATAATTCACATTTCAGGCTTTCACAGTAATGGTAACCTAAAGTATCAAAATTACTGATTAAAACCAAAAATAAGCCCTTCCTAAACCTCTAACTGAATGTGGAGGGCAATACATAAGGCTGGCTATTGCAATATGTATACCAGTAGATGCATCTTACTATTCCTTTGTGAGTGGCTCCGTTTTTGAGAATTTGTTTCTGAAGAAATACAAAGTGTTACCTCTGCTATTTCTGGAATGTACCATGCCTTAACAAGCTTCAAACATTGACCAAATGGTGATTGACGGGTGTAAAAAGTACATGCGTAAAACATGTGGAGATGTCTTAGACAATCTGAAAGGAGAGTGCTACCAGGTAATGCTTTGCTTTTCTTTTATTACAAGTAATATTTCACATACACTTACACCTGTCCTGGAAGACTGCTATGACAAAGATTTGGGTACAAGTTTTCTGAATTTTGTTAAGTTTAGGAAGCATTTTTTCCTTTTATATGACCCTTGCAAATTTTAATAGCTGGGATTTCTGTTGGAAGTATGCATTAGCATAAAAATGTTTTAACTCCATCTTCAGTCTTCTAAAATTAATTGCATATATGGCTTTTAAGGAATGTTAAACAGGAGAATGATGTTGCCATAGCACACAAATAAAGAGGAAGTAGCAGTAAGAATGCAGTGTTATTCCTTAAATCATTGAAAAGATAGAAGAAATGTGTATTTAAATTAGTCTTTCTGTACTGTTGAAAATACCTGAGTTTATGATACACATTTAACAAATATTTTTAATTTGCAGACAAAATCTCTTACCATTACAGTGGTATGATATTAAAAATAATAATTAAAAACCCTAACGAATGTTATGTATCCATGCAGTTAAGGTCTTTATGTGCTGCATCTGACAGAGCTTACAAACTAGCCCAGGTGTAATCTGACATCTTCTTTCTGTTTTCATTACTAGTCCTTAAATGCTCTCACAGGTACTAATTTACAGGAGTGAGGTAAAAAAAAAATGCACAAAAAATTGGTGGAGAAATCACATGCTACTCTGCATAAATCAGTGCCCTTCATACAAATACCTTATTTTACTCATATGTTGGGACTGCTAACTGTTGTTATTGTTTGGTAGGAGGAACAGTGGTCACCCAGCAGTCAGTGACAGAGCTAGGAAATTCAGTCCTGAAGTGCCTGTGTTGTTGCTGTTAATAATTCCTATAGCAGTTCGTTCTTTCTATATCATGTAAAAAGTTGAAAATGGAGCCTAAAATTAAACATGTCTTTAATTCTCCATTTTTCCCCTCTTAATTCCTCTAATCCACGTCTGTTCCTTTTATCTGATCACTTTTAGGGTATTTTGAGAACTACCTAAGGTATTTCATTCTTTCAGGTTCTAATTGAAGACTGCATTCCCGTGCTGAAGAGATATGCCAAAGAAGGAAGAATGTTTGATTATGTAATTAATGATCTGACAGCTGTTCCAATCTCTACATCTCCAGAAGAAGGTAAATCTCCTGATTTATTTTCTTAAACTTCTGAGAATTTTCAATGGTTCTGTCCCTCTGCTGCATAATAGTTCACAGCAAAAATACTTTGATTTTTCCTTTTTAATAGCAAATCTGAGAGGGAAAGAATGATAGTAACACTTTTTTTTTTTTATAATTTTTCTTGCATGTTAGAAAACACTAGCAAGTGGCTAGGACTTTTTTAAATTGTCCTCTTATTCCAGAATAATATGAACTCATATTATTCTGTAGTTCTTGGGAAAGTATTCCAAGTTCCTACTCCAGTAAATTTTCCTTCCTTTATAAATTCTTGGAAACTTCTGGAAGATTACTGTGTGAAAAAATAGCCATACTTCCACCATCACTGCCATTGCATGGTATTTGTGTTTGTGTTTTTTTAGCAGGCTTTTTTTTTATATATATATTTTTTTGAGATACAGACTAGCTGCTTTTTAAATAGTGGCCTTTTTTCAAGTCTTCAATATGTAATAAATGAACAAGCCAGTAATGTGCTGTTCTGTTTTTCAATCATTCTCTACATGAAGATTCCACATGGGAATTTCTGCGGTTGATTCTTGACCTCTCAATGAAAGTCCTGAAACAAGATGGAAAATACTTCACACAGGTATGATATCTGGATGTGACAAAGTATTGCTGTATATTTATTGTAATTTGCATTTTTCGGTTAAAAAAAAGGACAAAACTAACAAAAAATCTATTACAAGCTGTTTTTTTCTCATTTTAATGACTTCAATTTAGGCTTTGCTAACTGATCTGTCTTTTCTCGTTATTTCAGCTGAATTTGTAGCACTTTTGTCTTGAGTTTAAAAGTATAATTTTAAGAATCAGCAAGGCACGTTACAGAATATTGTAACTGTAAGCAGTTCATTCTTGGAAAAGCAGAACAGATGTACTTTATAAACAGATATATGATTTTTATGCTAATGTCTCCAGTTGTGGAGTGTAAGACATGAACATTTGTCATCCATTAAAGTGTAAAAATTTGAAATAGGTGCAATGGGATGAGAAAAGTAGTCATTGGGTAGTAAATACTCTTCTTTGCTTGTTCTCCACTCCTAACACAACTCACTGATTTGGCTTTTGCAAAATGCATTGTGAACACATGAATGAGTTTGTTACAATATTTGGCATTTTGTGAAGTATTTTATATAGTCATAATTAATGTTTTGTCTTGTGTATGAAGATTTAAGTGCAGCTCTATTTAAAAATAAATAGTTCACGATTTGTATACATGCTACAGTGTAGCCACCTCCTAGAGTAATACAATTGTAGTGTAGCTTTCAAGTGAAGATACTTTATGTAATCCTGAATTTGGAATACCACAGAGCGATGTGCAATTATATAAGAACATGACAGGAGCCAGTAGATGCTTGAGTGAAGTCTTAAGTCTCTGAAGTTGTATTTCTTTTGTCATGTTCATACCTTAACTAGTGGTCTGATGTGTGGAGCATCTTAAGTACTGCATTTCAGAATGATCTTGTTAAGCTCTGAAATAGCTTAGCTGCAATTATGTATTTGAGCTCTAGTCCTTTCAGCATAGAGTTTCTGAGGTGTGTAAAGGAACTGGTTTACTGTAAAATTTTGCAGGTTTATAAAGAAGTACAAAACTTGTTGGATAAGGTTTTTGGCAATTCTAATGTGCTGCTTTATTTTAAAATGTTGTATGGGCAAGAGAAATTATCTTGTGGTTGAAATATAAGATATGGTCAACATGGTTGTATAATGCTGTAAATGGTAATGACTTTTCTTTCTCTAAAGAGTGGAAATATTTATGACAAACTTTGATACTGAAAGGACACTACATCTGTTGGACTGAGCAAGCTGTTGTGTTGCAGTCATCATACTTGTAACATACACAGTGAGACTAACTGGCTTTATTAGAATGTATGTAAATGTATGGCTATGGACAGGTTTTGTCAGGCTTTGTAGAAGGACTCTGAGAAGAAGCTTGTGCTGAAAGCTGGAGTGATGGCTGTGCTGCAGACAGAGTACAGGGGATTGTCAGCTGAAACCAGTGGAGGTTGAGACTGGTGCAGCCTTGTCCTATCCTGATGGGAGGAGATAAGTCAGCTCTCCAGCATCTCAGTTTGTGCAGAAAGGATGGACAGCAGTACTGAAGCAGTACTGAAGCAGCCCTGGTGGGTTTAAGCTGTTGAGAAACTGCACTATTATGTTTCATGGTCCCAAAGCAACAGGACGGAACACGGCAGGGTGGGAAAGAAACAATATTAAAATGGAAGTGGCTTGAATTTGGACTTGTGGCTAACTGGCAGCCAGTGAAAGGGCTGGAATGTAGAAGCAGTGTACTCTGGAAACAGTCTTCCTGAGGGTTGAAAAAAGAATTAATACTGAGTCAGACAGCTGTCAGAGCTTTTGATACATCTGCTGATACACTGTGCAGCCCATTTGATGGTCCTTGTAGCTTCTTCTCAGCTGGGCCTTAAAAAACAAAATATCCCTCTGTAAAAATGGAATAAGCCTCTGTATTGGGTTAGCGTGGCCAGGTTTTGGTAGTGGGTGGGGGGGTGTGTGTGCACGCGAGGGGGGCTACAGGGATGACTTCTGTGAGAAGCCACTGTGAGCTTCTCCCGTGTCCAGCAGAGCCAACACCAGCCAGCTCCAGGACAGACAGACTCACTGCTGGCCCAGGCCCAGTCAGTCAGTGATAGTGGTAGTGCCTGTGGGATAAAAGATTTCTTTAGGGTAGAAAAAGTTGCTGCATAGGAGCAGTTGCAGCCAGAGAGAGAAGGGAGAATATATGAGAGAAACAGCACTGCAGACACCAAGGTCAGTGCAGAAGGAGAGGGAGGAGGTGCTCCAGGTGCCAGTGCAGAGACTCCCCTGCAGCCCATGATGATGTCTGTGGTGAGGCAGGCTGTCACCCTACATGCCGTGGAGATCCACAGCGGAGCAGATATCCACCTGCAGCCCCTGGAGGACCCCATGCTTGGGCAGGTAGATGCCTGAAGGAGGCTGTGACCCCATGGGAAGCCCAAGCTGAAGCAGGTTTGTGGGCAGAACCTGTGACCCTGTAGGGGGCCTGTGCTGGAACAGCCTGTTCCTGAAGGTCTGTGCCCCGTGGAAGGGACCCAAGCTGGAGCAGTGCTTAAAAACTGCAGCCCATGGGAAGGACTCATGTCGGAGTTTATGGAGAACTGTCTCCTGTGGGAAGGACTCCATGCTGGAGTAGGGGAAGAGTGTGAGGAGGAAGCATGGCAGAAACAATATGGGATGAACTGACCACAGTCCCCATTCCTCATCCCTCAGCAGCAGGGAGGAGAAAGAAGGTAAAGAATTCGTGAGTCCAGGGAGAAGAGAAGGGTAGGAAAAGGTGTTTTTAAGATTTGGTTTTATTTCTCATTATCCCACTCTGATTTGATGAAAAAACTAATTGAATTTATTACCAAAGTTGAGCTTTTTGCCTGTGATGGTAACTGGTGAGTGATCTCTCCCTGTCCTTATCTTGACTCACAACACTTCTGCTTTGTGAACTCTCCCTTTTCCAGCCGAGGAGGGGAGTGACAAAGTGGATTTGGTGAATACCTGGTGTCCAGCCAGGATCAACGTACCACACCCTCAGAAGACTCAGTAGTCTGGTCATAGGATGAACAGACTATTGGGGTGCTTTAAATAAAATCAACTGTCTCTAACTTTGAATTAGGTTGTGAATTAAACTAATTGAAGCTGGCTACCCAAAGGATTGTGTTAGACTGTGGAGAGAAGTTCAAACATAACCACTACCAACTTTGGCAGCTTAGTCACACACTGAGAACTCATAAATGATTTTGAATGCTCCGCTGTGTTTTCTGTTAAGTACCAGAGGTTTTTAGCTCTGTGTATTAACATTGGAAATGTAAGTTACTTTTGTTCAACTGTCTGCTTATCTTATGTAGCAGGCCTTGCTGAGGGGAGCACATGCTGTGTTTTTAAAGTACAGGGCTGTGGGTGCCCCCCAGTCCCTTCTTGAAGTGCGTTTCAGTCCTCTAAATCAAAAAGTGTTAAATATCACTGTTAAATGTCCACTTATTTGTTAGAGGCTCATCTTTGCTATTAGGAAATGTCTCATAGGAAAGATGCAGCAAAAGGGTCATTGTCCTCTTGACTACTTGCCAGAAGCTATAGTTGCTTCTTCTGCCGTTGCATTATGTTGTACAAACATTGGAAATTTCTGTCCTTTGTAACCTGTGCTCTGATAGTTGCACCTTGAACAGAACTGTGTGCATCTGGTTAGGAGGTAATTTATGTCAATGCTCAAGAAATGCTTTACCCAGAAGTGAAATTGTGTTCGCAGAATGACAGCCTTTCGTGTACTGTGTTTCTGCCTGATGGTCTAAATGCCACTGCTGGGAAAAATAAATTGAAATGCTCATCACTTCTTCATTGAGGTCTGAATAATGTTTTAGAAAATGGTCTGTCTGGTCCACACATGAACTGTTAGCAGGCATGGTCTAGAGCTGTCTAACTCTAGGTAGATATAATTTATCTGAGATTATAAAAATAATAATTTTTTTGGCCTGCCACCTTCCAGTCTAACACACCTTGTTGTCCCCTCGGGATACCTTCCTTGGTGATCCTCAAAGCAGTTTCCAAATGCTACTGCAGATTATCTTTCCACCAGTAGATGGAAGCAGGTAACCACTATTGCCTGGCAGTTTATTAGCATTTTTAGAGAGATTCTGCCTGTGGAAGGCTTTTCAGACTATTTGTTTGTATTCCTAGGGGATAAAAGAACATATGTGTCCAATTTCAGAATGCAGGAGGCGCTTTTTCCTTGTTTCAGCTCTAGAAAGTTATTAAAGGGCAGGTAATGGATGTCATTTTCTGCTGCTTCTAAGACTCTGCTTAGAGTATAAAGTATAGAGTATAAAGTATATTTGGGGGAAAAATGCCTCAGTACTTGCTCTGTGCCTCCACAAATAGCAATCACACTTGGAAAAAACCCCTTACTTGTATGAAAAGCAGCCTTGATTTGCATTGTTTTTTTAGCTGCACCACCCATATTGAGTATTGCAGCCTACGTAGGACCTGGACAGAGATGAGCTTTAGGGCTATTAGCCTGAGAACTCGCAGTCCTCTATGTAGGTTTAAGACTTAAAGCTTATTTATGAAAACTCACTGTTAAACATAATCCCCCCCACTCTGAGGTTCAGGGGTCATATGGGATGCTCTATTTCCTTTCTTCCTTCTTCTTTTGAAGTGTTTAATGATAAAATGTGTCTGTGTCTGTGAAGTGCTCAGTGTTGCCTTCTCCAAGGGGAACCAGTTACAGATACAGATTCCGAACCATCACAGCGAAAAGAAGTGGGAGTTGGTGTGAGGATGTAAGAACTTGGTGTATCCTCAGGTCCAATTTCATCTCGTATACCTTCCCAGTGACTTGTTTCTCAATGTGTTGTGTTTTTACAGTATTGGACCTTCTAAAATCCGGTATGATTTTTAGGTTGCCCAAGTGATTTCCTTCAAGTGAGAATGTATACTTGGAGATACCAGTGTGACATGTTTGTCACTTTTTTTTTTCCTGAACCATTATGGTCTTGTGCCTTCCAAGTAGCATATGAGGATTGCCCCAACAGCTATGAAATCATGCTCTGTAAGATGCAGAGACTGATCGTAAGGTTGTCTCTGAGTGTCAAGGGATTATGTGTAGCTAAGAAAATGCCTTTTTCTGTGCTGCGTTTTGGTCTGTTGATCTAATCCTTTGAGGTTGAGAAGGCTATCATTTTCAGCCTATTTATGAAGAGGAACCTTTAAAAATACCTCCAAACAGGAATTTGCTCCTTCCTGGTCTGGGTCATCCAGCCCAGGCAGGATAGAAACTCAGGCCACTCACGGGTTTGCATTCCAGTAAACAGCACTGACCCCTGTTTTGAGGGATCATATGTCTCCCACAGGCACATGTGGCCCTTCCCCAAGCTGTCTCTTCCTGGCCACTCTCTAATACAGCGTGGCCCTGCCCTCTAAATGTCCAGACCACCATCATGTTGCTCCATAGTTAGACTCCTTTTTTTGGCTGCTGCGTGGGTTTTCTAATTAGCACTTCCAGTGAGGGAGCAAGGTTCTCCTTGACTGCAGCGTGAAAGAAGGCTGGGAGAAGGGATGTGTGTCCTTGTGTGAGCCTCTGTGATTTCTGTGATTTTTTGAGAGACTTAAGGGACAGACACTTCATTTCATTGTTTTAGTGAGAGTACAGTTCTAAACTAATTGATCTTTTGGCCAGTGGAGGTACCTTCAATCAGGTTTGCCTCCCTTACCTCCTTCACCCAAAACTCAAGCCAAGCTTTGATGCTGGGTGTTTCATGCTCTGTGTGTTTCACTGCTTCTTAGTCACTCTGAAATGAGGCAGGCTAAAACCCAACCTTGGCCATGTTCAATTCTGGAATGTCATTACAAAAAAAAAACCCATGTAAAATTAAAAATTAAACTTCTCTGGTATACGGTCAAAGACAAAGGTATCCAGTAGCAATGACATGTAGGGCAAGACATGGAAAAAATGGGCAAGTATGTAAAATGGACCTTTCTCCCTGCTTTTTCAAGCATGGAAAGGGGATCCTTCCAGCTGCTTTCAAGTCACTAGTTTTCTTTCTAAGGGTTGGAGGAAGCATTGTGGCCTAAGTTCAGCCTCTTGCCAGCTGATGGATATTTCTCCTTTATAGGTGGGCAAAGTTAACTGGAACTTAATAGGGTTAATTTAAACAAGTTCTTTCTTTTACTACTTATTTTAGGGAACAGTTTTTATTGTCTCTCCAGAACTGCATAAATTTGTTATGCATTGTGCTACAGAAACCTAAGGATGAAACTCATGAAGCTGTAAAATGTATTCTTTACGAGTGCCCAGAAAAAGCGGTGTTGGGGGACAGGCATGATCTGTTGAAGTGTGTGCAAGCACGGAGCAGACTCAGGATGCAAACGCTGTGAAACTGTTCAGGAGTTACTAGTCTTAAGCAGGGTCTTATAAATAGAGATCAGTTCATCCCAGAGTTTAAAACTACCTCAAATACTTTCATGTCAGAGAGATGCTTCTTAAGGGGTAAGAAAACATTTTGGCATTCCCCCAGTTCTTACCTGTCAAATTGTTTGATATGGAATGCAGATTAAGTAAGGGGTGGGGGCAGGCAGAGGAGTTTGGTAGGGTTTTTGTGTTTGTTGAAAATGGACTGAACAGTGTGGGAGGAAGAAGAAAGTGATTTTCCTTATTTCCCTTTGAAAAAATGTAATTGGTAAGTCATCAGCTTTAAACCTCATTAAACAGTGCCCAATATTAGCTATTGTTTGGGTATATGGTGTCTGTTCAGAACAAACAATGTGTTGCACTACCACATAACTCTCTTCATTAAGTGTGAACAGTTAAAATGAACTCAAGTTATTAGACTGATCCCTGTATTTCATTCTGGGGTTGGTTCCCTGTGTCATTTTAGTGATACAAGAACATCTAAGTGTGATTGACACCGTTGTTAACCCTGTAGTCTCCGTTGGTGAAGCCGTTTGTTCTTTAAAGAAAGGTGTTAATAATGATTTTTCAGTAACTTTTTATTGAAATAAGTCTTCAGTTTTGTAGATTTGATTTTTGGAATTCCTAACTTTTTGTTGAGTGAAGCCAGATAGTTATAAAAAATTGTAACTGTGCAGAACTATAAAATTCTGTGGTGTGTCTCTAGAAGAAAGAGGTTAATAGAACAGCCAGGTGGGTTGTATTAGCCTTTAGGGAACATCTTGATTTGGAGACTGGGGAATTGTGAGTTTGGAAAGTAGAAATTGCTTATTGGCATGTTCATTGTTCCTGTAATTTGTTTTTCATGATGTCTGCAGTGATTTGTCTTTTGCTGGAGAAGGGAGAAATAATGAAATACTGAAGCAACAGGCTGAGAAACTGTGGATACTTTTCTATCATTGTGTGTCCTATTCAATTTCCGACATAATAGCGGTATGCTCCAGAAATTACCTAGCAGTGTTTTCTATTTATAACTTAAATTACACACAGGTTGTTTTTTAGTTTTCATTTGCATTCAGTCTGATGTTGAAACAAAATTACATGTTTGGTAAAGGGCGGCTGAACCAAAAAAATTGCAACAATCCCCTGGGTAATAACAGGTTACTAAATGAGTAGTACAGCAGTCTGTTCTGTTGTGCTCAGTTAATGTTAGTCTTACCTTTTTACAAACCTCAATTGTTTTCTGATACCCAAACACAAAAAATTCAGTATCACCAATGTCATCTTTACCAAGTAAACAAGCATGTTTCTTTGTGCAATATGATCAAAATTATAATCAAACATGTCTTACGTGAGTTTTTGAAAAAGGGCTTTCAAAAATGTGATTTTCAGAAGATCATAGAATTACAGAATAGAATCGTAGTATATCATGAGATGGAAGGGACCCACGAGAATCATGGGAGTCCATCTCTTGGCTCTGCACAGGACAGCCCCAAGAATCAAACCATGTGCCTGAGAGTATTGTGGGGTTGCTGTGTTAAAATTTTTTAAGTTGATGTTCTTTTCCACTTGTGAAAACTTGAGCACAGTGCAAAAAAGTACATTGAGCAGAATGCAAAAAATTCAGAGAAAGATCAGTAGGATGAAATCTCTTTTCACTTCCCCTGGAAACAGAAATATTTTAAATACATTGTGAAAAAAATCCTACTAGTAAAAAGTAGAAAAATTAATGTAAATCCTAAAACCAGAATGTGTATTTTGCAGTTTGGTCCTAGTTATCATCTGATGTTGTTACACAGAAAAAGCAATGTAGTGGAGCTGTTCAGACATACTAATTTCAAATAATATCTCTGCTTTTTTTTTGGCCTCTGCCTGTTAACCATTGTTTTAAAGAGCACAGATAGTAAGTGTTAATCAAACTCTTCTTGCTCTGTGAAAACAAACTTTCAGCGGCATCTGTGTGTTTGTAATTATTTTAAGGCTCTTTTAAAAATCTGGGAGCACCAAAAAGCAGGAAGCAGTGAAATAAGTCTTTCTTAAAGATGGTTCTCTTGGTTTTAAAAGCCTCAGAGTGTGTTAGCAGAGCAACACACCCGTGTGAAATGTAGGTAGTGCAGACACTTTGGAAGCATTGAGTAAGTCCTTGGTTCCTGGTGGTCCTATAGAACTTGACCTTTGTTTCAAGTTAGAGGTCTAAAAACATTTAAGAAGCTGTGACTGTAAGGAAGCTAGAGTTTTTCATTAGATCTAGCCCTTTTTATTTGAGCCATCTGCATTCTCTCACAGTCAGGTTCAGGTTATACATGTTACTGAAGGACAGGAAGGGACAAGAGACCTCATTCAATAATCAGGAAAAAAAACCCCAAAACTGTGCACGTGTTTGTGCACAAACATTTCCCAAAGTCATTCAGAGCAGCAGGAAGATAACTGCCATGCCATCGGTGCAGTCTGTTGCTTTAGACCCTCTTTTTCTTTCTCTTTCTTGCAAAGTTCAGGGCTTTTAAAGATCAAAAGCAGTTCTCTACTCGGAAATGCTTATGCTTGGAAGACTTTCAGCCTGGCCATTCATGAACAGAAAATTACCTAGAAACTAAGAAGGTGACTATTGGTAAATGAATGTGTCTTCACTTTTTGACTTAGCTAAGTCTTTTTCTCAATGCCTGTCACTGTTACTGAGAGTAATGTTCTTGTGATTTGAGATAAACAACAAACTTCTGTGCCTCGTGTTTCTTGCCATCATTTTGTGGGACTTTGGCTTGTGTGCTGGATTATTAGGAACTGTGTATTCATTAACAGGAAGCTCTCCTTTTTGTTCTCCTTTTTATCTTCTGTGGTGAATGTTCGTCAGAAGTGGCAAACAAAAGCCGAGTGCTTTGTAGATCATGCAGTGGTGACCATATTCACCTTCACTTAATTTTAAATTAATGTTCAAATAACTTGTAGTTACCACACCCTTAAGATCATTGTATTTAAGGTCATAAAATACTTGCTAGTCTACTCAGTTATATAGGCAAGAAAGGCAAGAAACTTGAAAAAGTTTTTTTTTATTGAACTTAACACAATTGACTTTTACTGCTTTGGGTAGTTGGTGTTTGTTCAGTCTGGTGTTTTGTGGGCTCACTATTACCACTAAATCTTCAAACCTGTTACAGATATGGAGAAATCACTGTTCTGACTAGAGTTTTCACTATATGGGCATCCCAGGTATATGTTGCAGTAACTTCTGCTTGATAATAATACTGAGCTTGGGTCAAGGTAGTGCTTGCAATTAGCAGTTGGTTTGGGTTTTTTGTTTGTTTGGGGTTTTTTTGTTTTTAAATTCCTCGGTCTTTGTAATCCCTGAGATTTGTTTGTGTCTGGTATTTCATAGTTGCACTGTAAGAGAAAAAGCATCAAAGCATTGATTTTTGTTTTGTTCAGAAAAGGATACTACTAATATTCTTAGATAAATTAAGACACAGATCCAAGCAGAAGAAAAAGTATCATAAGAAGCACAGTATCCAGAAACTCAAGACAATGTAGCCTGAAGCCAGAGAACGTCTGTATAACCTGATTTGTCGTATTGCTCTGTGGAAAAATCTGTTTAAAATTAATAAGCTATAGTTTTTTTAATAGTGCATTTAAACATTGTAACATCTAGGCAATGTTAAATAATTGAGAAAATCTGGATGTTGTAATACCGTTTACTAAGACATTTAAGCAATCATAAAGAAAATGGTTATTGAGTAGGTGTTATAGGTAAACACCACATGGTGGTCTGTTTTAACTGAAAGCCCTTACAAAATGGTTGCTTCTGCTAATGAGAATACAGATAATCGCCCCATACTCTTGAAAAGATACAAATTGTTGTTTGCTGTAGGCAGAATGAAGACAAGCTGTTCCGTATTTGCTTTGTAAATATTAAATATTACGAACAGCATGTACATGGTTCTGAAGTATGTGGGAGCCTTGCAGTAATGTCAAAATGTATATATTCAGCTGAAATTTTGCTTTGATTGTTACTGAGACTTTTCTTTTTTTTTCTTCAGGGAAACTGTATCAATCTGACTGATGCCTTGACTCTGTATGAAGAACAGCTGAGCAGACTTTATTGTCCTGTGGAGTTTTCAAAAGAAACCGTGTGTGTTCCCTCCTACATGGAATTGTATCCTTACAGACTGAAAAAGACTGGAGAGCATATATTAATAAATCATTGCTTGGAGTTGATGAACTCAAGCACAAGAAGGCAGTTCTGGTTTAAAAACACTGTTTATGTTTTTCATAGTAAATGAACAATTGCAGTTTTATTTTGAGGACAATTGCAGGAATTGTTTTCTAAAGGTGCCGTAAATTCACAGATGGTGAAATGATCAGCATCTTTCAAGATCAGGCTGGGTAGGTTTTTTTAAATGTTTTTGAGTGTTTCCAAGTTTATGTGATGTAGGATAAACTGTATGATAAGGGTAATGCTGCTGGGGAGTTCTGGCAAGGCTGTATCTTCTTCCCGTCTTTCTTCTTTTACAAAAATAAGAATCTTCATTCAGATGAGTGTGATCCAGATCTTTAAATATTGTCCGTTAGGTCTGTTCTTGAACATACAGCTCACACTTGATTGTTATGGCTGGGGAGAGGGGAGGAGAGTGATTCCTAACAATCATTAGTAATTAGTGTTACTGAAAAAAATGTTCCAAGTAGAGGGGTTTACACACTTAGACATTTCTTGGCAACATGCCATTCCTAAAGAAAATCTTTTAGAATTTCTTCAGTTTGTGGGTGGCAGCCAAGTTACACAAGGAGCGAAAAGTTTAAACTTCAAGCCATTGGCTCAAGGGGTACATTTTGATCTGGTGGAAGGTGGTTCTGCTGGCTGCATTTACCCTGAGTGTTTACTGCTTTTGTGTGATCTTCCCAGAAACGTTTCTGCAGGGTGATGCTGTGGTTGCCTTTCTTGAGAGGAGGCATCTTTTCAGGGTCCTGTTTATTCATAATATGTTAAGCATGTGATACTGCCACAGCCTTTCTTTTTGTGTGTTCATTTTGCCTCCCTTTTCTGTCTCTAATCTCAGTACAGTTCAGCCTGCTGCACTCAACTCCTTGGTGACTATAACAAGCTCCTCCTGTTTCTAATTTTTGTCAGCTCTCCAGTGGAACTCGGATTTGACCTTAAATTTTCAAGACAAATGAGCATGGAGGAGGATATAAAGATACTTGCCCTTACAGCTTCAGAAAAACGAGTTATTTTTGCCTTTACAACTGTGAGGCCTTAATGCAACATGTATGTGATTTGAAGTAGGCATCTTTAAACTACTGGTCAAAAAGAGCAGCCAGGGAGAGTTCAGTATTGAGTGTTTTACCTGCCCTATCTTTATGAGCTACCAAAAGTCTTCAGAATTGAAATATAAGTGAAAAGAACTTCCATTTTAACTGTGTACTACAAACTTTGCCTTTTTTTTCTTTTTTTCCTTAACTGCTCATTTTCTCCAGATGGGTATTCTACACTATTTGGAAGAAACAAACTGACATCTGAACATCAAGATTATTTGAGATTATCTTCAATGTACATGCTGCATGGAGCGTCTAGGCCTGCCACATGCTGCATATTGGCATCTTGAACCTTTAAATTATATGCTGTAGATGATCCTGAAACTTAGTCATGCTATTGATTGTGAATTCTTTAAATGTTTTTTTATTATTATTTTAATTTAAAAGCAAATGGAAAATGTATATTTTGACAAGCTAGGGTGTTATTTTTGAAAGTCAACTTAAAGATGAATAAGCAGCAAAACTATATAGCTGCTGACTGCACTGAACCTTTAGAATGTGATCCTTTTTATTTTTTTGTAGATCTTCACAAACTGATTGATTAAAAAAGACATCTTTAGCATTTCATCCCTGAAGGGTGGTCCATTGAGTTTTGTTTTGCTGGTTTTTCCATCAGATTTTTCATCTGTGGTGCTTAATAAGGTTGGAGAGGTTTTTTTGTTTGGTTTTGGGTTTTGTTTAGGTTTTTTTAATGAACACTGCAGTGCTTCCTTATAGAGAAGGGCATAACAAAAAAGAAAAAAATCTTCTGAGAGAATACCCCAAATCCTTCATTGCAAAGGGAAAAAAGCCAATCTTAAATTTTGTTTATTTACCCTAGTTTCATTCATCATAATCTCTGCTGCCGGAGTAGAATCTTTGACCTTCCACCTCCTGGAATTCTTTAGCTGCTGCCATATTGATTATTTGGGTTCTGATATGGATTTAGCAGTTGGTTATAGAGGCACTTTGAAGTGTTTAAGCATGAAGATCAAAGCTGGTTTCCCACGACAGGGCAAGGAATTGAGTGTAATGGGGTTCTTGTGGGCATACTTTCCCCAACCTTATGGTAAGCACTAGATTTTTGGAGTAAAGGTTGCTTTAGAGGATGAAGAAGTGTGGGTGTGATCTTTCTTCATGTGGCCCTGCACTGATTGTTTTGAGGCAAGTACGTCTGCTCCAGTAGGGGAAGTCCTAGTCATATTGCCACAGATTACCATGTTGTGTGAGGTTTTTGCTGAATTAGATTTGCTCGCAATGTAAAAAACAGTGGAAGCTAAGGTGGCATTGTCATTGTTATGAATGACAAAGCATCTTTCTTTAGCAGTATCTCATGTTGTCTAAAGTTATATTTTTGTAAGAATTTGCTATGTATTGACTAAAACGTTTCATTCAGTGTTTAAAAATTCCACTTGAAAGGAGGTAGGAAGCATATAACCATTCTGTGCATTTCTGTACTTTTCCCAGGTAGAATAAAAAGTGCACTATTTCCCTAAACACTCTAATCCTGAACAATAATGATTTTTTTCATTCAACACCTAGTATCAACATTTTCTCAGTTTTATTGGAGAGAGGTGATTTGCCCCCTCCCCCCAGATACTGTTAATGAAAATGAAACAAACTAAAGCTGTCCTTAATCTATATTCTTAAACTATACATAGAGAAGAATTTTTTTGCATCCCACATATATAAACTGTTCATGGAATCTGAGTAGCCTGTGTAGAATTCCAGAAGGATTTTGGAAAACTTGCAAAAATTTGGTTTTTGTTTGGTCTATAATTGTGACAATATTTTCAGTTGGAGAGCCAGTAGAAACATTCTTCAGTCTTACTGTTTTGAATTACTGCAGTTAATTCTCCAACATACATGGAGCATAGTTCTTCCATGGCCTACAGCTTGTGCATCCCTAAGTACTCCCAAAGAGCAGAGCTCCCCTCTAAACAGGAGAAAAATGTCTCGCATTTCCCCGAGGGTTTTAGCTCTGTTGTGTGCATCCCAGAGAATACCTTGATATTTTTACCTGTAACCTAGTAGTGACCCTTCATTTATGATACAGGACTGCAGTCTGTATATTGTATAGCTGCAAATGAATGCAGATGTCCTGTAAACAGATAGGTGTATCCATAACTTTGCAAGCATGAATATTTCCATTGATTCTTAGTGTGATTACTCATGTAGGTGAAATTAAGCACACAGGCATTCACTGGGACCAGGCTTACAGCGTCTGTGATCCTGGCTGAGCTTGACAGATGCAGAAATCAGTCACAACTGGGCGTGGTTTGATTTTTAGCAAGGAAACTTGTGAACTGGAAGATGACTTAATCTGCTTGCTGTACCAAGGCTTGTACTTCCCTTTGGCATCACTGCTCAGGGCTGCTTGAGCACAGAGAGCTGTTAAGCGTGCAGGGATGTTCTGTAATGATTCCCAGATTGACCAAGGGACCTGAACTGCATATGAATAGGTGAGAGGCAGCAGTGCTTGCAAACGTTTTCTTTTTGACTGATTAAATAAATAAAAAAAGTCGGAGGAATTATTTTTTATTCTTCAAACTTTTTATGTAGTTTTTTTTAAGTCATAGATGCAGTATAAAGCAATTCAGCAAACACTGAACATTCTATTTTTTTAAGTTGCTGAATTGATTTTGAGCAAGTATATATACACTGTCAGTCTTTATTTATTTGTTGCTGTAGTGTAGGTTTTTTTAAGAGAAAAGTCTCTGTGTTAGAATTTTCAAGTGCAAACGGCTATAGCCGATCAGTTTTCCATGTTTAAGGCCAGTTGGGAAATAGCTATGATTGCTGCACTATGTATACAAACAGTTCCCCAAGATATGGTTAACATTAGAGGTTTCTTAATTATTCTTTGCACTAAATGCTGCTTCCACCTAGAAGTTACCTGATTGATAGTAGTTTGTGCAAGGAGAAGACTGCTGGCATTGTATCTACTGCATCAGTGCAGTGCACATGTTAAAATAAAGGTACGCTGTTATTACTTGTGTGTTCGAATTGTTAAATCCACTGTGGATTCAGTGTTAAAATGACAGAAGTGCTGGGTATGATGCTCACCATTGTACCTCTTTTTTCCTTGTCACATAACAAACATAAAGGTACTCCATGGTCCTCTTGCTATCATTTCTGTCCCAGATTAATAAATTCAGTTATTCTCCATGTAATAAATGTTCAGATAAGATACTCTAGTATAGAACAGCACACTGATATTTGCAATAGGGGGAGTCACTTGAGGCTCCAGTGATATTTGACGAGAAAGCATTAATTTCTGTGGAGTGCTGTAGATAGGAATTTGGAGGTTTGTAAGTGTAATTTTTAGTTTTCTCCTCAAGTGGCAAATTGGCTTTGGGTGGCAGTGTGACTCATTGCATGGCACAGAGAAAAGACAGGCTTAGGTGAAGTCAGTGAGACACGGAGAATGATGGAAGCTTTGGCACAGAAGTTTCAGGGAGAGGGAGAAGGGCATGGATAGGATGGGCACATTGAAGAAGTTACTAATCTTTCTGCATGGCATTCCAGAGTAATGTCAGACAATGAAAGAAGAATGTGACTTCTCAAAAATAGAGAGAGAGAGAGAGAGAAATTCCAGCTAACTGGAAAGGAGAAGTATTTACATCTGCATTAAGTACAGTGGTAGCAGAAGGCTTGATAGTTGGGAAGAAGAAGGGGGAAGGCTTAACTTTTTGAGGGGAAAAGAAGTGTCACATGCAGACTCGGAGGGCAGGATAAAGAGTAATTTTGGAGCGCCTACATGCACTGCAGGGAACATAGGTATATCCTGCTTTTTTATTTTCGCTGTTTGAGAATTTGAGGTGTTGACAGCTTGCTGGAGGGGACAAGTGAGAGGAAGAGAACTCAATTTCTTATTTTAATTTAGGAATAGGAGACTGCAGATGATGTTGCCTGTGGGTAATAGGAGGAAGCTGACACCTTGCCCACAGAGAAAAAAGTAGTTGGAGTCAGACATGCTGAAGGAGCAAAGTAGCAAAAGAGCAAAGTAGCAAAGTAAGGAAGTGCAGGAGTGATTAATAGCACTGAGCAACTCAGAAGTGCCTTTTTGAAATGTGGATTGCTTTAGGAAGCAAGGAATGAGAAATACCAAATGGGAACTGGAAGGATGTGAAGGAGTTCAAACAGCGGACGTACATTTCAGTCAACTTCAGAGACAGAAGTGGAGAAGGTAGAAAGGAGGAAAAGAGTGTGAAATGCACTTTGTAATCAGAAGCGTGATGAGAAGAACTTCTGTACAGTGACAAGAGAAGAAGGGATGCAGGGCCAGGACCTGTTAAGGTGGAAAGGAACTGGGGGAATGAGCCAGGAGGTGGAACCAGAAATGGGACATCACAACAGATGTGGTATGGGGATTTGGGGAATACATCTAGATGTGCAAAAAAAGGAGTGGCAGTCACACTGCCTGTGTTGTCCTCTGAAGGTATCTGATGAAGAAGGAAGAGAGATGGTGAATGTTTGGGTTTGTTTCCTGTTCGTTTTTTTTAACCAAGTAATGATTGCAAGGTGGCTTCTGAGTATTTTAGGAGGAAGAGAACTAAACTGCTGGAAGTTAAATAATGACAAAAAGGAAACTTCTTATTATGGAGTAAAGGGTTGATAGGTTACCCAAGCAAATAAATGTAAAACTCATGAAGCCCAAAGGAAAGACAAGTGCAGGATTTAACTGTCATGGCTTGTCATTGTGAGCATAGAAGGGTGGAAGGCAGAAACACACCACTGGCATCTCTGCTGTCTACAGCTCATGGAACTGGAAAAACTGATCAGAACCGGCAAATTACGAAAATGATAAAACTTCAAAGTGCCATGACAACTTCATCATGTGTTACTTGAGAGGATGCTTCATGACCTTAGTGATGAATGCACAACACAGTGTGTCATATTGCCTGTACAGCACTGTTTGGGAAAACCCAAAGACAAAAGTATTTTATGGATGTATAATGGGAACATGTTTGTGCAACTAGTCTTTGTATACACACCAAAGCATCAATGGAATAAAGCAATAGTTTTAGGTGAAGTCTCTTGTTCTGGTAGGTGCTAATGTCCAACACCTCCCCATTTAACTTTAGTTTATTATGTAAAACTGATTGTTTTTCTTGTAAAAATTACTTTGTTTTACTCTATGCTTTGTCCAAATTCTGCTTTTAAGCTTCACACTGGGACATCCTGTGAAATTACTTCCTAATGATTGGCATCTCTTTTAACACTTATGTTTTTTCAACAATGTTTTAGAACCACTGGTGGTTTTATTGGGGTGGAAGGATGACAGGTTTTTTTCAGGAAACAAGTTTTTGACGGTTCATTGTTTAAAATCCAAGTGAAGACTGACAGAATAATTACAGGAAGATGCATTGACTTCCGGTTTTAGAAAGGATAGAATACTGTTAGAAATTTTTACCTGTGTCTTGAAGTAATATGTTTCTACTACTATTATTAAGCTTTTACCACATATATAAAATGTAACTGGTAAATACTAGGAAGAGGGAATATAACTGCTTGCAGTTTGTGGAGCTGGTTTGCGGACAGGCAGGTAGTTGTAGTCGTAGTTGAGATGCACTTAATAGAATCACTAAGATAATCAAGTCCAACCATTACCCTAATACTGCCAACACTAAATCCTGTACTGAAGTGCCACATTTACTCCAGGGATGGTGGCTCAACCACTCCCCTGGGCAGCCTATTCCAGTGCTTGATGACCCTTTCAGTGAAGAATTTTTTTATATCAAAACTAAACCTCCCATGGCACAAAGTAAGGTCATTTCCTTTTGTCCTAATGCTTGTTACTTGGGAGAAGGGAGTAACCCCCACCTCACTACAACCTCTTCTCAGGTAGTTGTAGAGAGCGATCAGGTCTCCCCTGACCCCCTTTCCTCAAGGCTAAGCAAAGCCACTTCCCTCGGCTGCTCCTCATAAGGTTTGTGCTCTAGCTCCCATAAAGTGAATCCCCAAAGGCCTGTAGAGTCCATTGAGTTACTCTCTGATACTCACCCTCAGCTGGAGAGTCATTGTGAAGGTTTGGGTTGGTTCCCTGCCAAACCCCGCTGCTGACCACACAGACTCCCCCCTCCCGAAAGAGAAGGAAAAAAAAGTACCAAAAGAAAATTGTAAAAGTATATATATATGTTCATACATATTACAGTTATATACAATTAAATACTATGAATGTATGGAACAAGAATTCCAAACAACCCCGAAATGGAAAAGGGGGGAAAGGGAAAAGAGACAAAAATGGGTAAAACCAAAAGAAAACAGGTACACACCCTTGTACACTCAGGGAAACGCTCAGTAAGGTAACTAACACAATAAATTCTCACCAAACTCCCCTCAAGAGAAGCAGTTTCTCCACCTCCAGGTGGCTGGGACACCAGTTTCTCAGACAGGCCTCAGCTCATATAGGTAAGAACTAAGCCGATACACTGAGACCTGATGTCCTCCAAACACCCGAAAGGAAGAGAGAGAGAGAAGCTTTCCTCCTCATCTTATGTACACTTGATTACGTGAAGGAATGGTGTGGAATACTTCCTTAGTTATAACCCTGTTACCAGGGAAGACCTATGCCAAAACTAAGAAAACTAAACCACCACAGTCATCCCCCTCTGGATGCAGTTTGATGGCTGCTGGGTGGCGGCTTGTGTGCACAGACCTCCTGTTGCCTTTCTTTCTGTACTGCTCCAAAGTAGAAGCATTGCCTGCATCTCTCAGGCAGCTGACAAGGTTACTCTTGGTACAGGTAAAATGGGTATCTTTGGCCCAGATGTCCAGACATGGCAGTGGTGGAGCTGCAGGAGTGGCCTGGGTGAGAAGAGGCAAAATGCTGCATTGTGGAGTGAGTGGAGAAATGTGAGGAACAGTGCTGTGACTAGCAAGGTGAGAGGAGGAGGGGAAAAAGTGCTCCAGACACTGGAGGAGAGATTTCCCTGCTGCCCTTGGGCAGAACTCAAACATAGGAGGGACTTTCCTGCAGACCTTGGAGGGGACTGTACCAGAGCAGGGATCCACACTGCTGTCCACAGGACCCTGCACTGGAACATGCAGATATTTCCTGAAGAAACTAGAGCAGGTTTATCATGAAGGACTGTGACCCTTAGGAGGGATCCCTGAAGAAACTAGAGCAGGTTTATGATGAAGGACTGTGACCCTTGGGGGGGATCCCATGTTGTAACGGGAAAAGTGTGAGGAAGATGGAGCAGCAGAGAGAAGCTGGTGGTATCAACTGAGCACAGTCCCCACTGCCCTGTGCCCTTTGGAGGACTAGGGCAAGGAATCAGCAGGAGCGAAGTTGAGCCCAGGAAAAAAGGCTTAGAGTGTGAGGGGTGTATTTACTTTTGCCTTTGTTGCTTGTTTCCCTGCATTTTTAATTGGCAACAAATTGAAGCAATTTTCCCCAAGTCTCTCTTGGTAACTGGTAAGTGATGAATGAAATAACACAGACTAGCTCAGCTGGAAGAGATCTACAAGGAACATCTAGTCCAACTTCCTGACCACTTCAGAGTGACAAAAGTTAAAGCATGTTGTTAAAGGGCATTGCCCAAATACCTCTTAAATTCTGATATGCTTGGGGCATCCACCACCTCTTCAGGAAGGCCATAGGATGGAAATTTTCCTGACCCTCCTTTGGTTCTTAATGCATGTGTACACTGCTGTCTCCTGGAAACGACACTCTTAGCACATACACGGCATGCTGTGTTTGAATTATGCATTCATTATGTTTTTTGTTGTCCCAGACACTAAGGGGTGTGAACTATGATGCTGAAGGTACCACAGAAGCAGAAGGCTGACCCAAGCTAGCCCAAAACCTTACAGTATAAGGGGCTTGCAGGTGGGGGACTGCAGTACTCATCCTATCATGTACATGGACTTGCGTCAAAATTGTACAGGCTGTCACTTGCATGTCTAATAGTGAAAACCAGCAGATGACAGTGTCCCATTCCAGCACCCCCGATGATCCATACCAATTCTGACAAAAATTAACTGGCCTTTAATGCAGAGGTGCCTTACAGCCAGCGTTGAACCCAGACCTTATGTGAGATGTGGAGAGCTTGCTTCTGAGTACAATCCACAGCCATCAACATGCAGAATGGGAATGTCTTGTCTATCCTGCCCTGTGTGCACACAGTTGGGCCCCTTTGCTGTGTTGTGTGTCAGGGTTGCTGTGGGTGCTGTTTGCACCTGGCAGGAAGGACAGAGCAGTCCAGGAACGTTGTATATATTAGGCCAACTCAGATGTGAACTGTAGTGCTTGCCCAGAGACTCCCTTCTAGACATGCCAGACACAGGAAACAGAGCTGCAGGACAGGGAGAGGGACAAAAATGAGACTGGTGGCTGTGGGTAAACCCCTATTCTCACCACCAGGAAAGGTGGCAGCCCACAAACTGTTTATGGTAGTGGGTGGGTGAGACAGTGGTCACAGGTCACTGGGAAAACAAAGCAATTCAGTGATCTTCAAGGTAATTAGGGCACGAAACAACCTCATTAAAACTGAGGAGTCCGAGCCATTTTTGCTGACTGCTTATCCTGGAGGCATGAAAATATTGTCAACTTTTGGAACTTCTGGAACAAGATAGATTGTTCTCTTGAGCTAAATCTAAAGAGTCAAACTATTGCCAAAGCCTTTCTATTGCAGTGTGTGTCTTTAGTCTGTGGGTCATACTAGAACTATTTATGCAAGAACTATTGTAAGAGCTTGCTTACAAAATGAACTTAACCTTTAGGTTTGCTGAGACTCAGACGGTACAGTCCCCCTTGTCCCCTGTCTCTTCAACTTCTATTTCTAGAAGAGTTGCAAATGTACATCAATATGCAGAGATGTATGGAAATTTAATAACTTCTCAAAGATCAAAAATATTTCAGACTTTCTTGACTGGAGTGTTTTCTAAAATCTATTCAACTCAGTTCCCTCAACACTGCAGCTTATGTGAAGGGGTTGCTGTGAAGACATTTATTCCAGTAGCTATGCCATGTGAATGGTCCCAGGCATCTGCACTCCCACGGCTTCGCCCTCACCCTGCGTTAGATCCTGCACTGTGAGAGTTGCAGTGAGCTCTCCCATGGCCATGTGGCAAACCAACCAAGTTAAAAACAAGCAAGCAGAGACATTAAAGGGAGATGGAGAACTGATGTTGCTTCAGCTATGCTGCTGAAATGGATGGGTGAAAAAGTAGCCTGTATTTAAAATGGGCCTGCCTGGTTCATGTTGCCAGACAAGCAATTGTGCTGGCAGACCTGAGTGGTGTGCAGGCAGGGGAACTGGTGATGGGGTGGGGGAGCAAGTCCGGGCAGGTGTGGGGTATGGGAAAAATGTTTAAGGCTGCTTGCATTATGGTTTATACCTGCTTTAGAAATATAGGGAGGAATTGTTATGAGAATTACCCCTTGGGTTTTTTTCTTATATTTCTCTAATCCCATCTACTGAATCACTTATGGGTCCCTTCAACTAGAGCTATGATATCTCTATGATTTCAGTCATCAAGAAGTTTCAAATAGTTTGAACTTTTGGGAGCAGATAAAAGGTGATCCAGCAGAAACCACCTGTCACTTGGATCTAGAGGGAATTAAGAGCTTTATCTGTCAGTATTCTGTATGTAACTTTGTGAGAGTATGTGTTGTTTTTTAGTTGCTTGTTGCCATTCAAAACTTTTATTTAAAGCTTTGTTATGTTAGCAATTTAATTCTCCCAGTTGATTTTGGTTACATTGATTTAGTTCTGTTTTCTGAGGTTAGGTTAAAAAGATGATAACGCTACTAAAGTTTTAGCTGCATTTTCTTATGGAGGAGTTAGTTTTAAAGAACACATGGACAGTACCCATTTCGTGCAGCATGAACTTCTTGGCTGTTGATCTGTTTTGCTCTGTTCTTTAAAAAGAAAGAAATGCAGGACCCATTGTTTAATTTTATTTTTACTGCAAGCAAAATCAACAATGTAGCTTTAGATGCACGTGGAGGAGTGCTATGATATGTTATTGCAAAGGTAAGTGTCTGCTCAGTGAGCTACAGCTGCAAGGTAGCTGTGTGGAACACAAGGTTTTCCTTCATCCAGTAGAAGTGCTTCTTTGTACTGAACATGTGTTATTTGGGAGAGAAGAACAACATGGACTAGGTCTGGATCACGCTTGTGACCTGGCTTTCCAAAACCTGCTTGGCTGTCTGGTGGCAGCGGGTGAATCATTTTTTTTTCCAGCGAACAGCAGAGATTTGGCCTTTCTTGAGCATTCAGTTGTGAACAAATGATACTCAAATAGATCTGAACTTCAGACATACTAAAATACATTTTATGTCATGTTGATCAAAATACATTTGAATAGCTTTAATTGTTTTATAGTGCTTCCAGATTCTTGCAACAGTGGATGCATTTCATTCAGTATTTTATTTAACTTAAAATAGTGCTTTATAGTTGCTTTTATGCCCAGATATAGGGAAGAAAAATGCATGGTTAAAACAAAATCAGCAAGCCATAAATGGTTTTTATGAAATTAGGTTGAAAACACACGATTCCTCTTAAGAGCATGTTTTCCAAAGGTGAAGGCTGCTATGCCCTAAGAAAATGTAGTCATGGCATCACAGTATGAATGACTGGACAGGAGTGTGAGTTTATCTGATTGATCTGGAGTGAAATGAGCTGTGTTTGCATCATTCCTGATAACCTGTTCTGGTTCTCTGAAAGGTGTGAGTAGTGACTGCAAAGGGAATGAATTAATTTCAGCAATGGTCAGCACCTTGGTGAAACACAGGAATGTGGCATTGCGTTTTCTCGGACCACTTTGCCAGAGAAAGACTTGGAACTGGAGAAAGTTAGAAAAGGCCTGTGTAAGGTCTGAGCAGGTCTTAGTCTCTAGGAGGTGTAAGATCTGTGAGGAAACGGAGGTCTCTCACTTCAAACAGTCGATAGCCTGGGTTGTATGATCACATCCTGTCTGGCTACAGCATGGCCTGGGATCCTGATCTCTTTGATGCCCCTGCAATTCTCATCAAGGACTTATCAGTGTTCTGTCCCTAGCTGCCCTGAACATGGGAGGGCATTGTACCCAGATGTGGAGTCAAGTCATGTTTGGGAAGCCAGTAGGAAATTCTCCTGTGTGCCTTAGCCCGGATGTAGTCTGGGTGCAAGCGCTTTCCCTCTGGGCTGGGGAGATGGAATATGCCTCTACAGGCTCTGATTTTCTCTCATTAATTACTGCTTCAAAAGCCACAATACTCCTAGTTTGCTTTTGGAAACCTGCCTGCCTGCCTGCAAACTTTTTCTTAGGAAAAGCAGACGTTATGAGTACATTCTGGCCAGTCTTGTTTCTGTTTGTAGTCCAAATTGCAAGATACTTATCACATCTAAGACTTTTTTTATTAAAAGCACAGTCTTCGTGAAAGTTTGATTTGAGTGTTGTTGTAAAGTCGGGTAATGCATTTCCCATTCCAGTCATCCAGTTCAGCCAAGGAAGACGCTGATCATGTTTGCAGTAATTTCAAAGAATTATCAGCAGAAATAGCATTAAATTCTTGGAAGATCTGTGAATTTATCAGCGTGCTTTAGGGGACTAAAATTCTGTCATTTGCTTGGGAGGAGCATATTGAAGAAGCTAAGGACACTTTTTCAGAAGAGTATGATCTTTTCTGCAAGCTTTAGAAAGGGATTTAGCTTGGTCAACATGATTTTCCTTCCCTATAAGCAAGCTTGGTCAGAACTGTTTTTGTCATAGTTATTAACTTTGCAAACAGTGTTGCTAATTTCTTTACGTAGTTATTCGAATGTCCAAGGGTAGCTAGTTAGTCATACTGAGGCCCTTTCATCAAAAGGTCCTTAGTCCAGCTGCTAGTTCTGAAGTTCTCGTGAAAATTTATGGGGAGCAACACCATGTAATGATATAGCTTTTGATAACTGACCAGTAGTTTGGGTATGTTTAACGGTATAGAAATCCTTATTCTCATGCTTGCTTTGCCTTCCACTTTTTCCTCTGGGTAGATAAAAGCAGTGACAGTGTATTGCCACTGATTTTTTCATTCAGCAGCTGTAGACTCACACCTTTCTGTGTCAGAGCTTCCTTTCAGATTTTTATTGTTCCATTTATTCATCTTTTGGCTAAGAAGGCCAAGTTGTGGATCAGTTCAGCAATATACAATACCTGACTCTTTGGATCCCCTTACAAACTGCAACCACCTTTTCTAATGCTATTTTAACTTTACCCCTTAATTTCTGTTCCATTTTTGCCTTTTACAGAGGCGTGACTGTTTTTCTCTAAACATTCTGCTTAGAGCAGAAACAATGTTTGACATTTTGCTGAAACTCTCTTCAGATGTCTGCTCTCCTCATGCAAATTTTTTACAATAATAGAAACTGAAACCAAGTAATCCAAAACACCTACTTTTCTATTCCAGTGTATGAAGATAAGTCACAAAAGAAGAAAATCACTACATGTTTTCCTTTGGTCCTAGATAAGTCCTCTACCCAAGCGCTGCAATAAGCTTGAAGTTCACACACTAATTGTTTCAAATTTAGTGAAAATTTGAAACATTGAGAAACATAGTCCAGGTCTCAGCAGGTTTTACTCGGTTTTCTCTTGTTTTTAGTCATGCTTCATTATAAATCCATAAAGATGTAAGGCAGTGACACATTTGTGTATATTTTATAGCTTTGTGTTAATAGGAAAAAATACAACAAACCTTTTTTTAAAATAGAGATGTTGGAAACTTCAGGGAAGGACTGTTAGCGACATAGCAATTTGACTTATAAAGATAATGATAGTTGGCACATAACTGTTTGGTTTTGGGGGATTTCTGCAAGTTCAGGAAAGCATATATTTGGTCTAGAGGATCCTGTCCCATGGGGCCTCATGCTGTGGTTTCAACCTGATCTGATGCTGGTCTCCCCCTTCCCCAAGAACTGGATGTCTAAATGCATTTAAACTCTCCTGAGGGTCTGCTGTTTGTCATTATTAGATATGTACATAAGTACTGGAGTTACACAGAGACGGTGACAAGAACAGACAATATCTAGAAATACCTCGACTGAACTGATAGATACAAAATCTCCTGTTGTCAAGGGACATTTTATTCAGGACATCATAGTCAATGTGGTATTTTTTTGGCTTTTAGCTGCATGCAAAGTGAATTGTAATCTCCTTTTGAGATGAGGAAGAATTTGATTGAGTAAAATCCTTTAAAATAAAACTAACTTCAGGAAGCTTGTGAGTTGCAGCAATAACCTGGAAGACCAGGATTGGGGTTTTTTTTGGCCAGGCTGTTTTCTTCTGAAAAGAGAGGTTATGCAGTTGTGCTTTTCCTGGCTCTGTGCCCACTCTCTCCCACACAGCCTTGTTTAGTAATGCTGGACCTTGTCAGCCAATTTCAATTAAATTTGACAGATAGGGTTTGGGTTCAAAGATACTAAAGTGGAGGAGATTTTGCTCCACCTTTTCTATTTTACTACGAAAGTTAGTACAAGCAAGTGAGGAGACAGCAGTGACAGAGTGCCTGTTACCTGTTCAGTGGCACCTTTGTGGAGCAATTGCTCTCTCCTGGTTTCAGCTGCCTCTGAGCTCTGCTGCTGTCACAGACAGGTTTGTGCTGGTGAAGATTCAACTGTGAGAGCAAGAAGGAGCCATTGCTTTTGCAGGGGCAGTTGTGCTTCTCTGAGAGACAGGAGGTCACAGTTGAAGGATCCCTTTGGTAGATGCTGAAAGCAGCCACATGCGGGTCTGGTGGCTTTCCTCTTCTTTTAATTTAAAATACCAATGAATGTATGTCTCATTATGCACCTGAAAATTCATCCATCATTCATCCAACCAACCTTCCTTGCTTCCACTGTTCATATAGTCTTTGACAGCTGTGTGCAAACGTCTGGACAAAGCAAAGTAAGTGAGTAAAGCTCTGCTGGTCTGATGCAATATTTTAAGGAAACAACAGACAGTTGCATCCTGTCTACGTCCCTGCAACTATGGCTGTGGCCACTGAAAAAGTGACATTTCCCAGCAATGTCTTTTTCAGTGCCTTTTCTGCCTATGTTCACAGTTAGGTCATATTAAAAAAAAAGCAAAAATTTGCTCTGAGTTACCCCGGGGTATCTTATATATTTCTTCATCCCCAAGTAACGTGCCTTTCTACAGTCCATGTCAGCATGCGTGCTTTTTTAATCTATACAGTGGGATGACAGATGAGAAGTATGCATATATGATGCTATATGTAAACACACTCTTGTCGTAGTGTAAATGTGGTTCTTCAGGAGAAGTTGTGTTTTGTTTAGCTATAATTTAATGTGCTGCTTGAAGAAAAATTGCTGGAAGACCTAAAGCAGCTCTTTCTGCTTGGCAACATATGCATTGTTTCATTAAAGTGCTTTTTCAAAAGCAGCTCTAAAAAAGCTTACAAACTTTAGTGGCTTAACTTTTATTGTCCCAGATGTTGTTTTAATAGTCAGATGTTGTTTAAGTTAGATATAAGCACCTTTTGGTCAGAGAACGCAATGTTTCCAGCAGAAGGGACAAATTTTTCTTGGAGTAATAAGAATAGCTTAGCCTACTTGGAATTGAAACAGAAAATTGAAAAGAAAATTGATTTGGGGAATTAAGTGTTGGAGGACAGAGTTTTCTGCTTTGCAGGGTGTTCTTTCTACAGTTGCAGTTATAGTTAGTGGAAAAGTTTGCCACCAGCAGTGTTTGGAGCCCTGCAAATCCTGTTGGCTCCATATTGACTCCTAATTAATGTCCCACATTCTCACAGAGGCACTGAGGCCTTCTGTGATGTGGCTGTACTAGTGGAAAACAATGGAGTAATTTATTTTCAGCTGTATCTGTCACATGAATAAAGGACATGAAGTTGTGCCAAACTGTGGTTGCTGTTGGCTTCAGCACAGAAATCTGGGGGCTTTTGTAGCCAAGAGAGTGTAATTTGTAAGATTCAGAGATCTGATGACAGCTGGTCAAGCTGTCTTCAAATGCAATGTATTGGGCTTTTCTCAAGCACATTTTGTGTACATAAGGCCCAGTTGGCCAATTCTGGCTTTAACAGCTGCATAGTTTGAAAAAAACACTTCAAGGCCCAGTGGTGGAACCCTTGAAATGGAAGAGAGTATGGCCTTTACTCTGACCCACACTAATGAATCTCTTTCTGTGAAGCTGGCATATACCTCTGCCTCTCTGAGGAAGCCACTCAAGCTGTATCTGGTGGCTCTGCTTCCATCAGAGTGATAGTGGCTGTGTTCTTCCTTTTACTATGAGCAACAAGTGCTCAACAGGACACCAGCAAAGCTGTGATGCTGTGATTGTGGGCTGCTTCTGATAAGCTCTACTTGCACTAGATGGATGTGTCAACCTCCCAAACAGGGCAAGTCTTGAGTGTGCGGCATGAGGACAGTGTCTTCTGAGGAAATGTCTTCTGTAACTAAAGTCTTGGTGTAACCTAGTATGTTTTGCATGTGTTATTTCAGTTTTTACCTGTAGAACTGGTTTTATTTTCTGTATAGAAAATATCAGTAATTGTTTTAATAACTTTTGAAGTTATCTAAATGCAAGAAAGACCAAATGTTTTACAGTACTCAGGCTCATTGCAGGCAGGTCTTTCAGCAAGCTTGGGCTGAAAATGTGCTGACCTCAGGCAGTTTAGCTGTTGCAGACATTCAGCAACACCTGTGTAATTGTTTTTGACTATTACAGTGAAAACTAGGCAAAATGTGTGATTTTGCGCATTTATTGAATAATCAAACCTCAATAAATGGGAAGCTGAACCAAGCTATGTGAGGAGAAGCTCATAATACTATTGATTTTAGCTCTGATCAAGCACTCTTGTCTGACTGGCCTAAGGGATGGAAGTGAGAATTGTGTCTGCTTGTGAAAGAGCAAGATAATACACACGTGTGTGTGTGTGTTTGTGTGTTTGTCTGTGTATGCTCTTGTGCATGTACACACACTTATGTATGTGCACAGACCTTTTCTAGAAACTGGGACACTCTTGTTGTGGTTCAGCCCAGAGCATGTTCTGGAGGGCTTGCCAGCTCTGGCATATGGCTTTGTGTGGAATTGTTTTTGCATTGTCTTGGCTTTGTTATAAGTGCCAGAGCGATCCCATTGTTTGACTGGGATCTTGGTCAGAGGCAATTCTGAGCAAATGAAGAGTGCTTTGGAGCATGTAGCATTTAGTTATTACTTTTTCTCCCCCTCTGCCTATTCAGTGCTTTATGAATGCTTAGCAGAGTCTTTGGACAGCCTCATTAAGTCGTGCCTCATTGGGCTGCAATGGCCAGGAGTGCTGTTAGCAGTTCCAGCAGCAAGCGTGGCCATGTATCATGTACCTGCCAAAGAGCTGCCGGACTTGGGATGAGCGAGGCAACCAAATCCTAACACGCTCATCAGAAACGTGTAATAAATCCCACAGACTTCTGTTACAGATCAGCAGCCTCAGGAACTTATTCACATGTGTTCTGTGCACCTTTTCAAATACTGCCAGAAATGGACCTCTGCAGCTGTTGCCTGCAGCTGTTTATGGTTTAGCCCTAATTTTGTAGTTCTTTACGTGCTGGAGAAACCAAGATGGGTTACTGACTGCAGCCAGGCTCTGTGTCCAGAGGGAAGGACGGTACGCTAGACACTTATGCTATGCCACAGTGTAAATAAGCCAAACACAAAAGTGTTGCTGACAGCTAATTTGTGTATTTTCTTGCCACAAGGATCTCGTGCTGCTTGGGGCTGGCTCTCCATAGGAGTCGAGTAATTGGAGCTTGTTGTTTTTTCTTGAGATAGCTCCAGGTTGCCATAGTCCTCATTTCCTCTTTTGGGTGTTTGTGAATGGGGACTGAATTGTCTAGCCTCTCCCTCTTATTTGCTTCCCTTTGTCCTCTTTCCCTCTTCCCCCCACCCAGATTTCTGAAGAGGAATAACTAGTTCCTGCTTTGTGCTGTTGAAAGCTGTTCTAGGTTTCTGGCATGATATTGTCCTAGAAAGAGATGATACCTTGAAAGCAAAATCCCATTGGTGCGACACTGATAGAGCATGATATTCCGTACAAGGGGACAAAACTTGAAAGTTATGAAATATGGGGGAATTGAGTAGGGATGTGATAATACAATTGGCTGGGGGAATGGCCACTATGCATGGGTCTAACAACAGTTCAGCATTTATACTGTCAGGGGTTCAGTACTGACACAAAAGGAAAACCATCAGTCAGCCAATAGCAAATTCTTGTCAAAGGGTCCTTTTGAGACATACTCAGCTTTCAGATCATGGGCAGAGCTGATTAAGTGTTGAGATCACACCATGTCCATACATTATCTAAGTCAACACTCCTTGTTGGGAGCCCCTTTAAGACTCATATTGATCTCTGATACGAAGATTCAGTTGCACCAATATTGCTTAAACACTTTCTCAGACCTGCGCTGGTATTGTTTGTAACCAGAGATCTGGTCATACCCATGGAGTCATTCATACATGAGTGGGAACTTTTGTACTGAGATGTGTGTGGTCCTCCTGACTCTGTGGCATCATTTCCCTCTCCTTCCTCAGCTGATGGATGTCAAAAATCATGAGTTATTTGTGGGACAAGTAGGCAGGTGAAAAGAAACAAATATTTTTTTCCTGTTTTGCACCAAGTAACGATGAGAATGTCCTCCTGGAGCTTCCTGGTGAAGATGGACAGGAATAAGAATTGAGGGCATTTTGTTTGCAGGACCCCAGCCAGGCTGTAGAGAATGTTGAGGAGTGAGGATTTCAGGACCCTCAAATTCCATGTCTTCTAGATAGACTGGGCTTTTCCTCGATGTCCATGTGACTGCCAGGACAATTTGTGTGCTGGTGCTCACATGGGAAAACATCAGTCTCAAAACTGACAACTGCCATCACACACATTTTGTGACATATATATGTCTTTCTTTCTTCCACTTGGGTAACTTTTTCTCAGAACGGTTGGGGGCTGAGATAAGAACTTGTTAAGTCCACATAAAGGTAACTTAGGCCCATAAATTGTTGAGAGCATGAGCATAGTGCTGCCTCTCCCTTCATCCTTTTGTTTTGCATGAAGTCCAGCTCTGAAGAAAGCAAGAGCTCCTCAGAGGGCTGAATGTGACAGTCAGCTCAGAGAATTCAAGGTGAAATGATTAATTTTTGATACTTAATGAATTGGGAAAATTTGCCATGTGGAGAGAGGATTATGAAGACTACTCCAGACACTGAGAAATTTAAATAAATAAGGCTTTTTTTTCTTTTTTCTTTTTATTTCCCCCCCCAATCTAAAGTGTCAGATAAATACATTTTGACTAAACTTATAGTGGTACTTGACTTAGAAGCATAGGTTCATCTCTTAAAATGTATTATGCATCAGCAAGGACTGAAATATCTTGCCTGGAAAAAACAAATCTAGCTTTTAGAGCAGGACTGTTCTGTAGGTTGTGCTGATTATTGCTTTGTGCTGCATGACTGTGATTTTTGGCACACAGTGTCACATACCAAATTCCCGAAATAAAATGCTACATGATATTCTAAGAGTTCTTAGGAAGCTTTAAAAAGGGATTTGTCTGCTGAGTGGGTACCTCTTCTGGTGAAGCCAAATGATGCAGCGGGAATGGTATAAAAGGAGAAAACTTTAGTCAGCAGATAATTAGTCTTTTTAAATAAGTGCAAGGAGTAAAAAAAAAAGAAAACCTTCCATCAGTCCAGTGTTTTTAGAAGTTGTCAGCAATCCTGCTTTGATTGTAAAGCGTTTACATCTTTATGTTTGAATAGTTAAAACATCTGTTCAGCGACATTGTGAAATCCTCATGTTCGGAACCCCTGATAAGGGGGACTGCTGAGTGATTGGCTCGTAGAGGCTCTACAGGCAGCGAAGGCTGTATGTGCAGTGGTCACTGCTTGCCTTTCCTCCTCCTGGTTAGAGGAAAAAAGAGGAGACAGCTACTATTTTACATGTGATTTTCCTTTGAGAGAGAGAGCAGGAAGTGCCTAGGAAATGGTTCATGACATAAACCTGGAGTTTTAAACAGGAGAGAGGAGGAGGAGGAGGAGGAGGAGGAGAGCTCATGGGCACAGTTTGTGAACATTTGAAACACTGACACCACAGCAGCAGGGGAAAAACCAGACTTCTGCGAGAGCAAGCACACCCCAAGCTATCCCGATGGAAGGAGAGACAGCGCCTGAGACCAGGAGAGCATCCAGCAAAGCCACACGGATCGCCCTCGGTGTCTTTGTGAGTGGCACTGTTGTGCTTGGCACCGCGCTTTTCTTGGGTAAGTGAAAATGTTGACACGAACCTGAACCCAACCCTCCCCAGCCTCTCTGCTTGGTGCCAGTGTTTTGTGCTTCATGTCTTGGTGAAAATCTCGGCCTCTTCTTCTCTCCCCGTTTTATGTTATTTATCCTGAAGGGAATATGTGTCAGGAAAGGAGTTCTTCACGTGGGAATGCTAGAGCTGGAAGATGCAATGTGAGCTCATGTAATTTTTTGAATGCTGAATTTAAATTTGGATACTCAGTTGAATCTGTTCTAGGCACAATTGGGTTCTTTCACAGAATGGCAAGAAATGGGTAAGATTATGCTATCAATAATGCTGATTATGAATTCACAGGTTGTGACCAATGTGGAGTAATATTCTCTGTTTCCTGAAAATTAATCTGTAGTGCACACATTTTATGGAATCTTTTGGGTTTCCCTTCATTTGGTTTTCATTTAAGGCTTCACTAAAATTCCTGTAGAAAGCTTCAAATAGTGCATGTGTGCAAATTTTTTACATCTTTCTCTTCTTCTATGATGAATTGCAAAGTTGCCTTTGCAAAAATCATAAAGAATGTATCTGGGATGAAATTAAAGTGTTTTGATCAGATTTATAAGCTGTTACTAGAGAAGGAATTAGTTTTTCCTCTCCTGGTTTTGGAATCATCTGTATATTGGTTTTGTTGGAATATCACATGAAAGCATATGACTACACTTCTAAAATGATGTGAAGTATAAATGTACCCAGAAACTTCAAGCAGAGAAGAGGCAGGAGTGCTATATCCTATAAGAATTTGCAGAGATGGATCCTTTTTTGGAATAATTCAGCCCAACTTTTCATTTCTTTAGACCAACACAGATTCTTCTAGGCTGGGGGAAACCTTGCTCTAAGCATAACTTTTGCTTCCCTCCCATCCTTTATAATCTTGTGATCTTGTTTGGAAGGTCTGTTTCATTTATAATCCCAACACAGAAGATGATGTGAGGTTTTCTGTAGAATATTTAAAGCTCCAGGCTCACACTTGCTTAGTGTTTGTCCTCTGTAGAGCAAATTCTGCAACATTTTGAGGCAAGTAACTTCTGTGGGAGTGATCTCAGTAAATTAACAAAACACTTTATAAATGTGAGCAGGATTGAATTTTCAACTTGTCAGCACAAAACATTTCTTTCTAGATGGGAAAAAAAACCCCAAAAAACTTTTTTCACTTAGAGACTGCAATATAAACACCAGGGAGTAATAATGGAGGGACCTTAACTCTTTTTGTTTGCACAAGATTTTTTGTTTACTGCTTGTAAAAAGCAAGAGGCATTTACCACCATAGCTTGTCAGAGACAGAAGTGCTTTATCCACACACCAGGTGTGAAAATTCAAGCAAATATGTTAATTCTTACAAACAGTTTTCCAAGTGAGCTGTGGTGTGTTCCGTAGCAAGGGATTCAGTGTCAAAATTTTCACTGGCATAACTGCTAAGAAAATAAAACTGCTGGCCTTGGATCAACCAAAATGTTTTTGGGATCTGTTTGGATATTGTCTCAAACACTTAACAAAAAGAATAAAAGAAAAAAAAAGTTGCATTGTTTTGGTTTAACATTTTGTCAATTAGATGTTCCCCATGTTTTAGTGTGACTGTGTTTTGTTTGTAAGTTTGAGTTTAATTCCTTTTTAGTTTTATTGAACTGTAGAAAAGGAGATCATTATTTCTTGTCATGTGAAACACTCTGGGTACCTCAAGATGTTCTTTTTTTTTTCAGTTTTGATTTAATCTTCAAAACTTGCTGTTTCTGGTACACCTGAAATCAATTTTCCAGCCTGAGCAGTGAAACACAGCCTTCCCCCACATCTCTTGTTTCTTCTCAGAGTTCCTACAGCTCTAAGAAGAATGTGGGAGAATCATGTAGTTTCATTAGCTGTTCCTTGCTTGTACTGGCTGTGACTTCCCTGTGATTTCGGTGGGGAACTACCAGGAGAATCACTTGGCATCCTGAGGGTCCTGCCTGCAGTGCTCTGGTCAGGGGTGTGGGATGTGGCAGGGCAGGAGCCTCCTCCTCGGGAGCTTGGGCCAGAGCAAAAGGACCTTGGGTGACAAGGCAGGCAGCTTTGAACCTCAGTTTTATAGCCTGTACTCCTGACTTCATAGCCCTTTGGGTTTCTCAGATTATAGCATCATTCACATTCTTTGCATCTGCACATTTGTATGCCTTTTCCTCTTAGATTTTTTCCTGAAGCTAAGTATGGTTATATTTGCTTAAGAATCTGGAAACAGGCTTATAAAGGAAGAAGACGGGACACCGAGGGTTATAATTAAAACTGTAGGTAATAATGCAATGGTTAGTTCTCCTAACACCAAAAAGACAAAAGAACAAAACTAGACAAAGTTTTTTCAATCAAAATTAGCTGTTAATTGAAAGGAAGATGTTACTGCCAAAGATTTAAAAAAAACAAACAAGCTTTATTCTAGTGATAAAGTTGTAAGTGGAACAAAACCAGCTGAAACGGTGTTTTGCTTTTGTTTGTAAGTGTCAAACCCACGAGGGCTGCTTCAGATTAGGAATGAAATGAGGTCTGGGACTTTCCCTCCTTTCTCTGCTTTGTTAAGAAAAAAACATCCAGCAAACTGTCAAGACCTGGATGGATTCTAAAAGGCTAAATTCAAAGTGGGGGGAAAGGTGAGCTGGGAGGAGTGCAACACTTTATTAATAGGGACATTATACATTATTTGTAGTTCATTCTTTGTAGTGTCTCAAAATTGTATGCTGGAGATCTTCACTTCTCTGTTTTCTACTGTTCTTCAATATTCCAATGTCAATCTTTGTATGCCTCAAAATCTTGTGTATTTCTTGGCTAATTTACAAAGGTGGTTAAGGTGTTGTGTTTCACTGAGCCAATGCAAGCTTTGGTAAAGTTGTCCAGAATAGTTTTACGTTCTCAATTTCTAAGCAAGTTTTAGTGAAATCCAACCATTTCTGTCATTAACTGTCACTAAAGCTATGAGGTTGGAGGAGACAAAACAGCTTCATATTCAATTCTAGCTTTCAGATTTTTAATAAGAAAATTTTCCTGGGCTGAAAAACCGTGTCACATTTTCCTGTCACTTTTGAACAATATATAACTATAGCAGAAATTGCTTTTTATCTGCCAAGGTTGCAGCACCACAATATATTCCATAGTTGTTTTTTTTTGTTTGATGTTATTGGCTTTTTTATTTTTGCCATGGACTGTTATCAAGTAATAGATATAATGAGACATTTCTTTATGTCTACTGAGAACATTTAGTGAGTCCTATTTCATCTGCCCCTTGTGACTCTTCCTTCCTAATCCCAAGTATCAATTATCTGCATATTTGCTGTCTGACAGCAGTGTCTGAAATTAACAATTCCTGTGCTTAAGTTTCAATGGCAGTTGTAATACACATTTTTAAAAGATGGACAAAATTAACTGCCAATTTCATAGTTCTTCTCAGCAATGTTTTTGGAAGCAAATACAATTACAACAGTTTGGGGAGACAGTTCAGACAGAAAATGGGCTGTGCCTTATAAACCACAGCTCTTGCTGTGCCATCGCTATCTGCTTTATTTCAGGCTGGAATAAGAAGGCCCTGAAAGTGTCCCGTCAGTGCTGGGTTGTGCTGGGCAGTGCACTGCTGCTGCAGGGCAGTGTGAGCCCCACAGCTCAGGGGAGCTGTGGAAGTCCTGCAGGAGGTGACCAGTGAGCTCTGTGGTTCATTGCCAGCTGTAGAAGGTGCAGCCTGCTCTAGTGGAAAGTGCCTCTGCCCATGACAGGGGGGTTGAAACAAGAGGGTCTTTAAGGTCCCTTCCAAGCCAAGCCATTCTATGATTCTGTGTTTCTAAACCTCTGGAGGATGATAACAGCAACGATGAATTGTCTGTATTGTGGTGCTGTTCACTGTCAATGAGTAGGGCTGAAGTGATGCTGCTCCAGGCACTGTGTAAACATACAATGGGAGACAGCCCTCATTCTGGGCTGTCTGTGAGCAAAGAGAGAGGAAGGAGAAAGTAGGCCCAGGAGGGGAAAATTATTTGTTATGAACTGCAGTATTTACTTACTATACATTTTAAGTGTTCTAAATCAATATAGTCAGAGATGCACTGGGACCAGAGGTTTCACTGATGTTTGAATGATTGAGTACACAACATTTGGCTGCAATTGTCAGAATTCATTGCAAATGATCTCATTATGGTTTTCCATTTTGCAGTAAGCCAAGGTCTTATAAAGTTTCATCCGAAGCAACAGTACTGTCTGACTGCAGAATGTATTGAAGCTGGTAAGCAGCAATTTTATCCTCTCAATTATATCATGATTATAGGATGTTAATGAGATAGTTATACCATTTAATTTATTTCCCCATTATGCATTTGACTCAGAAAACTTAATTAATGAAACAGAAAGAACAACAACCCCAAACTTTTTTAAAAGTCACTGTTAAAGTTGCTTCAGTTCTGTTTTTGTACAATTAAAATTGATGTTTTAATTTGGTCTAATTCTAGTCTAACCACGTTGACTCAAAGTTTCCCATAGGGTTTACTTTTCTTCTTTTTAACAGGAAACAAAATCTTGAGTGATTGGACTTTCAGGTGTATTTTGTTGCTTCCTTTCCAGGAGTCAGAAAACTAACAAGTGAATTTTTAAGCACACAGGTGCTTTTGGGACAGATCTGGCACAGATTTTATATAGTTTCAAATTAAAAGGGTAGATTTAGACTAGTTATATGGATGAAATTTTTATGATGAGGGTGGTGAAACACTGGCACAGGTTGCCCAGAGAAGTCGTGGACACCCCATTCCTGTAAGTGTTCAAGGACAGGTTGTGTGGGGCTCTGAGCAACCTGATCTAGTTGAAGATGCCCCTTATTTTTGCAGGAGGTTGGACTAGGTGACCTTTAAAGATTCTTTTCAACCCAAATTATTCTATGATATAATGATTAGGTGATCAAAATCTACTGAGTCTTGGGCTTGTCAGACTGATCTCTCTCTTACCAGTCTGGCTTGCAATAGAAACTGATGAGGATGCAGCTGCAAAATGGAGCTGAAAATGCCACAATTATCTTTTCCAATGTATTGTAGATCAAAACTTTATTTTCTTGTGCAGCTATTCAGCTAAAGGTAAACAATGTGTAATTTCTGGAATGCTAATCACAATCTTCTTAATGTATATTGCTACTAAATTCCTCAGGCAATTAATTCTGTCATGGCAACAATGGAGATCCTGTCTTCAGGTGTCTGGCTCCAGCAGTTCGTGTTCCTGTCATGCTCAGTTCCGTCATCATGGCTGTAGGGCACTCAAGAAGATTCATTGCAGATAGTTTGTCTTTGTTTTCTTCTTGTTGTTTGTTTTTCATTAATCATAATTTCTGGACTGTAGCCCTGTGTAATTCTCTATTTAGGAAAAAGCGTTCCACAAAATCTAAGTGGTGCCTTTTTTTACAGCTGCTGGCATCCTGAGCAAGATAAATCAATCTGTAGATCCGTGTGAGAACTTCTATCGATTTGCATGTGATGGCTGGATATATAATAACCCTATTCCTGAAGATATGTCAAACTATGGTGTTTATCCTTGGCTGAGACACAATGTGGACCTCAAACTAAAGGGTAAATATGTCATTTCTGAAAGTATTTGTTTGGCTTTGTCACTGTAGCTTGCTAATTGTCTGGTTTTGAAATGACTAAAAGTCTCCACACCTCTGATCATTGGATAACATCCATCAGCCCAACTTGATGTTCTCTTTTACGTATTTTTTTGTTGGTTTTATTGAAAATCACTTGGTGAGATAGTGAATTATAACAGAAACAGAAGTTAAGAGGAAGAATAGAACTACTGGAAACTCTACCAGTTAAGAATGGAGGAGTCAAATGATACTACTTATACCAACAGGGAAAATGAGGGCATTTAAGTCTTTCCCTCTTGCAGTAGATAGCTAGACCAGAGTGCAGGAGCAGAGCACACACATTTAAGAATGTCCCAGAATCAGACAGTTGTCAGTCTGGTGCAACAGTCTGTCTCTAACAGTGGCAGGAAATAATATAATAAGGCAAAACCAAAGTGATATTTTCCAGTATACTTACCTAGCTTTTGGCAGTGGCAATTCACAGCCTTCCGGAGATGGAGGTTGTTTGGGTATTGGGTTTCCTTCACTTTGCCATTCAGGCTGCCATTGAAGTACCTGAGCTATCATCAGTGAAACACAAGGCTGCTTAAGAATGTGTTTCTGGAGGAAAAAATAGCCCCAGGGTGGAAATGTGTAGGAAGAGAGGTATTTTAATCTGCATGTGACTTGACTTTAAGCTATACTCTGCAGTGTGGCCACCTCATCAGGAAGCCCTGCAGACCAACAGGGGAGAAAGCATGGTGATTATTGTTGGGTAGGAAAATCCAGCCAGATTCTTAGAGTCTTAGCTAAAAGTGAGTCATACAAAAGAAGGGAGATGTGCAAGATTTAATATTGCTGGTGGTGTGCTTGAGCATTGCACACCTTGAGCACCTTATTGACCTCTTAGTTGATATCAGAGCCTGCCCTGAGTTCGCCACAGAATAGTCAGTTTTAGTATGTTATGCTTAAATACAGCATTTATTTTTCTTTGGATTCTGTATGTGTGTATGTGTAGACATCAAAGCCCTTCTCCAGTTGCTTTCTTCAGTCATACCATATTCAATTTTCACATCATTAAATGTTTTGAAAGCTGCATTTGATTTCAGAATATGAGTTTGGATTGTTAGCATAGGATATGATCTCAAGATTTCTGTTTAAAGTCTGTTGAAGATGTCACAACCAAAGGGAAAAAAAATATTGCCAGGGACTGTTTTAAGTTATGCTTTGCATTCTAATTGTTCTGCTGCCAGAATTGGGCTGTATTAGATAACTGCACATCCTGCATGAACCGCAGTCACAAAAAGCCAGTCCTAATTGAATATAGAGTAGCAAGCTGTGACTGTCATCCTTAATTTCCTCTTTTACAGAGCCTAATCAAGGACACCATGCTAAGCCATATTTTTATTAGGTTTTCTTCCTGCAATCCCTTTAGAAGTTGTTAATCCATAGCTAGAAAAACACAAGACAAAGAAAGAAATATCCAAGTGAGAAGTATTTGCTTAATGGAAACTTAATGTCAAAGAAAGGGTGTATAACTACTTTAACAGGAGGCCTATACTGCTCCTTAGCATGGAACAGGGACAAAGATATGAAACATTGGTTGATGTACAGGTTTGTTTAATACAACATTTGCCATCAGCTCTTTAACGTAATAAAAATTTCAAAAGATATTCTATGTAATTAGAAAAGGGAATGGGAAAAAGTGTTGGATATCAGTGTTGGCAGCTGAAATAACAAGGCACAATTTTAGCCTTTATGTGTATTAGTGTTTTCACTTGAGTTATTTCAATAAATTAGCTTAATATTGAGTTGTTAATTTGTGTATGACCACTGCCTTGCTAGAAAAAGTTTTAGCAAGAGGAATAACTCTTGTATAGAGAAACAGTTATATAGCTGACCAGACCTTGGAAGCCAATTTAATCTTTTCTTCTTTGAGAACTCTTAGTGGAACTTTGTGGTTCATCGTAAATGTCCCTGTTTGACACTCAGTAGATTAAAAAAGCCCCAGTCATTAAAGAGCTGATTATTACGCAAGTTCTATGTTCTGAAATATTTATCATATTAAAGAAAACAATTAATCTTGAAGTGATAACATGACTTGGTCAGAAAGCCACATTTTTCATATCTGATATTCTTTGATGGTGTAATATAGATGGAAGCATTTATTCAGGCTATATCTTAAAAAATGATGTCACTTAAAATGAATTATTTGAACATCTAATCTGTTTTCTGGTCCCTGCATGTTCCTGAGCCCGTTCCTGAGAAAGGGAATTTGGGCAAAGACCTATGTATGGCCTTGGTTACACAAGCATATCTTCAATATTCTTGAAGCTTATTTTTTTTTGTTCAAGGGCAATTGCTACAGAATATGATCTTCCAGTTGATAATGGGTATTGTGTAAGAATTAATTTTGTCTTACCAAAATGAACAGTAGGTGTAGCTGTATAACACCCTGAACCTTACATTACGTATTACTGGGTTTGAGAACAAAGCATTTTTTTTTTTTTATATCTTTTGGGAGTTTTTAGGGTGTTTTCTAGAGGTTACAGACAGAAAAGCATATGACTTTGCAGGTGTCAGCTTCAAAAAGGGGTGGAACATTTTCTGTGTTAGTGATGGGTTTTGGTGCTTTAATAGGGAATTCCAAAGACTGCAATGGCAATGGGTCAATGGAAAAGAGCTAAGAACTACTGGGTGGTAGGTTTTTTGCCTGCCCATCTCTGGCTGATTGAAGGAACAGAAGAAGAAACATTTATTCCAGGGTCTTCTAGATCTGTGCAATTTAATGTGATAGTTGCAATCCTTTTTTAAAAAAAAATAAAAAAAAAGGTTTGTGTTTATAATGGAGTGTGAATTGCGCGCGCACACACACACACACACATATATTTAATGCTTCCATGGCTTTCTCTAGCTGTCTTAGCATGGATTCAAACTAAAATCATACCATCATTTCCCCTTTAATTTCTTTTCCATGCTTTGTTTGAGGGTCACTTGGATTTCTTTTTCTGCTGTCAGAGGAATCCACAAACCACATGTGTAACTCATTTTGATCTCCTGGCTATATAAAATTAATCAAGTTCTAGCCTGGTGAAAGAGGTGGTAGGTCTTTCCTTGGATGTGATCTACAGCAGGATTTCATCGTTTGTGGAGGAAAGTAAAGATAATTGTAGATAGACAAAAATATGTACAAAAGCAGAGGTTTGTGGTTTTGGTTATGATCTAAATCCAGGGAATGAATATGTAATATTTAGATAAAAATTTCTACTATTTCCAGTTAACCATTCCTGGCTGGATCAGATTGTCCCAGACTTGAAGCCAGGCTTTCCTTTGCAGATACACTACAGGCATGTTGAAAAGTGCCTCTTGCTGGTTAAGAGCAGACCCTCTTGGTGCCCAATAGGTCTCTGATGAGCAACCTCTTGGAGTTCTTCAAAATGGAAAAAATGGTTTGGCTGTGGCAGGTGCTGTATGAGTGAGAACTGTCTCAGACTCCAACAGTTTCAACAGTCAGGTCAAGATTGCAGTGTCTCTGTGAGTTAATAAATGTTTCTTCACTTACCATAATATTTTCTGCAAAGTTATTTGCGTTCTTGATGATTTTTTCTGTTTTGATTTGCTGGCCTCAATTAAGATTTTTAGGAGCACTGTTGTTTTAACTGTTGAAGTGCGGGTGGCTTTCTGTGAATAATTCAGAACTGGAAGTCTGAGGCAAGTGAAGAAGTGCCTATTACCTGTGGTGAATGTTGGTTGTGAACCAAGCAGTTTCTTTTCCTTTCTCTGAAATCTGCAGAACAGTGGTGTACAGCTGGGTTATTTTATTTTTTTTTTCTCTGAGTGACCATGCAGGAAGCAATAAATTAAACAAAACCAACTAAACATAACAAAACAAAACAACAACCCCCCCCCAACAAAACAACAAAAAACCCCAACGAAACAAAACTACACAAACATTCCTAAATCTCAACACTGCAAAGGAGCTGATTTAAATTATGTGCATAAATTGTTAACATGTCTTGCAGGCCTTTTAAATTTAATTTATATCTGTGGAAACCAGTTTACAAATTAAGTCTCCATACTGTTCCTCGCCTAGTGAGACATCTACTTCAGACTGATTTGCTGTGCTAAGCTTTGTGGCGTGGCTGTTTTCTGAATGTCAGTCTGTTTAAAAGGAGGAATTTCCATCATAGTAAAGAGAAAGAAATAGAGGCTTTTTAGGAGGATAGGATGTGTGGGTTTTTTAAGAACATGAGACAGACAGCAAACAAAACAACTTGGAGGTGAAGGCAACTTTTCCCAAGATAATCTGCAATGGTTTTCTCTGGAAAATAAATTCTTTGTAAGTAAAACCAGTAAGGTAAAAATATCTCAGTTTGAAAATTTATACTGTTTGACTATAGGATGGTCCTTTCAGACTAATTCAGAAGTTGGTGTTGAGCAGTTGTTGTTGCTGTTTAGGGGTTGCTGTCCTGTGCCACAGGGCTCTTTTAGGGCTGTTTTCTCTTCTCTCACCATTCACCTGGTGCTCTGTTGGGACTGCTGGGATAGCTTGGATGTGTCCCATGAAATCTGTAAAGTAGCTGCTGACACTTATCCTCAGGTTTCTGTATTAGCTGACCCATCTTTTGTGATTTGTTCTCTTCAAAGGTAACTAGTGGAGAGCTGTCTCAGGTAAGAGGGAGAACACTGGCAGTAATTCAAATAAAAGCTTCAGAGAGTATTTATGTTTTTGCCTCCAGTATCATGTCAGATAGCTGCACCTGGATAACAAGATGGCAGCAAACAGCAACAGCACTTATTGCTGTTTTGCTTGGTCTTCTCTACTAAAAAATGGATCTCTTTTCAATGGTACTGTTGCCTTAAGGAAAGGGGAAAAAACTTTCCAAGACAACTTTATGTGGGTAAAGTAGAGAAGAGTTCTTTTACTTATAGGGTTTTGGGGTACAGAATATAAAGGAGTATAAAAGTGTACATGAAGTATAAAAAGTATAAAAGAGTACATAAATTATAAAAAAGTATAAAAGAGTACAACACGTGCTGACAAGTAACAGATAGAAAAGACTGGTGCTAGGATGAACTCACGGCCTCAGGAGTACCATGTGAGCTCTTCTCCAAGCACCACCGCTTCAAACATGCAGAGTAAATTAATCCGAAAGGCATCCCTTTCATTTCATTCCCAGCTGTTTCCAGCCAACCCTTGAGCCACTCTGCTATGTCTTACTGAAGCAAACAAGGGACAACAACCTGCCCCTCCCAGGTGAAAAACCCTTTCAACCACAGGCTGGGAACATGACTCTTGCAACATCTGGGCCCAAGGCATTTCACCTCCCAACCCACTATAAACAAGGGAGAAACTCCCTTTTGCAGCTGCTTCCCTGCAGCTCAGCTACCCCAGCAACTCATGCTGGTACCCAGTTCCCATTACTGGTCTTGTCTTCCTTCAAGCAGGACTTGAGGTTCTTGAGGTCCAGTGTGGGAGAACAAGGGAGGGGAAACATCTTTTCCTCTCACCTCAGGAGAGTAAGAGAGGGAAAACTCCCTTTTGCAAGCAGAGCTCTTCTGAGCTCTTCCCCCCGCCCTTTCGGGGGGGGAACACCTGGCAACATACCAGGCTGGGCAGCAGAGAGTGTGTGTGTGTGTGTGTGTCTGTGTGAAATGTCAACAAAATGTAGGAGCTGGAGAAAGCAGAAAAGCCTTGTCTACGTGGCAGCATACTAATTTTATAACCCTACTCAATTATCATATCTAAAGGTTGTATCCAATCTAAG
>JAWWMP010000001.1:104398290-104472540 GCA_035047865.1 Dendrocincla tyrannina
TTCCAGCTATTATCTGACCCTTAAGACAGCTAGCACAGGGTTAGAGGTTGCAAGCTACTCTATATGTGAGAAACTACGTAGAAGTATAAAAATCTACAAATTCATGAAACCCTAAGGCATCAGTACAGACATTATTTTTTTCAGTGGTTCAGAACTTTCCTATAATGGCTTATTCATCTGAATGTAAGAAAAAACATACGTGACACAAGTCAGGCAAAGCTCTCTGGGCAAGAAGTTAATAGCTGTTTGGTAAAATGAAGTACCTAAGTCAAAGGTGGAGAAGCCAGGATTTTTCCAGGCTTTGTGGCTGCTCAAAATGAAAATTGTATTTGTAATGGATGATTTTGGGAAACCATGAGTACAGAAAGGAGATAATTTTGGTTCCTGGATGAGGTTTCAAGGCAGCACAGTTACCGAGCCACAGGATTCCCACAGCATCTCCCTGCTTGGGAGACTAGAATGGCATCCTCCTCTGAACCCTGGGCTAGAACCCAGAGTGCCCCAGAGTGGGACACACTGCTCACAGCTGTTCCACATGTGGCACAGGATTTCCCCTCTATTTGCAGTGGCTCTCTGATTTGAATCATATGTTCATATCTGCAGATACTGAGTTCCAAGATTGATGACTGTATTTGGACTGGTAGTTCTGCAAAACAAGGATTAATTCTTTGGTAGGCATAACAATCCATGATATCTGATTCCCTTTTTCTGACAAAAAAAGAGTTCTGCAAGTATATGTTGAAAGTATTACTGTAAAGAAGTAAACTCGATCTGCCATTTAGAACAGAGTTCCACCGATATTGTAACTTGTAATCTTCTGGTTTAAGTGGGGTTTAAACTCTTCTGTCTAACATTATAATGACGTGTTATCCTCTACAGAATAATACTGGTAGGGAGAGGGGCATGGCAGGGAAGAATGCAATACTACTCAAAAGAATAAGATTTTTTATTGAAATCAGATTTATGAATAGAGCCTCTCACATCCCTATAAGATGATTTTTGGTTTTGTTACAGTTTGTGTACAGCTCTGTTGACTTTTGGAGGAACTCATGTGATGGGCTTATCTTTTGATATACAAACTCAGAGAACTTACAAAATGCTGAAACTGTAAACGATCAGCATTTCCATTTAGGAAATGTGCAGTATATTGGGGCACTGGAACAGCATTAGGAAGCATTTATGTAAGCACAGCTGTGTCAATGCCATTTCCATGAGAACTTCCATATTGCTAAAATGGATATTCAGGAAAAGGATTGGGAAATTTCTTTTCAAGAGGTGAGGGGAAACCCTAGAATGTCAGTATATTAGTTGAGTTTATTTGTGTAAACACAACATCCTTTCAGGAAATTGGTGTTTGGGAACATTTGTTTGATTTACTTGATTTATGTTCCTTGGGAATTAGAACCTATATGAATTGATTAATTACTAGATCTTCCTGAAGTCTTACAGAAATGCATATCAATTACATCCTCATTAATGCAAAAATAATTCATAATGATTAAATGTTCCAACTGAATGTCGGAAGAATTAATAACGATGCGCTGGTTATTTTCAAGAGTCACTAGTCTATCCATGGTGAGATGGAAGCTGCCATCAAGAAATAGGCTAGTGGACATTAATTGTATCAAATACAAAACATATTTCCCTGAATTCATAAATGGTGTGTTGATCATTATTAAATGCCTTTAAAAAAACCACAAAAAACCCAAACATAACCCCCTCCAAACCAACCAACCAACCAACTTTCTCCCCCCTGCTCATAAAATAAAAAATAAGGGGTAGGTGAGATGCAGTTTATCAAAACAGGGCAGGCCTAAATTAAGGCATCAGCTCTACAAAGACCATTCTGAAGAATGAGCTCATGGAAGTGCAGAATACACTGTTGTTTTTTGTCAAAGAGAAAAAAGTTAATGGTTGGAAAAATATGGAAACTATTATATTTAAGGCACACCTGAGGCTATTTAAGCCAACACAAGGTCTTCCAAAACGGACTATTAGCCCCATTCATTGACATCCTGGTTGCTTCTTCTCTCCAAAGAGGTGGAATATGGCCGGTGGTAGGGCAATCAGTTGGTATCTAGTACTGTGCATTATTTTGCAGTCCTGTGTGAACATGGAGTTTGCCATTATGAAAGTTACTTTGAGTGATTATTTCAAGTCCTTACATACTCCATTAAGATGATTCCGGTGACCTCATTGTTTGCAATGGGGAACTGAGAGAGAAAAGGTAAGAAAGTAGTAGAAGGTTGATTAAGAAGGGAATTCAAAAGGCGTGAAAGTGGAAATAATATATGCTTTGGTCAAATGTAAAAGCTGCATTATAAGCTCCAGAAAGGTATATAGACTTGCTATTTTATTTTAGACTCAAAGGGGAAAGCTTTAATTAGGCAAGGATAGTTTTAAGCATATGGAGAAAGATTTAGCAAGCCTTTAATGTTAGTTTGGTTTTCCATACATATATATCAAACAGTAGATAAATCTGAACTATAATGCATCAGAAACTCAAAATAGATATTTATAAAATGCAATGAAATAATTTTTGTACTGCATTATGCTTGGACTGCTTCCCTTTGTTTACAGCCACCAAGAAAAAAAGAAAGAAGAGCCTTAATATCAGTAAGGTGTCAAGACTTTTAACAATCCTCTAACTACAGTGATAAGAAAGCTTTTCATTGCTTGTTTTCTTAGTTGTGAGGCAGTGAAAATTATATCTTTAAATGTATTTTCATATTTTGGAATTCTGGAAACAAGCTTTTATTTGAGAACCAATCATTTGCAGTTCACTTCTTGTCAGGTGGGGAAGAGAACTCCAGATTGCATATGTCAGACTGTGTGCATAAGACACTTGAAATAGCAAGAAGCACGGCAGAGCAATTAGTAGAACTGGTAGTTTACAAAAAAAAATATATTTAGGTTAGCTCATATTTTAGGGAAGCCTCAAAAACCAAATATTGCTATCAATTGTTAATGATTTGTTTTTATTGATGATTGTAAATGAGTTGTTTTGTACATTGAAGTTGCATATCAGGAGAAATTATCAGAATAACTTGTGTTCTAAAGGCATAAAGGAATTTAATGAGACCTTGAAATTAATTATTTGGAGTCAGGTTACAGTGGTATCAGAAGAGAGCTGTACCAGGCTTCTGTACACCCACTGAGGTTTGTCTCTGTGGTATTTCGCAGGCAGATGAGATCTGGCTTTGGTCTTCTTCCAAGGCTTCCAGAGGCAAGCCAGCTCTGAAATGGAAGCTGGACAGGTCCATTTGTGTGGGAATTTGACCTGTGCTAATAAACCTGCTAGGAGGGATAAAGTTGTATTGAAACATTAAATGTTGCATCCTCTAGCAGGAGCTGTCTTTGTCTTTTTCAGGACAGTGCTCTGCAAGAACAGATTTAATTCTAAGAATAATCTTGGCTTGACAATACTTGTCTTTTTCACAAGAAATATTTACAGATTTGGAATGTCAGTTAAGCCTGCCACTTCCTTTTAGAGCATATATGTATATGTATATGTATGCATATATATACACGTATGTGTGTGTGTGTGTGTGTATATATATATATATGTAATAAGTTATATATATATTCTTCACTCTTCCCTCTATACACCTCTGCAGCTATAGGAGCCAGGTTTCCAAACTGATGAGAATAAAAATATATATATGTCAGATTTTCTTCTTTGACTCTTTTGTGACCTGAACTGTTGCAGTCTTTTAAATTCATGTTTCCATGTAGCAAGACAGAAATGTTACCATTAGTCGAGTGATCTCAACAGTCTTGTGTATAATTTTAGATGCTGTGGCCAGTGCTTTTATTTTGGGGTAGAACATTTTGTTCCTTGTAGACTCTATGAAACTTACTACTGCCAGATCTTCTTCACTTTGGGCTCTGAAAAAAGGAACTAGAAACCAGATACTCTAAATGAACATCAGCTGACCCCAAACCATTCTGAAATGATCACTTTTGGAGCATGTAAGCTTGTGTTACTTAATTACGACTGTACATTTATCTAGCTGTGATTTCCATTACAGCAGCGCGGTTCTAAAGTTTTTCGTGTGCCCTTTGGCATCCTGGCCAAATCTTTGCTCTGTGAACTGTACTGAACTTGACTTCTTAAATCCAGTGCACTGAGAAGTGCACTTTGAAGAAAGGGCGATGCCTTCATGACACTGTTGGAATCCTTAGATAACCCTGGTGGCAACAAGTGCAGTTGGCTACTTGGGTTTTAGGTATTACAGTTGCTTCCCAGGAGCTCTTTTGCCATTTTGCCAGGAGCTCTTAAGCGTGAAGAAAGTATGGGAATTAATGGTTAGACAGTCTTAATGAGGACTAGATTAATCATGATTATCTTACAGTTCAGGGACCTCAAAGAATGAGTTTCTACACACAAGTGTTGTGTGTTTGGTTTCATTACCAAAATCAAAACAAGGTTTGAATACATTTTTCTCTATTTTTAAATGATAATTCTCTACAGAATGTCCTGTTGCTGGCATTAGAGAATCTTCTGCAAATTTCCAAAAGATAACTCGGATTTTGTTTCTTCACAGAGCTAGCACATAATAGTGATAATCTAGGGAGCAAACAAAGCTTGTCAGTGATATCTGCAGATGAGTGAACAGCTCTTTTAATTATTCTCATCAGTTTAGAAACCCAATCCCTATAGCTGTAGAGCAGTATAAAGAGGAGGATGAAGAGCAAAGTCTTTATTGCTCAAGAGGTGAAATTCTCTGTCATCAGGTATTTGAAAATAAACTCCCTTTCCACAAGTAAAGTGCCTGCATTTAGGTCTAAGAAACTGCAGCTCATAACTATGCGATACGGTGCAAATATCTGGCTGCTAGTTACTGCTACCAAAGGGAGAGCATGCTGTTGTGTGAGGCTTTGATAGGGTCCTGCTCTGGATGTAGTTCATGAAAGCATCTTCTGCCTGTGCTCCACTGAATGAGTAGGTCCTTGGGCTACTTTCTGAGTCTGATCCCGAAATGAATGCATTACAAGTTGCTTTCAGTTTTAGTATTGAGCATCATCTGGGCAGTGTGGATCAACTCCCACTGTCAGTCGCATTCAAGGGACTGAAGGGCATTCACCACCTCCAAAGAATCGAGCTCTTTGAGTGTCTGGATCAAGTTGAGCAAGCTTTATACTCATAAAGGAGCAGCATTCCTATCAGTAGGACTCTGACATGAATTGAGAAGGAAGAATCTGTGACTCACTTTCTGGATCTATAGCAGTGGGTAATGGCTGTGTCTCCTTTGTCCCTCCATGTTTAAGAGTGCTTTGAGATCTGTATCCTAAATGTATAGAGTGCAATTACAGGATTAACCATTAGATTATTTCCTATGACCCTTCTTGTGTCACAGACAATTACATTACCTATGTAATGCAGCTCAATAGCTTGCACTGGGATAAAACATAATTCACTTTGGCATAAAGTTTGTCTTCCAAATAAGCATCAAGTCTTGAAAATGCTGAGGGGCAGAGAAGGCACCATCTCCTGTGCTTTCTGGTTCCAGTGGTTAATCACTGTCACTGCTGACTTTGTCTTCATCTTCCAACTGCTGGCTTGCTTTCTGGGTTTTTAAAATAGACTAAAAACCTCTCTGGCACCAAGTATTTCCTAATGGTGCTCTCATACTATGATCCCATCACCCTTTCATATATCTTGTGAGAAAAATCATGCTCCCTCATTGCATGCTCTTTTTTGTCCCTCCCTTCTATTTCTCAAGTCACTCCATCCAAGGAAAACCCCCAATTCCTCTGATGTTTTTCTGCCCTCTGTCCAGCAGTCCAAAATTGGTTTTTTTCAGTATAGGCAGCTGAAGAGCAGGTAGTGTTCCAGGCTGTCTCACCAAGCTCTGTATGACAATAAGATCACCTCCTCACTTTGATACTTCTCTGGTATTGCAGTCCAAGACCGCTGTCACTTCTAGCATTGCCCTGGGAGTTCATGCTGAGTTATTTGCGTCTAGCTTTTCACTCTTCCAGGGTTGCAACTTTCCAGGAAATGGGATGTCCCTTGGGGTTCTTGCATAATTTTTGTTTTGTTTAAAGTCCAAGCATATTCCCAGGGGGATGTTTGCACATGCAGTTGTTTTTCTTCAAGATACAAAGCACTATAATATATTTCAGATCATTATCAGATACCACTGTGCAAACACTTCAGTTTGCATTTTCCACATAGAGCAAATGTTTGTAAAAGGATAAGGACACAAAATTAGTGGAAAAAAATGCTACTATCTTTACTAGCACTATGTATTCTCTATATCTTGGGTTGAAAAGTGCAGAGAAAACTCATATTTTTCTCTGCAGAATAGGAAGTAAACTTCATGAATCACACAGTGGTTCTCAGGATTGCAACTCCACTATTTATGTAGAACACTGTCCTATACCACACAGAATATATACAGTGTGCCAGTCAGGACACTGATAAATTGAATCAGTATTTCTAATCTGAATAAATGGCATGCATGTTTCTTTTCTCTGCAAATCTGGCTTTACAATCCCTTTTTCATGCACTCCAAATCAGAGGAGGGAAAGGTACAGGATTTCTTGGTGCCATAAATAAAATACAGTGGTTGAAAAGTGAAGCTGTGCAAGACAGTGGGCTGGAAAATCAACAAGGGCTGGAAATGGAAAGTAAGATTAAAGGTAACACTTAGCCACAAGACTATCCTTGGCAGCTTCAGAATAGTATGCAGTTAAATAGACACACACACACGCAAAGCTTACTTTGCAATGTGCCTTGCTCTCACTTTTAACAGCAGATGATTGCTATTTACTGGAGGGTAGTGAACCACAGGAAGCTGGCCTTTTTTAGCCCTCTTGCCCTGGAAAAGAACTATGTGAAGGCAACTCAATATATAACCTCCTCCTTCCCTTCCCAGCTCCCCACCCCCAGCTGTGGCTTTTTTCCTTGACTGTGTATTTGAGTGTCTCCAGTTCAGACAAGTGAGGATCATTCCCAGCTATGGAGTGCCTTTTTTTTGTTGTTGTTTTTGTCTTTTCTTTTAAGCTGGTGATGCTCAGTCTTTGTGTTTTGTACAAGAGCCAGGGAGCACAGTTATGCAAACCTGCTTAACCTGGTGTGCCAGAAGTAAAAGGACTTTGATTGCAATGGGAACCCCACCACCCTCAGCCTCTTGGTACCAGAATGATGAAGCAATTTGCAACCTCAGAAAGCTTAGGATATCATGAACAACTTTAGTCAGTTTCTGACTGTTCAAAAGTGGTAGTTGCTTAATGAGATATATTATTACAGCATCGGGGAGCAGAATTGCCAATAGATTTTGGCACTTGCCATAACTAAGTTTTATGTGAAGGAAAACATAACTCTTGCATCTGGGCATCCTGTGCTTATGGAAACATGGACAATGAGGTGCTGAGATCAGTGACACAAGCCAAGACCTTTTCTTATCCCAAAGAGAATGACTTTGGAAATAATTTCAAAGTGAAGAAAGTAAAAAATGTAAGTGAAGAAGAGCTGCCTTGTTAGAAAAGCTGGTCAAACATGTACTTGGTATTTGGCCAAGGAAATGTGATCCAAACTGTATGTTTGGTGGCCTAAGCTGTGCTGGTTCACTTTGTTTGTCCTGAGGATTTTTCATATGATATTCTGCTTTGCGGTTGTGACAGACTAGTATTATAACTCACTGGCAGCAATAAATTGTTACATTGTAGTTGATGTCAATAACAATTCTGTGCTTTTTCAGATGGTTGCAAATCACCTTGGATTGTGGGGTTTTTTTAACCTCTGCAGCCAGATTGCTGTTCTATGTCTAGCACTGTAACATTTAATTGGGAGTTGACAGGTGAGCTATTATTTGAAGGGTGTTTTTTGATATTGTTGGGATGATGTATGTTTCCCAGTCTGATCAAAACAATTTATTGTGAAAAATTTTTATTTAAAGAAAAAGGTTTGGTGTCCTAAAATGGCAGGTTGCTTTAGGGAATTAGAACTTTTAATTTGAAACAAGGAAACTGAAGTAAAGAAAAAAAGTTTAAAAAAAAAAGAACAAAAAGAAAGCTGAAAGAAGAACAAACTCAAAGTCCTTCTCAGTGCTAAGTGAGCTACTTTAGGTCAAGGTTTAAGAAAACTGTGCCTAAGAAAAACCTACTAGACTGAACTTCTCAGTGTATTTGTATTAATACACACACTTCCTTAGTGAGGGATGAGAGTAGCAGTTCAGAAAGGCAAAGTAGGGAACTAAACAGCAGGTCAGTGGGTATCTCATGAGGCTGAACATTTGATCTATGGTGGTCTTTCTCTTCCTATCCTTTGAAAGACCTTATAGGTTTTGCTTTCATATTGGTGTCCAAAGAGAAAATATCTGAAGTTATTACAGTTTTTCAAGGTGGACAGAAAGGCCTCCCAGACAGCTACAGTTCAGCTGAATTTTTTCAGAGGGGCTGAATTTTCTCCCTGTGTGTCACTGACTGGTCTTTCCCTTAGTGTAGATCAGAGCCTGAAATCCATGTCATGTGCCAAGGGATGGAGCAGTGTTCACAGAGTGCCTCTCTGTGCTGGAGACAGTGCAGGGTGGCCCTGAGGCAGGTTTGTTCTACTTGTGGAGGTCCTCAGAGAGCAGAGACTCTGAGCTGCAGCCTCCAAAACGCTGCCCTGTAGAGCACAGTGTGCATCGACCTACACGATTAGATATGCTCAGTGCAGGAGTGGGTTTGTCAGAGCCTGCAGCTATGGCTAGGCTACTCACAGTACCCAATATTGCTAATTTAAAGATAGGCTGATGTGTCTACATTGATTTCAATCACAGTAGTGACTTTCTTTCCATGAATAAGCAACCTGGAGACAGACTAATTGATTACACGTATTTTTGATCAGTATGCTTTGCATTTTTGCCTTTTCTTGCTATTCAGCTGTAAGAGTCTAAATACTCAAGGACATGTAAAATCCATACATATTTGTGAGCTAAATAAGAAGCAAATTTCTAAATCTCGTGTTTGGATTTTATACTAGCTAATGCAGAACTCATGTGGATGTAAACAGTGCTCCAGGTTTGAGCTTCTAAATTTTTCTGAAAACTTGAGGTTAAGGCTGAGAAACTTTTATAGCCTAAAGAACACTCATTCTTATTTCAGTGTCCACAGAGTTCAACCATCTTATTAAGTCTTTCATGTTTTGTCACTGGATTTTTTGTAATCGTAACCAAGATTTGCCTTCATAAAAGAATTCCGAGCAAATTGGCAGCATCTACCCCACCTCAGTCTCTGCAATAGTGCAGTGTCACTGCTTCAGTCTGTCCCATAATGAGATGGTTTGATGGGAAAATACCATGTCTGATTTTACCAGGATTTGATGCAGGTGTATTTCTAGAGTATATTTTATTTTATTTTATTGGCTTTCATTCTTTGTATCTCTCTTGAGATTTACCTGGGCTTTAGCTATTGAATTTTATTAGCTTCAGAACTTCATGGCTGTACAGCTCACTGGCAAGGACACAAATTATTGTAACAGCTCTAATAGGAGGTTATTTTTTCATCCTTAGTTTTATCTAGGCTTCATTTATCTTTTCTTTTAAAATGCCATTTTTAAAACATGAACAGGTCTGATTATTCTAATAAGAATTGTGCACACTGAAGATATTTGTCAGTGATTAACATTATTGCATTTACAATACAATTAGATTTATTGTATTTAACAAGCTGAAAAATATTAGCAATTTGAGCATTTGTAATCAAAGGTATTTGGGATCATGTTCAGATGAATTTTTAGGGAAAATCTTATCCATAACTAAAAGAGAATTATCTCATTAAATCTCTTATGGGTCCAAGCAAATGAGTTGGACATTGTTTTATTTTGATTTGGTTTGGTTTTTTTAAGGAGAAAAGGGATTGAAGGGAGAGAACAAATGGCATTCGCTTGCCCTTACAGTATTCTTTGACTAATAAATAGTTTGAGGTCTTTATTACGGTCCCATGAGTGCTTATGTGAGCTCAGGTGGGAACACCTAAGAGGTGCAGCATGGCTGGTTCCTCAAGGTGCTAGAGAAACTCTGGGAAATAAGTGCCTTAGTCTCCTACCTTAAGCAGTGAGCTCCTAAAACAGAGTGAAGCAATGCAAACCCAGACTGTTCTCAGCCACAGAACCCATCAGACACACCCAACTTTTGCCTCCTATGAGGAGTCCTTGTGGGGCAGACCCTGGTAAGCTGCTGGAAAAGGCAGGGGCTGGAGAGTGAGCAGCTGACATCTGTTTGCAGAAGGGTGCTGCTTTCGTGTATCAGCAACACCATCTCTCCAGTACTCTACATCACCCCAGGCAGCACCGACACAGAGGAATAATGTTGCATTGCCCCCTGATTCAGCTCTGTGTGGGAGCCGTTTGGCTGTGCCATGGCTGCTGTTGTGAAGTTCCAGTGGCCCCTTGCTTTGGCAGGCCACTGGCACTCTTGGGTTGCACCTGGTTCCCCCTTTTGTGTGGGACATGCTTCTTAGGATGCTGTGGTCTGTGCTCCCTCTTCTCATTTGAAACCCAGAGCACTGGATGATAGTATGGTCCAGAGAAGTCACTCTTGGATTTTTTGAGGCATTTTAGCTGTGGCTGAGCACAAAACAGGAGGCACTTGGCATGGTTCCAGCAAAACCACTCTCTCCAGTGGTCCCAGTAACAATAAGGTAGTGCTGTGCGGGAACTGTTTGGGTCTCACAAAACCCAGACGAGGTCCAACAGAGTTTGCCAGCCCTGCTTCTGTACTGTGCTTAAGTATTAACCTGCTGCTCTTGGCCATGGGAGTGCTCGTGTTGTGCTGCACCTGAGCTGGTAGATCTTTCTGAAGCTGCATTTAGCCATAATATTTGTATCTGTAGCTTCATCATGACTGTTCTACAACTTGGGTAAAACAGTTCAAAGCAGCTGAGAAGGGACTGCTAATATTCAGATGGACTTTTCATTCTCTTTCCCTCCCATAGCATGATGTGAGGAATACAAGGAATGTAGAGGGATGACAGCTTAAAAAAAGTTAGTTTGGCTTTTGAGCACCAAGAACGTTAACACCTATAGTGTGGTGTGAGTATGAGTGTGTATATAGTGCTGCTTTACAAGTAGTAGTGGGTCACTTGGCTTTCTGTGTCACTAACAAGACTGAGGTTATGTGTTTGACAGGCAATGGGGCAGCTCTCTGCTGCTTTCTTTCAGCAGCAGCAGAGCTGGCAACAATGAACACTAGTGGTCTTGCTCCTGGGATTCTTTGACCTTCCCTGTTAGAGCCTGATTTCATAATGTTGCAACAGAAGCTGAGCCACTTGAAAAAATTCCGTACTCCCTGCCTTCTGTGCTGGTTCCCACCCTCACCCCACAATTCTCTGGCCCCAGTTAGCTGAGAGGAGCTGGTTGTGAGGGCAAGTACTAAGCAGCATCTGCCACCTGGCTTTAAATCAGTCCTCTTAAAAATAAATATATTTAAAAATCTTCTCTGTTGGGGATTAACAAAGTTGCAATTACATCTGTGCTACTGCTTGAGAATGTGGAACCTCATCCTTAATTAAAGAAATGCTACGAGTAAAGCAAATTCTGAAGCAAGCAAACAGTTTTTACATTTTCCAATGTATTGAAAAGAAATTTTCTTTGTTTTTTCAGCACTGCTTGAAAAACCCATCAGCAAAAGACGAGACAGTGAAGCTGTGCAGAAGGCCAAGATCCTTTATGCATCCTGCATGAATGAGAGTAAGTGGCTTGATTTGAGAGGGGCATATGATCCTGATGGGTCCCTTCCAACTCAGCGTATTCTATGACTCTAAGGTATATGTGTGCCCTGTGTTTATAAAGGCAGGGTTTTTATCTCTGCTGAGCTCTGTGAAGCTCTGTGCAGATGCATGGATTTCATTGATAGGGATTCCACTGAATGCAGAGGGTCTTCTACACATTTCTGAAGCTGGCTTTTGAGACTGAGGTACACTCAGGCACCTGAGTTCTAAAGAAGTCAGTTTTAGAGAGACCTCTGCTCATCAGGAAACTGTGAAGAGATATTTACCTGCACAAAAGAATGCTAAAACTGTGCCCCAGGGCTGTGGTGTTAGTGTCTGGGGTCAGTAAATCAGAGGAGCTCTCCAATGAAATTCTCAGACTGATATTGTCAACACTTGTTACCCAGCATCTTTTTTAGTTCTCTAAATTCTTTTAATCAAAAACTTCCCCAGAGCTGGGTATAGACAGCCCTGGACTCTTTAGCTTCGAGTTATCTGCTTTGAGTCAAACAAGTTAGGACAGGAAGCCCTTTAGCCATGTTTGCAGTGCTTTTCCTCAGCTTCTGAATGCTGCTCTAAAGTGATATACAGTAGTTTGGGACACACCACTACCCCCATGTAGCTGCACAGGTGAAAAAGTGAGTTGGAAGTTCCCTTTGTTCTTTTGGATTGCTTGCAATTTTGGTCACCACAATATAAGAAAGATATTAAACTATTTTAGAGGGCACCCAAAGGAGGGCCATGAAGATGGTGAAGGGCCTTGAGGGGAAGCCGTATGAGGACTGGCTGAGGGCACTTGGTCTGTTCAGCCTGGAGAATGTGAGACTGAGGGGAGACCTCATTGTAGTCCACAACTTCCTTGTGAGGGGAAGACGGGCAGCAGGCACTGATCTCTCCTCTGTGGTGACCAGTGACAGACCCGGAGGGAATGGGCCAAAGTTGTGCAGGGGAGGTTCAGGTTGGATATCAGAAAAAGGTTCTTCACCCAGAGGGTGGTTGGGCACTGGAACAGCCTTCCCAGGCAGTGGTCACAGCACCAAGCCTGACAGAGTTCAAGAAACGTTTGGATGATTCTCTCAGACACATGGTATGACACGTGGGGATGATCCTGTGCAGGGCTAAGTGTTGGACTCGATCCTTGTGGGTCCCTTCCAACTTGGGATATTCTTTGAATCTGTGATTTCCTGGACAGTTTTCTTCCAGCATGGCCCAAGACTGACTGTCAGTAATTGAGACAGCCTGGCCTGCAGCCTTGGTGCAAAGATACTACCCCTTTAGCTTTGAATATGTGCAATATAACCAGCCCTCCCTCAGCTCCACAGAATCAGTGAAGTTTCTATGCTGGCTTCTAAGTGGGAATTTTTTTTTACATTTACTTAATTACAGTATTTGCCTTTTTTGAAAGGTACTGATTTGCCTCTCTTATTCTTGATACAGGTAAACTGGGTTGTACTCCTGTGCTGATGTGCTCACAGGCAGAGCAGAGGCTTTGGGTTTCAGCTATTGTGTTTTGTCTTGCCAAATCAATAGATGCCATTAAATCTTTGTCTTGTGTGGCTGCTGCTGCATTTGAATTGTCTAGAATGTAATTGTTGTCACACTTTGGCATTTCAGATAAAATTGAAAAAGCTGATGTGAAGCCTCTCTTAAGTATATTGAAGCATTCACCGTTCCGCTGGCCTGTGTTGGAATCCAATATTGGACCTGAAGGACTGTGGTCAGAAAGGAGGTTTAGCTTAGTCCAAGCCTTGGCAACTCTTCGTGGCCAATACAGTAACTCTGTCTTCATCCGTTTGTATGTGGCTGCTGATGACAAAATCTCCAATCGGTATATCCTAAAGGTACAGTATAGCATATCTAATAGGTTACTTTGCATGGTATTTTATGGTCCTTTTTTTAAAAAAACATATTTACCCGCCAAATGTTTACACTTGAATATTGTTGTTATTATTTAGCAGCTTACAGATTGACATAGGTGCCAATTTATGGGAAAGTAGAAGCCACTATTAAACACGTGCTACTGAAAAATATTTCTGTTCGTATTGTTTTCTTCTTTCAAATGGCAGAGAAAAAATGGTTCCCAGTAGATCAATGTCCAGGGTCTATGTGCATGAGAATAAGAGGTCAATATCTAGTCCTGGGCATGTTCTGGATGCTGCTTATGACTCATTAGTTGCATGAAGAATGTTTTTTTTTGTCTGTGAAGATGAAGACTGGTGCATCAGTAGCAGATATTCTGAACTTGAGCTATTTTTCTTAACATGGAAACACATAATCTGGGGCTTATACAGCCCCTTACAACACAGATGTATCCCAAGCACTTTTAAACCTGAAATACAGAATTTATGTTTTTCCTGAAATCCTTTTAGACCAAAACATTAGCAGTTTGTTACAGTTTAGTGAGAAAAAGACGCAAGAAATGTTGCCTCCCTGTAGGCTGACAAAACTTCAGAGAAAATTGTATTACTGTGAGATGTCACCAAAGCAAATCTGAGTGCCTGGGCCAAATGCACTGCTGTTTAAGAACTACAGATGAGTACCCACAGTAGACCAGCCCTCCACTACTACAAGAAAATAGTACATGAAGGCAAGAGAGAAGGAGCAAGTAAGAAAGTTATGATGCCATTCATCACAGCAAAATAGGATCTGTGATCCTTAGTTTGCTGACATCTTGTCTAGCTGTAGGAATGTAGCCAAGAATACATTGTATTTAGGGATCAAACAACAGTTAACTGTGGTGGTATTGGAGTGGATGTCAGTTTTGAGTCAGTTCTTCAAAATTTCTTTTGACTGAGGCATTTAAATGGTATAAAGCTGAAGGCTAACTTTTCCCCATCTAGGACATTTTTCTGGATAGTCAACAGCAGATCAACAGTATGCTGTATTAAAGATGTCATTCTGTTAAGATGCTTTTAAGATCCGGTCAGGTTTTCTTTGGCTGGAGTCTCATTTAAAAGAGCTGAAACAGTAGAAGCAGAGAGATGTTTAGTCGGGTATCTCCTGTCATAATATTTCAGTCCAACTCACCTGTCAGCAAAGGTCTGGGCAGGGTTATCCTTACTGCTGATCTCTTGGAAATGGATTATAACTATCAGTACCTTCACTCAGCATGCTTAGTGGTGCCTAAGAATTAAGTATCTGAATAACTGGAGCACTACACGCTATGACTAATGTATTATTCCATAGGGTATTGTGTTGTTAATTTGATTAAGAACTTGATCTGCAGATTGCATCAGCCATCATTCTACTTTGCCCGTGTTTTAACAAATTCCCAGGGGCATAGATGTACCACAGAGTATTTCAATCTCCTGGTAAGAATGGCTTTATTGCAAAATTCTTTTTGTTCAGCATTGCAAAATCATCAGTGTGTCATAAAAAAGTAGAAACTCCAAATAAAACTTTGTCCAGCATTCAACATGATTTTTTTTTCATGAGGGCTAAAGAAGTTGGATAACTTTTTGTTTATTTTTTTTTGTTTGTGTTTGTGCTGTCTTAGTTTAAATGTGCTGTCAGATCCAAGTCTTAAGCCCAGGAAACTTGGATGAGCATTTGGTGTAACAGTCACATAACCGAAATAAATAATCTGAAGTGAACTATTGCCAAAACACACATACAAAAAGGATCAAAAGATACTGGTTTTACTTCAGTATCCTCAGAAAAGAAGATACTGTTTTTCAAAGAATCAGATTAGCACTGAGTGTCACAGTTACTCTCTTTTTGAGGATGATTCATTTTATTTGTTTATGGTATATTTTGAAGGTCGTGAACATCAACTAGTCAAAGAAAATACTACATTTATTCATTAATTTTAGATTCTAAGATTTATTTTTGGAACATTTTTATAAATACTGAAAATGTGAAATATAACTGGTTTAACCTAAAGTATTTAGATTAAAAAAGACACGTGAAATTGTATGAATAAACACGATCTTTCTTCAGTAGACTTACTTTTAAAAACAATTACAGCATCAAAGCAATAATTTTAAAACATCAAAACAATAATTTGTAGAGAATCAAAACTGTTGTTTCTCTTCCAATCAGTATCTTATTCCTTGTTTGTAAGCTGACTGATGTTTGCAGCTTTGGCTTCCATACCCTAACTAACCTACCTTCATTGCAGTGAAAAGTTCTGGGAAATCTCAGTTCCCAGTAACAATTACAAAATATATGCTGTGTTGTGAGTTTTGCCTGGTTAGGAATTTGAAGCAGTATGCAAATACTCCCATGTAGATATTTCGCTCAAAACACTAAGTGCAGATCTCAAACTTTCAGGTCTCATTTAGAGATTACCTTGGGGACCTCATTCCAAGATTAGGGTGGCTGTAGACCAGCAAGTTACATCCATGTTTAGATCCAAAAGATAAGTGAAAATCAAAGATCCATCTGGACCTACCAGATACTTTTAGGTAATGTAGGAGAGATAACAATATCTTGGCCATGTGTGCAATCCTGGCTGGCATCCAGCTGTGTCAGTACCTCTGTTCCAAAAGCTAAATACAGCACCCAGTGCTGCTCTGGGGTGAAGCTCAAAAGTGTAATCTCAGTTTCAGTCAAGAGAGGCTAATGATGCCTTCCAGATACACAGCAGCTAACATACTCCAGCACCTCATGGACATTTGGTCCATACACTGGACTGATGTGTCTCAAAGCTGACTCTTGTGCCCCTGAAATGTGCATAGGATGAATGGTCATCAGCACAAACTGTCCTATTGCATTACCTAATGCTAATGGAGCCATAACCTCCTATGTCACACAGGTGATTCTTTTCTGTAGGTGGTTTAGATATTGCAGGGGGCATCTGAAGCTCCCCAGGTCACAATAATGTGATTTAGTTAATATCTGTCGGCACAGCATAACCTTTTTCTGTTGTTTTGAATTCCTGTGGAAGTCAGGCCAGTGCAGAGTATTGTGTATGTATTACATATTTGCACACATCTACCACAGCTTCCAGAAGAACATGAACTTTTCCAAGGCTGCTTATCAGTCTATCTTTGATTTCTGATGAATTTACCTATTAAATGTTGCTTATTGTTATTTTTAACAGCTTGACCAAGCAAGCCTCTCTCTGGCATCTCGAGAGGATTACCTAGAAAACACCACAGAAGCCAAATCTGTAAGTATTATCAACTAGAAATTAGAGTGAGGATTTTCTCCCTCAGCTTTTTTCATTGTTGGGTTTGTTTTGTTGAGCTCCAAATTGAGAAAGGGCTGTGCGTTGTTTGGATTGGGATTTTTCGGGGTATCTTCTACCAGAAGACACCACGAGTACCACACTTGTTCAAAGATTTTTGCAAAGATGGAAGATTTTTGTGAGATTTGGGGTCTTCCTGCTTTTCTTCCCCCTGGTCTACTGCTGCAGCTCTGCTCAAGAGCAAACCCAGTAGTTACATCACTCTTTTTTTTTTCTTTACAGTACCGAGATGCCTTTTTGCAGTTCATGGTTGATACAGCAGTGCTTCTGGGTGCAAATGCTTCACGAGCCGAATCTGATATGAAATCAGTTCTAAGACTGGAAGTTAAGATAGCAGAGGTTGGTCATCTAAATGCAATCCTTTTTCAAAACAAAATCCCTTATATCAACAGCGTTAGCAGTAGTGCTTTTTAGAAGCTGGAGGAAAGGAGCAGATCCTGATGAAGAAAAGATTAATAATATTTATTATTTTATTCTCAGGAGAAGAAACCTTAGGCAAATATCCTTGGTCTTTTAAATTATAATGTTATTCAGGCTCACTAGAGAGAAGCCTGGTGGTGTCATGGTAATATTTAAGGGACAGTGTGCTAGTGAGGTCCTTTGTTCTGCCATCTCAGTGGAAGTAAGGGATGGAGATCCATATGGCAGCAAAGATGCAGGGGTTGTTGATGTGTTAGAAACTCTGGAAGCACTGTTGGTACCATAGGAATTAGGGCTTCCAGCCCTGAAAAAGTGATGGGATCAATATCCCAATAAAGAGCATCTACAGCAATGCACTGGTACCCATTGTGCAACTGGAAAACTATGATATAGTGCAGTCATGGAAACATCGTGGCTTGACTGGAAGTCAGCAAATGTGATGCCCATGTACAAGGGCCACAAGGAGGATCTGGGGAGCTACAGGCCTGTCAGTCTGACCTCAGTTCTCTAAAACATTATTGAGGACATCATCTCTGGTGCCATGTGTAGCATGTACAGGATAATCAAGTGACCAGGCGCAGTCACCATGGGTTTATGAAAGGCAGGTCCTGCTTGAGTAACACGATCTCCTTCTATGACAAAGTGACCCACTCAGGGGATGAGGGAAAGGCTTTGGATCTTGTCTGCCTGGACCTCAGCAAAGCCTTTAACACTGTTCCCCACAGCGCTCTCCAGGAGGAACTGCCTGCTCAGGAGCACTCTTTGCTGGGTGAAAAGGTGGCTGGATGGCTGGACCCAGGGAGTGGTGGTAAATGGAGTTACATCCAGCTGGTGGCCAGTCACAAGTGGTGTTTCCCAGAACTCCGTCTTTGGGCCAGTCCTATTTAATATCGTTATCAATGATCTGGATGAGGGAACCAAGAGTACCTTCAGTCAGTTTGCAGACTACACCAAGTCGGGTGGCTGTGTTGGTCTGCTGGAGGTTAGAAAGGTTCCACAGAGGGATCTTGACAGACCCGATCAATTGGCCAAGGCCAATTGTATGAGGTTCAACAGGGCCAAGTGCCAGGTCCTGCTCTGGGTTCAAAACAACCCCATGCAACTCTCCAGGCTTGGGGAAGGGTGGCTTGGAAGCTGCCTGGTGGACAAGGATGGGGGGGATGGGCAGTGCTGGGCACATCTGAATGAACATGAGCCAGTGTGTGCCCAAGTGGCCAAGAAGGCCAATGGCATCCTGGCCTGAATCAGAAATCAAGTGGCCAGCAGGACCAGGGCTGTGATTTTCCCCCTATACCCAGCACTGTTGAGGCCACACCACAAATCCTGCGTACAGTTTGGGCTCCTCACCACAAGACGGACATAGAGGTGGTCTGAGGCACAAGTCTAATGAGGAACAGCTGAGGGATCTGAGGTTTAGTGTGGAGAAAAGGAGGCTCAGGGTAGGCCTTATTACTCTCTATAAGTACCTGGAAGGAGGTTGTTGTGAGGTGGGGATTGGTCTCTTCTTCCATGTAACAAGTGATAAGACAAGAGGAAATTGCCTCAAATTGTGTCAGGGTAGATATAAATTGGATATTAGTTAAACTTTCTTCACCAAAAGGGTTGTCAAGCACTGGAACAACCTGCACAGATAAGTGATGAAGTCTCCACCCCAAAGGTGTCTCAGAGGCATGTTGATATGACTCTTAAGGACGTGATTTTGTGGTGGACTTGGCAGCGATGGGTCGAGGGTTGGACGCAATAACCTTACACGTCTTTTCCAACCTTTCTGTGATACTGTAATTTTGGAACTGGGTAGAATTTGAATCCCTGCTGTGCACCCCTGTTGAGAATATATTACCCTCTTGATCAAGAAGCAGACTGGGCTGATTCTCTGTAGAACAATCTAAAAGCAGTGCAAGACAAGAGAGATACTGAAAACGGTAGTGAGAGGGTGGTTTTTACAGCAGCACCACCCTTAGCTCCTGGCGTGCTTTCATGGGGTAGTCTGGGAGAGAGGATGAGAAACTCTGAGTTTTAGTTTAAGGGCACTAACTGAATTTAGCTAAGCCTATTTAAATCTGGTACTTGGTTGTAACATTTACTTGGAGACATTTTAGCCCTCTTGTGGAGCTTAATTTATGCATTAGGACTGTTACAGGTTGAAGGAGCATTTTTGCTTCTCTCTATCTCTGTTACAGTATGGCTACTACAGAAATCCCGCCCCTGGGAGCTGCAAGTCCATTACCATTTCAACCTCTTTTAAAGCCAAAGAGTTAGCCTCAGTGTTGGGAAACCAGCAAAGTTTAGGGCTACAAACTTGACACTGGTTTGCAGAACTGCCAGTTGAGCTGAGTATTCCTTCATAGTGGCAAGGAAAGAGTCTATTCGCTTTGAAATGCTAGTCTCCTGTTAACAGAGAAGCCTACTGCACAGGACAGGTGATGCAACAGATGACTTTCGTCTGTGTTCTGCTTTGCAGTCTACAGGAAGAAAGGCAGTGATGCTTCTTAATGGTGTGTTTGTACAGAAGTGAGGGCCATCCACAATAGTGATAGATCAGTGTTTCCATCTTTTCTGCTGAAAGGGTTGAAATTTTGTCAAACCTCTAAATTAAGTCCAATATTCAGCTTTAGTTACTTAGCGTGGATGGACTAGTGAGCAAATACTTCATTGTGACCCAGCAGACTTCAAAAACAGTAAAAGTTTCTTCTGTTTTTCAGTGATGTGATTAGAAGATGCATTCCTAGCTCTGGTAGCTCTAATGCTTTACTTAACAAATGTCTTACAGAGCATTAATCCACAAAGTATGTAGGTGAAGTTGCCACGTAAGATGACATGGATCATGTAACAGCCCTCAGGATCATTAATGCACATCATTATGTGACAGCCATATTCACTCATGGTTTCCTTTAGTATGAATAATCCTTCTAATATCTGTCCAGATATTAGACATGAGTTCAGGAATATGGATTATTGCATAATCCCTCATGAGCACAATGATTATATATATAAACATTTTATCATGATTCAAAGGAGGTAGTCCTATTTATCACTTAAAGTTTTACTGCATCCTGTATTCCCCTGCATTTACTTTAGTAAGCATACTCTAATGCTCAGAAAGAGTCAGCTAGAATACTTTGGATATAGGAAGAAGTGGCATGCTTTAAGAGAACTTATGTACAAGAAAGATTTTTAATAGGATTGAATGACTTCAGAAAGAGGGAAAGTTTTGAGAGAAAGAGAGTAAATGTGTTCAAGAAGAGTTTAAAGATTTGTCAGATAAATGAAATGTCCAGAAAGGGAGAAGAAAGTAGTTTTTTATTTTCCTGTGTGGCTTGAGCAATAGTAAAACCACAGACACTTACTGGAGGATTTTGTTTGGAGAACTGCCAGCTGTCTGGTTAGGCTGGCATCAATCTCTGTCCTCTTTAAACTGCACAGTGTACAGCCTGTTGCATAGGAGTTACCTTAGAGTGGGGCTGGAGTTGCCATTGGGAGTTTTTGTTTCTCTTGAACACTGAGAAAAATTTGAGCTATGTCTTTACTTTGTTTTTCTATTACGTACCATATTAGAGTCTGAGTATCCCTATTGTCAGTTATAAAAGCACTTGCTTTATATTTAGGATTTCTTTTGCTGTGCTCTTGGACTTTGACACTCCAAAGGAACTTGAGGTCTGTCTCCTCTGGTCACCCAGATGAAAGGCCTGGTAGCGGAACACTTTAATTCATGTCTGGCCTACATACCTGAGTTTCCTGCTATGGAAAATAGAATGGTGGGGTGAAATGAGGAGAAACTTGTGTGTATCGGGTTCTTCCCTCAGGTAGAGTAAGGCCATAGCAAGAACATATTCAAATTCAAGACATGAGCTGCACTTCCAGTATGCCTATCTCAGGTTTGACCTTTTAATGCATATAGTTGGAGCTGGCTTCTACCTGATATGATGGGATGACTAAGTATTAATGGTCTAGGTGTACTTTTATATCTTATGAATTAACAGGTCTTTCCTTGCTATAATCAGAGCTGAAATTGGTCTACTATGTTCAAAGAAGTCATGTAGCTCATTAAATTTCCCATTAATGAGCTAGACTTAAAATGAACTATGTTCAATTTATTCTAGTTAAATGTTATCCTCAGAAAGGGAAATTAATACCATAAATGCTTGGAAAACAGGTGGTGAGATTTTTCTGCGCTGGGATTATGAGGGACAGTAATGATGTAAGAGCAGGTCCCTGCAAGATAATCCTTGTTTTGATGGTTTTATGTTTTTTTTTTTCTTTTCTCCAGATCATGATTCCATATGAAAATCGAACAAGTGAGGTGATGTACAATAAAATGAATATATCGGAGCTTACTGCCATGATTCCACAGGTTGGTTGGGGATAATTGCAAAATTATTCTTTTAATATCTGACCTATATAATTAAAATTGCCTTAACTGTGCAAAGCAGCATATTAAAGGAATGTCATTAGGAATGTGTGTGCCCATTTACAATACATGTTCTTTAAAATACAGTTGCGACTTTACTGAGGATTGAAAACATATGCAATGTCAAAGGGCAATAGTTTCCAAATTTGTAATAAATAAAGCTTTGAAACCAATAGTTCTAAAGGTGCAGCTTAGTTAATAAAGCAAGTCTCTTCATAATCTGATTTAACCAGCCTTCTCTTTGTCATTGCAGTTTGACTGGCTGGGATACATCAAGAAGGTGATTGACACCAAACTCTATCCTGAGCTTAAAGATATAGGTCCTTCAGAAAATGTGATTGTCCGTGTTCCCCAGTACTTCAAAGATTTATTCAGGATACTAGAAAATGAAAGGAAAAAGTAAGGATCCTATAACGATTTCACTCACACTTATAAGGGTACATCAAATGCTGGGCTTTTCCTATATTTTTTCAGGAGTTTCAGATATTCTTGGAATCAAGTCTTTAGAAAAATGGTCTATTTGGTTTTGTCTGAATGAGGATATAGATACTATCTTGCATGTAGCAGGAGAATTCGCAGTTTCAACATCTTTCTTCTTCTATGGAAAACACAGGTTACAGTAAAGCTGAATTTTCCAGATGCATTCAGCACATCCGGCTTATATAGGGTCTCGTGTCTTGTGAAATATTTACGTCTGAAGAACATAATTGTAAAATGCAGGTAGCTCATATTAAACATAGTAGATGTACTTTGCACAGGAAAGCAAGACAGCTTTAGGCAGTGATGAAAAAGCAACATCCCATTTGAAACATCATTATTGATGACATCTAAGGGATTTCTGTGATAATTTGTCCTCTGCTGAGGCGTGTTACTGAACTTCTAAAAAAATATCATTAAGCTGCTGTCTCCAAATATCAGTCTTTGCTGATTGTACAATATGACCACAACTAAATGTACATTTCAGAAAAAAAGCCCCACAAATTATTCAGAAGAATTATTCTTTTATTGTTGCTCTGTGTCTCTAGGGGTGGAATGCTTACATTAATTCATAGTACGTGGATAAATAGCACATAAGACAAACAATAATAAAAATAAAAATTACTGATCTGCCTACAGATCATCAAATATGCTTGCTTTATAAAATTCAGACAAATACCATTAGTGTGTCACCAATCTTAATTTACTGAAGAAAGTATTTTGAATTATCTGGGCTGTCCATGCTGTCTATCTCAAAGTTAGTTACATCAGTGGGGATAAAGCAGTGATTTACAGGATGCACATCTAGCAAGACAACAGAGAATTAATTATTCCCCGTGTAGAGACACACTTACACGCAAGTGTGTTCAGTAGCTACAGAGTAAATACGTGGAGACTTTTTCCAGTAGTTCCTTATTCAGGGAAGATCTGAGTATTCAAGAGAAGTTAAGCCAGCCTGTGTGTCATGGCAGGAGGCTGGAGGAATGACCAGAAATAACTGCAATGCCTGTCTTCAGCAAAGCTCGAGACCAGCTTTCTGGTCCCACAGGTTGGGAGAAGTGGGTGGACAAAAGAAATCTCTCATTCCAGTATATTCACACTGCATATGTTATAGCTGATAATGGCTTAGACATTTTCTACCCAGTCTTACCCTAAGAAATTTGCATCATAAAATGTTAGAAATGGCAAACTCAACCCAAGCAGGCTTCAAATGCTTGTGTGTAAAATGCATCCCAACAGCCCTTGCATGATAACAAAAATCATGTTTGTCTATTAGGTGATAATGTTCATTATTTCAAATGTCAGAGTGTGCTCCAGAAATAACCTTGTTATCTGGCCAGAGAAAATTAGGAAACCATCTTAATGTGAACTCCTAACATTGAGGTCTCAACATTTCCCTGTAGGGTGAATGCTGAAAGCTTAACAAGGATGTTTTCTTTTAGGTAATCTCATTTGTCATTCTCCATATGATATTTTAAAGGTTAAGTAAATGTAAAAACCCATGAATTTTATTTGTCACTGTAAATATCTATACCAATCAAATTCCTAGTAAATCCTTAGATTTGCTTCAGTGTTTAGAATGTGAATTTACTTCTCAACATTTCAGGAAATGCAGTGTCATTAGGAAAAGCAGATACTTTCACCAAGTTCATCTTCTTTTTGGTTACAAAGCTATCCCTAAATTATACTTTTAATCCAAAGCTTTGTGTGTCCTCTTCCCAGATGAGCACTCTGCTAGCATAGGTACAATTCAAAATCTCACAAAAAGATGGTTCATGCCCCAGTGATCTGACAAAGTACCCCGTGAAGTTTGTTTCAGGTGAAGGGAAGAATGGAGTGAAAATTAAGTCTGGATACAGAGAGAGTTCTCTGTGTTGGAGGTGGCAAGTCCTATGGACTCAAATGTTATTGAAAATTTCTCCCCCAGAGAACCTGCTGAGCAACCTTGAATCATGAAATCATTTACATGGCAATATTATTAGAAGGTAGCACCTTGGCACTATGTAGACTGAATTTAGTAGAATTTTATCTGACTGCGTATAACCAAGTTACTGTGTGGAGCTTGAAACAGGTGCAGCAGTGTGGTTCAGAGGTCTGCCTGAACTTCCCAAGCCAGAGCACTGCTTGACTCTCTGTAACAGGCTGCCCAAGCAGCTGAGCAACAAGCCTGCAGGAGTTCCCATCAGCTCTGCGATAGCTAGCCTGTCATGTCAGGTGTTCAGTGCTGAAGTAAGTCACACCTTCTTCATAATAAGTCTTCGGGGATTCCTTCAATTTTTTGGTGTACCAAGTAATTTTTAGTGGAGTTTATCTCTATTACGGGAATAAGAGGTGCACGTATGTAGCTGTGATATAAAAGAGCAGCAGCAGAGTTCCAATACAGCTATGCCGTGTGTGTGGGGAGACAGAACTGTGCTGGCACCAAGAAGGAGCCCCTTATATCCCTTCCCCGTTACCTGTGTGCAGGTGCTTTATGTGAGCCATAAATAGGGTACTGTAAATTGTGTCCTTTTTGGAGATTGTTGATTGTTAGCTGTTGAAAGAAACAGCTGGATTGTTCTCACAGATATTAGAATGGATTACTAGTTTCACAGAATCATAGAACGGTTTGGGTTGGAAGGGACCTTAAAAATCATTCAGTCCCAATCCCCTTGCCATGGACCGGGGCACCTTCCACTAGACTAGGTTGCTCAAAACCTCAATGTAACTACCCATCCTTAAGAAGGACAACCTAACCTTGAACACTTCCAGGAGTGGGCCATCTACAACTTCTCCGGGCAACCTGTTCACTGCCTCATCACCCTCACAGTAAAGAATTTCCTCCTATTATCTGATAAATCTATCCTTTTCAGTTTCAAGCCTTGTCCTATCACTACATGTCCATGTAAAATGTCCCTCTCCAGCTGGCTTGTAGCCCCCTTTTCCTTTGTCTTACCTTACCCTATCTTTGCAGTATGGGACTATTAATTGACAAGTACTTTAATTCCTATAGCATATGAGCAATTTTCTTTAGAGAGGGGTGAAGGCACTGGATCTCCTTTCTGGTCTTAGCCTGCCTCTGAAAAATTAGGGAGAGAAATTAAAATGACTTGAACTAGTGCCTCTAGCAATAGAGGCAGAATTTTTTCAGTAGTTATAATTTGATTCGTGACTCAATTCTGAATACAGTTTTCAAACAGATCTAAAATTTGTGAAGAGGATCTTTTTCTTCAAATTTCAATTAATTTGTCCATCTATCTCATATTAAATCTGTCCTCTTTAATTGCTACCATGTCTGTTGATTAAAATATTGCAAACTCACAGAATTTTACATGAGCAACCTACTTTATTCCCAGACAAGACAGGGAGTACTTTAGTAAATATTCATAAGCACTGGTATAATTTTAACTGTCCCAGCACACAAGCTCCCTGCCACTTCCTTTGGGAGTGTGTGTCACAATAATGGTCATATTGGTTAAGAGTGAGCCTACACTTTCTGTAATAGGCGTTTGGAAGTTAAAATAGAGGGCTATGTGCTGTACTCTGCTGAAAGGTTACAACAACAAATGCTCTGGTCTCATTGAAAAAGCAGAGAGGATTGTTATGTTTTATTTGTGTGTTGGATTTTGCTCCATGTGTAGAGGTTAACTTCTCTGAGCCTCAGTTAACTTTCTTGTGAAACCAGGGTGAAAATCACTCTAAGATAAACACTGAAAGCATTTTATAAACAAAAACTGTCAGTTTTTAAACCAGCTGAAGATGCTGTGATTTGAAGATTTTATAGTTATCCCAAAAGCTAAAATAATCATCCCTAAAACAGATACACAAATTCAGAAAATTACAATTTTATTTAGTTTTGTAAAACAAACTAAAGAACACTACCCCTCAAACATGTAACAACAACAAACCCCCTCAGCCTTTCTCCCTGTTGCCCACCCACCCAGCAAATAAACATAACTCTGTACTTTGAAGTGAAACCTTCCTGTTTTATACATTGTATGCATCAGTGGATTCTAGTGTCATCACTAGTGTGATGACATCAGGAATTATTACAGTCTCATCAGACAGCTTGGTTTTAGGATGTGTCAGCCTTTTCCTTCCTAAGCTCAAACAAACCTCAACTAATTGTGAGGTATTTACTGCAACTGTCAGCTGCTTTCTTACATCTGGCACAAACATTTCTGAATTCTTGTTGATTTTTTCTTTTTTAATAAGTCACCATTTTGAGACTTATCCTTTAAAAATTTCAGTCTTTCATTCACCACCAAATTGAGAGAGGTTCCCCAGTTCAAAGGTATGGACTAGCATCACTGTATGAGAACACGAAGCACACAGAAGAGAGAATTGATTTTTTTGGTATCAATTGTACCAAACTGTAAAACATAATTGATCTATGATAGTGATCTGTTTAGATGAGGTTTTTTACGTAAGACTTCTGATCAAAATTAAATCTTTTAACCTTTTAATCTGTAGGACTTGCACAAATGCTGTTTCAGATACACAGAGTAGTTGCTGCAGAAGCATGGATGCTCTTCAGCTCTGCTTGAGGCAGTTAGTTGTGAAATTTGTGGAGTTTTAGGAGGTTACAAAAACAATGGCAGCTGAGCGCTTTTAGGGTGCTTCACTGGCCACCGAGTGAGAAAATTACACATTGTCAGAAATGCGTTAAGGGAAAATTCTCTACTTTCTGGTGTTTTGTAGCTTGAAATGAATTTTTAATGACCCTGAGCATTATCTCCAAATGGTTTGATCATCTAAGCAGAGCTAACTGTTTTGGCTTTTGAAACATGTACTGTCTTATAAATGCACATTATTCATGCTAAAAAGCTTTTTCATATCTGTTTTATGATTATTGTGGGCATTTAGGTGCACTATATGATACATCTGTGTACTAAAAGAGGAAATATGCCCAGAGTGAGAGATGCAGCAGTGCATCTTGAGCTAAAGGCTTTGTGTGGGTGGACTGGAGCTTGGTTAGAGGCAGAACTGAAGTTATGTCTCAGGAAAATACTGCTGTCAAGACAATATGCCCACAAAGTGTGTTTATTATGCTGTGTTATGGTTCAGAGGAGGGAACCATATGGGACATGTCTGTGACTGAAGATAATGGAGTGACAACGTAGCAACAGCTACAATGCCCCACACCTCTGGCAATGGGAGACTGCAGAAACGGGATTTTTAGAGGTGGGGGTGATGTCCAGACAGTCCATAACAGCATCTTTGGTTGCAAAGAAGAAATTTTCCTACCTAAGAGAAAGTCTATGGCTGCCCAAAATGTTATATATTTACCAGTGCAGAGCAAACAACATTTGGATATCCATAGTTTTAAAACAGTGACTATCCCTGAAAAACATGTCATGTATAAGAGAAGATGAGAATAATATGTGTAGGCCATTACTTGATTTGTTTCAAGATGGTTTAGAGTCGAATTGTGTATTTCAAAATGCACCTTTACCTCATATAGCCACTGCTGAACAGGGAGAGAGATCAGTCTAGACTAGACAAATCCTCCAGTCAGGTGCTTGAAGTTTTAGAAGAGGGACATGGTCTCCTGAGAATTTTGAATGAGCTCTTCTTATATCTCTCAGCCTCAATTCTTATGAGATTTTTGTTACTGAGACTTCTCTCTTTGGTATTTCAATTATCCATCTGACAAAATAGAGTGGTAATACTTTAATAACTCTGTGAGTAGTAGAAATTTTGAAAGCATATTGATAACTTCTAATGAAAGATACAAATATGAGATAATGATAGTGTATATGGGATGGACTGTTATCTACTCTGTTACCATTTATGTGCCCCACTAATGAGGAGAGATAACATTCACTTTGATCTACAAAAGAAAAATCAGTTATCTCTGGATGGGGCTTTTATGTAACCAGTATTGTAACACAGTTTTTGCCACTTCTAAGGAAAATGAAAGCTGCCTTTTGGAAAAAATATTACCTGAAAATGACATATGAGGTGATGGACCTGTTATAAATAACCCCTAGATGATAGTTATCATGGTACAATTACATATTAACTGGCTGCAGTCATATAGATTCTCTTCTGTAATTGGGATTTATCAAATTGGTCATCACTCATTAATTTTCAAGGTAAAATTTCCACCATTCAGGTGAAATGTTTGTAGATTTATTTTTGTGAGTGTTGTGTGGTACATCATATGTGTTTAGTTGTCTGATAAAATATGTCTGATTTAACAGGACTCTTGCCAACTACCTGGTATGGAGGATGGTTTATTCAAGGTTATTTAACCTCAGTAGACGTTTTCAGTATCGGTGGCTGGAATTTTCTCGGGTAAGTTAATGCTTTCATAGCATTTACAATGGTACTAGTGTTGACACTGTTGGTTTCCCTTTTAGTTGCTTACATCTTTGCAAAACACAAAATGTTTTCTATGCTGGATAAATTTCTTGAATTAACTTTTTTTTGTTGAAGACTACCTCTGAAACAACTGATATACATATTTATGTGTAAGACACCAAGAGAAATGTCTTTTAGATTATGTTAAAGGGTTTTTGAGACCCACCCTTTAAAAACTTTAGTCCTCTTTTGCAGAAACTTGGAAGCTGGAATGTTTCTGAGTTAGGTCATGTGGGGCTGTGACCTATGCTAATCCTGCAGGCCAAAGCCTTTTGGCCAAAACCTAAATTGTTTTCGAAAGCTACTGTTTATCCATGTGTGAATACAGCTCTGGTAAAACAGAAGTCTAAGATTTCAGGTTTTTTAAGCTTGCTCAAACCTGTCTCATGCTCTAATGTCAGCTCTAATGAGCTCTAACATACCCATATACGAGCCATTTCCACAGCAAAGATGATCAGGTGCCTTCCATCTTGGGGATGAAGAAGAACCAGAAGAATGCCACAAGCTATGAGAGCAGAACTAATGAAGTATTAAGTCATATGGGCATTTATGTAAAACATGTATTTTTGACTGAATGAACCCTGAATAGAAAGCCACTTTGGTATTCCTGTGGGCAGCATGAGGGCTCTTTAAGTAAATCAAAGATGTAACTGAAACTGATTGGTGCTTTGTCTTGTTTCCAAGCCACATTAGACGGTAAACTTTGTTTGTTATTATGAAAATTACCTGTTTGGTGACATCATGGTGACAGGAGGCTGGCATGATGCTGGCAGTGATGTGGTACAGGAGGTGTGGGTGTTCTGTCCTTCCTGGCGAGACATGAAAGTGACTAATTGAAGCCCCTGTAATGTCTTTCCTTGGGTGGTACTGGAATAGTTCTGAGTTGTTCACATACCTAAAAATAAACTCCAATAAACTCCAAAGCTTGATGGAAACTACACAGGAAGGGCAGTCTCTTACACTTCTGAAATCATATTCAAATCAGTCTTGTTAAAAATGCTATTTTCTTCATGTTAAATGTGAGAAACTGGCTGTCAGAACCACAGCGACAGTTTGTAAGTCCCCTCCTGGGACATTCCTTGCTAGTCAGATAAAATAGATTGATGCTGGCCATCAGCCAGTCTGCAGCATAATACTGAGTTACATTGAATTATATAATGGCCGGAAAAACTCCTTGAAAGAAAATATTAAGCCTTGAACACTGCATTTTAATACAGTAACTAGCTGCTGTCACTTCTCTGGGTACTTTCTGCAGTAGTTTAGGGTGAAATTTAATTCAAGTTGATTCAATGCTTATTAATAATCTCATCAAGGCTGTCATGGAACCACATAATGGGTAAGGTTTGAAGGGAGCACAGTCGGTCCTCTGGTCCAACCTCCCAGCTCAAGCAGGGTCATCTTATAACACATGGCACAGGATTGCATCCAGACAGTTCTTGAATATCTCCACTGAGGGGGACTCCACAACCTCTCTGGGCAACCTGTTCCAGTGCGTATTCGCTCACACAGTAAATAAGTTCTTCCTCATATTCAGGTGGAACATTCTGTGCATCAGTTTCTGCCCATTATCTCTTGTCCTTGTTTTCTTAACACCGTTGAGAAGAGCCCAGCTCCATCCTCTTGACACCCTCCCTTCAGATTCTTACAGACATTGATGAGGGCCCTTCTCAGTTGTCTCTTTTTGACTTTGAACAGGCCCAGCTGCCTCAGCCTTTCCTTGTAAAAGAGGTGCTCCTTTCCCTTAGTCATATTTGTCACCCTCCACTGGACCTGCTCCAGAAGCTCCATGTCTCTATTGTACTGAGGAGCCCAGAAGTGGACAGAGCACTCCAGATGTGGCTTCACTAGGGCTGAGTAGAGAGGCAGGATCACCTCCCTTGACCTGCTGGCAATGCTCTTCCTAATGCATCCAGGATACCTTAGTCCTTCCTGGCCACAGGGGCACTGCTGACTCATGCACAGTTTGTTGTCCCCCAGGTCCTTCTCCACAGAGCTCCTTTACAGCAGGTTGTCCCCAGCCTGTGCTGGTGCCTGGGGTTATTCTTCTCCAAGTGCAGGACCCTGCATTTGTCTTTGTTGAATTTAAAACTCTTCTTCTCTGCCCATCTCTCCAGCCTATCAAGATCCTTCTGAAGGGCTGCCCAGCCCTCTGGGGTATTGGCCATTCCTCTCAGCTTTGTGTCACGAGTGAACTTGGTGAGGATACATCTACCTCTTCATCCAAGTCATTGATGAATAAGTTAAACAATACAGGCCACATAAATGGTTGTGAAAGCTTATAGCACAGTAAGGGCAGTGAGTCAGCAGCTCATTCCCATTGTCTGCCCCCGGGACCTGGAGATGGAGAGTTAGTTAAGTGCAGCAAAGAGCAGCAAACAGCAGTATCTAATAGTTAATAGCTGAAGTTAAGCAGAGTAAACAGCTCAGTGGAACAGACTTCACAGGTCAGCAGAAAGAACATGAGAAATGGAGTCCCAGGCAGCCTTTGTTGAATAGATTTGTCGAGTCAGAGTATGGAGAACTAAAGGCAATTTAGGATCAGAAAAAGGACCCACCAACCTCTTGCCAGGTAAGTGCATAAAACATTGAATGACTGCTAAAAATACATGGCCATGAGAGGTACCAGTGACACTTAAAGGAAAGGATATATTTTATACATTCATCGTTTCATTAATTCAGCCAGCCTCACCTATCAGAAGCATAGTACTTTTTTTTCAACAGGTTTTCATTTTCTATTGGTGGCTTTTGCAACTTATATGTAGAAATCTTAGCATCAAGACCTTAAAATCTTTGCAAAGAGAGCAAAAAGGCATGATGAAACTTTAAAAAAGCTCCAGATTGAGAAACAAGAACAAACCTGCTGACTCTAGAGAAAGTGCTTTGAGTATCACGTCAGCAACTATCAGCAGCTCCTCTGCAGTGGCACTTTGAGATGTAGTAAATGTGCAGTGGCACCTGGGGAAGAGATTGGTTAATTGTGTTGTAAAGCTCTGAATTGACTGGGAGGGCTTGAAACCTGCTATTTATAGCCACTGTTACTACCTGAAGTACTGTGTTTTAGAGTGGTGCATTAATATTAGGAGGACCATTTGAGGGAGTTCTTGTTGGCTGTTGTAACATAAATATCAATAAACCAGCTGTGAGATATAATCTATTCCTCTCAGCTCTATTTTTATTGGTCTCACAGCCTGTGCTGCCTTTATGTCCTCTTTACAGTCAAGCCTACCTCAAAATAATGATAATTATTATGTTGTAATAATAGTATGTCACAGTCTAAAAGCCAGCTCTGTCTCCTGACTCTATGGCTGATGCATACTCAGAGCTTTTGGAAGAAATTTCAAGCTCTGATGACTAATGCTATAACTCCCCTTTTTCCCTCTGTGTGAGGAATAAGCTCCGTTGTGGATTTACTGTGACTCCCGAGAGTAATTTTCTTCTTTTTTTCTTGTGGTTTTTTTTGAGTATTGTGTTATATATGAGGATTTAAGAATTTGGAAAAGGAGTTGATTTTCAAATTTGGCTGTGTTTAGGAAAAAAAAATCATCTTATATATTGGTTTGGCTAATATAGTTTCTTTATAGAAGCAGTGTACTCTCTGTCATTGAAAATCTATTACTGCACATACAGTATTAATAAAAAGCATTTGAAAATGCAATGCACTAGTGTATTAAAGTGTGAGTCATTGATTAAGTTTAATTACAGACAATATGATAGGGAAAATCAATCTTTGAATGACGAAAATATCTCACCTTCAATAGCGGAGGGTTAAGCTGCTTTGGAATTTTCCAATGAAATCTTTTCCTGTTGGAAAAAAAGCAAATCCAAACGCTTCTGTTTTGCTGGATTTTACCTCTCATGCTCAAAGGAGGAGAATAATGGTGGAAAAAAAGAGACTCAGAAACTGCAAAATCGGTGCTTAACAGGCTTGTATAATCTGTGAGAGGCCAAAATCTATATCCTGGGTGGTCTGGTCTGATCTTGATTGTACTTTGCTTTTACACAGCTGACAGGTCCTAACTACTGACTAAAATTTTGCTTGCACTCTGTGGAAAACCTTAAGTTCCTTAAGCGGAAAGGGAACACTTTGAACCTTGAAAGTAACAGAAGTTTCTTAAATCAATACTGCTCATTCCTCACATATCTGATGGACTGATCTTGTATTTTGTTGTGTGTAGGGTTTTGGTATATGAACTGCCTTGCTGAGCAATTGTAATGTGACTGGGTAAGCATCCAGAGTAACAATGTTCTTCCTGTGAGAAACAGAAACCAAGACAGCAAACATTCTTGAGTTCTATCTTGCCTTGGTCATTGGGGTCTTGACCATTGATGGTGTAGGGGCATCATTGGAGCCTGAAAATATGTATTTAATGACCATTCCTTTAGTAAAATACACAAGCTATTATAACAACATCTTTCTCCCACAATATGGAGTGATTTTTTATTTTTGGGGTACAAACCTGTATTCAGTGTGCTTAATGATTCAAACCTGCTTTTTTTCCTGAAAATACTCTGCCTGGGAAAGGATCTGTAAACAACTATTTTACACAAATGGTGGTAAAAGTAGTTGGACAGGTAAATGATGTAAAGGTGTGGACACGTACCTACCATTGTTAGATATCATTAGTTCATGGCAGCGGAGGGCTCTGAAGATGTTTCATAAGGGCTAACCTAATTTTCATTAGGACAATCTCTGTCAGCTTCTCACCTAGACAGCGGAGAGAGAACCTTTTTCAGGAGATAGAGAAGGGATTTTCTAGAGGAAAGTGTATCTCTATTTAGCACAGAAAGAATACCAAGGCTAGTCTAAAGTTAGCACTTGGAATTGTCTTCCTACAACTAACCCTCTAAGCCTAGAGTCTCTAAGTCATTACCATTTTACTGTTCCTAAGTTTAAAATCTAACAACCATTTTGAAGTGTTCAAAAGATTTGTCATAGCACTTGATGGAAACAGAAATAACTGTAAAGTATAATTATAATTATTTTTTTCCTTTTGGTAGCTATTTGACAAATATGCATTAGACTATACTGTGTGTGGGTGCAGACTTGTTCTTCTTAAACAGTATGATGTTATGGCCAACTACATGCCCCTTCCAACAGGTGATCCACGGGACTACAACTTTGCTGCCTCAGTGGGACAAATGTGTGGACCTGGTTGAAAATGCGCTCCCCTATGTTGTGGGTAAGATGTTTGTGAATGCCCATTTTCAAGAAGACAAGAAAGAGATGGTGAGTCCTCTGCAATCTCTGTCTAGAAACTTTTGATTAGTGGCTTTTTCCTCACAAATTAAATTGCCTCTGATGTCAGAACAAAGTTTAAAAAGAGATAAGATTCTTAAAAATGCTCTAATTGAATTAGAAAAAAAAAATTAAAAAGGACTAGGGAAAAAAAAAGAGAAAATGGAACAAATTTGAAGAAATGTTACCTTTTTGTTCATCTGAGCACTGCCCATTTTTCCATCAGCATCCCTTCAGACAAATATGTAACGAGGTCAAAACTAGATTGAACACTGTTAACTGGTGTAAATAATGGCAGTCAGGCTGTTCAGGAATGGAGTAAGGGGCATTGATGATGAATGTTTTGGTATAGCTGGAGTAACTCATTACAGTAAAGTTTTTACTGACTTGTTAAAAAACTGGTCGAGATTTTTCTGCTTCAGGACTACTCTTTGAAAGCTGTGACTGTGCTATACCTGTAATCCAAGCAAGAAACATGTAACTGATGTCTGGCCCAAATTAAGGGAAGCTTGAAACCACATCATAAGAGCTTATATTTGTGAATCAAATCTGTTTTGCTGAATGGGGAAAGGATGTATTCTTCCACACTGCTGAGTCCAGAGAGTTGTTCATCCACATACTAAAACTTCAAAGATAGGTCCATTATCACTTCTCTTAATAACTTATTCAAATCATTAATTACCCTTTGCAATAATTTATGACTGATTTCCAGTTCATGATCTTCTTATAAGGCTTTTCAATATCTGCCTTTACTGCCATTGATTTTCTAACAATAATCAGTTTTAAATTAATTAGTTCAGACATTGCACTTGGCTCTTAGTGCATGAGAGGCACGACCATTTAGGAAACATGTGAAGTACCATCCTGTGCTGGGAGTAAGAGCCCTGTGATAGCCCTGCACTGCCCTGGCTCAGCAGCCTTAGTCTGACTTTATCTCCTTTGACTGCTTTCTCAGGGAAGGATTCCATTTTAGACATCACACACTTATTTGGCTTGTCCAAATCTTTGCCATCTGCTTCCCTCTCAGGTTCTACATTTCTTTTGCTACTTTCCTTCATCTGGAGTTTCCTCTCTGAGATCCAGCTTTTCAATCCCCTGCTTCTTGATCGAGTTTGTAATGTTCTATTTGGCCATTTAGTGGCAAAATTATGTCAGGGACATACAGTATGATATCCGGCACAGGATAAGTGGGAAGAATAGGAATATAAGAAATATACACTTTGTGGAGGGAATGGACACTTCTTCATGCTTGTATATGTGAGGGAAAATTAAGAGAGGCAGATATAGGATAGTTTTCTGTTGAAATGTGACCTAATGAGATGTTTCTTAGCATGTGCATTCCTTTTAGACCAAAGCTCTGAAAAATGATCAAATTTGAATTCACAATAGCATCTATAGAGAGAAATGCATATATAATTCATAGTGTAGGTCACAATATTCAGCCTTAAAGTGAACTACCCATGGAGATAAAATTAGGTACCGGTGAAATTCATAGCATTCCATTTAGAAGTGTGCTTTTCGAGTTAATAGTTTGTGGTGTTATCATTTTCATTTCACTGGTTTTCAGTACTATTTCTCTTTCTTAAGCAGTAAGAAAGCACCTGAGTAAAGTACTCTTACTTGTATAGTTTCTTTTTTCTCCCCCCCCCCCCCCCACTCATGGCATATATCTGCCTGTGATAAGCAAATCATGAGTTACGGATAATATGGATTCTCTTCCCCCCATGTTTTGTGACTGATGTTTCATACCTTAGATACTTCTCTCCTTTTATCAAGAAAGACATTATTTGTGTCTAAATATAGCACTGCTTCTAACTCAGAGTGCCTGCAGTGTTTCTTACAGATACGCCTGAGCAGTTTCAGTAATGACTTTGATAGCAGGAATAGGTTTCTCCCCCTGCCCCCTGCAGCTGCTGCATAAAGCCTAAGTATACACTAGGGCCCAGCTGCAGAGCTTGAGTTTGAACTCATAACCTCCAAATACAGGGAGTTCACCTCATTAGTGAACTAAGTTAATTGAGTCAGTGCTCTGTCATCAATATCTTTAAGTTGCCCTATTCCCTGGGGTGCAGTTTACTGTGAATGTTGACTCTTTAGTCATATTTAATGGTAGACCTGTTCCAGTTGTCCCATACTGCCTATAAAAATAAGAAAATATTTTTTGAAAAAGGTAAGAAAAACTGGATAATCAAAGGAACTTTGCTATGTTTTGTGTGGCTGCACCACAAGAAAAGGACAGTTCCAGATTAAAATGTAGATCTGATACATAAATTACAATTTACTTAGAGGTAGTGGCTACTTTCAAGGGTTTAGTCCCCACTTTTAATGACACTTCAGAACTACTAGATTTATAGAATAAAATTATGTAAATCTCTGTTACTTGACATTTTCATTATTTTTAACTGTAACAGAACTTGTAACACAAAGCTCTAATTAGTCTTCATCTAATGGTTATCTGTCATGTCTCATGCTGTCTCAGTTCTGGTTTGATTTGTGCTAAAGGATTCAGGCAATGCCTTGATCCCCCTAATCGCCTCATTCTCACAGTATTCTCAGTGGCTATCTGTCATGAGGGTCATCTGTTGATATAAATGTAGGCAGCTGGTCGTGTACACCTTTCTGGACCGCCAGACAGATGCATAGGCATAAGAGCTCTTTAGGCTCATATAATGCATCTCGTAGCCATTAAATTTATTGTTTTCTGTCATTCCAGGCTTTTCTTAATATGTGTGCTCACTAAACAGTCCTATTATTATTTCTTCTACTTGCTTTATGATGTGTTCCTGTCTTTGTAGAGGTGTCCGAAGAAGCAGCCAAGCTAAAATGATTGTGAGTTTTCCCAGATTTGCATAGATGCAAGCTGTCACTGTGGTTCAAGACCACAAAAGCAGTTAGGGCTTCTCAGTGTTGTGAGCCAGGGCTTCTATCCCTGCAGTAAGTAAAGGGTAGGAATACTTCACAAATGCAGCTAAATACAGGCTAAATATTTGGATACTGCTTTGTATTTGGATCATGATACTGTCAGCCCAAATGCAGTTCTTTGGCAGTATTAATAAGGCATGTCTCAGTCTGACATAAACCAAACAAGGCTACAGATGTTCTCTCTGCAGAAAAGGCTTTATTTGTGCAAATACCTTGCAGCTGGCTCCTTCTGCATGGGCCAGTGATCTAGAACCCAAGGGTCAGAAATCTCCCCAAATGACTGCAAATCTCTTAGTACTTTTTATGATTTCAAGATGGATATTCTCACAAATGTGACATGAAAGGATCAGCAATGAACCAGTTGTGTGGTACCCCTGAAGGGAAAGGACATGGGGGAAAAACTTACTTTCAGAGGAAGTATCTGAGGACTGGAGAAAAGCAGAAAACACCTTTCAAGAAAGGACAGCAGATACCATCTGATCTGGAATAATTTGTGGCCTAACCAAATCTACTGCTCCTATGTACACCAAACCTTTTCTTATAATAATTCTGACATGATATATTTTACTGAGGAGGAATTTATTAAATGTTTTGCAGATGGAAGAGTTGACTGAAGGAATTCGCTGGGCTTTTATTGACATGTTGGAAAAGGAAAATGACTGGATGGACTCTGAAACAAAAAGAAAAGCTCATGAGAAGGTAACAAATACAAATGTTGAATGAGTAAAATGCAGTTACGGTAAAGATTTAACTTGAGTGACAATAGAATGTCACGGACTGTACTTGAAGTTCCAGTTACTCACTTGCCATTTTGTTTCTGAAGGGAATGAGCCACAGGTTTTTTTGCTAGAAGTTGAGTCATCTGAGCTCCTGTTTGTCTGTGGAAGTTATTTTTCTTTCCCTGTTCTTCTTCCCTTGCTTTTCCTTTACCCATCTGGCTCTGGCTGATGTAGACTCTGAGCTTAGTTCAGGTTTGCCTGTACAGTGGCTATTCTTGACAAGGTCTTCATCTTGACTGGAATATCAGGGACACATTGGTCTACAAAGAGAAAATGGTATCTAAAAATGTCTGGAACTGCTGAGGGTGTTTGCTGTGGAGATGAAGGATCCAGCCGAGAAGGGCATATGAGAATAGTCATGGTGGGAGGAATACCTGGAAAACCACCTTTTAAGAGTGTAATGGCAATCTCAGCTGAACATCCATTTTTCAATAAAATAATGCCATTCCTGTAGTGTTACAATCAAGGATGGCATTACTGTTCCTGATTGCTTTTGGATAGAGTGACAATAGAATGCAGGAGGTAAAGGTGAATGAAGGAGGATGTACTCAAAGCTTCTTTTTCACTCTCTTCCACATTTACAGCACATTGTGTGTAGAAAGGAAGGTTGTCCGAATGCAGAGCTCTGTCTCCAGAGCAGCAATTGGAAGAGGCATATAAAAAGCCTAGTGGAGGGCCTCATGTAGGTCTGTGTCCTTATTTGTTGAGGCAATGGGATATCAGTGAATTAGTAAGCACCCTCTTTGAAAAAACTGACATGGAAGTGAAGCTGAAATGTTCCTGCTCATTGTGCTTGAATGAAAAGAGAAGTACTTTGATTTAAAAGCAAACATGGTCTTCAAAGTTTTTTAGTAATTCTAATGAAAAGAATTTGTTGAGACATTTTATCATAGGAAAGATTTAGATTTCATATACAGCCCCTTTACATTTTATACAGCAGTGCTCTTCATACATGTGTAAATGAAATAGAGTTGCATAAATGCACCAGAAAACTCTATAGCAAGAGAACAATAGTAAAGTGACATTTATTTCCTGCTAACCTGATTATAAATAGACTGCAGTTATTACTTTTTACTGGCTGTTATGCTTGGGTTTTTTACTAAAAATAATCTTATAAGTATAATGATCTGTAATTCAGATATTTGTTAAAGTTAGTGCAAAATAAGAGCAGGAAGATTTTCTAATAATTTCCTTAATAAAGATGGATCTATATATTTATTAGATATTATTTATTGCTAATGATAGATATTGGATTTGTCCTGGAACACTTGGATGCACATATTTTTAATTCAAGAAATTGATTACTTACATGTATGGTCAGATAAATCACTGGGGAAATCTTAGGTTTATAATACAACGGACTCTTCAAGATCTGTTACACTGTTCTAATTAAATCTCATGACCCCAGCACTTCATACTGTTAGTTTTTTAATACTGAAACTTTAATAAAGTAGCACAGACAACATGAATGTTGGGATGAAGATGGGTTGGTTGGTTGGCTAAAAAAAACCCCCAGTATTACTTTATTATATAGATCTGTAAAAGTGACATTTCTTCGCCAATAAATGTTATCCACACGGCAGATCCTGAACCTAGGACGGAGTAACACCAGGCACCAGGTATATAGTGGGAGAGCTGAGGCTGGAGGGCAGCCCTGCAGAAGGGATCTGGTGGTGCTGGTTGGCAGCAGGCTTGATGTGAGTCAGCAGTGTGTGCCCTGGAAGCCAAGAGGGCAATCCCCATCCTGGGGTGCATCAAACACAGCATAACTGGCTGGTCAGAAGAGAGGACCATCCTGCTGTGTTCAGCATTGGTGCAGCCTCACCTGGAGTGCTGTGCGTGGTTCTGAGCCCCCCCAGTGAAGAAGAAGCTGAAGGTCCTTGAACGCATCCAAGGGAGGACAGCAAGACTGGTGAAAGGGCTTGAAGGAATGTCCTGTGACGAATGGTGAGAAACTTTGGGGCTGTCTGGTTTGAAGAGCAGGCTGACCTCATTGATCTTTACAGCCTCCTGAGATAGGGAAGTGGAGAGAGAGGTGTTGATCCCATCTCCCTGGGCTCCAGTGACAGGATGTGTGGGAACAGTTCAAAGCTGCATCACCAGGAGAAGTTTAGACTGGACATGAGGAAGCATTTCTTTACTGAGAGAGTGGTGAAACACTGGAACAGCTTCCTAGAGAGGTGATCAATGCCCCCAGCCTGTCAGTGACCAAAAGGCATTTGGACAATAAGCCTAACAACTTGCTTTAACTTTCAGTCAGTCCTGAATTGGTCAAGTTGTTGGACTAGATGTTCCTTGTAGGTCCCTTCCAAATGAAATGCTCTATATCCTATTATATTCTATCAATTAGGTAAAGAAAGCAGGTTATTAGTTAGAAGAATGTCTTGGTCTTTTATGTTTTCATCAGTAATTGTCACGTTGTCACTTATAGCAATGCAGGTTAGGGCTCCTGCACTGAGTTCTATGGCAGAACGATACGCTGCATGGGAATGACTGTAATTCATATATTTTGATTTTCCTCTGTATTTTTAATCTCATTACATTCTTAACGTGTTCAAATACTCTGAAAAGAAATGAACTGCAGAAACCAGGTGGTGATTTTGTTTACTGGGCCTGCTCCATGTAATCTATTTATTTTTTTACTCATTTCCTGAAAGAAGAATAAAGTCAGTGCAGGATTTGGGTGTCTGGGCAGTGATCATAGGGTGCCTTCTGGTGATTGTGTCTTTAGATGGCAACATTATAATAGAAGTGACATGACAGTTTTGAAAGAGAACTGTAAATCCTCTCTGTGATCTGAATCTGTGATTCAGATACTCACTATTTTTTGTGTTTTCTGCTGCCTGTTTTCTGACTGATGCCCACCTTTCTTTTGTGCTTGGCTGAGGCCAGATTTGTATACCTTGCCATCAGCCTGATGCTTTGCAATCAAAGGAACCATCGACCTTCAAAGGACTTATAAAAGAGCTCCCAGTAGAATCAATTCTTGATTTTTGGTTTGGGTAGCTTGTCAGCTCCATCTAATCACCCAGACATTTCTCAGTCTGTGACTCTCTTTGTGTCTGTCCTGTTGTTTTAAGTTACTCAAAAGGGACACTACTAATTTGATGAGCCAAACCGTTTTAAAAAGATCAAACCTACTACTCCATGTGACATAGGGAACAATTGTCTTGCAGCCTTGATTTCTGAGAATCATCCCTTTAGCCCTTGTGTACTTTGGAGTTAAGGTTTTACATTCCTTTTGTAACACCAAAACATAATAACATCTAATAATTTACCTCCATCCTCCCTCCACTCCTTTCTTTCTGAGGCTGAAACACGAATTTAATCCAGACCATCTGAAAGCCAATCTTACAGTTTTTGTCACGGTTAGGTGACTCTGCCTTCACGTGCAGTTCTCAAATAGCTCTCTGGATGGAGCTCACGCTGCTTCCAAAGGAGCTCGAGTTGGAGAGAAGTGTTTGGCTCTGCGCTGCGATGGTGCTCTCTGTCCTGTCCTTCCTCCTCTGCTCTATTCAAGCCTTGCTTTATTGTACTGTATTTGACTATCCTCTCAAATTTGCTTGAAATATGCCTGTTAACCTCCCGAATTTTCAATGGAGTTCTGTGTTAAATGAACAAAATAAACCAAGGAAAGCAAACCTGATATGTTCCTCTTCTCGCCCTTTTAATGTTTCCCTTTAGTAAGGGTCATTAAATTTTGCCCTCATTTAAAGAGCAGAGAAATTATTCAATTGAGTGCAGCTCCAAGGATGGGTCTGGCAAGAGTTTTCAAGTACCTGTTCTGTGAGTTACCAAAGCAGAGCAGAGATCCCTGGTCGGCTACCCAGGCACCTGGTGAGCTCTGGGCCACCTTGCAGCCCCTGAGCAGGACAGCAGATGAGGGGTGGGGAGAGAGAGAGAAGGGAGAGCCTTTTGTTTCCCTTACAATGAAGATGCAGATTGCAGCCAGCTATGGCATCCATACGGTATTGACAGCTGGGTTTTGGCATGGTGGGCCACAGGGAAAAGGGAGAACCCACAACTGAGACTTCATTGACATAACTTGTGTGATGAGGGCTCACATCTTTAAAATGGTAATTTATTGCTGCTGTTCTTCAAAGGATAATTCAGTGGAAGATCATCCCTCAGATGTTAAATTATTCCCACTCATGGGCAAGAACCATTATTTTATTAATCACTATTTTTCCTTCCTGAAATGCCCTTTGTGCTTAAATTTAATTGGAGGCTTGAAAAAGAGACTTATACATGAAAGTTTGGTTTCTGAAAGTTTGTGATTCTCTTGTAAAATAGTCTGTTAGGCTATGGCAAAGGAATAACTTACTATTAGAAAGTTTTTGGTTTGGGTTTGTTTTTTTTTTTTTTTGCTTTGCAGTACTATTTTTAAAATATGTATGATAAGCCAAAAAAGTTTGTTTTTCCTCTAGTAAGATTTTTCTGTAGCATTATTGACCTCCTTAGGTCACAGAGCACAAATCCCAAGGTCACTATGCAATCACTTTTTGCCTACTGAACTTGCCTGCTGCTTTGCTTTACTTTTCTCTAAGGAAGTTGTATATGCAACACTTGTTTTCTTCACATCTCTCTGAATCTGAAGACTGAGTTAAGAGGAGCACAGGAAAATATACGGACAGTGCCTAGCTATAGGTGGCTCTCTTGGGCAGTGTTAGGTACCTTTGTTTAGCCTACAGGGTTTGTTCTGCTACTTCAGAGAGCTATAGCAAACCTCCCTAGATACCGCAGTGTTATTCAGGCCAATAGCCCTTAGGAAAAAAGAGCCATCTGTACAAGCCTCAATTTAACAAAGTATAGGTAGTTTAAAGGAAGTAGGTGTCCATGGGTTATCCCACTGAAGTAATTCGTTTCTCAGCTGGAACTTACCGGCCATATCCAGCCCTGCAGTCAATTATCTGAGTCCCTGCCATCCTTCCCAGTTCTCCATGTTCTCTCTGTCATCACGTTTGGGTGATTGCACTATGAACATGACAGCCATACTGCTCAGACTAGGGGCCCAATATCTGCTTCAGATAGTGGCCAAACAGTAGCAGATGTTTAGAGATGAACGTAAGGACAGGCCAAGCATAGAGGGATACATTCCTGCTATCCTTTCCTGGCCTCTGACAATCTGCAGCTCAGTTGCTTCCTGAGCCAGAAGTGGTCTCTTTGTATTTATTCATATTTTCCTGCTGTGAGTTTGTCTATTGACTTTTTGAACCCACAACAATTTTTATCATCCTCAACTTCCCAAGGCAATGAGTTCCACTGCCTTGCTGTGCTCTGTGTGAGAAAGTATCTCTTTTTGCTTGTCTGGAAAATGTCACCTTCTTCCCCTGCGTTCTTGTGGTGGGGAAACCAGAGAATCATCATTGCCTGTTCTTTTCTTGTGCTCACTGTTGCTTCTGTATACCCTTGGCACAGCAATACATACTGGGAGATTGGAGCCTCCAGCTTTTCTTCACATAGCCTGTCCAGGACATGCACTAGGTACAGTTCTGAAAAATAACATTTCGTTAAGATCTGAGGCATGCCCAGACAAAAAGGCCAGGCACCACAGCTCCAGGAGCTGAAATTAATCTTGCTCAATGCCATGCTAATTTTGCACAAAGATGACAAATCATCCAATCTTGAGAGTGATTACTGGGTGCTCTACAAAAATTAAAAATGCCTTGTGGGGGTCTGTGGACCCATCCTATGAAAAATAACGCAAAAATATGACAGAGGAACCAGCCCTAAGACTCAGTGCTTCCCTTATTTCAAGTGGGCTTTTTCTGGAATGAAAGCCAGCATAAGGCTGACAGAACAACATTTGGTAAAAGAGTTTCAAAACTAAAGCTCACAAGACACCTTTTACAGGTTCCTTTAAGATGTCTTTATAACTTCGTTTCAAGGATCTCAGAGAACTTCACAAAGTGTAAGACTGCTTCAGAGCACTCACAGAAACTGCCAGACACCTCAGAAGAACGAAGAAAAGAGGGAGAAATTTCCAGAGGCTCTAATTGCATTTAGACACTTCATTCCTGTTCAAAAGCCAATAGGGCTGACTGCTGACTTCCAAATTTGCTGGTTTTACTAGAAAGTTTGATTCAGATATTCTTGAAACAATCTTGTCATTTCTAAACTGGAAAGTGTACTTCAGATGAGTGCCAATTGAACCTTGGCCATGCTTTTCCTTTGTGGAAGTGAGCGTTCTGAAATTACAGAACCACAGAATCAACTAGGTTGGAAAAGACCTCTGAGGTAGTCTCTGTCTGGATTAAAAAATTTAAGAGCCTGCTTGTACTGTAGGAGTTGCATTGCAAGGAACAATGAGCAAGTCTCCTCATAAGGTTGAAACTTGTAGTTCAGAAAAGGCAGAGACACTCCTTACCTAGTTTGGAATTTGATCAGGATTTTGAGGCTACCATTCCTGTACCATCCCTGAGATAGCCATTTGGAAAATGCCATTTTTTAGAGAAACATTTTTTCACCTGAAAGATAGAAATTGTAAGGTACTTTCCTTCTACAGTAGAAGTGTTCCAGGCTTTTCTCTAAATAAAAATAGGTCTTCACTTTCCATCAGATTAACATCACTTTTTTTTTCTTTTTTAAGTCAAATATTTATTTCTTATCACAAACTTTAAATTTTGAACTCAAAGAATAATCTCTCACATCCTGAATTTAATTTAACCTTCTCAGGAGGACTGGGCTTCCCTGTTCAGTAACCACAAGAGACGTTCTTCTCCATTGGCCAGAGTTGAAACTAATAGGCATGGCATGTTTGCTTATCTCTTATCTCTGGGGTTAGATTGCTGCTGTCAGCTTCTCCCTTGTTATCTGGCTGCTGCTACTGCTCACTCAGTTGTGCAGGGATGTCAGTTCCATTAATAACCTGAGTACCGTGCAAACAGACAGTGGAAAACAGGTGAAGGGAGAGGAAATTGTATTTAACCCTGATCTCAAAGCTGTCATTTTTCAGACTCTGCCACAATTCCATAAGGGCAGAATGGGTGTGTGACATCAAACACTTGTGACAAATCTCATGCTTGAAATAGAAGGAGGGAGACAGATGGACAGGCACACCTGCAGATGCTCAGGGACCAGGGTGAATCTGAAGCTTTTGTAGCAGAAATACAACATGAAAGCATTGGTATGCTAAAAGACAGACTAATTCTTCCAAAGGGCAAGAGATCCTCCACCACCCCTGGAAGTCTTGGACAGTTTCAGCTTTAAATTTCATTCTCTTTTTTGTTTTAACAAGTAAACCTGTCTCCTGTAGAGGTACAGTTGTGAAGATAAGGTAGTCCCCCAGCTCAGCCGTAAGAGATACTGAGGTACAAGAGATCCATTCTCTGTATGGAGAAGTCTACAAGGGCATGCTCAGGTATCTGCTTAGCATTCCCTCTCTATTTCCAATAAATGTGCATTTCCTGGCTGTGGTGATGTCCATGTCCTGTATATACCCCCCTGAGCCAGTGAGAGGCCAGAACCTCAGTAGGGCAGGGCTGTGGGTTGGCACTGTGCCATGGACCCTCATTCTTGGGCACTGAGCTGTCCATGACGAGGAGCCTTAGCTAGCAGCACTTTAACTTGCTCTGGTATTGTACTAGTCATGGAGGTCTGAAGCAAAGTTTTGAAATGTTTACCTGGCTTCAGGTACTATTGCTAAAGTTTACTTTTAAAGGAGCTTTACCACAAGGAGGTCATCAGACTCAGGAATTTGTTCCTTTAGTGGCCTTTCAGAAGCCAGCATGCTGTGCCCAAGAATACAGGCTTCCTTAGCTGCCTTCATTTGTGAGGTCACTGCGAGGTGTCTTGTGCTCAGTTTTCTGCATATTTGGTGAGCTTCATCAATCTGAAAATACATAGATATGATTTATTTAAAAATAAAAATATGCAAAGATTTTGAATGGAGATGAATTTGGTCTTGAGTAGAAAGCAGAGCATTTGTTGTGTATGGTTTTTTCTATATTCTGCAGACTATGTTTTTGTCTACGTATGCATCTGCTTTCCCCCATATATTATAAGGCATAGACATCTGATAGTGACATGCTTACTGGTACAGTGCTGGTCACGGTCCCTGTTCAAGAAAAAGGAATTTCTCCTCAGAGATAACACATGCAGGTCCCGAGCAATGCTTCTGTTTAGGTTCTCAGTCACTATTTCAGTTTGAGTAGTGTTAAAAGCAGTCTCTGCCATGTCTGGTCCCAGATGTATCTAGACTGCAGCTGAAGCTCTCTTGTGAAATGAGAAATGAAAAGGGAATTTTTTCAAATGCTATTCATTATGTATATATATATATATATATATATAAACAAAACTTGCTCTGCAACCTTTGCTTAACCTTGAAAATGTTAAATGAATATGAACTGATGCAAGCAGAGGCTAAGGTCAGAGGTTGTTCCTTTCTAGAACATGTTTTTCAGAGTTCTGCATAAAACTGAAAGAGAAACACTATGGTAAATCATATGCCATATAGTTGTGATGGGGAAAGAGTTTCCTTGCCCTTTCCCGGTCTCCAGGGCTGCCCCTCTCTCAGTATTCAGTGTCAGAGATCTCTTCAGCATACTGGGTTTTTTGTCCCTGGGGACTTTTCTTTTACCAGTGCAGTGGTTTTTGTTAAGCCTGCTGCTTGCCCAGAACTCATAGAAAAACAGCAGAAAAGATTTTTGCAGTGAGGTGGGTGTGTTTCTAGCAAGAGGTGGCATGAAAGTGGGAGTATGGATCAACTCATGAGGTGTTTCGGGGGTGAGCAATGAAACGACTCCAGGAAGGAGTTTCTATGGAAAATGCAACATAATAATTGCTGCATCTCACCAACATGACAAAGCCCAGCCAAAGACGGCTTTTTCTTTGTGCCATTGCAAATCTTTAGGATTCTGGTGCAAGATTTGCTCAGAAAGGATGTCTAAGATAACTTCAAAACACAAAGACAATTTTCAGCTGGGGAAGTATTTGCTTGTTTGTTTTTAGTTTTTTGTTTGAAGAGACAGTTGTATTGGAAAATATAGAGTGTTTCATGAAAATAAGGGCAGGAGAAGGTATGGTTGTCTGAAGTGCTAAGTATGTGTCCAAGTTTAGCTCTGGTGCACGAGTTATTAGAACCCTGTCAAAGGCATCTTGGCAGCATATACCATGGGGCATATATATATGATGCATGATACTAGTGATAGTCTGTGCCTCCAGACCACAACGCTTGCTTCTGACTTGTTTGAAGTGTAGCTGGAGGAGCAACTAGGTTGTCCACACATAGTCATACTCTAAGTGGTCCACGGGTGTGTAGAGGGTAATCCAGTGCAGAAGTCCCCGTGTTGGAGCACACTTGTCACTGCGGCCATGGTGCCATGATGCCATAGCTGAGTAATTTTGCATACCTGGGCATCATCCTTTCTTCTGGCCCATGGGCATCATTCCAGCTCCACTGAGAATCCAAAGACCCTGAGAACTGACCAAGATGCTTTGGATAGGAATGGTGTTAAAAGTTGTTAAACACATCCTTTGCCAGGAACTTGGTTGGGCTGGTCTGCAGTATAAGTGTACTTATGTACTGCATAATCAAAGATGAAGACATTTTATGTGTGCCACAAAGAAATGTATTTAATTTACACAGCTGTGGTTCTGTTCATGAAAGACAGAATTTATGTCTGTCATATATAATATTCTGTGTACAAAATAATGGAATCATGGTAATTGTCATACAGAGATTACAAATAGAAAATGGAATTAAAATATAATGGGAAAAGGAATTCTTTTTCTTAGCAAAATTAAAGTATAGTTGGAAGCAGAATGAGTCTGGAACCAAGATGGTAGGAGAAAATATGTGTAGGTCTATTAATTGTACTGCTGCATTGAATGGAGGAGTTTCACTTGTGAAAATATCACAATCAATTAGTATATTTATATAAGTAAAACTGGAATAAATATACTAATTTCCTGCTTTTTGTGACTTAGTCCAGATCTATTGCTAAAAAAAAAAAATAAATATGGGATTAGTTTAAACTGAAAAGTTAATTCCAGTGAAACTATTGTCACAGTGTTTGAACCAATGACTGAGTCATTGTCTTTCAGAGAGACAGAAGCAAAAGGGATTTAGGACAGGAAAGAGTGGCCTTGATGTACGTTGTTGCTTTTTATGTCTCTGAAGTCCATGGTAGTCCTACTAAACTTTTAGGTGCTTTTATCTTTATGGTTGTATAACAATAACGTCTTGCTAGATAGTAGCTATTAAGACTGAACATAAAATCCCAATGAACAGTGTGCTTAGGAATTGCTGTGTCCCTTTCCCTCTCTGTTTCCTAGGATTATAATGTGTGGTATGGTATTTTTAAGTGTATTAGGTAGTATTTTTTCCTCAGTAACTTTTCTGTGAGTGGGACTTTGGATTCAAAAGACAATTCAGAGGAAGAGGTAACTAGTGTGTCACATAACCCTTCTCCATGTTCCCACATCATGGGTCCCCAGCAACTTCCTTGTGCAAGTTCCAATTGCGGGGTCTCCCCATGTAGTGGGTGAGTGATTCAGCTCACTGATCTGGTGGAAAACTGGTTGGGGTAAAACTTGGTTAGATTTCTGCTGTGTTAGCGAGTCTCACAGAAAGCAGTCTCACAGAAAGGTGTGGCAAGGGTCTGAGGCAGCCTTTGGAGGCTGCGGGTGCAGGCAGCATGAGCAGAAGTATGGACAAAGTGAACAGATGAGAGGAACAGGGAAGAAGAGTAAGGACTAGGACACTTTTTCATTTGGCAGCATAAAGCTGTTAAAGGCACTCAGCTGCTTTTTAAACTACAATGTATATTTAACTAAAAGCAATTTTATGTCTTATGTGATGAGTGTCATTATTCACTTAAGTCACTACATTTGTTTTCTTTTTTTTCCCCTGGCCTCAAGCTATTACAGTAATGGAATGATAGGTATATTTTCTGTCTTCGTAATCAATTATTTTAGAGCATTCAAAACAATTATTGTAATATGGAGGGGATGGTTATGGTGCTCTGAGAGGTGGTGGTATGTGAATTATTATTAACTGAAACACTAAAGACAAAAGTCTACACAGTTTCTATTATTCTGTCATTCTATTATTCTATTATTGTGACATGCAAATAAAAGAGGATGGTTAAAGTCAAGGTTTAAAAATAAATAGTTTAATGATCATCTATATTCTGGAGTATGTATTACAGGCAGTTCACTGCAGATCAAGTACTGTTAAAAATTGTCAATTCATGCCAAGTGTTAATGTTTGAGTTCGAGTTGCCACTTCACTTTTGATTGTAGATGACAATGTGCAAATCCCTGACATTTCATGAGGTCCCACAAAGGAAATCCTATGCATCACTGAGGTGAGCCCAGTCCATCTCTCACTCAAGTCAGTGGGACACTTCCTACTAACAACTGTAGGATTGGGCTTTAGCCCTGTGATGGAACTTTTCCATATTTTGCCAAGATCCATCACTCTATTTTCCTAGTTTTTCTATACATAAAACCTAGTTAGATGCAGTGATATTTATGCAGCACTTTTAGCAGATGGCTCTTGAATCATCTGTTTTCATTGAAAAATGAAAAGACCAGACACGTACATAAAGGCTGAATTAATCCTTGTAATTAAATGGAACATTACTTTGCTGTGAATTATTTTAGCTTTCAGAATGTATCTCATGCTAATTTTTCAGAGAACTCTAATTGTATTAATTTTTTATATTTTTAGAACCCTGAAAATGATCTTCACAAAGTTATTTTGAGTCAAGTTGATATACAGATCTGTGTCAGACTCATAAAACTTTCTCGGGAGTGAGATATGTGTTTTGTTTTGTTTTTTTTCTTTACAGTAAGTACAATATGTCAGTACTTAGTATTTCTAGCATAGAAAATATCCAAATCATGCTCTGAGCGGAAAAAAAAGGCTCTCAGAAGGCTCACATGCTTGGTTGTCAAGTGAGAATTTGAATAGACGGGAAATTGGGATGCTTTGCAGCATTGAAACACATGTGCATTCCCATGTTGGCAAGTTGTTAAGTCAAGAGTGAAAGGTCTTTTATTATTTTGTTTCCATAGTGAGCTGACTTGCAGTGCTCTCAGAAAGGCACACTGATTATGAAATCCCAGATGTGCTGAAGTCAGTGGGGAAACTTCCATGCATGATAAGAGGTGGTGGGAGTAGTCCCACTCTGGGTCCTTTGCTTCAGAGCCTGCGCTCTCTGGCTGCTGGGATGGAAAAGAGCGTGACTTGCCCTAAAGTGAGCTGCTTCTCTGTGCCACCCCCTGTGAGAGCCTCTTGCTTTAAATGACAGGAGAAGGGTCCTGCAGTGATGAGTTTTCTTAATTTACTCAACAGCTCGGTGTAGGCTGAGTGCTTAATAATAGCTGGGGGAAATACCCCGTTGCCCCTTTTCTTCCTGTACACATGGCAATTTAGTATGCAAATCAGTGAAATGAATTAAATGAGCCTTTAAGCCATAAAATTCTGTGTGGTGTGTTTATGGTGGATTCATGTGCAATTGTCACATGGCTGGTTCCTGTACATTTGTCACATTTCATTTGACTTCCTTGTATGCAGGTGTATGCCTTCTGGAATGCTGGTCTTATAAATATACTTTTAATCTTACCAAGGGGAAAATACCGACATCATTATCAAAGAGCAAGCCAGTTATAGAAGAGATTTCTCTCTTTTTGTGCTGTGTAAATAAGGAGTCTTCAAACTGCTGTTAAATGGTGTATAAGTGAGCAGAAAAGATAGGCACGGAAACAAGACTTCCAATATGCAAATTTAGAAATGTGCTGTCAATATGATACTTTCTAACTTGTCAGTTGTGTAAATAAATTGGGCTATGTGCTGGGCTTGGCTGAACCTTTGCACCTGATGCAAAGCCCCCAGGAGAAATCCCAGCTGAAGGAATTCCCAAGGATTTCAGAGGCTTTCTATGACCTCTCATGGGTTTTACTTTGGCTATTGGGCCAGTAATCCCACAGTTGTCCCAATCAGGAGCCACACATCCTTCACTGTCAGCATCAGCTTTGTCTTATTTGCTCAGGTCTCTAAAACACACATATTGTGTTAAGAAGTTTAAAATAACAAATGTAATAAAATAACATAAAATAACGTTTTCCTCTTCTCTATCTCTCTCTCTATCTTACAAAATACCGACAGCTTTAGACATTGATAAAGCATCAAAGTACTAGAAGCAACATTACCTTTTGAGTTTACTTTCAAAAATCTCTTTGAGGAAAACTCTGTTATTTACTAGGGTTTTATAAAACCTTTATAAAAAATACCTCAGTAGTGTCCAACTATTTTGTTCTCATGCTTAGAAATCTCAATCTCATGTCACAAAGCAAGCGTGTGCCCACTTCTCCTGGGGTAGTGTGAAAAGAAAGTCATGAAAAGAGTAAAGAGTTAAAGTGTCACTAAAATAAAATACATATTTAAAAAAAAGTTAACTATTAATAATATGGTTGCTTGTGAGATTATGTGATTATATAGGATCTTTAATTCAACCCGTGTCAGACCAGCTATTAGGGAGCCTGGAGGCATCATCTCCCCTTAGAGATGCTTGGTTGAGCAGTGAGCTCTAAAAGGTCCAAAACTTGGCAGTCCCAAGCTGCTGCTCTCTGGGGGCTGCTGTGGAAGAAGAGATTGAGATGGATGTGGCAGATATTCCACAAAGATCCCAAAATATCCATGTGGTGGAGAAGGACATAATTTTGGTCACAACCAATTAGCACCATGTGCTTAAGGGCAGAGCCCATCTCTCAGCAAAGAAGCACTGCCAGATCTAGGCTGGGTTTATACTCCTTTGCATTTACAGCCAGTGAGGCATGACTAATTTTTTCTATTTGGAAGACAGTCTACAAATTAAGAGTGCCTTTAAAAGATGTAATCTAGCTCAAAACAACACAAAAAAAATGTTCTTTTATGTGCCAAAACAGGATCAACAATTTTTGATTGACATTGTCCTGGCTAAATCATTAGTAAAATGACATTGTACGGGATACAGTTAATCCTTACATTTACTTTAAAACCACTGTTGATTTTTTTGGAAGTTGCACTATAAATTGCACTTAAAGTGTTTATTCTTTATCATATAAATCAATTTTTAATTTGAATTCATTTAATTCAAATTCTAAGGTGTTCGGTTAAGTAGATTCAACACAGAGGTTACTGTAAGTGATTCAGATGGGTACTCTGGAACTTATGCATAACATTTGAGATTCACCAAACTTGATTAAGCAGCTGACTTAGTAGAAACTAAAACTGATGAGTGTTGCTCTTTCCTTTTTCATGGCTACTTGAACTAGGATTTAAACATGGGAAATGATAAAGGAAATTTTCCAGTTCCTGCCAAATTCAGTCAATTGGACCAGGCAACACTATCAGGAAAAATATTAGACACTCCTGATTACATACAAACTTGCAGATGAATTGTGCTCCCTCCCCAGCTTTTTACCCTCCTTTTCCCCACAGCATTTAAATTATCTTGAAAGACTGATGAACCTTCTGGAAAACTGTGAAAACATTCTGTTGAGAGTTAATTTGGCTCATTTCATATTTCCCATTCAGCATTTTTCTTCCATTGCTTTTTTTATCGCTAGGGCAATTTGCATGACAATGGGATCTTTCTTGCTTAAGAGATCATCTGCTCCTGCTGCTAATTTCCTACCTGAAGTTGTTATCTTCTGTTTGTGACATCTTAATTATCTCAATCACAATTAATTGTGATGTCACAAATGGAGGATTATGACTTTGGGTTGGAAATGAGATTGAGAAATTGCAGGAGTTTGTAGAAGCAAAGAGGCCTTTCTTCTTGAAAAATAAAAGAGGAGACAGAACTATTTTGGTTAACTGGAGGGAGTCCTCCCTCAGCTTCCCTCTTACAGTTGCTGAACAGCCAGTTCCTAATTCCTGCTGTCATAGGAGGCCCTGTTGTATTGAGATACTGTGGAGGGGCAGAAGAGGGAAAGGGTATAACTATGCAGGAAGGGGAATCTTCCCTTGAGTAGTCACCCCCTGAAGCAAGAGGGAAATGGAAGTTGGTGAACCCCAAAGAGGTCGAGGCTCTGCTCACAGAGAGCAGAATGCAGGGTTGGTATGGCTGCAGTTGGTTTAAAGGCCAGTTAATTTATTGCATTTCATATCTTGCAATATTCATTTGAGTTTTGACATATGAGTTGGAGGAACAAATTTCCAGAAGAGTGCTTTTTGAGGGGTGGAGGGAATTCCAAAGACTTACGGAGAAATTACATTCAGCTTCCTGAAAACATGCAAAGTGAAAGCTTAGTGCTACCCTAGTCCACCGCAGCTTTAATTTATTTCATGGATTGTCACATTTCACATCTTGGTACATAATCTTATCTTTTTGTATCCATTTGCTTTTCTTCTGGAAACTTGTTGTTTCCACATCGATTCTGAGTATAATGCGGCCTGCTGGTGTTTTTGTGAGACTATTACTCAGGCTGTTTATACACTCACACCATGATTTACAAAGTGGGAATACTCATCTACATCTACTATCACTTCACACTGGAGTGTTTACACAGATTGTGCATAAATGCTGGGACCAAGTGAAGACTAAATAAGGCAAAAAAGCAAAGCTGATGAAAACTGAAGTGTCTTCTTTAACACCCTTACTAACATTAGGGAAAAGGCAAAGACTGTAAAGTAAAGGGGCAAAACTGGAGAACTAAACAAAGATTTGTCCTGTAGTTCTATGGAAAGCACAGTGTCCTTCAGAAAAGTATGATACCCATCCTCAGGTGCAAATACAAGTGGCCTTCAGTGGAAATACACCAGTCTGCACTTGCTGGGACCAAGGTTCATTCACATCTGTGTATCAAATCTATTTTAACAGTTGGATGTGTACCAGCTACCGTGCCATAGGGAAACGGGCTGTTTCCTGTCGTCCTTTGGAAAACATTGTAAAAACAGGCATTTGACCATCTGATTAACACAAATACTGGTAGGAAAAATCAGCTGTTAAGATTTTGCACTCAAACTCATTGCTGTAAGTACGCAAAAGCTGTGCAGGTAACAATAGACCCACTGTGATAATCTGACAACAGAATCTGGACCCTCTGCCTTGTGATGCTGAGCTCATTTGTGGCACCAAGTTTACCTTGTAGGCAAGTTGGTTTGTAGTTAAATTAGGATGCCTCCAGGGAATCATAATAATGCAAAATGAAAACAGAGCAGGGAAAACAAACAAACAAAAAAAGCTGTATGCTGATAAGTGGTTTTCTCTGTCAACACTTTTTTTCTCATTTTCTTTTTCAAAGGCAAAAGCAGTTATGGCAAAAGTTGGTTACCCTCAGTTTATAATGAATGACACATATATTAATGAAGACATCAAAACAGTAAGTGTCAGACTTGCAGCTTTTTTCATTTACATATTGCAGCTATTCTTTGTTCTGTTTCACTGCTGTCTAAAATCAAAGGTTGTCTTTTGTTTGGCATGCACCTGGAGCTGTGCTGGCCTTGTTATTTTTATTTTATTTTTTTATTAAGAGTGCTAGTTCTCATGTCTAAATTGTCAATGCTGGTGTGCCTAAGTGAGATTATGAGGCTTGCTGGGAGTCAAATGTACCTGGGTGCAAAGAACCTTCCTGACAGTAAGGACTTTAAAGGTTAAACATTCATTGTAATAAATTTTGCATTGAATTATAAAAATTAAACAAGCCAAAAGCATTTCTTCTCAAAATAATGGTCTTCAAAAACACAACAACATTTTACCTCAGAATATCACAATTTATGATGCCCTATATATTGGCTCTCCAGCCCATGAATTTTATTTATGACTGTTGTTTATAACTGTGCCAAGAGGTCCTAACCAATGTATAGGCCTATTGTGCTGGATGCTGGACAAAGTTAGCATGGTGGAGACTCCTTCATGACCCAGTATCTGTTCAGCCTAAGGCAGGAAGGCAAAGGATTAATAATAATATATTTCACCATTTTTCCAGTTGTGGCATGCATGTGATGAATTGTATTACCGAAAGTCTCAGGCAAAGTAGAATCATAGATTCAATCCCAAAGCAATAAAACACAAGAGACATAGTCATCTTTGCCAGAGCACACAAACAAACACTGAACAGAGGCCTAATTTATTGAGAAAACTTTGAAGAACCATCTCTACCAGCCTAGTCCTTGTTCGTGGGAAGTGTAAGGGGAGATGGTGCTGTGAAGACAGTGTAATGAGACAGAGCATTTGCCCAGAACAGTGGCAATATCTGGTGAAAAATACCTATTAATCATGGTTCCAAAACCCACAGTTTACATCTGAAGTGCAACTTTCTCTCAATCCCTGGATTGTTTTAAACTAATGATAGGGATATCATCTGGATTTGTAAACTATTAATTATCCTTTTTTCTTGCATGGTTAGTTATATGTGTGTGTTATTGCTATTAGATTTGGAAGCTCATGGAAGCATGGACCGTATGCCTGTAAATATTTAATGTGAGAAACAGTAAGAAAACAGTGGCAGAACCCTCAGAGGGCACAGAGTATGAAGCATCTGTTATAAAATGTAAAACAAACTGAAAAAGGGGACTTTGTTACATTGTTGGAATTGGTTTTAAAATGCAATTTTAAATATAAAAATAAAAGTAAGCCTACTTCCTCCTGGAAAAGAGGCTCTCCTAAAATAATAGCCACAGAAATGTGCAGTCTGCAATTCACTGTTGGGGGCTCACAATTCCTTCGTCACCCTTCTGCAAAGGGAAGAGCTTTTCCAGTGTTCCAGCCCCTTGTGCAGATCTGTTCAGCTACTGTTTTTAACTAAGCTCATAAAATATTTATTCTTCTTACCAAGTATGAAAATTTTACTTCTTTGTTAATTGCTAAAAAATTAGGTGATTATCTTGCATAAAAAAAAACTTAGCTTTTTATGTCAGCTTTTGTTCCTTTAGACATGCTTTTAAATTGTCTGTGCTTTATCCACACAGCTGAAGTTTACAGAAAGTGACTATTTTGGCAATGTATTGCAAACACGCAAATATGCAGCCCAATCTGATTTCTACTGGCTTAGAAAAGAAGTTCCAAAAACAGAGTGAGTAGACAAAAGGCAAATTTACATGCTCTTCTAACAACATTGTAATTTATATTATTTCATTTATGCAACAAATACTATTGTATATTAAGTTTTAATAGAATTATATACATCACAACATACTATGATACAAAAAGCCTATGGGCAAACCCTCCTGTTATTCAGAAGCTCCTGTGGATTTTTTTTTTAACTTTTTTTTTTTTTAAGTTCTAGGTATCCCTTTTTGGATGCACAGTAGTCATATTCTTGCAGCTTAAACTTAATTTAATGGAAAAGGGGGTAATTGAATCTCAATTAAAAATGGATTATGTCTCTTGGTCACAGTTAGAGTTTGAAATGGTACAGCAGGGATTTATGAAATAAATTTTGTAAGAATGAAACCATTAGTAAGAGATACTGTTATTATTAGTAATACAAATCAGCGTTGTTAGGTACCTGCTGTTGATAGCAATGATACAGAATGAAATATAATTTAATTTACATGTGTTATTTTTATTTATTTGTAAACATGAGAGTGCAGATTGTGTCACAAACTGTCATAAAATACATGAGAGAATCAGTCTATTTTTTTACAGGTGGGTAATCAAATCCTTAAAATGCAAATTAAAACCTAAGCAGAACTTAATTAGTCTAATCATGCTACCTAGAAATTATTCCTTCTACACACAGACTTTGAAATCAGTGCTGCTGCTTAGCTCCTCTGGTGGTATTTCCTTAGGACTCCAGAAAGTCCTATTGAAACTGAGCCATACCTTGTTCCAGGGGTGGCTCTGGGTTGTCTGTGAGGCAGGTAGAGGATGTCAGCAGGACAGGCACAGGCTACTCCTCGTTAGAGTGGTGTAAATTGGCCCCCTACCTTCATGGCCCCCTATCTTCATTTATACCTTAACTTTAGTTGTGAATTTTACCTACTCATCACAGCTTTCTCTGGTACTGCACTGGTTAATGCCAGGCAATGATTTTAGGGATTTTCCTGGATGTCAGGGTCAGATCAAGATAGTACATTCTCTTCAGAGTAACATTTCCATGAAAGCAGTGAACTAACATTTGCCTCTCCATAGCAATGGTGATGAGCAGCCTCCTCCTCACGACCAGTGCTGGGGCAGCACTAATGCAGACTGTGTAGCTTCTTGGCATGATGGAAAAACTCTCCTGTAAGGGAATTAACTGATTGATAGTCCCTGACAAAAGGACTGTAGTCTGAGAACTGTAGCATGGGTACCCCCCAAAAAATGAAGGTTTTATCCAATTGACCGGTACCATTGAACAGTTTCACATGCTTGTCTTTACCATCTTATTTCCAGGACTACAAAACAGCCAGCCCGCTCATCACCTTTGTGGTGCTTTTCTTGTCAACCCTTAGGATACATGCTGGCCTGGGGGATGACAGTTTGATTTTTGGTCTTTTTCCTTTGTTAAGACAGCTATATGCTCTGCCTTCTGCAGGACTGGAGGGAATCTTCACCTGAGCCCTGGTGGGGAGGAATAATTAGGGTTCCTGCTGGGAGGTTGTTCTGTCTCCACAACTGCTCAGTGGTAAAAAAGGGCTCTGAAAGTGGTGTCACTCTATCTGCAGTAAATTTTTAATAATTTATTAAAATAAACTGATGACTCCCACTCACAAGTCTGAGGCATGGCCTCAGAAATATCAGCCACTTTTTAGCTACTTGCCACTTTTAAACTATCATAGTATACTGCTTTCTGATGCTTTTCCTTCCTTCCTTCCTTCCTTCCTGCCTTCCTGCCTTCCTGCCTTCCTGCCTTCCTCCCTTCCTCCCTCCCTTCCTCCCTTCCTTCCTTCCTCCCTTCCTTCCCCCCCCTCCCCTCCCCTCCCCTCCCTTCTTTTTCTCTATTTTTTCCTATTTTTGTTTTTCTAAATTTTACATTTAATAGAATGCCACAGATCTTTTGGTGAAGCTTGGTGCTCTGTTAATAGATAATTACCCTTGGGTTTTTGTTTCTGTTTGCTTCATTTCTTCTTTTCCCTACTTTAGTAGTTTTTACCATAGCCTTTTTATTTATAGATAGATATTACAATATCATCAAAGTTGTGGACTGAAAAAGATAAATAAGAAAATGAGAGTTTAAGGAAATAAGTTACCAGCTAGTAAATTAATATTACACCCAAAAAATAAAATATTCAGCAATATTATTTCAAACTGGAACCACTTTCCTCAGCATAGTCAGCTAAATGGAAAATTGAAATGGTGGTTCACTCAAAGCATCAGGGAAACCCCATCAGGGGATGGACAGAGGAGCTGTGGGATACAAAATAGAGGGGTTTGATAAATCAAGGAGGAATGTGGATATCAAAGTAGAAATTAATTATTTTTGAAATTCAGTGGGTTTTTAATCTAAAAAGAATAAAACCCCAAAAACTAGCAAGAGTAATTATCACAATTCTTTGTTCTCTGTTCTGCTTCCTCAGTCCCTTGCAGCTCTCTGCCTGACAGGAAAAAGGAACATGTAGAAAGTCAGATGAGGCATTGCTCAGGGTGTGGATGGGGGACCTACTGGTATCAGAAGGCTGGGACAAGGTATCAGGGTGCTGGAGCTGCCTGTTCTGCCCATCCCGGGAGCCAGGCTCCCCTGTGGGCACCATGGCTGCATGAGGAGTAACTTGCTGTCCTCAACACCCGCTTTGGATGCCAGCTGCCATCCTCACAGCTGGCTGGGGAGATGGCTGTCATCTTCGCAGCTGGCTCTATCAAACAGGAAAAAAGTGCTCAGGTATCAGCAGAGAGATGAACAAAAAGGTACTTGTGCAAGAGCTGAAGAATATGACGCACAGAACAGCACAGGTTAGATTGAGAGCAGTGAATGAGGGAGGTGAGGCTGGAAGGGGCCTGTGGGGGAGGATGAGCACCAGGTGTGAAGGCAATTATTATAACCCAGCTGAGACACAGCTAGAGCAGGGGGAAGTGATTTCCTTGTGGAAGGGAGAAATAAAGGAGAGTTGGGGTTTTAGTTGCATTTGCTTATTCATCTGTGGAGCCTTGCACATTCATACATACATGTGGATCTATATACAAACGCACACTGATGGACCTTTTTATCAATGATTGAATCTGTCCTTCTAAACACTGATATCATGCTTGTAAATAACAAGGCATCAGAGGATTTCTTGGGCATACCACTTCATTATGATTCATCTCTCTCCTTTGAAGGCAGGACATAATCTAAGATTTTTAGACCGGGCCAAATCATTCATTTTCCAATCAGCTTTTAGTCCTGGGGATGTAAGCATCTGGTATCCCTACAAGAGGACACAAAGGAAGTATGCTATGAGAGGATTCTTGGGTCTTCTCCAGGACTGATTCATGTTTTCTTGACCAGACACTGTTGTTGGTAAGTCCTGGCTCTTGGTTTGACTCAAGGCAAAGCATCACTGAGAGGTGATGGGTTGGATGCCATAAAGAACAGTGTAAAAACTCCTTCTGAAAAAAGGGAAAAACAGGCATGAAAAACACTGGGCAGGCTGTTATCTGTTGGAAAGACACTGCTGGAGGGCTCAGGAATCGTGTGGGTGGGACCTACCCTGGAGAGGAGAGGCTGGAAAGGAGCCTCCTGGAGCCTTGTCCTGCTCTTTGAACCTCATTTTAAGCAGTGAAGTGGCACTGAAGGCTGGCCCAGTCTTACCATCCCAGTTTCTTGCCCTGCCCTAAGGGAAACAGATGGCAGTCTGGCCTAGGATGCTAATTGCCCGTTTCTACATGCAAAAATATATAAACCAGATTAACAATGAGAACAGGAAATACACTTTTGGAAGTCACCTTGAAGGTTACCTCCCATTTAGAAGGGTTTTTTTTGTAGTACTTTCTTGGGAAAACATTTTCCAGCTTCCAGCAACTTTGTACACCTTTTCACTTCTAACCAACTTGTGTGTTGTACATTCAGAAGTTAATTTTCTTTATTTATATTATTTTCTTAAAATTTCTTACTTCAGATATTGAACAGCAAACTGAGTGATTTCTTCTAACTCAAAAAGCTGAGAAAACAAATTGCAACTTCACTCAGTGCTTTACAGAACACAATAAAAAGTAAATAAATAAAAATAATAAACAAACAAATAAGCATTTTCCTGAAATGTAAGTGTTTCCAGTCACCTCTCTTCACAGCTGGCAAGGTAGTACAGTATAGTCTTAACTCAGAAAGGAAGATATCATGGAAAAAATTGTAGCCTAAAGAAACCCAAACTAAGAAAGTATCTGCACCATTTGCTATCTCAGTGTATAATTCTACAAGGGAATTCTCAAAATTGTTGAGTCTGCAGCCTTAGGTTTTGACTACTGCAGTAGCTGATAGGTAATGCTACAGGACATCATTCAAAGTTGTCCCTTTTTCATATACTTACGGCAAATGAAAGCAGTGTAAACAATTCTAGAATTTGTTTACTTTGTAATTAAGAACAGCTCGGAATGTGTTATGCTTGTCCTTTTTTTCCCCCCATCCTTCTGTTAGTAGATAAATTGCATGGAAATTGTAACCCTACCTAGAGCAAATGCCCAGGCAACTTGACTTCAAACAGGGATAAGAAAGTAATTTCTAAATTTACTGCGCTTTAAAATTTAACAGCGACAGCTATTTACTATATACCTTCATATTTATTACATACCTTCACATGGTAATTTGGTGTGTTATTAGTGAAGATCTGTCACTGAAGGTTCAGTCTTTTCAAGGACTCACTGAAAGATGATGTCAGATGAGAAGTGAAGTTGTTCTGCTAGTCTGAATGGAAGCAGTCTTGCTTATTTCTACTCTTTTGTGGAAAATACTTCCTAAATATTTTTGAGAGTGGCTCAGAATGGTACAACAAAATGCTGGAATGGAAATATGCTCCTTGCCAAGTGTCAAATATGGATTTCGTCTGTATATTCTGCTTGTTCCTAGAGAACTCTTGTTTTTCCTGACTCCTCAGTAGGGGTCCTGCTCAACCCAATAAACTTCATTCAGGGTCATTCTTGAAGCCTTGTTATGAAAGAGCAATTTAGAAAGAGCTTAGTTCAGTTTTGCAGTGACAAAATCAAGGCTGCTCTTGGTCTTTGGCTCATACTAAGCTCAGGAAACAGGATGGGCTCTGTTATTGTGGCGGTAGATCATGAAGAAAGAAGCAGTCCCAGGATGGGGATGCTGTGAAAAATCTTAGTAGCTAGTCTACAAGCTACAAATCTGTGAGTTCATAGGCATGCCAGTATGGCCAGAGGATGGTGTGATGTCCTCCCTCTGTAACTGTGGACCAAATGTCAACAGCATTCACTGTTGCTCTTGGGCAAAATGAGGTGTTCCTGTGGTGACAAGTACATGTGTCACTAGCTCCTCACTCAATAAAAACGGGTGCAAACTTGTCCTGCTAGAGAGATGTTGCTTGTCAATGAAGAGCTCTTTGACAGCTGCTTGTGGTGCTTCTTGTCTTCAACTAGCTGTGATAACCCCCCAGGGCTGCACCAGCAAAGAACATGGGGAGAAGAGCAAAGCACATGGGGAGAAGAGCAAAGCACATTGGTCTGTTTTGAAGTATCTGTTATCTGTCAGGCCCTTGATCCTCTAACTGGAAATGAGAGACTAAGAAGGATTTGCAAAAAGGGAGGATTTGCTGTCCCAGAAGCCTTTTTCATACTTAAAAGTTGCTGTTTGAGAGAACAGAAAGGCTGTTTTAAGTAGAACAAGCCAACAGGGTGAGGCGCAAGTTGCAACCCTATGTGTCTTTGTTCAAACTTACAGTAAATTGTAAACTAAAATGTTGAGTGTTTCAGTTGAGTCCTGTTCATATGGGTTCTCTCCTTGTAAAAAACAGGGCAATCCTCCAGATCTTCTGCCAAGCCAGGAGAACAGGTTCCAGTGCATAACTGGCAGGATTGCATCCTTCAAAACATTTCAGCTAATTGCTGCTGTATACAAACATGGACTTGAAATTTAGTTAATTAAGTCCCATAATTTTTCTCTTTATCCCCTCACCATACACATTCTTCCTTCAATTTTCCATTATCTCACTACATTACTTCTAACATTTAATCTCCTTATTATGGAGGAAACAACCTCCCCCTGCTCCTCCCATTCACAATCTCCTAATAAACAAAACAGGCAGAGTTATCTGTGGCAATTAGAGCCTATAATGTGATGGATAGTTAAGATATGTATGTGACATCATTATTTTTGCCTTCATTGATTAGTTTTTCTAGTAGATGCATTGTAAAATAAGCTGCTCTGCTTGGAGAATAAGAGAAGCATTTAAATTTATTGATAAAACACAAAATGCTGCCATTCTAAAACACTCCCTTCTGTTACATGTTTTATGAGAGGACATTAGCTGTCAGAAGAACAGTCAAGATCTGCAGATGACCCATTTATTTGATGGTACTCTTTTAAAACACAGACTGTGTACATGATTGTCACTGATATCACACATGTTCTTCTTCCTTTGTCTTGCTCCTTGTTTTGCAGCTCCTATCTTTGAAAGAAATTTTCCAAAGACATTACATTGCTTTCATGTGACTTTACAAAACTTTTGAGTAATGCATTGCTAAAGACATCAGGATGTTCCTGTTTGGAGCTTTACTAGAATTACTTCCAATTTATTATGAATTAACCGTAATTCTCATAATCCTTAATTTTATGTCAGTTCTTCCTTGAAAAATCATAAGGTGAAATCTTGGGATCACTGAACTCAGGGTTTCGTTTGAGGGGATTTGGATCTTGCTGAAGTTGGTTGAGTTATTCCGCGCATATGGTTGAAGCCACTGTCAATATTGATGAGCTTAAGCTAAGGAGATTCTTAAATTCTATTTGCTGTTCATAGAAACATAGAATATTCTGAGTTGGAAGGGACCCACAAGCACCATCAATCCTATTCAAGTCCAGGTTTATCTCTGGTATGTATGAGAAATCAAACTATGAGAAGAAATGCCTGGCAAGAGGTCTAGTTGTTTAAGATCACACTGATGGTCCATGGTCATTGTGTAGGGGACAGAACATGAAACTGTTCATTTTGAATTTACATTCCCAGAAAGTACCAGCTCATGTTGCCAGCATAAATCTAATTGTTCAAGTAGTTGTTTAGCAAAGTCTCTGAAGCCACTTCACTTGTTCCAAAATGCTCTCTACCTTTGGGGGGTTTCTCCACATGTGGTTGAAAGACATCCAAGAGAGTTTTCACAGCTGCCGTCCGTGTTGCAGCCTCTGCTGGGTGAACTTTGATTCATCAGCATGGCAGAGTTCTCAAGCACAATGGTCACTTAGAAATTAAACAGACTGGGTAATAGAAAGCTTAAGAATTGCTCGTGTTGAACATTCATTGACTACACACCTAACGTCAGTGAAAAATAGATTCCAATGTTTTAGAAAGTGTAGGTAGCATGTGTTGAAATGGACAAATACTTAAAATTTCATATATCCTAGGTCCTTAATATTTTTACTTCCTTCTACTAAGTTCAATTTTTGTCTTTGCTCCTTTTATTCATAAAGATGAGTAAATGTATTGACAGATGATTTCTTTTGCTCTTACTACAGGTGGTTCACAAGCCCAACTACTGTAAATGCTTTTTATAGTGCGTCTACCAACCAGATCAGTGAGTATCTGACTTTTGAGCCTGCTTATAAAATGCCTCTTTGGGAATGTGTCTATCAAGCTTCAGATAATAACTGCACCATTTGTGCTGTTTGTGACTGAAAATTGAAAGTTCAAACATGGTAATTCAGCTGTGAGACTTAAGTGAGAGGATAGTTCTGGAAAATCTAGGGCTCCCAGAAATTTGTTGCTCATTGAATTACCCTGTGTCAACTGAGCTGCAGTGACTATGTGTGTGTACTCTGTCCATTGCACATGATAGCTTAAATCACTTTTTCTGTCTTCTGTTTTCTGTAACAAAAACATGTGTACATGTACCTGCACAAATATATAGTGATAGTAACTCTGTCCTCTAGTGTTGATGGCTATGTAACAATAAATGACTAGAGGAGATTGTAATATAGACCAGAAAGCCTAAGAAGGGGTGTCCAGTGGATTTGTTCAATACCTTCAAGGACCACTTCAAGAGGTGGTATCTGTAGCTAACTTAAAATTCTTACCTTTATAGTTTGATGAAATTATTTTGTATGTACAGTACTATCTTATTCTAATTTTAGTTACTGATTGTTTTTAGATAGCATAAGTTCTGGTGTGGAAACATAAGGTAAAAGAGTTGTTTTTCGAAGTGTGTATGGATTTTGATGTTCATTGCTGTTTGCTTTAATGGCACTTTGCATTGAAAACTTTTAATGGCCTTTAAAATGTTATAACAGTATTTCTGTCTACAAGTGCTACCTTTACCCTGGCACATCTGTTTGCCCTTATTAGCTTTGTATGTTGAATGAACCTTCTTGTTCTATGGCATTTGGGTCTGGAATCACTTCTGTGGTCTTGGTCCCCAGAGACAGGAGCATCAAAAGTTCCTGGGTGACTTCTTTTTCTCCTGGATCTCTTTTGGTGGCAGAGAGAAGTAGTTTTTGAAAGGCACAAAATTAATGTATCATACAGAAGAGGTTACAGCAGAGGTTTTGGGCTATCTGAATCTACTGGTATCTGTTTCTGCCAATTCCTGCAAATAATTTTACCTTCAAACCACTCACTAAAATTCTTTTGTGTCTAAGTGACCTCATTTGTAAAGCATGTATAATAATTAGGCAGTTCTTTTGATTAAAATTAATTCCAGGTTTAGATAGCTCTGACTTAATTAGAGGGCTGCCATCGTTAAGCAGTCACATTTTTGTTGATCATTGGAAGGAGCACTTGAGGTTTCCCTGAGCTGGTCACAGTTCTGAGGTGCCTGGGCAGCACAACAGCTGCTGTTCCTGAGGAGCTAAGCACCAGCCACCGCTGCTACTGAAGGTGTGTTCTGTGAAAGGAGAGGAAGCCTGGTCTGTGTGAAATGAGAACCATCATTGCTATATCTTCTGGAATGTTGTATTCTTTCAAGTTGCAGCAGTGTTCACCTCTTGGCCTTTCTGCCATGGCACAGTAGAGAAAACTGTAATGAGAGGCTGGAGTCACTGAAAATTTCACACTTGCTGTGTCTAACAGTGTCACAAGGCAGAGAGCTTTCAAACATCATCCACCACTCCTGAGTGTAGAGGCAATTTTGTTTTCTATCAAACTGCTGATATTGTTCTGCTGGCATGTGACCTGGAAGCTTGGACAGTGCTACTCACAGTCCTTTTAGGACTGTTTCAAAGAGGAAAAGGCTCTTTCTGGACAAAACTCTCTCCTGCCTAAGAGAGAGGTACAAATGTAATCACGACCTAAAAATGATGTGCAACAGGAGGGAAGATTCAAAGAAAGGCGCAGCACAGTCTTCCACTGCTGGCTGGTATGTTTTTACTGGGGAAGAGGCCCTGTGAGATGTGGGAGGAACATTCTCAGGTCTGAAGTTGCTGATAAATATTTTACACATCAGTACTGAGTTCCCATTGATGCTTCTGGGAAAGAACTGCTCTGCTGGAGACCGAAGTTTGCAAACCTATGCCTATTTGTATTGTGTGATGTATTTGCTGGGTACATCTCACTGGGCAAATCTCTCATCTAGCAGTTCCTACCTCACCACCTTGCAGATGTGTGTTCAGTAGCAATCCATACAAAGTTCAGAGGGACTAGTCACACACTAAAAAAATTGTAGCATTTTTAAAGGCCTAGTTAAACAACAGGAAAAAAAAGTTCTGCTAACCACAATAATTTGAGTGTGAGAATTAAGCATGAACTCTAGCAAGTTAAAATTGTTACATGGCAAGCCCACAAAGACTTTGAGAACCAACTTTCTAAGAGTATAAGAACTAATAATAGAACCTTCTTTCAAATTCACTGAAAAAAGGAGAGTATCTAAGGCATAAAAATAATTCATAGCATTGGAAGAGTTTGGAACTTCTAATCCTGGAGCTTTTTCTTTTGAGAGGTAAGTCCCAGAAAGAGTTTAGAATCTAGTGTCAATAGAAGGCACTGTTGAAGACATTCATACAATGAACTGTGACAAATATAGGGACCAGATAATATTCTCCCAGGTATTTCAAAGGATCTTAGACAAGAAATTGCCAAGCAACCAGCTTTGATGTATAGCATATCACTTACAGTGGCCTCAGCACAGGCAGAATAGGTGTGACAAGTGTCAAATCGTTTTTTTAAAAAAAGAGAATTCAGAGGGATCTGCAAAAAAGTCATTCCAGCCTATATAAAGAAATCTGTTCATGACCACAGCAAGACTGAATAAAGAGAATGAATATGATATAATGGTGAGCATGAGAATGTGAGTTGCTTTTTGCTTTTTCTTTTACAAGAAAATTATGCTTTCTTAGTCTACTAGAGTTTTTTTAAATTCAGAAAGCAAGGAAGTATGCTTGATATATTATGTTTATTTCCATAGAACACTTTTGATGAGGTTCCTTCCCAATGCTATTACATGGATGTTGTCATGGGACAACAAAGAAGGTCCTTTCATGAATTAATAGCTGATTAGAGATATGTAAAGAAGGTAGGAACCAATTACTCCTTGGTAAAAGAGTTGGAGATGTGTTTTATGAGGATCTGTGCTAGTCACTGTATTAGCAGATAACCTGAAAAAGAGGACATTCTGTCCTGTACAAAAGAACAGAGGGATATTAACTCAGTCCAGGAGGACAGGTCCTTCTGCTGCTGGTTGCTGGAAGGTAGAAAGATGTACTAGTAGAAGAATTACCTCACAAATACTTGCCTGACACTCTTTCCTTTCACATCTACTGCTGGAAATAAGTGAATGGACCCGATATTCTATTCATCTGCTTAAGTGCCCCTGCTCTTCAGTGAGCAAACTGGATTTTATTGCGTTCAAGGTCCATCTCTTTTTGCTGTTTGTAAGTGAGTTTACTAAGGAGAATTTGAGAAATAAGAATTTTAAAATACATAATAGAATTTGATTACAGAAAGTGATTTCTACATTAACTGAAAAATACTTGGTTCCAAAAGTTGATTCTGAAAATTAAGATCATTGAGTTTGGAAATGGAAATGTATTGTGTGATGGTGTCAACATAATCATAGCAAGTCTCAGATTGATTAGTCACTGAAGACTTTGTGAAAGGATTTAGAGAAAAAGCAATGTCAGTGCCTTGACCCATGGATTCAGAAAAGGAGCAATCATCAGGTACCTGCAGAGATGGGGGCAATGTGGTCCTGGTCCCTTCTGAACTTTAGTCTCTTCTGAACTTTCTGTGGTCAGAGCACAAGGAGGTCTCTGACACACTCCTGATGGAAGGATCACAAATTCTTCTGTCTTTGTAGTCTGTATCACAAGCATTAAAAAATCACCATGATCTCCATCCAAGTCCATGCGATCTTCATATACATGCAACTATTAGTGTTCTTAACTTGACCACTGGACTGCTCAATTACTTGGAAGAAAAGGTCTTCTGTCACTAAAAGTGAAAATTAATAGAAAATAGAAATTATATTATTTAGAAAAAAAAAAATTTGTGAGAATACAGCAAACCTTATGTATGCAGTAGGTGCACTGAATTTTGCTGCACTTTAGGGCAAACAGCTTTATGTTTCCTATTGTTTTATTCACTTTTCAGTGCTAAACTGTTGATAGCTTGAGTGACCAACAACTCTGTGAATATCTCCAAAGCAGAAATAAGTAGCTGTATTAAAGTAAGACGTCCTGCAAAGAACAGAGTTAAAAAATATGGTATATATAATTTATCTTATTATTATGCAAGTTTACTTCTGATGTTCTATTTATTTATTTCCCTTTTTTCCATAATTCAAAGTAACTTAAATTAACCACTAATAATGTTTATAATGGTTGTTAATTTTTTTTTAGTCCTAGTTTGGATAATTTTTTGAATTTCTGTGCATTTGCTCATCAGTTTCCACTCAATTATAGGTACTTAACAACAGGTATGTGTCATTGCCTTTAGAGTCTCAAATTGTATCTAAGTACACTTCATATAATCTAAGCAGCATGAATGCTATCTTTTTAATTATCATAATTGGAACACCAAAAACACATTTCTGAAGGATTAGTTTATTTTAATGCACTTTAGAGCAGTCAAAAATATGTGCTGAAAATAGACACAAGTGATGATCAAAGTATGGTAGCATACTTCTGTTCAGGAAAAGATTTTATTTCACTACAGCACTACGATATTGGCCCTTGTTAAGGATAGAAGGGAACTGTTCATCAGACATTTGGTGTGTTTAATTTTTTTTCCATGCATATGCCTCTAGAATATATCAAGAAAAGTAACATTTATAGGTTGTGAACAGTAATGAAAAGGAGATTTACAGTGAACTGAAACAAATATAAGCAACACACTCATGAGGTGTAAGCTTGAATAGAGGTACTGGATAATTAACTAATGTTGATATTATCTCTGTAAGTTTATATCCATGCTCCTTCTAAGTCATTTGTGCTGGTACTGCAGTTCTTTAGTGAAAGTCAAGAGGCCTCTTTAGAGAGAGCGGCTTCATTACATGTTACAGGAAGGAGATATAATCTACAACAGAATTTAAAAATTGCATTCAAATTACCATCCATAGAGAAAACCACAGATGAGAGCTCATATTAGCCAATAAGTATCATCTTTACAGGAAGCATCAGCAGATATTGATGCTGGCAGCTTGCTGATGCTGAGTTGCAAGGGAGAACTCTTATCTTTCCAGGAGCCAGGGAAACAGCAAACGTTGCTGTGGCCAGGGAGAACAAGGGGACCACACATAGGGGCACTTTCTCTTCCCTTAAGAACTATGCTAATTGGAAGGTTATTGATGAAGTAGCTTCAAGTGTGCCGTTAGTTTCCAGGAGGTTAATGAACATAAGATTTGGACTGAACATTTTCTGAGCCCTGTTATTAAGTAAGCTTTAAGTGTTCTTAAGTGAGCCCTCATTTTCAATTTTTCCTATTTAGTGTGGACCAGTATTCTCTTTCATTTAATTATGGTCACAGGTGAGATGATGCATGATCCTTACACACATTCTTTACTTTTTTTTCCCTAAAATTCTGATCCATGAATGTATAAAATAGAAGAAATTTCCTTTGCTCCCTCCCCACCGTCCCCCCACACAACCCTCCCCACCCCCCCCCTCCGGGCAATCTAGTGAGTTTTTTCCCTTAGAAAATTAAGATTAAAGTTTCTTGTAAAACCAGATGTTTTCACAAGTTTTCTAGTCCCTTAGCACACAGTATTGCTTTGCCCCTCACAAACCACCTCATATTTCTCCTCATGTTGCCACACTGAGCTTGGGAAATACCGAGTTCTCTCGTTTCCATGAGCATCAAAGAGCCTCCTGTCAGCTCCTTGTCAGGTGAAGTAGAAACTGAGCCAAGAATTGAAGCAGAGGCTGCTGAGTCCTTTGCTTTGAGATCATCACTTCCTTTTATCTCTTTAACGAATTTATTCATTACTCTTCATACAGTTAAGCTTTGTATTCATGAAGAATATAGAATATAAAATTGTGCCTTACACAATTGATATTTTCTACCCTTACACAATTTTACACAATTTTTATTTCCCCTTTGTCCCCAGGATAAAACTTGAAATTAAGTGTAGGATTCAGGGCCATGTTATGGCAGAGTTTGATCCCTGTCACCTATATAGATGCTCAAATCTGTCTGTGGTGCTCAATCGTGTCTGATAGGTTTTCTCATGTGTGTTATATCTGAGAGAACTTGCAGGAGACCCTTGCCATCAAGACTGACAGCTAGAGGCCAAACAGGACATGCAAAACCATCACTGGGATGAGATTCAGTAGTCCAAATAGAAGGCTGTAGAACCATTTTAAACAAATATCTCCTGCCATTTGTGCTGTCTTAAGATAACTAACTAATGCCCTAGCTGGCTTCATGTTTAATTCCATATGTGAATTCAATATCCTTTGATTACTGACTGGCAGTCTTACTGCTTTAAAACTCTACATTTCATTCAGTGACACTTGAAAAAACAAATTACAGCTTTTAAACACATCTGAGAATTAACGGTATAACAATTGGCGGACTATCCTGTATATGACACAATTTAGCACAGCTGTCTCCCCTATCTGTTACTTGCATACAGGATTGACTAGACTGTCAGAAGTTGCTTTAAACAAACCAATCTAATCCTTGGAAATTGTAAATCCACAAATGTAGAATAAGGCTTTGCCTTGCTCAGTTTAAAACATCATGCGATATAACTGAATAATGTAACTGAACTATAAAACTTGAATTCATATTTAGATTGGAACTCCAAATTTCCTCATGACAAGTGATCTCATGTGTTTTTAGTTTACATCATCCATTATTAGTGTTCATTGTTTCAGTGAACTATCAGATCAATGAGGTTGTAGGTGTCTTCTTGGTGAACTAACAATATTGCAGTGAGTTTAAGAGTATGCATCTGCAAAATGTGTATAATAATACCATGAAGGTATTACTTGGTAAATGGATTCATTTATGACAGTAAATTTCCTATAAAACTGGAAAAAGAAAAGCTTCAAGTTTTAAATACGTTCTAACAAGCTTTATATAACCTTGCTGCAGGAAGATGCTACATATGGATAAATGGTACATATAATGGATAAAATGAACCTAGAAACCTTCTATTACATTAAAAGTAGTCCTATGCAGGTAGAGCTTTCTACAATGAGATTACTAGCTCAGTGGAGTAGGAGAGAGATGTGTGTATGATTCATTCTTTAGCAAGAATTTAAGCACTGTCTCCCCTAATATTCTCAAATACAAACTGATGAAGATTGGGTTACTCAAGTGGGTGGTCAGGTGGACTGAAAACGGAACTGCTGGGCTTAAAGTGCTGTGATCAGAATAGCTGGGCTCGAAAGTGTTGTGATCAGTGGCACAAAGTCTATCTTGAGGATGACCTAGCCTGGGTGTCCCACCTTGCCACGGGTAAGATGTGTGGATATAGGGCACTCGTGCTGTTCGGTGACAGCCTGAATGCAGCTGTCCATAGAACTGAGCTCTTGTGGCGTGTGGCACCAGTCATCTCAGAGTGATGCTGCAGTCCAGTAATACCGCTCCAAAAGTAAGTAGGTTGTAAGAACGTAGTCAAGGCAGATTCTGCAAGTCCAGGTCCTAATTAGGGCAGATAGGTTTGTGTGGGGTCTGTAATAAGACAATACAATTTTCTTTCTATGTGCTGTTGGTCAGTAATGGCCTTGAGTAGGCTCTGAACCTGCACTAGAAATATAAGTGCACAGAGAGAGACTTTCAGCCTCTCTCTTCTGGGGCTGTGTAGAGGGAGAAAGATGCACTACAGGTTAAATTTATGGTGAAGTGTTAGTTCAAAGTACATTCCCAGTGCCTGTATCCATTCCTTAAGATGTGAAATTCTCTGAACTCTGTCTTACTCCTTCAGATCCATCCTTTGCTTGCTTGAACTCCAGTGGTGTATAAATAATCCCATTAGTATTTATTGCAACTGCAGCCTACTATGAGCTCTCTGAGTTTTGTCATTAATTCGTTTAGGTGCAATATGCCAAGCGAAAAAGAAACAGATTTCACAAGGGAATTGCCTAAATCGAGGGATTCAAAAGAGCACAAAATAAGAAACTGTCAGGTGATCTATCTCCTGTTACAATTTCAAGGACATTCTAGGTCTAGGACATCATTATCCTTGCTTCCTCCAAGGATGATGTAGTACACACTTGCCTGAGGGAGTCATAAAAAGGGATGCCATGTGTTGCCAATTCCGAATCTGTTCCTTCTAGTCTGCAACAGTGGACAAGCACTGTCCCTCATTTTGTGTTACTAACCTCTGGAGAACAGGACCCCTTTGCTGTAATAGCTGTCAAAGAATCAGTTTCAAAACTATATAATACTTTTTCTTAAAAAAAAATAAAACAACAAAACACACCTTTTGTGGGTAATATATTCCAGTTTCTTGAAATTTTCTGAAATGTGTATTAAATTATACTGGCTTCTGACTCTGCTTTGGCCTGAAAATACTTCCTGAGCTTCCTTTATTGCAATCAAACTGCAGAGGTGTTTCACACAGATACCCAGAAGCAGAAACCATTCCAACAGCACATTGCTAAGCACTGTCTTACCTAAAATGGATCCTTACTCTGAGTAAAATAATTATTAATTTGATGTATGGATTCAGTAGTGAAGCTTCTTACCATTCATTCACATGACTTATTCAGTGAAAACTTTATCTCATGGCTTAACTCACAGCTGACTGTTCTATGAAGATATATTTAGATCATATTTTGTAGCTGAATGAGCCTGCGAGAAGGTCTGCACCTAGTTTGCTGTAAATAATGTATATTACCTCTACTGCAGACAAGTGCAAATTCAATACTTGGTTCTATACCTGGACAAAATAATTGCATATCCTTAAAAGATTTTGATAGCCTCTTGGTGTGGTGACAGGCACACAGGATTGTGTGATCATAAAACATGATTTGTGCAGTGACTGTGGTTCATACCATCTTCACTGTGGGCTCATTTGTTCATTTTGGCCACAATTCCTCTCATCTGCTGTTGCAGGGAGAAGATCATGTAGAGTTAGCACTACCTAGTAACTCCAAAACCTTTTCTGAGGTTCAAGGTTTGGAAGGAACCAGTTCAGACTAGATTTTCAGCTCTTAACACCAGCTCTTAACTTAGAGCACTAACAAGCAATTTTCATTAGGTTGTATGAGTGTACCATTGCTGTGAGATGTTTAAAAACATGCATAGTAAATACTTCTGTCTGTGCACTGGCAGTCAAGGACAGTTAGTTAGATCAGGAAAACTTTGTCCTTGATAATGGTAAAATTCTGTTTAATGCAGCTGGAAAAGCAAATGATAGCATGCTTGAAACAACAAAGCAACATCAGGAGAAGTAAGAGATGAAAACCAAACCAGACTCAGAAAATAAGCTGAAACACACACTTTTTGTAATCTAATTGCAAATAAGTAATCGAGGCAGCTGCAGAGAAGCAACAGAAAAAAGTAGATGGGCAGGCCAGGAGTACATGCCACTTATCACATCATGTGACATGAATTACACTCCACATAACGGATTTGGTTGGGGTTTTTAAAATTTGGTTTTTATTTGAAAGTATGTTTTTTAAAGACTTTGTAAGGGAAATACAAAGATCTTGCCTGACATTTTATCTCAGATATAAAGAAATCCATGACCTATCTATCAACAAAAGACTGAATAGGGTAGAAATCAAAGGAATATGGTTTTTGTTTTGATCTAAGAGTTCAGCTGATTTATTGAAGAGGGCCCCATAGACTAAAGAAGCAGTTCCTGGGAAAACAAATGAATCACCTGAGGAAACTGGTTCTTCCTCAACGAAATGATGTCCATGTGGGGTAACCTTCAGTGTAGGTGTATGCCTGTGTTTAATAGATGGGAGTTTGTGACACAAGACAGTAAATTCCACATTCGGGACTGAAAGGGTGGCACTTTTCACCATGATATAAAAGCTTTTACCACAGGTATCTGCTTTATTTTAGCAGTTCTTTGGGGTATTAAAATTTTACAGTGTGCAGCTCCACTGTCTTCAGTATCCTGGCACTGAAATATTACCCTAGAATTAAAAATAGACATATGACTTTGAATTTGAGGAACAATTTTGATTCCTATGTGAAACATCAGTAGATCATCACTCACCAGTGTGTCTCCATTGGCAAGTTTTTGGCAACTAGTTAGTCTGTCAGAAGCAGCCAGGTAATTCCTGTAGCTGGACTGACCCTACAGCATTGATAATCTACAGCTCTCCTTTATCAAAGTGCCTAAGTATGTCCATTTACATTTGATTTTCATAGACTGAATAGAATCAGGCCCACATTTTATCACTTGCATGGTTTTTGCTGCATTGAAACCTCATTAAGCTAACACTATTTGAATTCTTTTTGCCTTTTACCTATATATTGTTTGTTGATCTGTCTACACATCTGAGGGTAGTCCAGTATACTTCACAAGAAACAGTAGCTGTTTTTTTCACAGGAACACGACTTACTCACACAGACGTGTAGCAAAGGAATAAAATCAAGGTCTTGCAGTGCAGCATCTTATTGCCACTGTGGTCCTGAAGGAGGGAGGATCTCTGCTGCCTCCCAAAGATCCTTTCTATTGCATTCTGAAACTACCACCTGAAGGAAAGCTGCTCTAGCAAAATCTTCTGAAACTAAACAAATGAGGTCATAAAACCTAAAGCCTTGGTCATTGTGATAGTTATTTGGCCCTATTGACCTCACTGTTTTGGTTTTATTTTGGTTGGTTGGTTTTGGTTGGTTGTTTTTTTTTTTTTTATTTTTTTGTTTGGTTTTTTTTTTTGCTATTGCAGGATTCCCAGCAGGAGAACTACAAAAACCTTTCTTTTGGGGAACAAAGTATCCTAGGTAAGTACTGCACCAGGGACCCTCATACACCTGGGAATGAGGAATAAGAGGGAAAAGTATTACAAATACATGCAGACAAAGAAGAGGGCATGGAAAAGAAGGCTACTCTGCTGAAGGCAACAGGTAGTGCATAGAAAACTGTGTTGTGGTTCTGTAGGGCAAGCTTGGCCCTTGGAACATATGTCCTCTCCTGTTGTGTCCTGCTTTTACCATTGAAAGAACTGACTTTGAGAAGGGCTGCTTTGTGTGACAGCTTTTCTTACCCTTGGGAGCCATATATGTTGCAGTCAGTTGTCTTAAACTGATGACTGATTTCTCACAGGAACTGCTAATTAAGTGCACCCAAGAGCAAGTGTTTCAATGCTATAGCATGCAGATGCAGCAGTGTGCACATGGCAGGTATTAAAAGGAATTGTAAATCAGGTAACTAACACT
>JAWWMP010000001.1:104472640-104497967 GCA_035047865.1 Dendrocincla tyrannina
AACTAACACTTCCTGAACAGAAGTGAATACCCTGAGAAGCCAATTATTATCAGTTTATTGTTCACTTTCTGCTAATATCTAAGATTAGCAGTGAGCATTTGTCTGTGCCTGTCTAGGTGCATGAGAGCATCTCCATGTGCATAAGTGATTGCCTGTGCAGGCCTGTGTGCTCCTGTAGCTGAGGAAGAGTAATTACAGGTCACACACATTTAATTTTGAAAAATCACTGATTTTGTGCAGTTCAGTAACTTTCTATTTTAGGACAGAATAAGACCATGAAAACTTTCTGTTGGCAGTTTCTGAAAGTTATTTTGCAGTTATATAAAGCCAGTTACTGGTGAAACATATCCTTAATAAATCTTTGTTAAAAACAAAATCAAACTTTTCAAACATTTTGGATTTGCCATCTTCCACTCTGGATTGTGTCCTTGTAAACAGGAAATTTGGCAATATATGTAGAAAGACATGTTCAATTGGGGAACAAATTAATTTGCATTCAAAGAGAATTCTTATGAGCCAGGTGACTTTCTAAGTGGTAATTGGGGGTAGAAGAAAGTCCTTTCTTGTTAAGGTGAACCTTTTTTCTCTTATGGTTATTGCAGACTTGGTTCCAGCTTTGCTTTCTGAAGAGATTTCTCTGTATTCTGACCTTCTACTGTAGTGATAAAATTGTGGTTCTTTCAAAGTATTATACTTTGCTCATTTCTCTTCTGTAAAGGTTACCTTAGTTTAAATTGGTTTTGCTTGAGTATGTATCAAAATGAAATTTAGTAAACAAATGTAGCTGGTTTATATCAGACAACAGATTGCTTTTGTCCTTGAAATATTCTGGATGTCTTCTGTCTGCTTAGAAGAAACAGTACATGGCAGTGGAACAGAAAAACCATCAAAAAGTCATCAGCACTTGCTGGAAAACTGATTTAGCAAATATTTAACATTTAGTGGCATTTTAGAGTCCAGTTCCAACATAGCCACCAAAATCCAGTTACATCTGCTTGCATAAAGAGCAGATTAGTTATCCCTTTTACATCTCAGTACATGAAATAAAATACCGTTCAAATGCCATCATTCATACCTATGAGTCTTCACTGCCAGATATATTGAAATAGAGAGTTCAAACTACCTGACCTGATGGTTTCCTTACAGTTCTCTGAGCCTCCACAGTCCCAGAAAGTGCCCCTTTGATATGGTACCTGCTGGGCTGCACCTGATTCCCTTCATCTCTATCCAACTGTGCCCAGAAGTGAAAAGCATAAACAGTTCTGAGAAAACTTCTGGCAAAATATGTTGTTGGCCTGGGCAAAGTGCTGAAGGGGGTTCACAGAAGCGAAGCACCTCCCAAACTTCACCCCATATTTTGGAGGTATGGAAAGATGTTGGAATGCCAGAACACCAGCCTGTTATTTGTCCCTGCCACTCACGGTGACCAAGACCCTCAGAGGAAAAGAAGATGTATTTAGTAATAGGGCTTAGTTCTTCTTGATGCCTTTATGTGTTTTGTGCTATAATTTTTATACTTCTCCAGCTGCAAAAGATCCTGTATAACCATCTCACTTCAGATATGGAAAACAAGTCTAACATAGTACATTTATTATGGGTAATTATCACTGTGTGCTACACAAGATTGCAAATTTATCACCCAAAAGAATGTCATTTCCATTGCTGAAACATATAATTTTACCCAGCATTTTTTAGAGAAGGTTTGTAATAGTTCTTGGGGGAAAAAAACAGTAGGGAAGATTTTATCACACACTTGAAAGTACCTTTCAGGAAAGAAAAAATGTGAAAGATTGTCATGGGAGCAGAGGGAATTAAATGATATAATACTTTTTGGGCATGACTGAGATGAGCAATTAGCGTACTATGGATCATTAGGTCCAGTAATAACATGTTATTTCAAAACACTCTGCCTTTCTTCTATTTCAGTACAATGCCTTAGAAATACTATAAGCTTCTTTGAAGTATAGCATCTCAGTAACTGAAATAATTAAAATCATAAAAAACAACTTGACAAATGAAAGATGCATGTAGTAGATCACCTACCCCCACAACATCCACTGCATTTGGTGTAAAAAAGCCCTGAACATTTCCCTCTTTTATCCCTATTTCTCTCAGATGCATTTTTATTTGGACATAACAAGGAAGATATAATTAATTGTCAGTCAGGAATACAAAATATTTCTTACTATTCGGTTTCTCTAGTAGATTAGATCTGTGTACCATGTCCTATTCCAGGACAGGTGTAAGGAAATTGTAGGAGCTTTATTTTTAAAACTGATTGGAGACCTGTTTTGTGCTTTACAAAGTATAGTCTTTGTTGCATGCAGCGAAGAATGATTGGAGCCGACAGCAGAGAAGCCCACTGTTGCCTTTGATCTCTTCTTTTTTTTGGTGGCAATGCTGACAGAATAGTTACACCTATAACTTTGTCCTGTTCTCGGTGAGAACATGAACAATGTAGTCAGGAGACGTTTTGGAGCCCATATGAGGCTAATGAGGGATTTGGTTAGAGGAGTGAACCATCACAATGCTTTCAAAGTTTTAGATTAAATGTTGCTTTAAGACAAGGAAGAGTTTAAAATTAAGACTTTCAAAAACTTGAAGTCAAATTGTGCAGGTATGATTTTTAGACCCATATTCCCCTCCTTCCCTACCCCCTTTTAAAATAATGATCTGCCCTTTAATGCTCATGCGTGTGGACACTTTCTGAGAAAACTGTTTCTTTGTGTTACAGGTCATTAAGTTATGGTGCCATAGGAGTAATTGTTGGCCACGAGTTTACTCATGGATTTGATAGCAATGGTGAGTGTTTGACTCCATGTTGATAACTCTTTTTTTACAGAGCTGACAGATTAGAAAGCTGACTTCTACATGCTTTAGCATTTTTGTTGTTCTGGATTTTTTAACAGTGCTGAATTGTGTGAAAAAAATTTGTGTGAAAGTTGTATTTATTGGATTTATTTACATAGAATCTTTTGTGTCCGAACTGGATTTTTTTTGGTGAGAAAATGAACAATTCTGTTTGTCTTGAATGGAAACTAAATCAGCAACAGATTCAGAAAGTCCTGACTGGGGGGAGTGGGACCGGCAAAGGAATAATTTTTGATAGATAAAAATTACTTTCAAGAAAACTTTTCATTTCAGTTTTGACATTTTTCAGAATACAGTTATGAAAGTTTTAAAATACAATATTGGAACAAGAGTGGTACAGAAAAGGTGTCACAAAATATTAAAATAAAAGAAAAAAAGAGGAGAGATGGGGGCGGGGGGAAGAATGGTTTGAAAATGTCAATCCAATTGTCCTGACAAACTGGGTGAAGTGAGGCATTACCACTATCTAGCTTTGGCTGTCTCACTAAAGTGCTTTTAAAAATGGGACTCCTGAGAGAAAGAGGGGTGAGTGGGAGAGGTGGAGGGAGAGAAACATGAACCTCCTCCAGAGAGAAATTTTGAGTTTGCTGACATTGTGTTACACTGAACACATTTAAGAAAAAGAAAAAAGAAAGGAAAAGAAAGGAAAAAGAAGGCTTTGTATCCTGCTATCCTTTTGGCACTGCTCTATAAGATTTTGTGTCAGCAAACACTCCAGAATGGAGACATTTTTCTTCATAAACTCCCACCTCCTGAGCCGGTGAGTATCTAATCTCCATCTTGTCACCTGCCAGTCAGAAAGGAATCTAATATTTGATTCCCTAAGCAGATCCCTACTTCTTGCCAGGCTCTTACCTTCCAAATATAGAAATAAATACATCTCTAGGGAATTTGTCATCTTGAACAAGAGAATATACAGGGAAAAAAAAAAAAAGAAATAAAAGGATGAAAGAAAACATCTTCAGTACTTGGTATTATGTCTATTGGTTGCTCCTTAGCCCTCTTTCCTGCAGTTGCAAAAAAGAATCAAATCACAGAGCAAGGCTGAATCCACGTGGGTAGCTAAACCTGCTCTTAAAAAAGCCCAAACATGCCTTGTGTCTGATTGGCTGGAGTCACGATAGAAATCAGATACTCTCCTCCAAATGACGGGGAGCGGGATCTGACGCTGAAACTTCCATGAGCCAGTGCTATAACCATCAGCTTGGGGAATGAGATGTATGTTTTTGACATGAATAGGGTTCAAATGTTCTGGTTTTACACCAAAATGAAAAATGGAAACTTTAGAAGTTTCCATGAAATGGGTTGTTTTTTTGATCAAGTGTAGAATTAATAGATAATAAATTAGTTATCATCACATTTGTGGAATGAAAGATATATGGGCTGAGGATGAAAAATACTCACAATTATACTTAAAAGAAAGCTCAAATGCTTCTTACACTATGTAGTTATAAAATGCACTGTAGAACTCATTTTCTGCAAATGAAAATTATGACAATAAATGGAAGGCCAGCTTTTTGCTGCCCTACCTGAGTGGGGTCAAGATTTTGCTCACTGATCCTATCCATTTTGTATTCCTCTCATTTCTATGCAGGTGATAGATCCCTAAACCAGAAAAGTTTTCTCCTGCTAAAACATTTGTTTTCTTTCTTTCTTTTTTGAGGTCGGAAATATGACAAAAATGGAAATTTAGACCCTTGGTGGACAACTGACTCTGAAGAAAAATTTAAAGAGAAAACAAAATGCATGATTAGTCAATACAACAATTACTACTGGAAACGAGCTGGCTTATATGTATGTAAACCACAAAGCACTGATGACCGAAAAGAGTGGTACATTAGGAGTTTTGGTTGTTGTGCTTGCCTTTTTTGGGTTTTCTAAACTCCATTTTTATAAATCCCAACATATTGGGATATTAGGCTCCCAACTTCATTTTTCACAACAAATGATTTTTTGAAGTGAATAATTGTGCTGAAAATTGTCTGTCAGATTTGATTAGTCCAATCAAATACCACTATCCACACCCTGGTGACAGGGTTAAACCACTTCTCCCCATCACACTGTTTTGGAATCAGAGGAAGAGGATGAAGCCACTCAGCAGGGCTGGTCTAATTATTGTGATCATGTTAAATGTCTTCGGAAGATGAGGTCTGTAATGAAAACTGAGCAGTCACTCTTTTTAGAAAGAATGTAATAGCATGTTTTATAGATTCCTTTAGCAATCCTGCCTGTTATTTATTGCAGCTATAAAATGGATGCATAAACCCTGCTTTATTTCAGATTCAACTCTGGCAATTTCTTCTGTGCATGCACACAGACCCCATTTGTATGGCTAATCAAGGGAGCATGATAGCAGTAACTCATAGAAAACGATTGAGAAAGTGCAAGGGAATTCAATGCAAGGGTTTCTGTTTCATTCTTTATCTGAGCTATGGGCTTCCCTGAAAATGTGCACATTATATATGTGTCCAAAATGAAGATAAATAGGATAAATCCCAGACCTTCAAAAATGAATAGCTGAACTTCCAGTAATGTTGTCTGGGACACGATGTTAGTCTTAGTTTGCAGCATAAAACACATACTTCAGTCCCCATTCAATTCTATCACCTCTATTTCCATTTTAGAAATACTATTGCATCTTTGCCTTTTAAGAATAGAGAGGTCACATGGAATACTTAGCAGTAATTGTAACACTTTTCCCAGGCCGTTTGTATTAGTCTCAGAGACAAACAAACCCATGTTGTCGTCCAGTCTGAAGTCCAGCAACTCAGACTTGAAGTACTTCATATAAGCTAATTTACAAATAAAAATTCTCAGGCTCATTCCTGAATATCTGTAGGAGAAACTGCCAATACAAAATTACTTAAAAAGGTCATTTAAACCTTCCCCAGGGATATTGCTGAGCCCTTTCCATGCCTCTGCCATTGGCCTGGCCATCTCCTTTATTTTCTGCACTCTCTCTTGAGATGAGGTAGCTCTGAATTTCCTCTCCAGTATAGCTACTGCCTTTGAAGTCCATGGATGAGCTTACTAAAGAGATCCTGTTACCCATAGCCTTGTCATCCCATTCCTTCTATTTCCACAGTATAACCAAAAGCCCTTTTAAAGGGCAGAAGAATCTTCCTATTTTCTGCCATATTTTATAGCTTTTATATGAAGAGCTATGCAAGCAAAGACTTTTTTTTTCTATCTTTGCCTGTCACTTACATCAATATTCTGCAGGTTTTTTACCCCATATGAATATTTTTCATGGATCAAGAAACCTATTTACTCTTCTTCCTTCTCATCTCGTTTACAATAAAAATGTCTCCAGAAGAGAAGGGTAATGAAAGAAAAAGTGGATATAGAAATAGCTTCAGAGTTCAATAATCACATAAAGTCATCTCATCAAATAAAGGGCTTATCGTGGTCCCTGAGCCCTGTCACAAACTGTCTGCACAGAGCAGTCTCAAATACTTGATCCAGAGCTGCCTCAGATCAGCAGAAAGACTTCTTCCACTTATTAAAATGACCTGTGACCCAAGCGTCACTGTTAGGTTACTCTCATCTTACTCTCTAAATCAGTCTTCTTCACAAGCCCACTGCAAGGAAAGGCCAGAAAAAAAAGGCAGCTGGTGTGTGTGAATGTTCCCTGGTTTCCCAGCACCTTTTCTCTATAAGCTTCTCTTTCACCTCTGTCTCCAGCCTCCTGAGGGGAGGGGAGAGTTGACAGGAAAGAGTTGCCCTTTCCTCTACTCCTCCCATTTCTCCTTTATTACACCCTTGGGTGTAATATCAATGTTGGGTGTAACATTGTACCCAGGGCATCAAGTGAGGCGTCTTGAATCCAGCCTGGGTGCTCATCTGCACTGAGTGGTGGGGCGCAGGTACCTAGCTATCCCGTTGGGTTTTTTACCTCTTCTGCCCCTCTTTTCACATGAAACTAAGGTGAGCCCTGATGCCAACTGTGCTGTACTGATCCCTGCGGAGTGGGAGAGGCCAGCATTGACCTTTAAAGCTCTGCTCAAAACTGTGCTCAATTATCTTGCTTATTCGAGGCATAATGGAGTAAAACTGCTTAATTACAAATACAGTTGGTAACACGAGCACCTTAGTAGGCTGGGTGAGCAGAGATAATGCTGATCTAGCAGAAATTAGGATTTCTTCATAATGGTATTGCATTTGGTAGTGCCAGGAGACCAGCTTTCTCACAAAGTTTTAGTGCTGCTCCTTGCAATATATTCTTGTTGCTTTTGCTCTTGGAATCAATACGGGGAGAAGCAAGAGGAATCCTCTTCGCAGATATTTTTAGAGCATTGAATATACTATCAATTATAATTCTGTCTCTGACAGTTATTTTTAATTATGCTTGTTTATGTTATGACTTAAAAGTTATTTTAGCATCCCAGTATTATATTGAGTTATGTAGAGGAAAAAATATAACCTTTTAGATAACAGTTTAAGAAAGGGGCTACTGGATTCTCATATGTAATCAGATAAAAATAGACCTCAGGGGAAAATTACTGATGTTCAGATCAAAGATCAAGGGCTGGATTCTTGAGTGTATTTTGTCTACAATATTTTGAGCTACAGAGATCTAGCACCAGAGCTGGGATAACTCATCACAGAAAATTGTTTACTGACAGTTTTCACATCGAAATCCAGTTTCTTAACCAAAGTAATGATGGTTGAAATTGACTGAGGTCGTTCTCTCCTTGTTTTATTTCTTCCTGTTTTTTTGATCAAGAAGAAGGTTCAGAAATGGCTTAAATGACTGATGTTCTTTCATTCTGCCAGGTGAAAGGGAAGAGGACTTTGGCAGAAAACATTGCAGATAATGGAGGTTTGCGAGAAGCTTTCAGGGTGAGTAGATGAAAAATATCTGAAACACAGTATTATTAAAGAAAAAAGAATGAAAAAAAAAGCTGTGGTTATCTTCATGTTGCTGAAAGGCACTTAGTATCTCTTTCTTATCAGGCATACAGGAAATGGATTACAGAAAAGAGGGGAGGAGAAGAAGAGCCTTTACTGCCAGGCCTTGAGTTCACACACAACCAGCTTTTCTTTCTGAGCTATGCCCATGTGAGTAGTACAAATGTGTTTCAAGTCCCCATCTGTTAACCTGCACAGTGTGCACTGCACAGATGAGCCTGCTCTGTTTTGACAATTGACATCATCCGAAACAAGACTGTTCAGAGTATAAGCAGAGGCTTCTCACAGGACTATTATTTCTTTTCTCTTTTCCTCTTTATCCTTATCTATCCATTGTGCCAGAAATGCTGAAATTATTCTTGGGTTTGCACAGTGTTGCTACAGCACCTACTTGCTACTTCTCCTTGTTACTTCCCTCCACTAAAAGGGCCTTCTTGCACATATTGACTCCTTAGCCTCCTTCAGTTTTCCTGGATTTCAGCTTCCCAGATTTATGGTGCTTGCAATATGCAGTAGTTTCTGATTGCTTCCACCACAGACTCCTGTTGAAATTGTACCACCACCATTTGTTACTGTGTGTTTTGTTCAAGGAAACTAAGCAGCAGTGAAGAAAGTCTTTATTTTTTCCCATCTGTGCACTAAATGTGCTGTAACACAACTTTGATAAGGGATGTGAGTTTTTTAGAAAAACATGTAGAGTAAGGGAGAGGATCAAAAAATTATTTATTTGATTAAACAAGTTGGGACAAACTCCTTACACGGAAAGTAAAAGTTGGGCCATAAAACTTTGTGCACCAGCTGAAGTAATGAATCTTCCCAAACTGAAGAAACAGCACCCAATGCAACCAGTTCTGGTTGAAAATCATCCCTCTGCTGAGAGTCAATATAGCAGCCTATGGGCCTATGGCCATTTTAGTTTGACAGTATTGAGCACAGAAAAGATTTCACTCTAGTTGTTTATGCTAAATAAAGTTTCACACTGTGTCAGTGTTTCTCCAAGAAATTTTCGAAGCTATTGGGGTCTTACAGGACCACTGCAGCAATTGCATGTCCAGTGAACCCTCACAGGGGAGGCACATGAACAGTGAGAGCAATGTATGCAAGGTACTCTTGAGTTCAACCTATTTCCACAGAGCTCAAGACACTCAATAGACTTACTCAAACTGTCAGGCTGTTTTCAGCCAGAGAAAATTGCACTGAAGTCCACTGAAATCCTATATGCTATCTGGCTTAAAGGATTTTGTTGATAGGAACATTCAATATAGGGAGTTAGGTAAGGTATGGACAGCTTAAATGAGATTTTTCATGCAACGGATAGAGCATAAGAGCGATTATTCAGTTGTGCAAATATTCTGTCCACCCTGTTTTGTGGTCAGTTACAACTGAATTAAGTATCTTATCAGAATTAGTGAATTAGGGACCACTGATGGAAATGTGGTAAATATGTAATTTCAAAAGAAACTGATGTTCCAGCATGGAATAAATATGTGAGGTAATATATCTGCAATTCTAGAAATGATAAGCATCAATATGTGTACCTTTTATACAAATTACATAGCTTTGAGACCAAGAAGTATTTTTGGTAATTATTAGGGTGTGAGGTGCTGCAGCACAAGCTGAAAAGCAAGCTACCATTATAGAGAACTTCAAAAAAAGAACTAGTAAAGTAGCTGTGATTAGGTAATGAGAAAGAGTGGGTAGAGGAGAACAGTGGTTGGAGACTGGAGACATTAGGGGATTTGAAAAACAAGAGAATATACTAACAGAAAACTGCAGGTTAGCAAAGGTGAGGCAAAGCAGAAATTTATGGTGTCCTTCCATTTTATGCATTCTGTAAGTAAGAGGCATCTTAAGAACAGTGACATTACATTCTGCTTTACTATACAAAGTCATCTCAGATAATGTGCCTGTTTCTTTTTTTTTCATTTTTTATTAGGTAAGATGCAACTCCTTTCGACCAGAATCTGCAAGGGAACAAATATATACTGGAGCTCACAGCCCTCCACAGTTCAGGTAGTGCAAATAATGTATTTCCTCGGTATACATACAAAATCAATCACTGCAGAACAGAAGTGCAGAAATTTAGCATTTTAAGAGGGAGTTAAGAGCAAACCCAAAATTGGACTGTGATTTTGGTTTAGATTGAAATTGAACTGGTTTTATTAGCTTATCTTTCACAGTTACAAATGCTCTTCTGTAAAACTGAGGAGCTTGCATTTACCTTCAAAAGCATTTGAACCAGAACACACTCTGATCCCTGTGATGTCCTGTAATCATGGCCTGAGTACACAAAATGCCTCATCTATCACTTTCTTTCCCTAAGCAAATTCTAGTTTATAAAACAGTGAATATTAGGAGGGTCCTTGATTTAATCTGCCTGAGTTCATTAAAAGCTTCTAAGTGACTACCTTGAATTATATTGACAATGCAAAGCAAAACATGCCCTGCGAGTTCAGTTTGAGACTAAACTCTGCCACTGGCCTTCAAGTGACACTTTTCTTGAAGGAGCTGTGATAGTCCAGCCATAACAGAGTAACTGTGTCTTTGCCCAAAAGGCCTCCCACAGGCTCCCCTAACCACAGAACTCATGAACTCCAAGGAGAGGTTGGAAGTGGTGGTAGGGGGAAGTTTAAAAGACTACATAGGAATTAGGAAGCCAGAGTTTGTTTCTCTGCTTCTTCACAGAGTTTGTGTGACCAAGAAAAAGTTGTTTCTGTTGGGATTCGTGTGGGTTGCATTCACTTAACTAAGAATTGTATATTTGCCCTCAGTCAAGTGCTACATAATCTCTTTATTTGGAGGAAGGATGTTAACTTCACAAGCTGATTCATAGTGGAAGTGTCTCCAGTACGGTGCAATATATATTTATATAATCTTTCAGCAGGTAATAAATTTAAATTGCTTAGACTCCACAAGTACATCTTTCTATTGATTACCAATCAATAGAAAGAACAGGTTACAGTTCAAGGTAACCTGTTCAGGGAAAGGTGTCTCTACTATAATTCAATGGGATGAAATCCAGACAGCCCACTCTGATTTCACAGTTAATATGTGGCAATATCAAACCATGGGGAGAAAAGTGGCACAAAGGTACACATAAAGATATTTTACTTGATAGATTCTGGGTTTATTTCTTTTTTAATTGGCAGATTTTCAGTATTAGCATGTGTCTTTGCTATTTTTGAATGCCAATTTCAGGTTGAAATCCCTGGCATGGCAGGCAGAACTCCCACCACCTTCAGCAGCAGTTCTGCATGACCAGCTTCTGTATCTGCAATGTTTTTACAGTAAACATCTCATTTGGAGCCTAACCTCATCTTGTAATCCTCCCTACAAAACTGACCTTTAGGCATTTTTGTTCCAGATGACTGCAAATTTTCTTACTCACAGAAGGTCTAATCAATGTAATAAGAATGTTTTCTACCACGCTGAGCTATGCTGGAAAGCTGATTGTCTGCAATACAGAAAAATGCCTTCTCAGTGCATAACAAAGACGATGGAAAGGCATACAATTAATAGCTCAGTAGATATTTTTTTGCTCTTAACTCAGGAAACTCTTTAATGCCATTGCAAATTTCAGGTTAGTAAATTCCTCATGTGAGGCAGGGATGTGCTGGTCTTTCAGCATCACACCGCCTGTGGTGGAAGTGAGAGAGCCTGCGAGCTGGTCAGGGCAGAAGGCTCAGAAATTGTATTTCCAAAATATCAGAGGAGCTGAGATGCTCCCAGGTGCAAGGCTGAGCTGCCCAGTAAAGGGGTCTAACTGCCCCCTCAGGCTGCAAAGTCCCAGGGACCCACTGTGTGTGTGTGTGTGTGTGTGTGTTTGTGTGTGTACATGGGTGGGCACAGCATGTTGTTATGAGAACCTGGCTGACGTGAGCCAAATGAGACCACTGCCAGCACAACCCCAGTGTGTGCTTACGTGCTCCTGCCTGCTGGACTGCAGCATCTGGCAGGTCCTGAAAGAAGGATTCCACTGTGCAAGGCTACTGCTGATCTCCCGCCTTTGCTGCCAAGGGTCAGATCAGAAAATTGTTCTAAAGCACATAGTATCACAAAATGCATTTGTTTTTCATTGAGTTTCTAGCAAAGCAAGATGCTTTTCAAAGCACCAAACAAAATAAGATTGTCTTCGTATTAACTTTAACTGGCAATGCTTCTCCTGAACCTTTTGGTTTTATTTCTGGAAAATTATATGAAAGCCTGAAAATTCAACCTGATATGAACACAGTGAAACACTTGCAGACCTGTAGTGTTTAAAGGAAGGCAACCTGCATGTCCACCACTTTTCTCTTTGCAGGGTTATCGGAGCCATGAGCAACTTCGAAGAGTTCCGTAAAGCTTTCAATTGCCCAAGGAATACGACGATGAACCGTGGGGCAGAATCCTGCCGGCTCTGGTAGATGTCCTTTCCAGGTCTTCTGTTAAAGGAGTCTGCGATGTGAACTGCTGAGCTCAAGACCACTGCTAGTTTCAGAATAAGGTTCTGAAATCTGGAGAGGTGTTACTTCAAATGCATCTTCCTTATCCATGCTGATGACCTCCGTGGACCTAATCACTCCCTATTTAGAGCCTAGAAACATTTCAAATAGAAGAGGTGTTCTTTAATGATATTAATAAAAAGTAACTCCTTTTATCCATCAAACTACTCCTGCGCATCTGCAGTTGCATTGCTGTTGACGGATAACTGCCATTATCAATTCTAATTCCTGATTTATAGCTGAGCAAGAGGTAAACGCTAAAATCCAGTTTTTAATCTATTGCTCTGCAGGGGTGCTATGGAGAGTGCTCCCACACAAAATTTATTCCTTCTGGATGAAGCAATTCATGAGACCTGCTATAAAGCCAGATTCTGATCTGCTGCGTGATACAGCATTTTCATAACTTAAACTGTCACAGCTCAGCATGCCATAAACGATGTTGCGTGATGTAAAGACACAAGACTTTATATAAATTCAGTTTAATATGTCAGATTAGTGCCTCAGGTTTTGGAACAGTTTCAAGCTGAGAAAGTACCTTGTGGTATCCATCTGTTATGACTAAAACACAAAGGATACTTGTCAGATCGTGGCCTCTTCTAATTTTAGAACTGCTTATGATAAAAATCAATGTATGATGAAAATCAAAGGCTTGCAGAGGGAATTCCCAGCACCATGATACTCATAAATATTACAGCATTTATTCTTGTTTACACTATGGGCAGTTTTTGTCTCTTGTGCTGCAGATAGCTTTACCTACATTTATTTTTTAAGCCCAAAATACTCTACCAGTTTTAAGTTACAGATTTTTTAGTGTCTGGGCCTTACAGAGGATTGTAAGTAGTGTGTGTCTTTGACCTCATGTTCTGGATGGAATAGGATGATTTGTGATTTTAAGGAAAGAAGAATATGTGATAGAAAAACAGATGACCAGTAGCATTTGACCTGTCTGGATAAAAAGACAAATTTAGGAGTAGAGGACTTATAAATACACTAAAGATGCAGGCCAGTTGAGCTTTTAATTTGATTTCTAACAATATTCATGAAAGCATGTTTTATTGCAGAGAAAAAATTAAACCCATAGCTATTACTGGGGGAGACACACATACATGAAACAATTCTTTCCTAACAGAAAGATACCTATTTAAGTGATATATATTTATACCTTATGCATTAATTCATTTTTACATGGTGGAATTTCTTCAGATTTAATTATTGAAAATCCGTATAGGTGTCTGTATGTAAATACTTTTATATATATATACACAAAAAATAGAAATTCTTCTATATGCTTATATTTTATTTTATCAGTATAGAAATTTTAGTAAGATAAGCTTTTTTTTTTACAAGGATAGGTCAAATATTGTTGGGTAAGGAATTGGTTGGATGGTCACATGCAGAGGGTAGCGATCAATGGCTCAGAGTCCCAGTGGACATCAGTGACAAGTGGTGTCCTCAGAGGTGCATATTTCTACCAGTGTTATTTACTGTCTTCATTAGTGACATAGACAAACGGACCAAGTGCACCCTCAATAAGTTTGCAGATGGCACTGAGCTGATGTGGTTGTCACAGCTGAAGGACGTGATGACATTCAGAGGGACCTGGACAAGCTTGAGAAGTGTGCCTGTGGAAATCTCATAAGGTTTAAGAAGACCAAGTGCAACTATACCTGAATCAGGGCAACTCCTGGTATCAGTCCAGGCTGGGAGCTGAACAGATCAAGAGCAGCCCTGCCCAGAAGGACTTGGGGGTGCTGGTGGGTGAGTGGCTGGACACGACCCGACCATGTGCACTGGCACCCCGTAAAGCCAAACATGTCCTGGGCTGGATCAAAAGCAGCTCAGCCAGCAGGGTGAGGGAGGCGATTCTGCCTCTCTATTCTGCTGTGGTGAGACCCCACCTGGAGAACTGTGCCCAGCTCTGGGGTCCCCAGCACAGGAAGAACTTCGACCTGTTAAAGCAAGTCCAGAGGAGACCACCAAGATGATTAGAGAGATTGAACACCTCTCCTATGAGGAAAGGCTGAGAGAATTGGGATTGTTCAGCCTGGAGAAGAGAAAGCCTTGGGGTGACTTAATTGCATCCTTTCAGTACCTCAAGGGAGCCAGTAAGAAAGATGGAGACATACTGTTTGCAAGGACATGTAATGACAAGAGAAGGGAGAATAGTTTCAAACTGAGAGTAATTTTGGATTAGATACTAGGAGGAAGTTCTTTGCTGGGAGAGTTGTGAGACACTGAAACAGGTGGCCCAGAGGTGTTGTGGATGCCACATCCCTGGAAATGTTCAGGGCCATATTGGATGGAGCTCTGAGAAATCTGCTCTAGTGGAAGGTGTCCCTGCCCATGGCAGCAGGTTAGAATTAGATGACTTTTACAGCCCTTTGCAACCCAAATCATTCTATGATTTTGTCTTTGTCCAACAGTCAAGGTGGAGGAAGGTTTACTCAAGCTAAGTAACTGAAGCAAAGGGGATTAGTTTCTCATGTTTCTTCAGAAAGAAGGCGGACACAATGGAAACATAATTTGTGGAAAAAGACAGGATCTCAAACTACCTTCCAGAGCAAAGGAAGCAAACATTCCTGAACTCGAGGTTCTATTGCCACTTTTTGGAAACAAAATTATTATGATTTGGAACCAGAACATTCTATTATCAGTTTTCCCTGAAGAAGTCAAAGCTTTCTTAGGAAGAATAGCATTTTGCTTCCTTCATGCTAGCTCTGTTCTGGGGTTCCATGGATTGCAATTTATCATTTGAACTGCCACTACTAAATATTTTTCCTGGAGGTATTTTTCCCGTAAATTGTAATAGCAGTATTTTCATAGAGCTTTTCCTCAAACAAGCAGTATGGGTCCTTAGCAAAAGGCTTCTGTATACTCGCTAATGGGAAAGTTCCTTAGCAAATTGAGTTCTGCAGTGACTTCATTTCTCTGCTCATATGAGCACTGACACAACTCTATGTTGAGTGCTTTGGATCAACAGCACAAAGTTCAGGGTTGACATCCTGGCTCCGTTAAAGGTAGTACCAATACGGTCGTTGTCCTCAGAAAAGCCAGGACATCAGCTCAAACATTTATCTAAATTTTCTAAATTACTGGACTACGCAAAGATGGTTTCACAACAGTTGACTTTATGTTTTCTAATTTTATCTCTCAAATCACAGATGCATTTGCAAGAAGTCTCTCTCATGGTTATTTTCCAGTGTGACGGATTCTGTCATTTTGTGGTTTATGGGTTTTTTTCTCAGTACTTGATAGCAATTTCTTCTAAAATGTCTGATGTTTCTTGCCTTAAATGTCACTTTTCCTGCTCCTTGTAGGCTCAGGTGTTTCATATTTAATACCAAGGACTTTTTTAACTGTGGTATGTGTATTCATAAGGAATCACTGCAAACTCTTTCATCCTTGCTAGGACACCTCCTGTAGAAGGCAGGGGACAGGTACTGGGCTGGGAGTATATAGGAAGCTGGAGGCTTTGGGGGCATTGCACTAGAAGAGAGGAAGGAAGTGTATGACTAGATTCTATTCTCTGATTTTAGAAGTTCAGAGGGCACCTACACACTGCCAGGAAAGCCAGAATTCCTTGCTGCTGACTGGCACATTCATCATTAGTATCCTAGTTTGGGAAATCCTTGCTGATTCAGGTTTTAAGTGCCTTGGACTTAGGTCTTACATGTGTCCACACAAGGATCCCGGCCTGCCTCACCTGCTTGCTTTCTACCTCAAACTAAACAGCTGATTATGCAATTTACTGTTCACTTTGAAGTAAGCTACTTATGTACCACTTGGAAAGCAAAGCAGAAGGTAATTAAACATGTTCTTAAAACTTCTATCACCAGACAGAGCCAAGACATTAGTGATGGTTGGTGAGGACTCTTCCCATTGTCACTGTTTTATCAGACTACCTGGCCATGGTTTGTTTTCATGCTGTGCCTCCTGGGTCTACGTTAGCAATGCCTTGCTGTGTTGCTCTCAGGTTCACTTACAGTATCTATGCAAACAGATCCTTCATAATATATAGTATTTTCCTAGATCTTTTAAATTGTTACTTTTCTTAATTGCCAGTAATATTGTGAAATGTTTCTTCCTGTTGGCTCAGTAATCTTCCTCTCTTTCAGTGACCAGGAGGGGAAGGGTCACCTATGAACAAAACATTTTTATCTATGTGAATTTGAAGAGGTTTTTTCTCCTGTGTACATGTAGAGAAACAACCTCCACCCTGTCCCATGTCCCCTTCTTCAGGTCCTACAAAGATAGAAACATTCTATTCTAGTCTAGCCTATTCCTTCTTTTTCTGCATTAACTCTGAAATGCGAAAACACCACTTTATGCACTGTGAGTATTTCTGCTGATCATATTGTGAAAGAGTCAGCTTTACACACGAGTAGCTCTCTGGAAAGGCAGCTGGGCTAGTCACCTGTGTAAACTGCTTAGGTACATAAATGATGTCCAAGCTGAGTCTGGATACTGAAGGACCAAAAAATTCAGGTGCATTATAAAGCTCTGCCTCATGCCCTGTGCAGGGGGATTTCACCATGCTTTAGGTCGAAATGCTACCATGACACTCACTGGTTGAATTACTTATAAAATAATCAGATAGGTATGCATATAAATTTTCATTGTTATATGCATTGTTATGTCAATTTTTCATTGAGTATTATTCAATTACAAGCTTAGAGGTATATCTCATAACAATGTTTTATATATACATATGTATCTGCCTCTGTCTCCAGAGAAATGGTAAAAGCCTGACAACTCAAGAAACGGAATTATATGGAGTTAAAAGACCTGTTATGTCTTTTAATCTGGATTTTTATTTGCTAGTCAGTCTGTTGTACATTTTAATATTTCTTCTTGCATACTACATTGATTGACTGTTTTAAAGGCAATTGTGTTAGCCAATAAAAGCTAAAGTGATGAAGAATTTTCCTATGCTTGCAGTGTGGAAAAAGCTTCTTGGCTTGGCACTGTCCAACTCTACAGTGTTACTTTTGTAATATATAGTCTTCATAAAATGTAATAAAGAGTATAATGATGTGGCCCCAGGTTCTCAAGGCTACTGTTACTGCTTGACAGGCTAAGAAGGACCCCCTCTCCACTTTTTGCTTTTCAATTGCTTTTAAGCATTTTCTGGAAGTGTTTTTGATAGCATAGCCCTTCTGCCGTGCCTGTTTGAACTTCGGCTTAGTGCACCATGTACTTCATGAGCCTGACCTGGCACTTGTTCAAGGTCTCTTTGGGCACAGGGACTGTGCCAAGGCCTTAGACATTACAAATTTGGCTTCTCTGGGCTAAGTGCCTCATTTCTTGTGCTCTGTCCAGTTTTCTGACACTGCTTGGGTGGCCTAAGCAGTGGTACTGGCCCACTTCAAGACAACATGAAGCCTGTGAGCATCAAGGAGCAATTGTACCTGGTGGGGACAGTGGCTGATGCTGGCCTTGCTGCATCTTTTGAATGATGCTCTGTGGTGACACAGCCTCTCGAAGCCCATGACTCTGTGCAGGCAACTCTCTACGCAGCTCTTGGGTTTGGGATGGCAGGGGGATTTTGTCTTCAAAAAACTGCATCAGTTCTGTCACCTACTTTACCATGCAGCCGTACAACATTTCAGTGGGCTAAACCAAAGGTTTCCATGGAGGAAGATGAACGAACAAAGCAAGGGTTGGGATCAGAGTGTGAAACCAGCCTCAGCACAAGGAAAATATTTTGCTTAACTCTCTTGGGTTTATCAGCATCTTGGAAAGATGCTTCAACCGTGTCTATAGATTGCCCTGAGGAATTCAGGGTTTAACTACTACAGCAAGAGCCTGCTTCACTAATCAGACAATTTAATTCCATTTAAAGTGTAATATATATCAATAAAAAAGAAAGGAAATTAAAGATACCCGAGGGATTCTCCAGCACAGCATTATATTTTATTAAATACAACATCAAAGTTAGAAGTTACTGAGAATCAAGATAATGTGTTACACTAAATTGTGATCAAAGAGAGAGATATAATGGTATAATTTTAATCATCCATAAGCACCAAAGCTGAAACAGCTTTATGTACTAGGTTAAACACATACACAGATGCATATAGTAACTGTGGTTGTGAACTTAGATGCACATTTTTAAAAATGTCTCTAAAAGTTTTATCACATCCGTATCTATTGTTCAAACTGGTGGAAAACGACCTGCTTAATAAAGCTAGTGGAAAGGCTTTAAAAGGAATTTTAAACTTTTTCTACCTTAAAATTTATTTAACATACCAGCACTGCCGTGAGCAATGACCAGTCTGGTTGTTTTACATGGGTGATGCATACTCCTCTTCTGAAATGTGAGGAGCAGATATTTCAGTATAGGAATCTGAATAAAAGGTGATGTCACATCCTCTTCAACACTAGGAAAGTGTTTGGGTAAAACCAGGGGGGAAAAAAAATGATGTTCTCAAATACAACAATTGGGGAAACATGAACATATGCCATGATATGCAATAGAAATAAAAAGCTCTTGTAAAAAAGGCAGTTGCCAAACTAGGTTATGGGAATGGTTTACATCCAGTGACAGATGATTTCTGCTGGGAGGAAACAGGAGACCTATTTGCCTTTGTAACTTTGGGGAGTGTGTGTGGGTGTTACAGCTCAGTCCTTCAGTGGGGCTCGCAGCACTGTGCCTCCTCAGAGTTCACCCCAGTTAGCCCTGGGGGGCTTGAGGAGCTGTTCGCTTTCTCTTGGGCACCCAAGAAAGCTGTATCTGCAGTTCTGCCACTGATTTCTAGTTTCATGCATCTTTTTTTTCTTTTCACTGAAGCACGCATATCATACGAACCAACCAATCTCCTTATAATGGCATTTTAATTTAAAAAAGTGGTGCTTTTATAGGTCTCTGCTGCAAAACAATGCAGTGCTGCTGCATCACAAAAACACCATGCATGTTTTCTGGAATAGGGCTACTCTTCATCAGACAACAGATGTACTTTCATGCCAATCAGCTAGAATGGGGCATCAGTGGTTTCCACTGGAGAGAAGAGAGCAAAATACAGAGTGAACTCTGAATAGAATGATAAAGAGAAATTAGAAACCCTTTAGTGTTACAAAGCAGTAAAAGGTTTTACAAAGCATTGGTACAAGTACTGCTATTAAAGATTATATATATGTATATATAGACACAGCACAGAAACTCCATGCTATGTGAGTGTATATAAAAATGTCAGAAATATGAATTATTTTTAAACAAATAGAGTCTCAGGGTAAAATTCTGACCTCAGTGAGTTCATTGAGTGATTAATATCTGTGGGGCCAGCATTTTACTTCATCTGGATAACTGCACATAGAATTTATTGATTTATAACTACTTGGGACACACATTTCCTTCTAGACAGAAAAACATTTCTAGCCTCTGGTATTTTAAAAATCTGCCCTGTCCTCAATCATTTGCATAGGACTGACTCTGTTTGCTCTTATTTAGCAGATACTCCATTTTCATATTTTTAAACATAGTAAGAGTTACTTTATCGCTCTTTCAGAATTGCAAAGTAGCTTTTTCAACTTGACTTTTCCCAATGTACTTCTATTAATTGTTAAAATAAACTCGATGTGTCCTATCAAACTAAATGTAGGCTCATTTAAGACACTGTGTTTTTGTCTCCATGATGAGACAGAAGAGTTTTGTGTTAGTGGATGTGGTGTCCGTGGTAGGGACAGTGCTGCCGGCATGTGGGGTGTCTGGGGAGGAGATGGGTGATTCACCACAGGCTCATAAAGCTGCTTGCCAAGAAGGCAGTGTGTGCTTGCCCTGCGCACCTCACACTACGTCCAAGACATTAAAATGGTACCATTTAGCAAAACAAAGAAATATTTTGTCCCGATCAGGAAGCTTCAGCAAATTTCTTGGGAGAATCAAAAATGTGGGAAAATTCAAGTAATTGTGCTGACCGAGGCCAGTAACAAAAGGCCCTGCGTCTTGCTTGTGCAAACCCCAGCAGTGTTATAGCTGTGGGCATTTGCAGAAGTACCTCAGCCTGCAGGTGTGTCTTTCCCTTTGTTTTGAGATGACTCTCAAAAGAAAAAGCCTCAAAAAAGGATCTCGGCTGGATGGCTGGATGGGCTGAGCGAGGAACAAACCCCCTCACTACAGGGAGTGCAGTGCAGAAGGAGGGCTTGGTAGGAAAGAGGGCGTCCCCTTGCTGCCTAGAGAGGAATCATGGAATCACTTATGCTGTAAAAGATGGTCAACCTAACACTGCCAAATCTAGCACTAAACTATGTTTCTAAGTAAACATCTGCATATCTTTTAATTGCCTCCAGTGATGGTGACTCCACCACTTCCCTGGGGAGTCACCAGCAGCTCCAGCACCAGTTCCGCTTTAGCAGTGGGTACAAGGCTTCCTCCTCTCTGTTAGGTATAACCCCATTTGGTTAAACCTTCTGTTCCCTTAGGGAAACCTGCCTGTGAAAGAAAAATAAAATGAGGAAGAGGCTTGGCCCAGAAAGATCTGCTTAAGTAGCTGGGCACACCTGGGTTTGCATGAGCAGTGACACAGACAGCGGCACAAGAACTGGTGTGCCACCTTCCCAGCTGTCAGAGTTCATGCATTCCCCCTCCCTCTCTGTGTGTGCATGTGAAATGCACATGTGCAGCATTCATGTGTGCAGTGCCTGTGTGCAGTGTGCGTACATACAATGTGCATGTGCAGTGCATGTGTGGTGTGCTCTGCCCACCAGCTTCCTCTCATCCCTTCTTCCTCACAAATCATGGCCAAGCAGGAGTGGGAAGCAAGCAGCATGGCCCTTCCCCAAGCCACCCCAGAGAGGCTAATTCCCTGGAAGGCACAGCTTGCAGCAGCAGCATGTAACAACACTACCTCATCCCAGACTCAGACAGTGGAAAGGTGTGAGGTCACTTTAGAGACAATATAAGAACATATTTCCTCCTAGACTGGGCTGAAGTAAAATGTCATGGTTTAACGTCAGCTTAATAATTATTACTCTGGCTCTTCAATGCATGATAGAAGGGAAAGATATGGAACCTTTCTTTAGTGAACACTTTCATCCTTTCAGCTGGGTTTTCCTTTGTTCTGCCTCAGCTCAGTGACAGCCAGCAGCTCAGACCTGCTAGCACAGTAGTCCTTGAACGAACAACATGTGTTGAGGCAATCACTGTGCCTGTATTCATGCTTATTCAGCTTTGCTTTAATAAATCCAGTAATAGACTTCCAGAGGCAATGAAGGGAAAAGAATAATTTGGAAACAAAGCTGTTTAAAAGAATACAATGCACACACAGTAGAGAAGAGTGTGATTTTGGAGGTCTGTGCAGCTGTTTTATTTCTTTAGAGGATTTTAATCAACCTCATTACACAGGCAAGCAAAGGGATTTTAAAAGCAGTGTAGTGATAATCAGTCAGTAGAGAAAACAAAGGGGCATTTTCCCTTTCTCGTATCCCTCACTTTTGTTTTCTCCCTTTCATGTGATTTTACAAGTGAAAGTGTCAAATTATCTCATTTTAATTAAAAAACTATCCATGCCGGGGTTTTGTTAGAGAAGCAATTTCAGTCTTTGTCCACCATATCATTTAATCAAAGATACCCTAAATGCTTTCGAGATTGCCATGGCTGCACCAATCTGATTGCCATCAGTGTAATGGCTTTCCCAGTGGAATGGAAAAAATCTGTAATTGGACATGAGCCCTTCTTTTCAAGTGGGATTAGCAGCTCTGCTGCAGTCTTCCCCTAAATTTCAGGGTCCGATGTTTTTGTCTTGCTCCTTGCGCACTTACTGCCGCAAATCAACCCTCCACTGCCACCTTTTGAGTTGAGCTGTACAGGCACAGCCAAGGGAAGCAGTGTGGAGTTACACTGCTGTGAGAGGCCACTTCTCTGCATCACCGGGAGTAATTGGTGTCTGGTTAAACCTGCAGCTGACCCTACACCATTCCTTAAAAAAGAGAAGTATATTTGAGTGATGGGAATTTGCCACTTGTCATTCCTAAAGGCTTTTAGATGGACTTATCCAACATCCTGCTCCTACCTACACTCTCTTCCCAGTGGCGTGCATATCAGGAACCTTAATCAAAGCACCAGCAGCATTTTCCCTGCCTCAGCAGCTACCTTCTGCAGATCCCACCTGGAGGCCTGGGGCTTGGCTCCTCTCCTGTCCTCCAGTCCTGCATCATGCATCACCACGCCAGCACTGCTGACTCACAGCACTTCCTGCAGGACATCCACAGGCAGGACCTTTCACCAAGGTGCATACACGGCCTCCCTGTGGTGCACCAGAGGTTTAAAGAGCCTTCAGGCACACACCCGTGAGCAAAGGATCATAGAAACCTTGAGAGATGTGGGACTTCATCTTCTGCCTTGCTCTCTGCCTGCTTTTGTAAGTAAAAAAGGTATTTGGTGCCTTCTGTCTGGAATCCAGAGCTGTCCCTGTACACCCCATTTTCCCTCTGCTCGGTGTTAGATAGAGAACTCTAGTTCAAAATTTAGCTTTGTATTTTCTGTCAATAATAATAGTCTTTTTTTCAAGTGACTTTGCAGCCTGAGGTTGTCACTGTAGAGCTAAGGGTAGAATTCCTACCAGCTATCTTGCCAAAATTATCCCCTCTTGCCTTTGATGGCAAATCTTTTATCTCTTTTTGTTTTGAACTTTTTGCAATGATGCATAAGGAAAGAATTCCAGTTTTGCTTCATTTTCCACTAAAACAAAGCTCACACCTAGTTACACATTGGCATCTGCGACTTGGTATATTAACGCCTAGAGCCAGCCTGGCTCCTCCTTTAGTCCCTCCCTTCAGGCACACTTCTCTTTCCAGGGCAGGGATCTGAGGCTGCAGGGATCTGAGGCAGCAAGTCTCCAGTAGTATTCCAGCTTAAAATGACAAACAGTGCATTGCTTTGAAGTTGTCCATTTATACATCACCTCTCGCACTGTTGTACATTGCCCCTATGAAATACTCTTGTGGGTCTGATATGACTGTTAGCATCTTGATTTTCTACACCATGCATGCTATTTTAGCTCCTTCAGTCTCTTCCCATATCAGCTTGGGAATCACCTGTTTCTCATTTCATGTGGTATTTTGGCTGATGCCCTCCTGTTTAATGAGTGTCTAGTTACTGCAGTCAAGGCCTGGAAGCTTGGATAGTCACTGTTTTCTCTTCCTGCTATTTTCATACCTGATGTATTTAATGAGAAAATGTCACAAATTTCCCGAAGCAAAGACAGTGAATGTGTTGAACCCTCTAAAAGCTACAGCATGGTTCACATGAAATATGAAGGTTAATGCCTGGTAGCAAACTAAAATCTTTAAAGAAAAGATTGAGAACACATTTTATCTTCTCCTAGGGTTTTTGTATTTGTATGTTGGAAGCATCTTAATCTCTCATTGTGAAGATTAACAGACTATAACCCTTACTGTTTTCCAAAATTTTCTTTGCACCAAGATCCTCCTAGGAAGTCCTTAGGGAGCAAGGATTTGAAGGACACAGTGCTTTGTCCCTCGAGTGTCTGCTCAACCATGGATTTTTAATTTTTAATTTTTTTTTTTCAGAGCTGTCTTTCATCTTTTGTAACAATAATGTTTCATACTTGACAGAAGCGGTAGCAATCCCAATCATCTGAATTCCATTATGGGCAGCTTAATTAATAAAGTGCTTATCTTTTGCCCATTGGGAAAAAAAAAAACAACAAAAGTTTTCCAAGTGAAAATAGATATAATGTGCTGACAGAATATTAAAATACAATTGGTAATTAATGTGCATTGGGAATTAAAAATATAGAGCAGGAGTCAGTCTGGGAAAGGATTTGGGAAAGAGAACAATGAATTTTCTTTCTCTGATGTCTCTTATAAGATGAATTTTCTATCAGCTGTTTTCTTTGAGGATTTGAAGTCTTCTATGGAGGGTTGACATCTGGAAATTGTCCCTTTCCATCTGGTTGCTGCTTCCAAGTCTTGAAAGATTTAGATGCGTTTGGCTGGTTCCCTTGTGTGAATGGCTCCAGTGAGTTCTTCCTTGGAGTTTTTCTTCCTACCAATGGGATGAATTTAACTAATTTACTGTAATATAAGAAAACATAGATATACCAGGAGAGCAGCTGGAGTTTAAATTAGCAAAGGATGTGAAGGACAAGGTCTTCTATAACAGAGCTGGAAAATGAAAAATAAAGAAATTGTGAGTCTGCTGCTAAGTACCACTAGAGTTGAGGGATGTGGAAAAGGCAGAGGTAGTCTGTGGCTTTTTGCCTTTTATGCTGCAGAAGACTTGCCTTCACACCTCTCAAGCTCTTGAACCTGGTTGCAGAGCCTGTGAGAGTGCAGCAACACCTGGAGGAGAGGAAGACAGAGTAAGGGAGCACTCAAAGCAAGTTGGGTATATGTAACCCTTCAGCCCCAGAGCCGCAGGCTCACAGACTCAGCCAGGAGTTTTACTTTAAAATATATGTATAGCATTATTTAACACCTTGGGATAGCATCAAGACAATAAGCTCCAGACCTGATCCCAAGAGGTATTTTTATTGATAATTTAGGGAAGAAAATAAGGGAACCTGGCAAAAGGTCAAAAGGCCACCACATAAAGCTAGACAAAATGTTCCCCCACAATACCAACCCAATACATACTAATCCACAACAGGTAAGTCAAAATCCAATCTCTCTACAACATATAAGTCAAAATCCAACCTCTCCAGCTCCAAGCCACCCAAAGTATCAAGAAAGGAGCAGAGAAAGAAAAGCAGAGGGAGCAAGAAGAGAGAAGGAGAAAGAGGGAGAGATGGATCATATAGCTACCATTTAAACCTTGCAGAAGACCAGGTCTACATGTCAGATGGCAGAGCCATGACACATGGCACCCCTAACCCTTTGGTTTTGTCTGCTCTTGTCCCTATGGCCAACCACCTTGAGGCAGGGCCTCTGACTCACTGACCACTCTGGGTTTCCAGGGCAGGGTGAGAGGCAGTGTTCTCACTGTCCCTGCCAATCTGAGCCTTGGTTAGGGGCTCTAGGACGTGTGGTGTGTTGAAGTTTTCCCGGGTGCTTGTGACAGACAGATACTCAGGGGCTTCCCCATGTGGGCTTCAGGAGACTGCCAT
>JAWWMP010000001.1:104498067-104526357 GCA_035047865.1 Dendrocincla tyrannina
GTGTTGAAGTTTTCCCGGGTGCTTGTGACAGACAGATACTCAGGGGCTTCCCCATGTGGGCTTCAGGAGACTGCCATGAGGGATAGGATGCCACCCCATCTCCATGAGGGTTGACCCATTCCTTCCCCCTCCACACACACACACACACATACGCACACACACGTGTGGTGGTTCTGACCCATCTGGTGTCTAGCAGCATATACAAGCCAGATGGACTGGATGGGATGTCTCTAGGAGCACCAGAGGAGCAGGCCAACATCACCATGTGGCTGCTCTGGAAGGGTATGACAAAGTTTATGAAGCAAGTCTTCTCGAAGATCTTGTCCAGGTGCTTGAATGTCAAAAAGATGACTGTGAATAGCCAGCATGGAGTTTCCAGCAGCATATTGTGCCTAATGGAACTGATTGCTTTCTGTGATCAGATAGATGACTCACAGTGAGGAGTAATGGGTGTTGTATATTTTGACATTGGCAAAGTCTGTGATGTGGTTTTCCATTTCCATTGCCAATTTGGTGAGATATGTTTGGCTAAGTGAACAATAAGCAATGAAGTGATTGGGTTATTTCCTGGACTATGGGGTTTAAAGAATTTGAATCAATAGTACAGTGTTAGTGGTCACTAGTGATGATCTTCAGGAACTGATATTTGGAACAGGACTGTTTATGTCTCTTTAAATTACATGGGTAAAAAGACAGTGCAGTCTCACAACATTCACAGTTAACGCCAAGTTGTGTTGAGGGAGATCTTGTGTGACTGGAGCAATGCACTGATAGGAGCCTCATGATGCTCAACACAGGCAAGTGCAAAGTCCTGAACCTGGGAAAGGAGACTCCCTGAAGCTGTGTGGGCCAAGGACTAAGTGGTTAGCAGCTAGCCTTGCAAAAAAGGGGTTTGTGATCCTGGTGATACAAGTTGAATAACAGTGAGCAGTGTATCCCTGTGGCAAAGGCAGCCAATAACATCCCGAACAGTTTTAGCAAAATCATAGACGGTGAGTCAAGGGAAATTACTATATTCATTCATTTGGCATTTGTGAGGCTGCAGTGAAAGTTCTGTGCCAAGTTTTGGGCTCCCTACTACAAGAAAGATAGGGCCCTTCTGAAGCAATTCCAATTCCAATCACTGAGAGGGTCATGGTGCTGAAGCACATGATATACAGGAAAGACTGTGAGAACTGGTTTTTCTGCAGCTTGGAGAAGCCAAGATGAAGGGGAGAACTTACTGCTCTCCATAACTATCTAATAGAAGGGTGTAGAGATGACAGAGTAAAACTCTGCTCTGAGGGGTGCAGTGATAAGAGGCAGCAGAAAGAAGTAGGTATAAGGAAAATTGTAAAACAATAGCAGTAAAAAAATTCTTCACTGTGGGGGAGGTCAAATGATGACACAAATGCCCAGGGAGATTGTGGAATCTCTATCCTAGAAAACTCTCAAAAATCGACCGGAGGCAACCTAGGCAACCTGCTCTAGCTGATCCTGCTTTATGTGGGAAGTGGATGGAGACTGCCGGAGTTCTCTTCCAAACTGAAACACTCTGTGAATCTCCGACAGTGTTAATCCTATAATAAGAACACTGTGTGAAACTAGAAGATGGTGGGTTAGAGGTCACTGTATGAGCAACTGTTTTGGTTAGCCAGTTTAGGTATGGGGATGTTGATATCTTTTTAGGTGCAAGGGTAGACACGAGCACTTCAGGATTTGTTTGACCTGGTGAGCCAGTCATGCAAGAGGCTGGGAAGGAACTGATGAAGAGGCCAAACATAATGACTATGAAGCTGTTAAGAGCCTTATGGAAAATCCTGAATAGTTGCCTGGTTGTAAGTGCTGTGCACATAAATTTACAAGCAAGAAATATTAGCACCCTTTGGAAAAGAGATCAGCATTTCATCATTGATAACAGTTTTCAGAATGGGCAGGACTAAGTTCCATCTCAAATGCTCCAGAGCTTTGAAAGCAGTTCACCTCAAGGCCAAAAGCATACCTTTGAGAAAGGGCAGGTGGTTCTTTCAGCTGTTATCTTGTATGAATAGTTTTTCCTGAAAAAAATACCAAAGTGAACAACCTTAAAAGATGGCTTATTTAGTGGAGTTGATCTTTAGCATTGTCAGTTGAAGAGCAATGATTTTTAAAATGACTTTGATGAGTAGTTTGTGTGACTCTTTATTGTGAACCGACTGTAGTTAGTGGCTTGCACACCATAACTTTAGCTCAGAGGTCTGCCTATCCAGTACGACACCCAGTCTCTCCTCAGTGACCTAAATGTATGGTGCTGGTCCTCTTCTTTGGAGGAAGGCTCTAACTAGTACTGTTATTTCTCCACAAAATGTGTTTTCTTTGTTTGCAGAATAAAATTAATTAATTCTGGGAATTAATTTTCATGGTAGCAGTGTATTACTAGTTATTATCTAGAAAATAGCTGGTAACATCACGTCACAGGCTGGTTCTTCCTAGTTGAGACTTGCAAAATTTTTTTTTGAGGAAGGGTGCTAATGCAGTCTGGCCATTACCACATAGCTAAGGATTGCAAAGGACATAACTGGCTTCAGCATTTTCGTTAGTAAAATTACTATTCTCAGAATTCTGAAAGGGAAATCCTAAAATGCTTCTCCACAAACCCATTTTTATCAGCAACCTCACAATACTGTTTCTGTCTCTGCTGACATATATTGATCCTAAGTTTTCACGACAGAGATAATGGCTTTGCTAATGGCACAGTAAGTATCACAATTTACATCAGCTATAAATCATCAAGCATCTCAAGAGCTTATAATCTACCATGAATGGGCTGAGTCATAAATTCTGTCCCTGTTACATTTGTGCCAGTCCAGCAAACCTGTATCACTTATCTTTCCCCAGCCTCCACATTTCAAACTGCTAGAGGAAAAAAAAACCAGACAACAGATAACTCTAGAAATTGATTTCCAGACATGTAACAACACATCTAAGAAAGGTCAGCTAGTAAACTCCTTCTTGGGGTTGTTGGCAAAATAAAAATTGACATAAACTGAAAAAAAAAAAAGGGATGACAGCAAATTTATCTGTCTGCCCCCTGGCTTTCAAATATACCTGTGGCCTCATCATTTAGGAGGAAAGAGATGAAGCCCAGAGAGCACCGCACACATGGACAATGCATTAAACTGGACTTTTGTCCTTCATCATGAACAGGTGGGTTCGTCTTCAGAAGTGGTGTGCCACATTCCCAGCCTGCTGTGGAGTAGTTCTTCATGGGCTGCCAAGGAGTTAATTTAAATGATGTTCTCCTGTTCCCTGCCAGAAAGATGAGCCTTCCTGGCCAGGGCAGAGGGCAGAGTGACCTGCTGCTGCAAGGGTCACAAATGCAGTCTCAGTTTTACATAACTGTTTTTAAAAATTTAAGCTGTCATGCCGCAAGACACAAGGACTTGACTGAACGTAGGGAGCAACTCTTGGCCAGTTTTCCACTAATCTCTGTCCTGACTGCCATGCATTTTATCTGTGTCTGACATTGACAAATGCAGTAGTTGTAAAAGCCTTCAGTAAAAGGAAAAGATTGAGGTAGGGAAGCAAATTAACACGAAGTTTAGCCTCAAGCTGTTCTCTGCTAGATGTTTTCCTGGCATTCCTTCTGCTGGGGCAGTGCTGCTTTGGGATTCAGGACTCTCCGTGATGTGCTCTGACATGTGGGCATTTAAATTCCTTGGTATCTGGTCAGACTCTCCATTTTTCTCTCCCATGAGCACTAATAGTTGTGAACAGTGCCCTTGTCAGTGTTTCCTTTCAGACTTTCCAAATCTGTGTCTAAACTGTTTTGTACATAGACAATATCACACCAGAGAAGTCACATTGGGCTCTTGAATATCTTAGCCTGGGGTAAAGCAGATCAGTCTGCTGGATGGTTTATGAGGTTTGCAAAAATGAATTACTCTATTTTTTGTGGGTTTATATAGGGTCTTGGTGGAATTAGCAATACAAGCCTAGTTTTGCTCATCATAGAATCATGGAATGGTTTGGGTTGGAAGGGGCCTTAAAGATCACCTAGTTCCAGCCCCCCTCCCCAGGGATGCCATCCACTAGAGCAGGTTGTCCAAAGCCCCATCCAGCCTCGCTTTGTCAGCAACAGCAGCAGAACCAGCCCGACCATGAGATGCAAAAACATTTGATATGAATAACAAGAAGCAAATCTACCAAAGAGTCAGCTGCAGTACTGCCTTTTAAGTACAGCTTCAATGGCAAGCTGGGTCCATGCAGAGTATTTTTAAATGCTGTGATATCACTCCTAGGCAAGAAAAACCCAACAGATGACCCCACCCATGCTGCAGAAAGGTTTGCAGCTAATTGTGGAGGATGCTCATTTCAATTAGCAGGCTATATTATGCAAACAGCTAACACTAACCTTGATATGAACTGAACTAGGATATTTTGAAGGGTAGGTGTTTACAAATAGCAGTTACAACTCTTGATAATTGCAAGTATCTCATATTAATTAGAAATATTTCTAATGGAAGTTGGTGCTGTTAGTATAGACTGTGCACATGCTAAAAATTTGCACATAATAACACTGAGATAAAGTTGTTGAATTGTGAAACAATTAGCTAATTTTGTGCAATGCCCTTTGCTGAAGCCCAGCAAAGCCATGAGATGAGAACCCCAAGATACCCTGATTTCTTCGAAGTCATTGTAAGATCCTTTGCTATTCTGAGCAGAGAGGCACAAGCTAATGTATAGAATTTTCTTATTTTATGCAATGCAGGAAGTTAAGCAAAAATATTATTCTGAAGACAACAGTAAGCACAAACCCTATTAAATTCCCTTCACATTGGACCTGTGCAGTCATTTCTCTGGTGTTGAAGACATTTCATAGCAGCTTTTTTGTTTGTTTGTTTTGCTTTGCTTAAACCATTCCTATATAAAGCCTGCTGTCAAGCACAGGTTTCTTGGAAACAGAACAATTACTAGCTAGAATGCCTTCAATTTCACAACTATATCATGACGGAGTTTTCTGCCCTGCTGTGTATATTCCATTTTAGAGTAATAACTCATTTTCTTTGTAATTGAATAATATATGATCTTTAATATTTGAATAGTCCCTCAAACTGTAAAATAAAGTATACTTTGAAATGTTTTACTCTTAAATAATACTATAATTAGTATATGTTTCATTATAAAGTTTCTCAAGAATTTTCTTATTCCTTTTCTTCAGGAGTACTTAATCAAGTTCAGCTATTCTGGGACTGGAGCATGCGAACTACTGTGTGATAAGTTCATGATGCAGTGTGCCTGCAGTGGAATGGCAGCATCCTAGCTCCATAGAAAGCCATAGATAATTAAGTAGAACTGATCTCTCCACAAAATGCTTTTCATCTATGAAGCATTGTCCAGAGTTTTCTTCATTCTTTTAGAAGTCTAAGCATTTGGAAAGAACTAAAGGTTTTTGGGGTTTGGTTTTTTGTTGTTTTTTTTTTTTTTTTTCCTAAATTTTTCTGCAGCAAGATTGTTTTAGGTGGAGGCTATATTTCAATAAAATATTTTCACAAAAAAATACAAAAGGTTTTTATAATAACTGTCACCTCTTTTTGTTTCATCTTCAAAGTCAAATATTTTGCTCAGGGCCTTTACTCACAGACTGCTGTTATAAATAATGGATGCTATACTATTTGTTAAATGCTATTTTTAAGTTCTTTCTATTTCAGCAAATCCTGCCCTTTTCTAGTATTAAGAAATCTCCATGGTCGGTATCTAAAAATATTTTTCAGCATAAGAAAAATGATCTTCGCTTTCATTTACTCATTTGTTCTTGACAAAAGTTTATGGGTGCATTTCAGCTGAAAAGAAATTAATACCAGGACTGGGACTCCCTTGATATCACTGCAAAGAGCTGTGCGTGGGAGGAGGGAAGAAGAGAAAGGAATGATTGCCTCTCTATAAATAGAGTATTTTCTGCACATCACTGATTCTGCATAGATGTCTGTCAATGACATAGATGCTACTTCAGAAATTACTTAAACAGCTGCATTCCAGGCAGAGGAAACAATTAACAAATGGATTTGGGCTGCAAAAACGTTTAGTGTGGTGGCAGATGTTTGGATACAATCTTACTTTTTATTTATGGAATAAATGCTCTTAATTTGATTCCCTCTTATTATTTGCCAGAAGAACATTTCTAGGTGAATGTGTTTATATCACAATCTAAGAGTCAATAATTTATTATTTTACTAGAGGAGAATAGATCCCTTTGACACACTATTTGACTAACCACAGACCTTGTCTCTGGGCAAGGGACAAGCACAATGTTTCATGAGGGAACATCCAAAATCTGAGACAGAGGTTACTTTCCATAAAAAGAATGGACCTGCTCTGGGAGTGCTTTTTGAGGAGTGTGTTGGCCCATCCCTTACAAATGTCTCTTATGCGGATCAATACTCAATTTTTCACTTTTTCGAGCCCAAAGCAGATTTCTTTCTGGAAACTCACTGTTAAATTTACAAGTACTAGATTGTTATATAAATATGTTTGCCTGGGAAATAATTCTTTACATAATAAGAAACTATTGGTTTTCCTAGGGGAACTTGAGACAAATTCAATATTCAAGATTATGCACAAAATGAGATTAGGTAACCTACTGATGTCTCCCAGTCTTAAACTCTAGACATGCTTAAGAATTCCCTAGATAACATTCAGATTCTGATAATGAGTGCTACCATATACTGTTTAAATCATGTTGTTCAGAAATACTGTGGATAAGGGTTTACATTGCTTGATAGTTCCCTCTCATTCTGTCACCGACTGAAACAAGCCTAAAGTGACTGGGATTGCATTACTTATTTTTCCAGTTATTTGCCTGAAATATTTTTCCTTTTTTCTGACCTGCTTTGCTTAATAACCTATGTGGTTGTTCCAGATCAGCTGGCATTAACACAGGGGTGGGATGAAGGAGACAAGGCAAGGGGAACTGGAAAGGCATTTCAGGGAGTGTGGGGAGCGAGGCAAGCGCAATGGGAAGGAACTGGCTGCTGTGATTTGAAGCATGTGGTACGTGTTAGCATGGAGAAAAACACATGCAGGGAGCTAATGGAGCCAGTGTAGTCTCTCAGAGGAGTTAATTTAAGTATGCTGGATGTTTTAACTACCTTTTTTAAAGCCTGGAATAATTTTGTTCTAATTTCTGAGCAGGGACTTGCAGCCCACACAGCAGTAAGTCTTGATAATTATTAATTATATGTTTTTCCTCTGTTGTCTATGACCTTGTTTGTAAAAGGTGTGTGGCAAAGCTAGAATATTAAGAGGTTTATGGGCTCTGGCATGCCACCTAGCTGGGAAAGAGGAAAATTAAATTTAAAGACCAAATGGATAATACAAAGTATAACCTTGAATTTGCACCCTTTCAGAAGGCACTGAAATCTGGAGTGCACTCATCCAGTGCACATGATCACTGAAAGAGCAAGTAGGTGATTTGCTGGTTTAGCTACAATTAAAATTCACACACTTCTGTCTTACAGCCTGATCTAAAGTGGCAGCAGTCAGCAAAGGCATATGGCAAACTGCCCATGGAGAGAATTCTAGCTGGAAAATCTGCCTCAACCTTATCCTAGCAGAGACCCAGATACCATGGCTTAGGCTCAAGCATTAGAGTGTATTACAAAAGGAAAGACTCAAGCACCATGGGGAACCCAAATTAAGTCTGAAGAGGAGGAGCTTTGGTATGAAGTTTTTGTTTTGACTTCTGTCCATTACCTTGTAAGGAGCTGCACTACCCTCCTACTACAAGCTCACTGTGTTCCTCTCAAAATATGCATGGTAGTCTAATGATCCAGCCTTCTGTAAATGTGAACACTTCCGTTCTTTCTTATGTTGTACTTAGAGAAATGCTGCCATCTGATCTTTCTCCAGTTGCCTGACTCCCCTCAAAATATTTTTTCCCATTAGAAATAATGAAGCAACCTGACTTGCAATAGGAGAATAATGTCCTGGAAAGCCTGAAAGCAGTTTGCTTGCCAAAGTTACAAGGAAATAGTACGATTGGACCTGGATGCTGAAGAGATACATATTGCTTTTGACTGCTCTGAAAAATCAATTGGCCTTCAAACCTTGACACATGCAGAAGAAAACATTTCTTTATTAGCTCTGTCTTGGTTTTCTTCCACAGGTTTGGAACATAACGTCATTCTCTGCATGGTAGCTCATACAGTAAGTGAATTATTGCACTGTTGTTTGGAAGAGGCCCTGAAGAAGTTCAGGCACTATAAAACCAGTGTCCGCCCACACTTTACTTTTAACATTACCGCAAAACACAAGCACAGAATAGCTCAAATTAAGTTAGAAGTCTCAAATCTTTTTTCTCCTGCCCTTTTGACTAACAATGTAATGTGCTTCTCAGCTCTCTAAATTGCAGAAAGTGGTCTCACTAGAGCAGCAAACTTATGTGATAAAGATTTATGTACAATTATGACTAGTAAGAAAGGAAAAAGAAAAGCAATTTCATGAAAGCATAGATGTCTCTACAAAAGGTAGATTGGCTGGGGAAGTTAGGAGAACAATAGGACACTCTTATCTGAATAATATTTTAAACACGGCGCTGCTTGCAGCGTGATGAGTGAAGTAAAGAGGTCACAGCTGGCTCTCAGAGCTGCTTGGAAAAGGGAAGGAATGATGAATTCTGCGGTCATCTTGCTTTCGCTTTGCCCTCTCCATGTTTGCTTCATCTCTTGCTTGTGCCTTTTTGGTGAATCCATTGATGTATTCTGTCTGAGATGAAGAACTGCCTTTCTGCCTGACTGGAGTCTCTAGCTGCCGGTGAATATGGAAGCAATGTATAGCAGGACAAAAGTGGCTTGGCTCGTCCTGTTGAGGACTAGAAACTGAAAACAGTTAGCAGGACCCCTGACATTCACATTAAGGGCTCCCCAAAATTTCTGTCTGGGAAAGACTTGGAATAGATTGCACTTGAGCCATTAATTTTAGTTCACAAATAAAGTAAGTAGCTAATGTGAGAAAATAAAGATTGAGTAAAAATAGGAAGAGACCGTTACTGTGCCCACCTGCTGCCAGTCAACTGTGAAGCATCAACACTAGATACAGCTCCTGCATCGAGAGCAAAAGCAGAAGCACAGGAGGAAAACCTGGCATCAAGGAAAAGCAACAGGGTCTTGAAATTAACTTTGGAGTCACCAGTGGTTTGGCCCTCAGTCCTCAGGGGAGCAACAATTATTGGTGGAGTCTGTGTGGATGGGCTTTAGAGAGCTGAAAATCTCAAGGAGAGCCACTTTCCAGGCCAGAAAAACTGTCTGAAACACAAAATCAGGTCTGATTGCGTGTATGTCCAGATCAGTTCCAATGGGGACTGCAGAGATGCAGTTGCTGTACCCTTTATGGTGGTTTACAGGAACATAAACCACCTGGAACATCAGGTCTGTTCTTCCACTGCTTTATTCTTAGGGCCAGTCATCACTCCTTTCCTTAATAGGTGCTTATAAGTCTCAAATCATTCACATTTTCTTGTCTTCCTCTCAATTTAGTTAGATCATAATTTAGAAGCCCAGGTGCGACTTAGGCAAAATAATATAATCATTGCACCCATTACTTTATTTGTACTCCCTGCACCCAATGTTACACTTCCAGTTAAATATTCTTATAAAATAAGTAAGTGCTAGAAAAGTTAGCACAGGGTTATGTACACAAAACAGCTGGCCTAGAGGAAGATTTATCCTGCTGTAGTTTATCATAGGGATTTTGTTCCATTAAATTGAGCATGCAGTGAGAGAACTGTCCACATCAATGAATGAAAATTCCGCAGGAAAGGGAAAACATCAAGGAACAAATGTAACATATAAGAACCTCTTTACACAGTGTGCACTTCTGACTGTAGTCACCTGGACTCAGATATAACACTGTGCCCCAGGTTATTACATTTCCAGTCCATGTCAGGGATATTACTGATGCTTTAAATCCTGAGCTTTTTATGGCAATATTGTACAGAATCCTGTCACTTGGCAGTATAAGAACACCCAGAGTTAATGATGATCTTTTCCTAATGTTCTTTTCAGGTCCTAAAACTTTAGTGTTTTTTTTTTTTTTAAACTAAAATTAATGTGTTTCTTATTTTGTAGTATTAGAGCTCCTATAACTACAGTTGTCCATAGCAGTCATCTGTGGCAGAAGAATAAGGGTTTTTCAGCTTTAATGTGTGGTTCAGCTGTGAGAAATTGGGTGTCTGTTAACCAAGGTGATGCCAATGAAAATCTACTTTTAAAATAAGCCATTGACATCAGTGAAGAAAGATGGCAGTGTAGTGAGAATGTATTGTCTGGCACAACCAGACCCCATTAGGCCTGGCTATAGCCTTCCTATGGTATTATGAGCAAGACAGCTAATCACTCAATGCCTCTGTTCCTCAGCTATATAATAAAGGTGATAATTCTTTCCCAGGCTATTCCTTTCTTCTTGTCTCTTCAAGGCATAGTCTGCACTGTGTAGGATCATCTCACAGTGTATTATTTTTATAGCAGTAGTACCTTCAAACATGAAATGTAGGCTAAAGCATCTGGTTTTGTTGTTATTACTATAATAAAATAAAACCTATTTTAGATTTAGCAGGGGCTTCAGCAAAAAATATAGCTGAGTGAGCTATCTATTTAGAATTAGTCTTGGATTAATACACATTTGGTTTTGAATAATTCCAATTTTTTAATGTACTGTGATGGCATTTTGCTAATGAATGGTAAAATCTTCAATTTTTACCTTTCTAAGGTTGCTTGCCTGGTTAGAATATTTTAGCATACGGTCCCTGCTGCATTAATTTTGGATATGCAAAGCATGGAGGATGCTGGTTTTTCTTTGCCAAAAAGAGAAATTCCATTTCTAGGCATAGAAAGAAAACCTAATGTTCAAAACTATTGCTTTGAATTACATGCCAGCACTTAGAATCCCTCATGTTTATCACCATTTGCCTCCCTACTTAATCAGGATTGTGGAGGGGATTTTTCCTCCACTGGTGGTTTATAGGGGGACATTCTGGGCGAAGGGGAGCTGTTCTGCAGTGTTAAAACATCCAAGCAGGAACTAAAGCAGAAAGTGAAGAGGCATAAAAACATAAACTCAAGGCAACTATGGGTGAGAAGCCGTGCAGCCAGTCCCACCCAGGAGGCAGCAGGCAGTAAGGGGTGAGAGGCATTGGCAGGAGCGTGCAGGGAGGTGCAATGGCCCTGAGTGGGAATCTGACATCACCACAACACGAGGGACTGTGCAGGACAGAGAGCTTATAAAAATACTTTGACCAGCTTATGTTACACAGGTAACATGTTCTGGAGGTGTCACATTGTCTGCAATCTTTCAGAGCCTTTTGGACATATTCACAACCAGCTCTGCTGTGTATTTCCCCTGACTACTTTTCTTCTACACTTTCCTACTCCATTGCTCAATCTGATATGCTGACAGGGATTCATGCCACAGGAAAGGGTAGCCCAATTGTATTTTCTGTTGGCTTATTGTATCAAAATCCTCTATGGTTTGGGCTTCTCTGGGTCAGGGAGACTTATGGCACATCTTGCCAAAAGCAGTGGAGGAGATGGGAGAGGCTTTCACACCTGGAGGGGTCCTGGCAATATATGTGGACAGAGACAGGGTCTATGTGGTTCTTTCAGACAGAGGGATGAGCAGGATGGATATTCAGTTCCCAACTTTATTAACAAGCTTTTATTAAGCCAGAAATGTTTTTAGCTCTGTAGATCTTTTTATTTTGGCCTGACTGTTTGTATATTAACATGAAAGACTCAATAAATTCCAGTCTATGCTTGTAAGGTTTGAATCAACATGCTGTCCTGCACCTTACCCATTTTTCTTGCAGCTAATAAATGAAGACCTTTCTGTTCTCTGCAGGACCACAAGCATATTTTTTTAGGCAGCATATCGCTCCTTTTCCCTTCTTCCTCCTGCATGTTTTTTTTTTTTGTAAAAGACAAGATGCCTTTGTAGTGAGCACAGGGAGGGATATTTTCTTCCTAGATGCAGTTTTACCCTGTATGATCCAAGCTACAAATGTCATGTTTTGTATAATTATGCGGAAGTGGCTGTAACAAATGATCCATACCAAGGGTTGAACCATTTCCCCCATTTGTAAATTATCAATAAAAGGCCTGGGTTTTAATGATTTGTCTCTCGTTCCAAAATAATCAATCAGGGAAGAGCCTGTAAATTAGTCACAGTGGATTCACCAAGAAGGTATGGATGCTAATGCCTGGAAATTTGCGGACAGGGCGAGTGGAGTCAAGAGCCTTCAGGAGGATCAAGTGAACAGCCTTGGCAGAGTGCTGCCAGGAGCTAGACACTGGGGAAATGCCAGTCAGATGAGTTTTAAATCCTGCATGCGGGGCAGTCTGCATGGGGCAGTGGCATGGCCTCGCCACATGTCTAGTGACAGAGAAACTGCAAGTGCTTTCTGACAGAGAGCAGAGCAGAGCACAGTATCTCTGCTCTCCTGGCACTTGCTTTGGGACTTAATTACTGTGTTGCCATCAAACTGACTCTTGCATCTATTACTCTGGATGTCCTTGCTGCATGGGGTTTGATATGCCTGGTATCCTGGGGAATGCCTGTCCCAGAGCCTTCCCAGGGGCTCTGCACTCTCTTTAAGAAGCATTCTGGCTTTCCTGGGAAAATTCATGATCCAGCAGAGTATCTAAAACGTATCTATCTCCTGCACTGTACCATAAACACAAAAGTGCCCATTTGGTTTGGATTTGCTTCAAAAATGCCTGACAGATCAGTGCTTACAAAAGGCTTTGGTGGGAAGCCACCTTCTGCCTGACTGTCCAGCAGGGTTAGCCTCTCTTCACACTCACTCAAGACTGATGGAAATACCTAGGAATACTGCAAATCTAGAGGTATGTGACTTTTCACCAAAAGGGTGGCTTTCCTCTTTGGGTCTGGCTCTTCCTCTCCATATAGTAGTTTTAAGGTTCATGATAGTTCTTGGGCTTGGAAGCTCCCCAGGAGTTGTATTTTGGGGATTTGTGATATCCTGAGTGGCATGAGGCAGCCCTGGGCTGACTGCTGGTACATGTTGCACAGCATCAGCTGGGAGTGGGCACTTGGAACTGGTGGGGACTGCAAGGGCTGTGCAGCAGCAGTGAGTTTTTTTGGTGCAAAAGCCTTCCATATTGACAGGGATTGTCACTTCTGTGCAAGTTTCCTTTGAGCATCTCTTTGGCATTCCCCCCGGTTTTAAAAGGTTTTAAGGTTATTCATATGACCAAGATCAAGCTACTGGTACCCTGACTTTGCTGAATATAGCTGTGCAGTCCTGCAGATAAATACCTGACTCCTCCAGCCGGGTAGGTTATCTCTCCATGTCTAATCTGTCACAAAAGATTTGTGTTTGAAAGCAAAATAACAGTTTTCTTATTTTATTTTTTATTACTGTAAATCTGTCAAAGGAAAGCAGCTAGAGCTCTACACCCAGAGGGAAAAGAAGAAAAAATATTGTTTTGATGGGAAACTCAGCTAAATTGTTTAAATTAAGAACTACTGGCACTGTGGCTGCTAGAGGTGCAAATAGAACACCTAACTGCTTGAAACAAGAGTCTGGGAAAAGTCAGAGAAGTTGAATAAAAAAGAAGTTGTGCATAATACTACCACTTCTCTGCCACTTGCTAACCTAAGATTTTCCTTATCAAAATACCATGGGCCATTGTATGGAAATGGTCAATTTACTGCTGAAGTGTGGGGCTGGAGTCTGAAGAAGCTGTGAACAGAATATATTAGAGAAGGAAGTCAAGGTTCAAATTTCAGGTTTTGTTATCCAGTGCTTCTGTGTGTGTCCTCACAGCTATGAAACCTCAGCCTCACCCAACAGCAACATCTGTGAGCAGTGAGCAAGAACTGCCTCGCTTGTCCAAGGACATCAGGAAGGGTCTGCACTGGAGTACGTCTGTGTCAGGCTGCAGACGCATCCCGAACCAGTGCATTAGCCAGACCTGATGTCTTTCCTGACATCAAATACAAAGAAGCTTGTCCATCCACCTTTTAACTGACAAGATAATAATCAAATGATGATGTGAAGTTCCACTGAGATTAATTTAGAGATGAGCATGAAATGAATATCTCACAGCAATGTTCACACTAGAGGCAGAGCAAAGCCAGGACCATGGTGTCTCTCCCAATGGGCACAGGGAAGGGTCGGGCTCTGTGGCTGCTGGCTGGTCAGGGAGGTGGGAAAGTCAAGTACCTGGTGGCAAGGGGGTGATGAGATGACTGAGCTGCTGAGGTAGGTACCTTTAGTTCACACCAGGACCTTCACCATCTACCTTGAGGTAATACATGTGGATCTCTAATTTCCCATCTGCTCCAACAGGTGTCTCCTGGGGAACCCTACTCGGGGCTGCTTCATGCAATGGCCGAAACACTCAGGTGCCTGCTGTGTCAGGGATCAGTACAGTTTTGTTCCCAGGTTACAGTGAACTAGACAAAACCAAAATGGTGAACCTGGCAAATGACATTAGCCAGATGTTTTCAGAAATTATTCTCCAGCCTCAGATATTGAGAAAGGGGGAGGGCAAAGGGGTGCCCCCAAGTCATGTCTGTCCTGTGCAGGAGGACAGGGAGGCTTTGGGACATGGTAGGGCAAGAACACACAGCCACTGCTTCTGCTGCTGCCAGGAGAAGCAGCTGTGCCAGGGAAGCAGGAGAGGCCTTGCTGCAGCAACAGGAGCCGCCCTACAGAAATGGGAGACCTGAGATTAGCTCCCCTCACCGCATCCCTAGGTAATGCAAATGCAAATGCTGAGTTAGTGCCTTCTATTCCCCAAGCAATTTTTTTCTAGTAACAGATGTTACATCAATTCAGGGCTTTTACTCCTGTTGAGAGCTGGTTTATTGCATAAACAGTCTTCTGGAAGACCACCAAACTGTTTCTAAAGAAAGACATGAAATTTTGGACAAATTGGTGAAGACAGTGGTACAAAATGATGCTGCACTTCACTGCAGAAGGCCCTTTCCCTCCTGAGCAAAGACCAATGTACTGAGCTATAACGGGACTCAACTGCAGCACTTTCCATCAAAGTTAAATTCACAATTTGGAGTTAGACATTCACCTTCCCCAAGTAATTAAATAAAGACATCATCAAGGGCTTCAGCAGAGACAGCACCCTAATTGGAAATACAAAAAGGTGGTGTGTGAAAAGGCAATATTGATTGCAGACTGGATGTGAGGGAGCACATGGGCAGTATGACTGAACAAGGGTATATGTGCCTCACTATTTATGACTAAAGTTTTAAGGTCAAAGTGTGTCTTGGATGCAATTTGCTGCATTGATCTCAAAACTCTTTATGAAAAGAATGTTTATGTGTTACAGAAAACTTTCCCTCACTTGTGTACATGCCACCTAGTTGATAGTGGGAGCTCTGCATGTGTTTCCTGAGTGACCATGACCCACCTCTGAATGCCCATCCGAACCATGCCAGAGATGTTGATCTAGGAAATGTGAGATTATTATAACCCCCCCAAATGAGTGTGCACTAATTAATCAAAAGCAATAGACTATTTTTTATGACCAGTACACTAGACATTCAACATTTCAATAATGACAGCTTCACATTTCTTCGAAGTCATTATTGCCCTGCAGTATGAAATAGCTTGTATTTCAGTTTCTCCTCCACTAGTCATAAAACCAAATCTAATATGCTGGCTTTTCTGACCCCCCCCCCCATCTCCTATAAATATACCCTATCCAGTGTGGTACCTCCAAGGCACACATTTCATTTTTATTAGCTGGGCAGTGTGAGTCATGCTATTAATTGGTAGCAGTAGCAACACATCACCAGACTGTCTTTTGCTGCACAGCCTATATTTAGAAAGGGAATGAGACTGCTGCTGGGTTATATAATGATGCAGCTATTTATAGATCTCCATTATACCTAGAGAGCACCGTCCTGCCATCTGAGCTGAGAGCAGCCAGGCTGACAGAGGTGTGATTTTAGATTTGGCATATTCCCTACCTTTCCCTCAGACACATTTGCAATTTTGTTTACCTGTCATTATTTCTGTTTACTTCACCTGTGGTAAAAGTACATGTGAAATCCTATGCTCAGGCAAAAAAAAAATCCTAATAATCTAGAACCTGTTATTACTTGTGGAAAGGTAAAACAGACAGTTATGATACCAAAAAAATCACTATATTTTCATTTACCTTCCTTTTTGGTTGCATGAACCTAGCCAAATGGAGTTGCCTTAAAAATACACCCATATTACTAATAGCACTGCATTAAAATTCTCAGATTCTGAGCTTTTCCCACTTTTTTCCTGTTTTTTTTTTTCCATACTGATTTTTGGTGGCTACCAGTAGAAAAAGCAATCAAAAGCAGAAGACTTATTGTTGGGCCTGAGCAAACATAAGGATGGGGGAGTCAAGCATTTGTGTTGGAAGTAGAAATGTGGTTTCTGCTGTATCTATTATGTCTCACAAAAAAATACTGTTTGAATCCTGCACAGAAATTGGTTCAGATGAAATGCATTTTCAGACAAGTAGTTCCAAAGCAGATATTAACAGTTTAAGGTGAGCTACACAAACAAGGCTCAGGGCTCAGGTCTTCATGCTCACACAACGGAGGCATTTCAGACCTTGGGTGTTCATTTGTAAATTGTCTGGAACCATAATTTTACTTGTAGAACAGTAAATAGACCAGATTTCTGCCCTGGCCTCTTGGTGCCCACAGCACTCCAAACAGAAGGCTCAGCCCCGGCTGGAACTGCTGAAGCAACGCAGTCAGCTCACACTGAGGCACAGAGTCATCCCATTGCAGTCCATAAGGCTTTGCAGCTGGCATAAAACTGGAAGTGTCTGGTACACCGGAGGGTCATTCTGATATCCAGAGGGACCTCAAGAGGTGAGAGATATGGGCTATCAGGAGCGTCGTGAAGTTCAACCAGGGGAAGGGCCAGCCCCAGGCACCAATACATACCAGGGGCTGTCTGGCTCAAAGGAACTTTTCAGAGAAGGATGAGGGAATTCTGGTGGACACCAGGTTTGTCAGGAGCCAGCAATGTGCCCCACCTGGAAAACATGCCAACAGCACCATGGTCTGCATTGGGCAGAGTGTCACCTGCAGGTCCAGGAAAGTGACTCAGCCCTGGTGAGAAACATCTGGACTGACAGGGGTTGAACTTGACCATCTCTAGAAGTGTCCTCACATCTCAGTCTGCCTGCAGGCTTGGGAAATGTGTTCCTCAACTGCAGAATTGCTACCTTGATCTTTAAGGTCCGTTCTAACACACGCCTTTCTGTGATTCCGTACTTGTCCACAGGACGGTGTTAGCATGGAGCAGTGAGTGCCAGGCACTGCTTGCTGAAAGAATCCATGGCATCAGAGTGGATCCTCTGTGCAGTGGACAGACAGGGTAAGGTATGTCAGAATGGATCTGTGGGACTTAAAGTGTCAGGAGCAGAGCTACCAAAGGTAGTCTGGTTTTCAGTTGTTGTCAAATGTCTGTCTCCAAAAGGGATGCAACATGTATTCTGGAGTTGTGCAGCTTCTCTATCAGTAAAGCAGGCAGATGATTGTCCTGCTGGGTAATAATTCAGCAGTTAAAGCTCTCCACCAGGCTGTGGGATATTTGGATCTGTCCCTTCCTCTGCTCCCAGGAATTTACAGCCTTGAGGCACAAGTGAGGATTGCTTGGAGTCCTGCTGGTTGAAGACCAGTTGAACAAATATACTCAGGAGAGACCAGTGACAAGCTGTTGCAGTGGCTAAAAGTAATCAGCTCCTAGATGGAGAAATCAAATGTGTTTTCTTCCAGCTTCTGATTTTCCATGCATTTGTTTCTCCCCTAGACCACAGAGTTCCATGCACTGGAGTGGAACACAGGGAACTCTGGAGCAGTAAGTCCAGGTGTGATTGTGCTGTTGAGTGTAACTGTGCTTGGCAGGGTATAACGTCCAGCTGCTGCTGTTTAGCTGTGTGCAGGCTGGGTTATGTGGTGCCAGGAGTCATGCCAAGGCGAGCAGCAGATATACTGAGGTCTGTGTCTGGCAGTAAATGTGTTGATGTCTAGCAAGACAAGAACTTTTCTCTGTCTTCTTTTCTCTTTTGGGTCTTCCCTTTCTTTTCTTGCCTCCCGCTCTTGTCTCATCAAGGTGTCTCTTTTAAATCTATTCTGATACCCAATGATCAGAGCTGGTAAAAGCAGGATACCCTTGGAAACTCTGTCAGAGTTGCTTGACATTAGCTACTGACTCAACAGTTTTCAGACAAATACAGACACAGGCACACTCAGTGCAATCATATAAATATCAAGAAACCAGGATTAAAAATATTTCCTTGTAACATCAAAATAGTTTATATTTATAGAACTATTACCTAGTACTATAGTATGATGACGTAGGATCTGTGCCTAGGGATTGTTTTTTAGTAGGTTTGCAAAATTCCATGTCATCACATTGTGTCACCATGGGCCACTATTTAAATCAAGTGCAATAGCTCCAGCAGGTGCTATTCAAAGTGCTTAAAATAGTAACTATTGGACATCAGCCTCTTCATTGCAATTATAAGCAGCTTGTTTCTGCAAATTGAGAAATCTAATGATACAAAAACTAATGAAATGGCACACATTTTGTTCATGGCCAGGATTGCGTTTTTCTCAGACCCCAGGATTTATTAAATTCTCTCCTCTCTTTTTGCTTGTACCCACAATGCATGCATAAGTATCATAAAAGAATTACAATATAAAGCAGACACTGTCAATCTGATGGCCATTAAAATATGGTCACTGACCAAATCCCTTAATATACTGAGTTACTGCTGTTGGCTTTAAACACACTTTGGAGAGGATTAACTGCAAAGCATGTTAAACCAAGGGCATATCTCTTATCCTCAGCTGCCACAAATGGGATGTAAATTTTGCATACAGAGGAAAAGAGAAGGATTTTGACAGTTGGAGATGCTTATCTTTCTTTACCACAGGGAAGGCTGGACAAGATGCTTCCTGCCACCTTTGCAGGCTGACATTATCTACAGATCAGTGAAGGTGCTGAATGTCAGTCTGTGATAACTGGGGAGCACTTGCTTCCATATGCAGAGTGGCTTGCCACCACACAACAGCAGCAGATAATGTTTTTGAAGCTGGGCAGGGGAAGGAAAGCACAAAGTATGCATTCAGAATACACATCATCCTCACAAATTATTTTGATGACTGTTTATTAAAAATGCAATAATATTACAAATGCCTATGTTAGTTAGAAATCACTATCCATCATATTTTATTAACCCATTTATATTTAACTTACTCTAAGCCTCTTGTTAATATATGGAGTTTGATTTACTGTGGCAGGTATTGGATAGTAAAAAAATACCTTTTCTCCTGCAGTGACAACAGGCCAAAATGCTGTGGAAGACAAGAACTCTTACTGAAGTGTAACAACTTTTTAATGTCCTGCAACCAATTCAGACCAACATGTTGTGACTGGAGGTGGCACAAACCCTTGTTGTCAAGTCACTGCAGAGGGGGTGGGTGCCATTTTGTCAACATTTGATGCACCTTTGAGGTCCAGAATGCTGCTCTGTTTGGAGAAGAAGCTTTTTCAGATCCTACAGAGAGGTTCTCAGAATACAATATTTATCCCATCAGGACATTGTTTTGGTACGATTTTACCCTGTGGACCCTGTTTGCTTGTGCTGTGTCTTAACAGTTGTGTCCTCTCGTATACAGCATGGCTCATGCTTCTTGGTTGGCGAATCCCTTCACCAGCAAATAACGTGTCTTCTCTGTCCTGGTAGTCTCTTCAAACAAGGATGCTTACGCAGAAAAGAATTCTCAGTTTTTCCTCCTCACTGGATAACTGTGAATGTCAGACTCAAGAGACCAGGCTTCAGTGAGATCAGGTAAGGAGTAACCTCCAAAACTTTTTCTGATGCATCATAATGAAACTAATGATACTAATGGCACAGGGTCACAGAATCACAGAATCAACAAGGTTGGAAAAGACCTCTGAGATCATCGTGTCCAACCTTTGACTCAACATCACCTTGTCTATTAGACCATGGCACTCAGTGCCACATTCAGTCTTTTCTTAAATACCTCCAGGGACAGTGACTACCACCTCCCTGGGCAGCCCATTCCAATACCTAACCACTTTCTTTGTAAAAAACTTCTTCCTAATGTCTAACCTAAGCTTACCTGCTCCCGGAGTTACAGAGTTACAGGGCAAAAGGGGAAAAAACAAGCTTCTACTCTTCATGAAGGCAGGGCTTGAAACATGGGGCAGACAGATGAATAGGGCAGTGCACAAGGTGTAGCAGTGAGGTCTCATTGCTTTATTAAGACCTCTTGGCAGATCTGCTTTTCTTTAATCACTGTTGAGTGTATTCTCACTGAAATAGAGGATCCTTTTCAAATGTATATATTTTTTTAATTTTTTTTTATTTAATAGACACACAGCTAGTAAAATAGTTATTGCTCATTCTTGCTTAAGTGCTGGCAGGAGCTTGAGTAATTGGGAATAGCTGATATAAAGGGTTTGAGGTCAGGATCCTGTGAGATTTTAAGATATTTTACTGAGTTTTTAAATAGTTTTAGCATGCTGTCTCTCCCTGCCCCTTATTGGTGAGCTTTGTACTTCAGAATCCTGCTGTGCACAAAAGTTGTGCCTTACCTAAAGGAAAATAAAAGTGTCCTTTAGCAGATATATTGCTTTTCAAAGCAAATTGGTTTCACTATATTTGGAAGCCCATATGTGCTGAAAAAAATCCTTTGACTGAAAACAGTTACAGCCCATGAAATAAATGTACAGTAAATGTTCATGACCTCAAACCAGAGAGCTGTTTGGTTGAACTGCAGGAGACACAACACAACTGTAGAATATTGTTTTCTCCTTTCCTTCACATTTTGTTCATCATTATGTAAAGCGGGTTTTATCTAATGTAGAAACAAGTTTTCTGGCTTTGTTCCTTCTGAGGTATTTACAAAACTGATACAATGCAAATTAAGCAAATTCTGAGACTTCTCTCAGCTTTTCAGCTAACCAGTTTTAAAGACTCCTGCTATACTGCAGAGCTGATTCCTACGTTGTATGTCCTTGTGTGGCACTCAGTTTTGGGGCAATCCTTGGGTGCATTCCTATGCCTCACATTTTGCTTGAATCTTAGGAGACCAAGGAGAGCACAAGGACAACCCTGGGCTACCGAGCTCCAGAGAACTGCCAGAGAGCTGGACACTGGTACCACTGATGAGCTCTTGGATCCCTCAGTGCGAAAGCATTTCCCAGAGCTGTAGCTGTGTGGGTGTCTGTTCTTAAAAGTCTCAGGGATTAGAAGATAGGCAAGGGCTGAGCTACCCTGGGAGCAGAAGAGCTCCCTGAGACCCCTGCCTGAATTGTCATGCATTGTGCATCACAGCCTGGAGAGAAGCTGCCATTCTCTCTCAGATACAGAGGGAGACGGAGAGCCTTTTATTTGGGAGACAGAGAAATGAAGGAGTGTGACTTCTCAAGGGAGATTTCTTAACCATAAAATCTTCACAAAGCAGGTCAGGACTGCCCCTTTCCAGAGACAAAGAGCTAGCTTGTGAGCCACACCATATGATGACTTTACCCCAGATCCTGTCCTCCCTTCAGAAGCATTCTAGTTCTTCTGAACAATTGACTCTTCTGCTCATTGACTGAGAAAGGGAGACACAACATCTACTTCCCTGGCTTCTGCGATATTTTATTGCTGATACCAGGCAAAACTCAGCTGCTCATGCCCTACCCTTGCATGTCCCTATCCCTCTGAATTATTGCCTCAGGTGCTGAGACAAGCTCTCCCCCCTTGCAGTTCAAACAAGACCTTCTTACCAGCAAGGCTTTCCTTCCTCAGTTCACCTGGAGCTGGTTAAGGACAAATATGGGTGAGCTGACAGCTCTGCGTAGCTCCTGGGAGAGGGAAAGCTGAACAAGATGCAGGGGAGCAATAATATTTTGTCTTTGCAGGGCTGCAGCAGGCAGAGTAAATAAGAATACTGTCCTAGAGGGATAAGTTGTAGCTGGGGAGGTTTAGCTGTCACAACCATCTGCCTCGCCTCTCTCCTGGAAGCTGCCTCTCCAGCTGAATGATTCATGAACCACCTCAATTTACAGCTTGGCATAGTCACAGGAGTTAAAATTAATGTGCACTGGCTTTGATACATTAAGCTGTAAGCGCAGCATTGCAGGGACAGATACACGTCCCATTCAGGGAGTGCCTGATATAAGCAGGGATATTGCCTCTGCAAGGAGTGTAAGATGGGTCCCGAGAAGAAGAAACCTCTCAGCCTTCCTAGTGCCATCCATGCCAAATATGCACCAATAACTTTGCCACCCACAGGCTATTTTTTCTGTGCCAAAGTGTGAGAGAAACTCTGCTGTGACCAATTCTCAAGACAGAGTCCATGACCTGTTAAAAATTTTCAGTTCAAGGGACCTTTCTCTAAGATGGAGTGCACTCATATGAACCACACATTTGAGCCCAAAACAAAAAAGGAATAAAACTGCTCAGCTGTACCCATACCTTGCCTTTGTTCATTTTTTAAGAATATTCTTTCACCTCTCCAAATATGTTTTCTAAAAAAAAAAAAAAAAAAAAAAAAGAAGAGATTTTGGGAAATACTTTTAGATTATTTGATTCAAGACTTGTTTCCTCAGCAAGACTTGAATATTTTTTCTGTTTCTTTCTGAAATGTTTTAAGATCCTGAGTTGCAAATGTATCCAAATATAATACCTCTAACAGTTAGCTTTCACTAACTCAGTCTGCTTTGCATCTCTCTGGTTTCAAGACAGCACCATGGTTTGTAATCATGCTTACTGTGAGGAATGAACAACTATCCTCATGACTTCCATGTTATCTGAGATAATCTTGAGATAAATTTTGGCTTTTACTGGCCTAGAGATCTGTACAGCAGAATCAGGGATAGCATGCATGAGCTATGTGTATCTCTTAAAAATCTACACTGGGTTTGATCTGCCAGGTATGCCTTGAGAGGTCTTTGCTACGTGAATCTAGTTTGTTCCTTGCTGGTATTATCTAGTGAGTGACCTCAGAACCTCAAAAGGCACTGGGTGGGCAGCCTGTGGGGTTTCCTGGCACTTGGAGAATGACAGCCTATGGGGTTTCCTGGGACTTGGAGATAAACTATGTAGTCTCTAACTACCATGAACTGAAAAGAGAGGACAAAAGAGGACTTAGGAACTCTGAAAAAAACAACAGTAATAAAAGCTTTCTTTGACAAGTTACAATGATAAAATCAAACAACCATTAGAAAAACAAAATCATCTTTTAAGTGAGTTGCATTTATATCCAGCTGGAAGTGTGATTGATTCAAGGACAGATTCAAGTCCCATTTCCCTGTTATCCTTCCTCCTCCTCCTCCTTCCCCCTTTCCTGCCTTTCCCTTCTTCGCAGATGCACACGCTGTGCCCTCTGCAAGCCAAGTGTGAAATAGCTGCCTTCATTCATGTGTGACCTGCATCAGCCCTCCGGCAGCATGGAGGGCAGGGAGTTTTTTCTCCTGATTGTTGAATGCACAGGGTCATAGGCAAGACCCATAAAAACAGCTCTATTGTCTCATCTTCTGTGTGTGAGGCCCTCAAGTTCCCTCATACAAGTACTCAGAATTACACCATTAGGGCCTCTGAGCTGCATGGATCTGCTGCATTCCAGAGCCAGCTGCATTATTTTAAAGTGATGGTAAATGCTTCAGGACTGGGGGACCTGGAGCAGAAATACCCCTGGGGATCACTGATGCCCAGCACCTTGCCCCCTACAGCTCATGTTCTCCCATAACTTTTCGGGATAAATCAGAAAAGAACAAATCCACATCTCCCCAGTATAAAATAACAGCCTGTTTAGTGTCATGTGTGTGTCTGAACCATCTAAAGAGCACCACTTATTTTATTCTTCTATATGTTTCTGGTGTACAATTGCTGTGATAGCAAGGGGAGGGTTATTTCTTGCTTAGGAGTTATCTACTGCTAATCCCTGGAAGACGAGTTCTAGTAATACAAGCCAAATCTTGCAGTGACAGGGAGCTGAAGCAGCCCGACACAACAAGTATGAAACTGAAAAATAAATGGAAATTGCAGCTTTGCTTTTATCAGCTTGCAGACAGCTGGATCTTTTTTGTTTCAGCTAGCAGAAGAATCCCACCTCTCTTCTCCCACAATAGATCTGGGCCTAAGAATAGACATGGCAAGTTCCTCTGATAGGGTTTAGTGGTGTCTCTTGAGAAAGAACGGGCAATCACCAGTCTGTCAAGTTAAGAATCTGAGGAGAGAAAGAGCTCAGGAAGCACAAGATGAGCATATTGACTAATTGCCTTGTTCATCATTTTTAGGTGTCACCTGTTGCTTGGAGAGGTTTTTGTTTTTCTCTTCTGTGCTTGATTGCATCAGTGTATGATGCTTCCCTTGCTATTTCCTTCCTCCTCTTCCTCAAAGAAGAAAAGAAAAATTAAGTTTAAAGCCAAGCTTATCAGGGAGGCAGGGTTGGATTAGCTTACAAAAATAAAATTTCATGGTGCCCTGGAGATAGACAAAAAGGGGAGCATTTTAATAGCAGTATTTGTGCAGTGCTGTGAGCATTTGGAGTGTGTTATTTCGACCTCAGCTATCAGCACAAGCCTGTTGCAACAGAGCTTAGAGACTACTGGGGCCATCTGGGGCTACTGACAGGGATGTTACGGCTAGTTTAAATAAGAAGACTAGTTGTGGTTCATTCAGCTGTGGAACACCTAGCTGATACGTGTTCCACAACTGGATGAAAAATATGGGCAAATTTTTATTGATTAAAAAAATAGCTGAGGATAGTTTTCATAAGAATGATTATGAGCTTATAAAGCACTTTCATAGCTGTGCTGTCAAGAGCAGTGTGTAAAGACCAGCTTGTGGCTCTTCTGAAATAGCAGGGGCCACTTTGTCTTCTTTTTCACCTGCATAGTATAGCAACATTTTGGAGAAATAATAAATGAAATTATAACTTGACTTCACAAGAGCAAGGTGAGAAAGGTTGGTAGACTGCTTTTCCATAGGAATGTTGCCTAGGAAACATCATCCTCTGGTAGCTGTATGTTGGTAAGGACAGATTAACTTTTTCTGTCAGGAAGCGTGTCAAGAAAATGCTTCTAAAAGCAAGGGGGCGCAGGGAGACAAAGTCCCATCCTCCAGCCTGTCCTTGCTCTCCTGGGAGTCAAGGCATATCACTTACTAACAGCTAGAGCTGCCAAAGCACCTTGGGATGTTCCTGGCACTCACTGGTACACTAATTGCTAAATTAAGGTGATCCAAACTTCTCTTTGTCTTTGGTGCAGCTCTAGAGGCACATGACACACAAGGAGTATGACTGAGATGGACCTACCTGTGCCATGTAGGGGGCACAGTGACCAGGGATCTGAGGATGGCATTGACGCTGCTCCAAAACACCTCAATAGATACAGGAGTAATCCGTGAAGAAACACTTTCCCGAGACAGACATCATTAAAGAATGAGAGGTGGCAGAATCAGACAGCAGTGAAGACTCTGTCAATACTAAGATAGCAAGGGGACAAAAGAATAGAAGCTTTAGGGGAAACAGGGCAACTCTCAGGAGGGAGGGCAGCTAACCCAACTCTTCCAGAGGTACAATAGCTGTAATTAAAAGCATACAGAAAACAAAGCACAGCAGTTTAGAAACATGCTGAAGTTGAGGCGATATTATCAGTCAAGGGGGAGATAAGCCACCTTTTGTTGTTTCACAAAAGCTGTCAGAAAGATACCAGGTGAATAAGGAAATAATTTTCAAAATGAGAAAATGAAACAAAACAAAAAAAAGTTTGTACAAAACCCCAGGGAAAACTGGAAAACTGGAACTAGTGAACGAAGGGCTTCAATATGAGCCAAAAATAACTAGATGTCAAAGGTAGCTAAAATCTAGTGGCATGTGTAATGCCAGGTATGATATTGATTTCCTGGAAAGACAGGTGACTTAGAATTTCAGAATACACTTTTCCACCCAGCACTGCAGTCACTGTAACATCTCTGCATCTCCCATAAGTGCAACTACAATAACTCTATAAAGCCCATTTCTCTTCGCTGCTCAGAAGCACTCTTTTTTCCCGACTTGTTCTTTTTTCCTATACGTAATAGTTGTATATACATGTAATAGCAAATGAATGATTGAGATGATATGTAGCAAAACAAGGTCAGAAGTGAATTTTTTTTAACACCAGCACCTGGGGTTTTTTGTTCGATCCTTCATTGTCAATCCCAAAGACTTGGGCATCTTCTTGCACTATGTACTGTGCAGCTATACCAAATAATCTCTCCTGGTTGACACTTTAACTGGAATTTTGCTTTGTGCCTTGCCAAAGAAGATATTATCGAGCAGCTAAAGCCAGTTCAGCAGAAAGATTCCCAAAATCTCAGAGAAATTTAGAAATAGAGACAGAAGAGGCTACGTACTCCCTATCCTTTCTCCTGGCAGGATTTTGTGTCTTTCATGATCAGTTTGTCTAACCTACTCTTTACAGCTCTCCAGTGGTGGAACGGCTGGCTATCCTTTTCATCAGGAAGCATTACGGTATGTTTATCCCACATTTCTCTTGCTGCTGTTTAAGCTCACTTCTGCTTTTCCTAGCCCTGTTAGGGATGGGGAAAAAAATATTTTTTGTTTTGATTCTATATCTTGATCTTATAGCCAAAAATAATTTTCAACTACCTTTTCAGCCTTTTCTTTCTTGAAAAAAAATAAACTTAAGCATCTCATGTAGAGTGCTCAGTGAAATCTTCCAAGAGATCCTGCAGGTTTACTGTTATATGCTGGGTATCCGCCACATTAACTCCAGCCAAGTTCTTCCCAGTGCTAAATAGAATAGGGAGATTATGCACCCAGCTACATGGGTTTGTTTATCTATTTTCTCCTGCGTTTGATCCTGGTTTTTCCCCTGAAGGAGGGCAAAGATCTTTGATTGCAGCTGATAATCACTGGATGTGTTCTACTCCAAGGTGCACTGTGCTGGGGTTATGCTCCTTGGGATCTCTGGGCTGGCATCAGAGACAAAATCCAGCCAGAGCTTTCTCTGCTCTTCCAAGGTCACTGCTTGCTTCTGTCAAACTGTATCATTCACCTTGAATACAAATGCAAGTGACAGTGTGAGCTCATGAACTTGTCCTATAATTGCTCCTATTAGTCCAAGATTCTTGACCTCCTGGACTTCAGAGGATGCTTGGATATTTTTTAAAACTATTTTTGCCATCATTATAATTTCACACCGTAGTCCTGGTTGTGTTAGGCAGTCAGTGACGATCTTCAGGCTGTGGACTGACTTAGCAAGGAGTGCAGTAGATGCTCTGAGGAGGTGAAGTCTCTAGAGGAGATTTTTTTAAGTGATTCTACCTTCCTACTTGCGCACCTTGCCTCTGAGTTCACCATAGAAGCAGGGACCCAGCATCTGTTAAGGCTAAAATGAAGATGGAACATGCAATATGAATAATTCATGTTGTTCATATTGTCAGATATGTGTCCTCCCGGGGAACTCCCTTTCACTCCAGACTCAGTCTTTGCAATAAAGACTTGGTTGTATATGGAAATTTCTGGATTATCTGGAAAGTCCTGAAAACATTACAGGAATAAATGGACTCTGCATATGTGGGCAAGTGTCATGGGCATCAGTGGAGAGTCCTCTGTGTTTGTGAAGATCCTTTAACTTTCAGCAATTGCTATCCAAATGCAAAGACAGTGGAAATTCCCTTTCTAGGGAAGAATTTAAAAAATTATCCCTCAAATTGCTTCATGCAGGTTCTCTGCTGATATAAACTGGTACAGAGCCACTCTAGTAACTGTGTTATTGAGAGTGGTAATGAGGTTTCTCTTCTGTTTCATTCTGTAACTTTGCACACGGTGTCACAGCCCCTGATAAAAGTACAAGCTTTTATCAGGCTATGTGTCCTTTCCTGTAGTATCTCTGACAGGCTAATGCTGTCTGCAGCACTTTGCAGAGCTCTTTTTGGAAGGATGTTCATCACCTGATTCTCCCAACTGCAAAAGTTTCCCATTATTCCATGTACTGCCTTACATCTAATGATGTTTCTAGGGCAGCAGATAAAGAAAGAATCTCCTCCCTTCGATGAGATAAGAGCCTGCTATGATAAAGACCAGGACGGACAATTTACAGCTATCTATAATCCTCTTCTTCCTTTGACAAGATCTGGAAAGGCTCTTACGAGATGTTACAAGACTTGCAGATAACTTCTTGTTCCCCCTAGGTGCTCTGGTGTGGACAAGTGTTTACCCTATGATGAAAAGCAGACACTGGATTGCCTAAACCCTACTTAACATTAG
>JAWWMP010000001.1:104526457-104576392 GCA_035047865.1 Dendrocincla tyrannina
TAACATACCCTGTGCTTCAGTTATATATATTGTAGCGCGAGCATCAATAAAATGTCTCAGTTTCTACCCCCAAACTGGGAACGTGTAGATTATTGACCCACCATATATTCACTTTTCAAACACATGCAGGGTGTGCAGATTGGCTGATAAAATGTCCTTCTGACACCACCTAGCTATTTTTTCCCAAAGAAGAGATATATTACATGATACATAGGCACATGTCTAGTAACACCTCAGGAACAGGGAATAAGGAACTCTTCCCCTGCTATGGACCAAAAAGGCCTGTTGTGGGCTACAGACTAACAAATATTTCAGTGATGTGAGAATGGACATGCTGGGTAAGAAGAAAAGGCCATTCAGCCCTTTTTGAATATGTCCAAGGAAAGACTGCAAGAAATGAGAAATATACTGTGAGGATTTTGCATAATGTATTTTTTCAGCTTTCAGTAAGCCCTGCTTTAGGGAAAATAGAAAGAAATCGCAAAATTTCAGAAAACAGTAATAAAAGGTGAACTGGAGGAGGGCACACAAACCAAAAGTAACACGATGCAGGTGTTTTGTAATGAAGGCACAGGCTACATCCAGCCTTTGGGAAGATAGGTTTTCACACTTTTAATATGCAGTAAAATCATATCTGAATAAAACATGGGAAACGTCAGCAGCTGAAGGGTAAATCCCTTTGACTAATAAAGTCTCCTCTGACCAGCTACTGCAGACCTGACAGACGGCCAGGAGCTGTGCATTACTGGTGGCAAAGGGGGAAGCAGAGCTTTGTTGGATTTAGCATAAAAACTGATGTAATGAGCTGAGTTTCTGTCATCCTATGCATGTGAAGGATGTGCATGTGAAGGGAAGAGAGAAAAAGAGAAAGGGAAAAAGTGGGATTAGCAGTTGGCAAGAATCAGCATGACTGCTGGCTTTGACAGGGCTCTGGTGAAGCTCTCCTGAGTCACCCACATATGTAAGAAGCAGGGTCAGTGACTGAGGTGGCATAAAGAGATAAAAGAACTTTTTATGGATAATTGTACAGACAGAGAGTTATAACTGTTATTTTCTGACAAGAAAGGAAGCCATGCATCTGTCAATTTGTTCAGAGGGGTTACTATATATGGCGTCTGACTTTAGGATATGGAAGATGTTGGCTTCAGTGGAGCTCTGCCAAGAGTATTAAATGGCAAACGAACAGAAGCAGTTATAAATGGAAGCTGGAGATTTTGTTCAGAGTAGAGTGAATGATCCAAGCTGCTTTTCTGCAGTAGAAATCCTGACTCTCTTGCTTCTGAAATTCCCAGTACTTTGTGACCTGAGGGTGTTGAAACATGTAAAAACTGAAAGTGATGGGGCAGCTTATCACCTGAATTTCTCTGAATGTGAGGAAAAGTTTCAAACCAGGTTGAAAATCATTTGTTCACAGAAATGTGTGTTGAATTAACTTGTTTTATTCTGCTTTTAATAGACAAAGCTACCATTTATTGATTAGAAAGGAGCACATCATCTTCTTACTCCACGGCATCCTGTAACTCCAGGACACTCAACCATTTCTGCATTAACAAGAACATATTGAAGAAATATTCCAAAACAAGATTTTTTGGATTATTTCCCAAAAGCTCCAAATACAATCATAATGTTCTTTGAGCTACCATAAGCATTGATTTCTCCCTAATTTTAAATAGATACACTATGACAGTAAAACATTTTAACTTTCCTTGTTCAATAGCAATATTTTTATAGAAAACTCTCTAATTAGCTTGTGTGTTTTCCATTTTCTGCTTAATGTTGATAAATGACATAAAATTCAGGCCAAAATAAACATCATTGCAGAATTATGCTGAAGAAATTACTCTTTTAAATTTGAACTTAACTAGTTTCTCCTCAATGAGATGAAGCATATTTGTGTCTGTCATATTGGGTCATATCTCAAGTGAAGTCACATGCATTGAGTTTCAGGGAGAAAATGCTAACAGCTTTAATGTTCCCACACTCAGTTGGACAGGGGCAAATAACTGAATTTTTATGGGAAAAGGTTGCATTTGGAGTAAATCTTTGTTTCTGAGTGATAACAAAGGAAAGACCGATGTGATGATCATACTTGATAGTGTTTAGGGAGAATGATGATGCATCTGTCTCTTTGATGGATTCCCATTCTAGCCAAAGCTGGCAGTACAGAATCTTGGAAATACTATTGCAAATTTTTTCTCTAAAAAATTCTTCAATTCTTCATCGTGAGAATCATATAACAAAATTAATCAGGCATGTGTGGGAGTACATGTGTGTTTATATGTGTGCACAAAAGAGCAATTCTGAATTAAAATAAAAGGCAAATTATTGACAGACTATAAATCCATTAAAATGAAAATTCAGGCCCTTTGCCTGCAAAATGGTGAAAAATTACTCAAACAACTACCTTGATGTGCACCTTGAAGCCAGAATTTTTTGTGACCTATGAGGGGACCATGTCCTGCTGTGGTTTGGTGTGTCAGACCAAAAAGCCAATGAATTCAGCAATCATCACAGTCACTCTAGTCTGTTCATATTGATTTAAAATTTGATGTATTTTAGTCCTTCCCTTCAGATTCAAGTAGGCTGTGGGTTATGGAAGATGAAGGTAGTAGAATTTTTGAAATATTTTCGGACAAGCAAATCACTGTGTGTTTTGATTAAAACTGGTCTCAGTGAAATCATTAACATTGCTAATTACATTGCCACTTTTAGATTTCAGAATTAATAGTTGATGGAGATGAATGAGAATAATCTCAACTCTTTTGCTCTAGGCTTTTCAAGATTTCTTTCACAATCACAAAATGTAGCACTTAACTTCCATGAGCCATAGCAGTAATGGTCTGTACTCTTTTGCATTTGCAGTCAAATGCTCTAGTACTGAATAGGGTCTGAGAGCAGAATGAGGCATGTTTGGGGCACTGGAGCCCTCCAAGCATGCCTCTTTAGTTTGGCTCCTCTGCTGCCTGCTCAGCGGGTGGTACATGCTGCAGCCTTTTCATCCACGGGGTCATTTAGAGCTTCTCCCTCTCTGAGCCACCTCCCGATTTTCAGGAAATTGGTAAAAACACATCATTTTTAATATGGTTGTCCTCATGTTAAATTTGGATACTGTCACAAGTCTAAAATTTGTTAAAATCAAGTAAATAGTTACTTAATGTACTTAAAAGCACTGAAGAAACTGTTCTCTCAGCAAGCAGGGTAGACGACAGACCATCTCTTTGCGTAGCGTCAGGATGTGCATACACCATTTTCTACCAGCTGAGAGTTAGGGCTGTATCTCTGCCCTGCCAAAGGCTTTGACAGTAGATGATAAACCCATCACTGCTAGACAGAGGCAGCCCTGCCTTGGGGACAGTGGAGTGCACGCCAGCTTTGTAACCTTTGATAACACCTTTCTGAGCCTGTGGTGCTTTTTCAAGTTTTGTTTGGGTTTCAGGGCTGTAGAACTCCTTCTCTCTTGGTGCACCTGCTGCTTAGTGCCTGTGTCTCGTTATTTCTGTTTGCTACTAACCTTTTGTTTCCCTCCCTTCCCTTTTTCTATAAAACCTATCGAATAGATTGTCTATTTGGGAAAGAACTGACTACTGTGCTGACTCATACCCGTCAACAGTTCTCTTCACAAACTTGTGAATGAAGGATGAGAATTACTGCTAATGGTCCATAAGGAACAAAATAACTCCGCTTGATATTCAGATCCACAGTTAAACAGAAGTGGCAGTGGTGACAAAACAAGATATTTGCAAATTGACTCAACAGATGCAGAGTACTTACAAAGAAAGAATGACGCTTTTAAAGCTACTTCTTCGGCACTAGCAGAATTTAAGTAAAAAAAAAAAATCTGCATACACCTCCCTGCAAGATGCTTTCACAAGCTAAGAGAGCACCACCGGGTCAGTGTAAATATCCATTACTTGAGCTTTCTCCACCTATTCAGTCACTGTGAAGGTGAGGTGAAAGTAACCTATTCTTGCCCTCTACATGTGAAGTGAAATTTCCTCACTTTTAGATATGCATTCCCAAAGGAGAAATGAAGTAATGTGATATTCAGAGCAGCAACACTTAACATTTAAGCCTCGTTGAATTCACAGCTGCTGCACTAGGTATCTGGGCTTACATACACCAGGCAAGAGGACTAAGCAGCACTGTGCATGTTCACAGCAGCCGATAGGCTGTGGGGAAAACTGCCTTTCCAGGTTAGCAGAAAAGGCTGAATAAGAGAGTTTTTATATGTTTTTTCCCTCAGGGCTAGGTTTAGACTCACCTCAGGTCAACCAGAAAGTACCTGTTACTCCCTGGGAAGGTGAATATTTGTATTGTCTTTCTCACAGCTTTCTGTTTTAAAGACTGAGGTGGTGGAAGTCCTCTCTAGCAGTGACTGGGGACCATCCTGAGCAGCATTGGGATGCTCAGCATTCAGCCCCACTGCTGGCTAAACATCCTTCCTGGGTGGCAAAATAACTCTGCTGTCAGTAAGTTAATGTCTGCCTGCCATTAATATGTTCTCAGAGCAGTGAGGACCTTTCCTCTCAGGGGGAGATTTTGGCAAGCATGCCTATTTTGTGTCTATGGATGCAATGTGAGGCTATGTCAGGGACCTGCCCAGTGATTTTAGGCCATAACTAGATGTGTATTTGCTGTGTAATTTAGGACTAGGGGGGAATTTCTTGAGTAGCGAAATGTCAAATATAGAAACTTAAAAGTTCCTGAAAAGGATATTGTTTATTTATTAACTTTGTTATTGTTAAGTATATTGACTATGTATTTTACTGTTTGCTAACTGTTGTTCCAGGTGAATTAGTATCACAGAAGAGTCCCATATTCATATGTTTTCAGATAGATTTAGATGTCATATGGATAGTTACATTATTCCTATCAACTTAAAGGAAATGTAAAAATGAAACTCATCCTCACACATGAGATGTAAGAATTAGGTCAGATACACTCTATTGCCTAATGAGATCCTTTGGACTTTGAACATAGCTTCTCTTTTACTCAGAGCTTTAGGCACTCACTTCAGTGTACTAAATACAGGTGATTACTGTGATGATATAGGACTAAGAGTGTCCCTGTAACATGATCAATTCCAGCAGTCTGGATTCCATCCCACCATTATCACTGGCCCAGAAAAAAAACGAAACCCAAGTGTTAAGGAGTGTCATGAACAGACCTGGTTTTATGAATGAGAGGTTTGATCACACTGTGATTGGTTGCAATCTGAATCAATGCTATTTATTAAATAGAGAATTTTGCAATGGGAAATCAGGTGACAGAAGTTTGCATCATACCTCCTTTCTTCCTTGGGGTTTTATCTAACATTTTTAATCATGCTTGTGGACTATATTAAGCAATAATTCATTATGAAACTGATCCAAAGACCATTTAAGTCAATGGAGGCAATCTCATGTAATTCAGAGGCTACCATTCACTGCAACATAAAGTCTGTGCTGAAAAAGCTCATCCTCTGTATAGCAGCTCTGTATCAGTGTGACCAGCAAATGAATACTGGAAATTTCAGTTTCTTTTCTCTGCTTTTATTAAGACTGTCATGTAAATTTTTCCATCTGCACTTCATTAGATATGTTAGGATGAGCAGATGTGATCCCCAGGGTTGACTCTGGGGTATCATGATAACCACATCTAATAGTCTACTGTGTGGCAAAAGGAGTCAATCCTTCTTTACTCCTTTCAGACTGCACCTGGAAAGCTCGCATGTCTATAGAAATGATTGTTTTCCCATTAAAAAAGGGAAATACATTCACAGGGACCACTAAAATGGTGCTGTTGCAGAAGTTTACAAGATATAAGATGATGTAGAGCTCCTTAAGGTTGTCCACAGGAATTTAAGGGAAACAACCAAAAAAGGAAAAAAAAAATAAAAATGCTACCCATGTCTTCCTTCAGTGTGCATTCAGATTCTTCACAATAAAAGCTAAATTTATAAAGAGGACTTCCCTATGATTTTTGCTTCTGCACACACAGCTTTTTCACTCTGAGTTGTGTATAGAGGATGGATTCTAAACGCATGAATCCAGCTGTGCTCCATTTTTATAAGGCATGTAAGAGTTTGTGTCAACATAAATTATCAACACAAACCTCTGTGAAAAAATCTTTACTGTCAAGTGAACTACACATACAAGTAAAAATCATGTTTTGAATCCAAGAGTCCTTCAAAGAGCCAACTTTTGTAAAACGGTTTCTTTTCCATTAATTTGAAGAGCATCTGCCCAGCAACTATAATCTGTAGAGTTCAATGCCAAAAAAACTTGCATCCTGCCCTTTTTATCCCCAGCTTTCTGACAAATAATGAGTGGAGTTTGTCTTGAAAACATTCTTTCTTCATTTCATATCCTAACTGCTGTAATCTTTCAAGTTCTGCAAATGAAGTAGCACCATTTCCCAAAGGCTTTTGGTAGAATGCTTAGGGCCAAGTCAACCTGTCTTTTCCACACCGCCTTGCACATGGATTGGTGAGGGAGCAATGGGCAGAAGGGAGCGGAGCAGGGAAATCCTACCAGTCCATAAGAGTGCAGATATGTCTTTCACTTCAGTGATGAAGAATGATTCTTGGTAACAACAAAAAGCTGATATGAAAAAAACCAAAAAATTCTCAACACACCACCTTGTATAGAACGTTTTAACAACAAACTATTTCTCTTTACCCTGCTGAAGAAAACACTCTTAATGTAAACTTCCATTTACATTATGGGGAAATCAGCATTTAAATACTGCAATTAAATTATTTTGTGTATCATGTTTGTCAATTAAAAGTATGAAATCAGCTTAGTTTGTTTCTCAGGCTGTTGTTCAAGAATAAAGCCCAAACAAATTCTGTAAAAGTTACTGTTATTGATCTAGATTCTGCTTTTTACAAGCTCTGTAAAAATAAGCTAATTGAAGAAACAATTTTTATTTTAAAGAAATCATTTGTAATGAAATATGTTAAATCATAAGAATGTAGTTTAATTTTATTTACCTTTTTATTTTTACATTTTGTCCAGGCAGCATGGATATGCCAGAGATTTAATAAGAAAAGGGAAAAATGTAATTGTGAAAGGTGTGATCCAAAAGATTAGCAATGCATGTACCATGACCAATGCTTTAGTAATGTTTGGTTGAGGCAATGAGGAGACTTAATGGACCAAAAGTAGAAGTGTTATAGGATAGGGATAGCTGGCTAATTTTCTCACAGCCTTAATTTTTATTACCCTAACAATTACTTTGTAAGCGAAAAGTTTAAATAATCATGCTAATTGCACTGATTAGTGATTGCTACAGCATTCCCCATTAATGATCAGATCTGTCCTAAGGTGCCTCACCAGCACTTTATAGGCAGCTCTGCTCGTGAGAAGGGGTTTCACACCGTTGAAATGTTACTGGTCAGAGCAGAGCTCTGTTGCTCTATCAATAACTTCCCCTGTTCTACAGGGAGGCCTGTTTGTGCTACATTTGTACATAAGGCTGACCCTTGAGGTAAGTTTTGAAGGAATCGGAGATGGGTTTAAACCTCAATCATGCTCACACTTGAAGTTACATTTGCTTTCTGCTTCATCCTTTAGTCTACAAAAATGCAGATTTGGATTCTATGCATTAAGGCCAGGGAGCACCTGGTGATTTGAAGGGCACCATTACATCGTGGATGAACACAGGATGAGCTCAGCTGACTGTGGGAGATTTCCCTGCACTGAGGCTGCAGAGAGCAATGGCCAACCTTTCCCTGTGGAGCACAGCAAAGTGACTGGTGATACCTTTACTGAGATCAGCCGTCAGCCACATCAACATCTCGTGGCACAATTTATGCATTGTGTAGGGTAACAAAAAACGTTTTGGTATCATGGTGGTACCTTTGGTACTAAACCTGAAAGCCGTGAGGCATTTGAAGCCAGACCAATGCTCAGTCCACACCCATATCAGATTTTCTTATTATGGTCTTTTTTGAATGGGCTATTCCCTTGATTTGGGGTGAATTAAGGTGATGCCTCTGAGCTGCCATATGAGCCAGTGCTTCACCACACACTCACACATGGTTTGTGCAAGCACCATCAGGATTTCTGAAGGGAAAGTGACTTCCTCTATCAGCTATAAAGGATTTCAAGGCTGTCTTCTTAAATGTATAAAGGTTAGGTTTACTCAGCTCTTCTTTGTGTCCTTTCACTGGACAGCAAAAAAACCAAACAAAAAGTAAATTAAAAAAAAACAACCAAAAACAAACAAAAAAACCCCCTTCCAGTAAGTACTTAAAGCACTTGAAATGTCCAACAAGTGAAAACAAAAAAGGTAGCTTAGGCTGAAAATAAGCCCTCTGCTCTTTTCCCCACCATACTGCACACTACTCCCTGTTGAACTGCTCTTTTGATATTTACACATCTTCACCACCTTCTCTACTATATTTCCCTTCATCTGCACATCATTGGCTATATACCCAGTAAGAAGTCAAGCCCTTGTTCTGCTCCTTGGGACAGAAAGGTTTATCTTTCTTTGGAGAGGAGGTTCACGCACACATTTTTTTTTTCTCCAAAGAAAGAATAAATAGATAACCAAACCTTTAAAAGGGTGGTGCATTTTAGAGGACAACTCACTACTAATTTGGGCTTTAAATAAATAAAAAAGAAAAAGTATGATATACCTGAAATCTACTTTAAAGATGAGGTAATATAATTTTGAGAGGCTTCCCCTTTCATTGTAATGAATTCATGTATGATCATGTGTGATGCTTGACAGAAAAAAATTGTCACCTATTATGTGGCTGTTCACCAGCCTGCCCAGTAAAGGCCAGAACAACCATTTAAATATCATTGTAAGAGACCAGTTAGTTTCAGAGGAGAGAGGAACTGAGCTGAAGAGAAAGTTGCAAGGACCAAATTGTGGTCAAGTAGTGGAAGAGAGTTCTGAGGGGCAAATGATGTTTTTCATGCATCTGTGCATGTTGACTGATGAGCTACAAGGTACAAAAGAGGTGTTTTTCCATTTTTAGTTTGCTTTTGGTAAGATAAGTCTATAGTAGTCTTGCAGGTCTTCATGCACTTTTGCAACATAAAGTTTAAAAAAATGTAATTATTTTTTTTTATTTATTACAGAACTTCGGGGGTAGTTTTACCCATTATTGCTCAGCACTATAAATTTGACTGCAAACCTAACACTTTGGACTGAAGGACAGTGAAGTACTTAAGAAGTTTATATATAAATATTAGGCTCAGAAATTTATGCCCTTAGAAGAACTTCCTCAGTGCTGGGGGAGGATGTTTATTTCCTTCTAAGTATATACAGCCACAGATTCTCCATGAAGATCTGGTACCAACTGAACATAGTTCCTTTCTTGAAGAAAACCCAGCAGCAAAGAGAAGATACTGGTAGCTAGAGGTTTCACCTAAGAAAATGAACTTTTGTCACTCTGTATAATATACAGAATTCAGTCAACTTCAGTGAAATTTAGTGGAATATGGGCCTGGGTATCCCACATCCCAGTGTTATTTGGTCTTTCATGGGAAAACCTGACTGGCCTGTATTTCCAGTAGGGCCTGATGCTGCAGATGCTAAAATACAGCTATCACTAGAGAAAGACTCATTTATAACCTCTCTCCTGGGATGTGGTTTTCACATGCGTGGCAAACGGGAGACATTTATGCTTGTGGGAAATGTCCCTACATGAGCCTATGGGATGGCTGAGTAGGATCTAATACTAGTCTGAGTTCTCTAAATTTTTCAGTTTGGCAGGCAAATATATTTTTGGATGTTTTCTAGCATATTTAACCCATGCATTGTCCACAGTTCAGCACCATTTAAGATGTCAGAAAAGAATAATCTGAAGCTAACCAGTAATGCTGGAGTCTAAAACACAGTTAGCAGGTGAACAGAAATCTCGGAGGATGGCACAGAAGGACAGTTCAGGTACTGAGATATTTTACTCAGTGTCTAGGGGTGAGATATATAAATACCCATTTTTACAGGCCTCTAATAATCACAGTGAATCATATTTTCTGTGTTTGCATGACTGGACAATGAAGCTCAGAAACATAAGGGGGTGGACGCCTTAAATTGCTGGAACCCTTGTGAATGTGAGTGAAATGGGGAGTCCCAGAGGGGTTGTGGAATCTCCACCCCTGGAGGTTTTCAAGACAAGGCTGGACGGGGCTCTGAGTAACCTGGTCTAGTGGAAGGATCCTTGTCCATGGTTGGCGGGCTAGGACTAGATGGTCTTTAAGGTCTCTTCCAACAAAACAATTCTATGATTCCATGGATTATACCTGCTTACCAAATTTGCTACAGAACAATAGGCAGTCACCACTAGATTCTGCCCAAGCAGTAAATGCAGTTTTCGGAAACTGTCAGACGAAACAGCAGATATGCATGAAGAAGTCCATGATGTCCAGCCAGAGACATTATAGGGTAACTCTGCTTGTGTTCACAAATTTCAGAAAAATATTAAAAAATTATGCATGTAAGCAAAATCTGTGATAGAGCCTGAGTACATCCCACATAATATTGTGCTACTCCACAGCTATTCAGTGGTTCTAAATGTACTTATGCAGTGTCAGAAGTCTCACAAAGTGCTTCTATTACCTAAAATTACATTTTCTGTAATCTAACATGAAAGAAGAGACTTCCTCCAAATTATCTTCACTTTTGATAACACCTTGCAGCTTTCAGAAAGGTGCAGAATAATAGAAAATTCACAGCAAGTTCAAAATCAGACCATTAATAAATACCTTTTCTGAGACTGATTTCCTGGAACAGCTAAGAGTGCGACCACTCTTCCTGGATATTCATGCACAAGGAAACTCTCATGGAGAAAGGGATTGCCAAATGGAAGAAGAAATGGACACGAGCAGATTAAATTTTAACTGTGCTCATACAACTTTGAAACAATAACAATATAGGTCCTGGATGTGGCTCATCCCAATGTGAGGATCCAGGAGCCAAGTTAACTTGTTTCTGAAGGATGCAGTTTAATTTTTTTATATATTTTAAATTTTTTTGCAGCTAAGTGTCACAGACTAATTAAAATATATTGGCACCATTCTTGCAGGTTATTGTTCCATGTCGCTGTACTTCTTAGCTGGGAATTTGTAAGCAGGTCATGACTAAAAGCAATACAAATGCACTCAGCTATTCAAATATTCAAAATATATCATGCTGTATTTATTGGAAACAAAATGTGACAAGATTATGTGTATACTAGGAACTGATAATGAAACATTGCATTGCATTGGCAATGGCAGTGTCAGCAACAGAGAAATTACAAACCTTAAATATTTATAAAGTAAAATGAAATGCAGCTATTAATGCTTCCAAGAAGTATGCACTGCAGTGCTATAGATAGACATGAAGAATAGAGTTTTGGAATATCTCTAACAGGACAATTTATCATTTTTGCAGAATAGCTCCATGTCTGTGGAAACACAGTCTTAAAGAAATTAGAAAAAGAGTTGAAGAGGTCTGAACACAAAAAATGGATGTTCCTGAGGCTTAAATACACAATGGAAAATGAATGTCATAAGTAACCCATTTTTCTGGATTGCTGATTTATTTATATTGATTTAAAACCAGAAAGTGTACTTATTTCTTTAAAATGCTTTGGAGACCAGTGGTTTTTACCGTCCTTCAGAAAATCATATACTTATTTTCTTCTTGTTACTTTAATTCTTTAAAAAACTACCATTTTGATGGTTATTATTTTTAATTTGAGAAGACTGGGAATAAACAGAACAGCCCTTAAACACAGAATTTAAGGTGCTTAATCTCAGTTGGTGTTTTTATTGTCATTGCTGGAAGAAATCCTGAAGTCCTGTGTGGAGCATGCAAAAGGCACCCTGTGAGGATATAGGATCAGGGCCCATTATATCATTTTCTTCAGCAACCCCATGGAGCAAACCTTCCTGGTGCAGTCCCAACTTCATCAACTACTGTAAACACAAGGACTACAAGAGGCCTAGGATTTTTGTTTCTTTATTCCCAAAATGCGGGGAAACTATGGTGATTTCTGTCCAGTGAGGGGAAAAACTTACTTTATTGCAACACCAAAGTCAGTAATTCAAAGTACTGGAGAGCTATGCATACTGATTTGGATTGTTTTCAGTGGTCTTGTCTGAGCTGCTGATGTAAAATTATAGAATTTTTTAGAGACAAGAAGGACTAAGAATATGGTGTGGAGCACTGGGTTTCAGTTTCTGTTCTCTGCATTTATTTTTTGGTGGTTGTTGTCTAGTGCAAGCTCACGTGAACTAACTCAAAAGGTGAACTAGGAAAGGGTGTACTCCATTCTAAGTGAGCGATGGCTGCAGCAGCATAAAGCAGACAAATTACCAGCTGGCGCTGCCTTGCTCTTCTCTTGCCCTGCACAGGCTGGTACCAGGAGAGCATCCAGCTGAGACCTAATGCAGTGAAATGAAGCAGTGCTCAATCCAAGACCAGAAAAGATCCCTGAACATCTTACCACACAACCAGATGAATTTCAGCATCAGCTTAGACAAGGATGGAATTGAGTACCACTGTGATACTCTCAGGTTACATCAACTTAAGTTGCTGGCGAAGCAAAAGCTTGGTGCTCATACAGCTGCGACAGAGCCTTTTGTGATTGTTGCCTCCTCTGCTAAGCTTCAGTTTCAGCATCCATGCAGTAATCAGGATGACTATCAGAATCTAATCATTTGTTAGGAACAATGTATGCAAAATACTATTTTTCCCCATTACTGAATCTCTTGACTCTGAGAAATCAATGCCAAAAGAGGAGGATGTGTTGTGCAAGTTTTTGGGGTTTTCTGTCACTTATTTTCCTTGCCACGCATTTGACAAAAGGTATCTTTCTATTGTGTTTCATCAGGACAGACATCAGACCCTTTCTGAAGGCTATGAAAGAACGAATACAGCTACAAACAAGCAACAGGCAAACAGGCAACACACCCGTGCTTGTGTTACATGGTCCTGAGACTGTCCCAGGCACTGGGAATCCCTGATGGCAGAAGAGGAGGACACAGTTTGACCTGTTGATTCGAAGACAAGCATGTTCTATGCTTAAAACCACAGTCATGGTTTCTGAGCTCTGACCTACTAGATAATGGATTGAAACCATGCTGTGTGTCTCATACACAACCAAACAACTGCTGGGTCGTATGTATATGCAGTGATCCTCAGGTCTTCAAAGTTTAGCCAGGCCTGGCAGGTTATTTAAAATCAAAGGGACTTGTGTGGAGCTTCACAACCTCTGACCAGAATTTAGTCTGTCATTAAATCCCTGTCCTTTTTTCAACTATAAGCTTCAAGACTTGAAAAAAATACAGAACTTTTTTCCTTATATAGGCATGGAGATACTATTGCCAAGCTTAGTGCCTGTGGCATCACATGAAAAGGAATATGAGCTCAGGTTAGTGGAACTTTATAGTGCCTAAATTGTATATTTTGCTTCTTATCTTAGAAATAGTGTGGCAACCTGCTTCAGTTTATCTTGGTGGATGATGGCCATTTACAATTCCATGTGTGGATGCTCCTTACAAAGTGAAATAGTTCTGCATTTCCTCCTCGAAGTTGCTGTTCATCAAGGGTAGTATCATGGTACTAAAATAAAATTGAAATAGGATTAGAAATATACTTCTAGAAAATTTGGCTGATTCCAACTTCTAGGCTTAACGATCCCTTAGCTTTCATATTTGAACCCAGCTAATGGATATTTTTCATCCTGGATATCTCTTTACTGTTTGCTTTTCTACAATCCAAGCAGTCTACTTGATTAAACTAAGCAGAGGAAATCCAAGGAATTCAGATGAGTCTGTGGTCAGAAAATACCACAGCACTAAAACTAAAAAGCTGCAGTAATTATTTCCGTTGCACAAAAGGGCATAAGTCTTGTTTCATTTTAGTAAATGGGAAGGCCCAGGCAATAAGGAAAAATATACTTGCATTATGCGTATTCTTCATGTGTAAAAGACTCTCTGTAGGAAATACTGTGGAAGAACTGGTCATGAATACTTTAATGCCTTTTGGGAATTTGCAGCCAAATGTCTGTTCCATTTTAAGAAAAATCCTTCTTGGTTGAATATGCCACAGTAGGTTTGCCTGATCCTGGACTGGGGCTTCCTTTTTGCCATTGAAGTGAAATATCAAATTACCATTTACAAGTAAATTTGCAGTCTATAGTGATATCAATATATCATCTGACACATACAAGCATTTCCAGAGCTCAGGGAAACAGCTCCCTGCATTCTCAAATGTCTGAGTATTTCAAATGCAAAAAAGAGTGTCAGCAACAGCATTTTAACCCTACTTTCCAATGGGCAGTGGCAGGAGGAAGTGGAAGGATATTTCACATCCCATATTTCACATCACAGCAAAATTCAATACAAGCAATGGAGTATTCGTGCATATTTTAAGTCTTGTTACCATGCTGGAGATGATTTAGTTTATTAAGTAATGGTTCCTTGCAAGAAAAATTACAATATTTCATATCAGATATTGTTTTTCTACAGAATTTTTCTCCATTTTATTGTTCTTGTTGTGAGTTTTTGTTTGTTTGTTTGTTTTTTTTGTTCAGAACACACACAAACAAACCCTTGTTCAAAACGGGTCAGATCATTTTCAAAGGAAAAAAAATTAGGATAAATCCAACTTAAACTCTAGGCAATATTTAATCTGACAGCTTATTTCGAAGCAGCAGTGCATACATGTATGCACAAAAGTAAATGATACATGCTTCTACTTTGATGATGAAAATTAATAGATTAATAACATATTCAGCAATCAGAAAAAATACAGTAATCAATTTAAGGGTATAAGGAGAGTTTTATAGGTCATTTTATTATACAGTGTCATAACTTTGACAGGCATAATCATTTTCTTATACAGTGTCATAACTTTACTGCCCAATGCCATGGATGAACATTCAAAAAAAAAAAAAAAGGCAATGAAATGAAAATTTGAGATGAATTTTCATTACCTTCATGATAGTTTATAAATATATAAATATGTTATCTTCTGATGCACCTCTCACATTTCTCTTACTGTTAAAGAGCTGAGTTCTTTCTCTTTTTAGTTTTATAAGGATCAAGAGTATCCCTACTACCTGATGTTGCTAGCTTTATTGTGGCATTACAATACTGACAGCATCTGATGTTTGTAATTTAATGCTGTACAGAGGGCAATAATTCCCTGTTCTGCTGAGCTTGTTTGGCAAAACATGATGCTTTAACCCAATTTTGATGCAGTTAGTGGAGAGGAAGAAAACACAGATACAGCAATGCATGTCTAAGGACCTGAACAGACCTGCATGGCAATGACACTGAAGCACTTCCTTGCCATAATGTGTACTTGTGTTTTCATCTGTCAGTGATTTCATTTTATACAGACATTTTCTAAACCCTTGCTTACTAGAATGGCTGGCTTAAGCTTGTTTCCAGAATATTACTGTAACAGTCCACAAACACACAAATCCCTCAATCTAGATCTTGAGTGACTGTGGAACATTTTAAAATGGCTTAGACACTTTGAGCTAAATTTGTAATGGCATTTATGGAGCTCTGTGATGCCTCTTAGCCAAACTGTTTGATGGTGATCTGCTCATGTTCACATTTTCAGCTCCTGATGCTTCTGCTTCCAACACATACCTTTGCTTTCCCCAAGCAGCACCTGCCAGGGGTGGTTTTCTCAGCCCTCATTCCCCAACAAAATTTAACAAAGCTGACAATGAGCAGTAAACATTTACGTAACATCAGATTTCAAATCCATTATGAGCACAAGCTTTCTAACTGAGCTTTTACCAACAGCCTAAGATCTTATCAGGGACACTGCCTGCACAGCTCTTGGAGATTTCCCATCCTCCCCCTTTTGGGCAGAGGCAGAGCCATTTGTGCCACAGTGAAATAAACCACACTCATGTACACTAGTTTTCTGTGGGTGTGGGTTTGAGTTTGCAGGTTTGGTTTGGGGTTTTTGTTGGTTTATGTTTGATTGGGCTTTTTTTAGGTTGTTGGGGTTTTTTTGGGTTTCCCCCCCACACACACACATTTGACACTCATAAGGAAAAGATTCTCTTTATCCCCTTCATTTTTGGAGCTGAAGGAAGTCAAGCATTCTGTTTTGTATTATACCCATCAGGAAGCCATGTGTCACAAGGAACCATTTTGGAATAGTGTGGTACTTTGTACATGTGGATGGTATTAGAGGTACATGTTGCCTCAATTTTTTTTTAACAATGTGAGATTTCAACACCAACTGATAAATTCTATGTGGTTTTCTATAAATCCATGCCTCATCCTCCCTGGAGTATTATCTATTTACTTTCTTCTGTGCTGTCTAGTGATGCCTTAGGGTTTTCATGAATTTGTAGATTTTTATACTTCTATGTCGTTTCTTGCATTTAGAACAGCTAACAACCTCTAACCCTGTGCTAGTTGTCTTAAGGGTCAGATAATAGCTTGGAACACCATGCCTGGGAAACATGTACCAGAGCTAAGACAATTAGATACCATGTTAGTCAAAACAGGAAAGCAAAGCCCAGCAACCTTGGAGAAGCTCCAATAAGGAAAGTGGCGTGAAGATGATGATAAAAGATGAAGCAAAGGGTCTTAAGACCTCCAACTCAATTCCAGGAGAAGCGTGCCATGGGTCGGAACCAAGGGAAGTTCTGGGTATGGACATTTCTTAGATTGGATGCAACCTTTGGGTATGATAATTAAGTAGTGTTATAAAATTAGTATGCTGCCACGTAGACAGCTCCTACACCTTGTTGACATTTTTCACACACACACACACACACACACACACACATACTGTCTCTCTCTGCTGCCCAGCCTGGTGCGGTGCCTGGTGTTCCCCCCCACCGAAAGGGGCAGGGGGGGAGGCTCAGAAGAGCTCTGCTTGCAGAAGGGGATTTTCCCTCTCTTGCTTTCCTAAGGTGAGGGGAGAAGATGTTTCCCCTTCCTTGTTCTCCCACACTGGACCTCAAGAACCTCAAGTCCTGCTTGAAGGAAGACGAGACCAGTAATGGGAACTGGGTACCAGCATGAGCTGCTGGGGTAGCTGAGCTGCAGGGAAGCAGCTGCAAAAGGGAGTTTCTCCCTTGTTTATGGTGGGTTGAGAGGTGAGCTGACTTGGGCCCAGATGTTGCAAGAGTCAGTGTACCCAGCCGGTGGGTGAAAGTGTCTTTCACCTGAGACACTTGAGAGGGGCAGGTTGTTGTTCCTTGTTTGCTTCAGTAAGACATAGCAGAGTGGCTCAGGAGGTTTGGCTGGAAACAGCTGGGAATGAAATGAAAGGGATGCCTTTCGGATTAATTTACTCTGCATGTTTTAAGCGGTGGTCTTGGAAAAGAGCTCTCATGGTATTCCTGAGGCCGTGAGTTCAACCTAGCAGTGGTCTTTTCTATCTTTTATACTATTTATCCTTTTTATCCTTTTTATACTCTTTTATACTCCTTTATATTCTCAAAACCCTACAAGTAAAAGAACTCTTCTCTACCCACATAAAATTGTCCTGGAAAGTTTTTTTCCCCCCTTCCAGCAACACTAGCATAAAAGCATCTTTGGATTTGAACTAATGCAAGCAAATTTTAGTCTTACTTGTTTTGCAAGGAATGGGGTATAAACAGACAAAAATTTAGCAGCCCAGATCACATTATGAATGATAAATTTCAAATATCTTACCAGATCAATCACCTCTCTTGTATACTTTGGACAAAGACAACACAAAGAGATAATCTAGGTCTCTCAACTTCTTGGCATATTTCCATTTTTTTTTTATAATCTGTACCTGAAAATCATGAAAATTCATCAAGGGTCACTTCTTTCTGCTTGATAATGCTATTCCTCTACTTTATGACACTAGTAGTCTGTGAAGAAAGCTTTAAATTCAAGATTCATCTAAATCCAAAGATGAAGCAAACCTTTCAGCATTAGCACCTTTATTTTGCTTCCGTTAAAGCTTAGGCAACTTTTCTTCCTTCTCTCTCCTTGAAACCTCAGCATAACATTCACTATTCCTTATGAGCCATATAATTCAGAAATTGGTTAGGGTATGTTGCACTGTGTCAGTTAAAATAGCTCCTCCCTACAGAAGAAGCAGGAGGCCAGGTGCAGAAAGAAATCTGCAGATATGTGGCCATGCCCTTCTATAAGATAATATTTTAATTCCTAGGGGTTACATTTTCATCACAGTTGTTGGTTAATGAATCATTTGGAAACCAGACATACTTTTGCTTGAATCAATACTGTTGTTGCAAATATCCACCTACTAATTCAGCCAGTAATTTTTAGTGGATGCAATGTCCATGACTGATTGCTTTGCATGCTGAGGCCAGTTATCTATATTAAATACAGTGGTTTTATGAGTACAAGATTGAAATATTTTAAACAGAGCAGTAAAGAATAATGAAATTCAGGTATCAGATTTGGATCAATATCTGCAGTTTTATAAAGCAGACAACCAAGACATACTTACTAGCCCATGACAGTGGTACAAATACTTATGATTAATCAATATTTTAAATTTTGTTAGTCAGAGAGAGCTGAGGTCCTGATAATATGCAATTAATTCTATCAGAATTTACCATATATGATAGGTTTAAATCATAAAGTCACGGTAAAGAAACAAACTAGTTTTTCACAGTATGTCTGTCTCATTCAACAGATTAAAATAGACTGTATTCACTTATGGACAGTAATTCAGCATTTTGTTTTCCCTTTATTGCCCAGTGTATATTCCACACCACATTTATTGCACACAATACAGTCTGCTTTTCAAGACAAATTAACTCAAGTCCTCACAGCTTTTCTATGGCTTTGACATCTCATTTTGACATCCCATAGTTGTTTCCATGGGCCCTCAACTCTTTATGGAAGATTTCCACCTATGTGGACCTAAAATAACAAGAGATGCAAATCCTCCTGTAGAATTGACTTCTGCTTGTAATTACTTCCCAATCTGTTAATGTTTGTGCTGTCTGAAAACAGTACCAGCAATGATTCATATTTTCTTCCATGTCATATATGAGAATATTAAACTGCACCAAGCTAAAAGCAGTTCTTCAGGTGATTTGACTGTTGACAGTCCTGTTGGGTGGTGGTTTTATTCAGTTAATCTTGTAATTTGAGATGTATAATTTACTCAGTATAACTATCCATTTATAAAAGGTTACATTTGATTTCATATAATGCTATTATTTTAAGCAAATAATATTAAATCAAATGCTTTTAGAAATCTGTTGATATTTATCCTTTCTACCAATTAATAATCCCCTCTGACAGAGAACTTTTTTTAAAGTACTGCCTTCGAAAACCAAATAATAAGCTACAATTTTTATTGAGATTCTTGTCCAAGTGATGACATAAGCATGTTTGAAAAAACTCAAAAGAACATTTAAAGTGTAAAAGGTTTGAAAATGGAGTTCAAAAGCCATTGAAGTATTTTTATTCCAACCCCCCACAAAAGTTATTTACTAGAGCTGTTCCCCCAGAAAAAATGGACATTTTGTATTCTTTCTGCAACCAGGTAAAATGGAAGATTTATGATCAATTTTGAGAAATTTTATTAAAAACCCCACAAAGTATACATGAAAGAATAGGCAATTTTGCCACAAAAGGTCACACAAGAAAAGATAATTAGAATACTCAATTATGCATTAACAGACGTGGTCAACAAAGTAATTTGCAAATGTCCTCTGAGTATTACCAGTTGCTAGGGCTCACCTAGTTTATCAAGCACTTCATCAGATATGGGAAAAAGATTTTCAGTCTCCTAAGCTATTCTGAGATAGCATTTGCCTAGTTTTTTTTCTGACAAGATTTTATGCAGTATGCCTTGAGTGATATCTGTCTGGAACCTTCAGATTCAAGGTCAACATTGATTGTACCTCAACTCTGCGTTGCTTGATACCCCAGATTGTGGTGCCTGACCTCAGCCCTGAGAAGGAGTGGGAAGCCTTTACCATTTTACAGAAATGTATGTCTGTCTTCTCCTGAGACCTCAGCCCTCATGCTTATATTCCTCTTTCCCAAGGCAAAGAAAACACCACCATTCCTACATGTCAAAGAGTGGTCATGCCAGCCTCCTTGGAAAAGCACATGGAGAAAGAGGCGCAGTAGCAGCAGACTGCTGGTTTATGGGACATGCAATGGAAACCTTAGAGAAGTAATGCTTTCTCTGCACTGGTTTATGTGCCTGCTATATCCTACAGGCACTTTTACAGCTTCACTGGCATCACCAACTGTAACAGGAACACAGCAACAATGATGATATCCTTTTCAATCTGATTTGTAGTGGCTAAATCCAATTCTATTTAATTTGAAGATTTTATCTGAGCTTTTACTTGCCTTCCAGAGAGTCAAGGAGCAGAAAATGGCTCACCATTAATTATGAATATCTGTGAGAAACAGAAATCCAATGACAAATTGTGCTGCCAAACCCCCTTGATGCCTAGGACATTTTGGTCATGCTTATTTTGCTTCTACAGAGTGATTTGTCTGTCATACTGCTATCAGCTTCTTTTAGGATCACTTTTGGGTTTATATTATTTTTGATTAGCTCATGTTTTAGATCATTAGTTCAACAAATAACCTGTAGCTTGGCGACAGATAATCTGTGTTGAGTGAGCATCATTCAACCAACTCCTGACAATTTCCCCTGATTTAGTTTTTAATAGTCATTTTAAACACTTTAAAGAATAAGTTAAATGAACATGAAAATCCTTCTCAGTTTCATATTTTGTATATCCATCATCTATTAGACACCCACTCTGGGCTTCATCATGCTAATCAATCATTTTGTGCAAGTTATTATATTTGCATTACATAAAGAGATAAACACACTTTCATTTTTCAAGTGGTATTGTACCTGTTATTCTTTCTTGTATGCAAAACCAATGACCATCGAATAAGTTTAAACCAATTTCTATTTCAAAAATGACACTTGAATGCCACTAATTTATTGATTTTTAGTTTCCATAAAGTTTAATGTTGCACAAATGGATTTAAATCACCTACTGACCTGTACTTCTCCTCTAAAGTCCTCCCATTTTCTGAGAATAAAGGTAAGTCTTAATACTTAAGACATTGTTTGGGTATTGCTCAAAAGAACAATGCCCTCCATCAGCACAGATGGCCTATGGAGGAAAACCAGCTAATTATAACACTGGAGAAATGGTTTTCTTATTATGGAAGCTTAAAAAAATCCAAGGAGATATGTACAGACTTGTAATTTTATGCTCTACAGTTTCTTATCAAAACTGAGAGGAAAGGACATTTTGAATATTGAGGTAGGGAGAAAAATTCAAAGGCTGCCTCCAACTGAGGTCCATGCCCTAATTATAGAATCATAGAACAATCTAGGATAGAAAACACCTCTAAGGTCATTGAGTCCAACCATTAACTTAACAACGCCAAGTCCACCACTAAACCCTGTCCCTAAGTGCCAAAATAACATATCTTTTAAATATCTTCAGGGATGGTGACTCAACCACTTCCATAGGAAACCTGTTCTGGTTTCCTATGATTGACAACCCTTTAGGTAAAAAGATTTTTCCCAATATTCAATCTAAATCTCCCCTGGCACAAAGTGAGGCTGTTTCCTCTTATCCTATTGCTTGGGAGAAGAGACCAACACTCATTTCACTACAGTCTCCTTTCAGGTAGTTGTATAGAAGGAGAAGGACACTGCTGAGCTTCCTTTTGTCCCAGATCACTCAGCTGCCTCTCATAAGGCTTTTGCTTCAGACCCTTCCACAGCTCTGGACACTCTGCAGCACAGTGCCCTTTTCTGGACACTCTGCAGCACCTCAATGTCTATCTTGTAGTGAGGGGCCCAAAACTGAGCACAGGATTCAAGGTGTGGCCTCACCAATGCTGAGTACAGGGGCACAATCACTGCCCTGGTCCTGGTGGCCACACTGTTTCTGGCACAAGCCAGATGCCATTAGCCTTCTTGGCTACCTGGGCATACTGCTGGCTCATGTTCATCCAGCTATTGATGAGCACTCCCAGGTCCTTTTCCTTCAGCCACCTTTCCACCTACTCTTCCTCAATCCTGGAGCACTGCCTGGGGTTCTTGTGACCAAAGTTCAGGACCTGGCACTTGACCTTGTTGAATCTTATAAAATTGGCCTTAGCCCATCGACCCAACCTGTCCAGATACCTGTCTACTCTGTACAAATAGGTACAGATTTCCTTGCATAGTGCTGTTTTACCATTTGAATGGCTCTGTGGAGATGGACAGAGAGCCCGGCGCTCAAGAGAGATCACCATCTTCAAGTTACACAGAGGACATCTGCATCTACACAGAATAAAATATGTATATACACAAATAAAACATAACAGAATAGATATAATAGATGCAGTATGCATACAAATTTCACAGGTACACTGCTGTGCTGGATAAATGTATATTCCCACACCCTGTGAGAGATGCTAGCTAGGTCTGTGGGCATCTCCAAACGGCAGTCAAAAATCAAAGGCAAAGATGGGCCAATAACTTCAGTTACTAGGGATGCTCAGGCAGCAAGCTACAGCAGAGAGGAGACATGCAAATAACTAGTTCTCAATTCTTGGCTTACTGTCTTTCGTCACAGATTTGATTATCTATTTTGACCACGTAGACAGGTTTAGGGTGTGCTTGCACATCAGCTAAGGGCACAACTTTGCATGTGTTAGTAGGACTGCCATGAGTAGGATGGAAGGGTCATTCACTCAATTCACTCAATCATTAAATGAACCCTCAGTTCATGACAAAAAAGTGATAGCAAAGATGCAACCAACACTAAGAGATCACCACTTTGCAAAGCTTGCTATTGTGCTATGCTGTTCCCATAAATGTGCCATAGACCAGAAGACAAAAGAATGGCTTGCAGATCTAAGGCTGAGTCTGGCCAGTGTCTTGTTTTAAACACTAAAGAGAAGTTTCTATTTATCAAACTGTAGCTCCCCATCCATTGACCACAAACAATGAAAATGGATGGGTGGATGGCCGGATAGGGAGCAAGAGATTCAATTCAAAGTGTGGCTTGACACTTACGTATATTAAATTGGGATGAATCAGGACAATGAAATACTGCAATGCTATTTCTAGTCAAAGTGAAAAGAAAATGTCTCAGAAGCAAAAGAAAACCTCACAAAATTGATAAAAGATATTTTGATGTCATGGAAGTCATTGTCTCCAGACAATTTATTTCATTCTCTTGCACATTTTCCTAATGCTGCTTGCAAGTTAACACTATAATTTCAAGAAAGGAGCATAACATTGAAGATTTTGAAAGCCTTGAAAAGTTGCATCTTAAGATCAGTATACTCACTGAAGTTTGTGTTATTTGAAAGTTTGGCTTCTTAACAGCAGTTATTTCTCAGTCTTTACTTAAAATGTATGAATTGTGCATGATTAGTGGATTCATTTACATTTTGCTTGAATAATCTTTGTTTTCTTAAACCCATACAGCAAATTTAGTGGCTTTTCAGTGCTAAAAGACCAAAGATTTGTCTTCTTTCCTAATTTCTTTTCATTGTTTTTTACTCTCACAGGCAATGGAAGACAAATTATTAGAGATGGCAAATCTCCCAGTGAGGCATGTTTAGTTTAAGATTTATTTCTTTTGCAAGAGGGAGGACACAGAGAAAAGCATCTTCTGAGAGACCTGTGAAGAAGGAAACAAACAATCCTGTTGTAAATCACCAAAGGCAAGCACATTTTTTTGAAAACTACATGAGAGAAGTGATATATACATGCAAAAATTTCTTGTTGAACTCCAAGTTCACCAGTATTCTCTGCTCCTGCTCAAAAAGATGACAAGGGCATGCCCCAAATTCACACATAGTTACAAAGTGAATGTGCTCAGGCAAAACACTTTTCTTTTTCAGAGTGCAGGAAATTTGTTGTGTGTGTCAGATACTGAATGCTCAAGGGATACCAGTCATGATATCCATTATTATCAGTCAATAAATCCTCTTGTTACTCCTCAGGGAATTTCAGCAAAAGGATGGATGGAGAAAGATTCTGACAGAGGGAATGCCTCAATGAAAGGAATAAATGCTTGAATCACCAATCTCCTGGCTATTGCACCATATGGGAAGCATTGCTTGGAAAATATTTGTCTACTTTAGCCATATGTTGCATAATTTAAGTCAATGATCACAGGTTAAATATCAAATTATATATATGCATGTGTGTATATATATACGTGTGTGTAATATTTAGCAACACCCAGACTAAGACAGAATGGTTAAAAAGTAAATAGTCATAATGTCCAAGTATGTGAAACAAAATGATCACATTTATATTTAGGCACCTTATGAGAGAACTTTTGCAGAAATGGCATAATGTGTTCTGCTCCCACTGCCAAAATCTGACTGGAGAGCAGAGCATGGAGCAAATTCAATATATTATATAAACTAGAAATGTATTTGGTAATCTCTCAAACTATATTATGCTTTATGCCTTAATTAGATACCTAAACATCAATGCCTGCAACGAATATTATCAAAAGTTTCTGTTGCATGCCAAGAAATTCAGCTTTTCCTTAGGAAATCCAGTGCAGTGACAGTTTCCTCTTAAAAAAAAAAATAGACAAGTGACGCTTGGCGAATGCTAGGAATAAGACCCTTTCCAAAGGCAAATGAACTGATAACCTAGCAAGTGTGATTCTCTGTCGTACTGAAAACACTAAAGCAACTTTTCTGGTTTATCAGGTCCTGATACAAGAGCTGCAAAATGCCGCACATCTGATCTTCCTTTAAGTCACATACAGATTTAAAAATTACTTGATAATATTTTATATGTTACCAAGCAGCATGCAGCAAGGTAACTCAAATCTGTATCTTCAAGCTGATTCTCATCTCACACTGACTTTGTATCAGTAGAGCATGGATGGTATCAATTATACTACTTTGCTGATTTATACTGATACCAATTCAATCAGGAAGGATCATGATAAGTAGATTGTGAATGACTGGATATCATGTGCTCTCCCTCTTGCTTTTGGCTAGAGGCACTAAATCAATTTTCTAAAGTGCCATATATCTTTATAACTGTGGATTTTTGCCTCCATTAGCTCCAATTATTCTTGTTTCCCCACCTGTCATTTTTCATGAATGCTTCACAAACATTATTGCAGTGGCAAATTACCATTGCCCTTTCTTGACTTCAAAATTAGCGTAAATGTTATATTGGCATTGTTATATGGTGGTACTGTGATAAAATCTTCATCTTAACATAGGCAGGGACATACTGCACCAGGCAGGCAATTGCAGACTGAATCTAGAGTCCAGAGCATGTCTGAACAGAGCAGGTTCAGAATTCCCAAGGAAGTGTTTCCTCAGCCCTGGATCCATCAAAACTGAAAGCTGTTGGAAGTTTGACAGGACTCAGGGATAAGAGATAAATTGGCAAAAATACCAAGAGTTACCTGTTGCCTTTTTAATATTTTACTGAAAAAAAGTGACAAAAAGTAGGCCAAAAGTGGAGAATAAGGGTCTTTGGATAAACTATTGCAGAGGCATGCTCACTGGCCATCCCTCTCTCAGTTCTATGAGGTCTTTACTGTTATCAGTTGATTGACTCATTGTTGCCTGTTGATTTTGACTTTTCAAAGGTTTTTTCCTGATTCATTATTCCAGCTGACTGTAGTTCTTCATTTGTAGCTAACTTTTGGTCTGCCCAGTGTGTCTTCTCCTGCCAAATACTTTTATTTCACTTCTGCTTGAGCTCACACCTTCTTGTAACGTCAGCTGAATTTGTGCGGGACCTTAGTCATGAGGGAGGCTCATGACAAGAAGTGGATCTCTTTTGCCATGCAATTCACCTAGTGCCCTTTCTGATTCTGACACTTAGATAACACCCTCAGAGTGGTGGTGCTGTTTTTGTAGCTACTGAAGTCAGTACCAGCGGAAATACGACTGTGGTGGGCAGGCACTGGAGCTGACCATGCCACTGACCATCTGCAGCTCCAGATCTGACTTCAAGAGGCAGAAAAGTAGTAATGGTCAGGCTAACATGTTTTTTGGAGTTTGCAGCAGCAGTGTCTCGTATTCTGCTAGAGATGTCCTAGAGCCCAGATTTTTTTCTAGATACTCATCTGCTAGACTAGAGATTAAATCTCCACAGTTTCCAACTCTTGTAAAAAATCCAAGGCACCAGGATTTCAGTCCTTTTACCAAGCAAGGAGGCTTCACACTACACAGTGCTCCAGAAAATGGTTTGGAAAGCACAAAACAAAATCTGTAGACACTGACCCTTTTCCAGTTTGGTCCTCAAACACAGATGGCTGCAGGCAAGCCACAAGACACTTGTGCTGAAGCCCACGTACTTATCCTCAGTTTCAAGCAGAAGTGATTTAGCCAGGCACATGGCACTGATACTGAGACTAGGGCTTTGTGCTGAGCCAGAAGGTACTTGTGAGACCACGGGGCAATTGTTCAGCGGTGTTTAGATGGTCTGATTACTCCTGAAAGCTGCAGCAAGTGGTACCTCTCATGTGGGCCAGGAGCTGCTGCTAGACAGACACCCACACCTGGGTGTAAGGCAGACCTTCTGGTTTGGGTGGGGAAAGCAGAATGGCAAAACTGGCAGAAGAGCTAACTTTCTGCTGTTTGAAGACTCCAAATTTAATAAACTATCTGACAGACATAAAAACAAATACTACATAGCACTGCTAAAAGCTAGGGAAGAGAAACCACATAACACTTATGACATTGAAGCAGACAGGGATCCCATTCTCTGATAAGATGCTCACATTTATAAGCTGACTTTGAAATCAATGCATCCCCCTGCAAAAACACCCATTGACTTCAGTTCCCCATCTGGGCTGTGCAAATGAATAATTCCGCCTCTTTTCCTTGGTGTCATGTGCCAGCCAAAAGAACTTATGAAAGAGAATAAATACATGAACATTCAAGCGTACAAAAGAGAACAGAAGTTTTATTATCACAGAGGCAGCCATAGCTTCACATGGCTCAAACAGCAAAAGTCCTCTGATGGATCCCTAAGAGTCCCTGCCAAATTCTTGTGTATATTCAGTAGTTGCGGCAGCATTTCCAGGCTCATACTAAGTGGGATTACCTGGCACAGGGGCCATTTCTTCCCATGCCTGCTCAATGGTGATACCCAGGCCCTTCAGCCTGTTAGGCTCAAATACTTGTGTCTCATCACTACAAAGAGGAGCAAGCACAAACAAATGAAAGACTCATGTAGGAACCCTGAACAGCTGCAGGGTATGGTCCCTGGTATAAATGACATTTTTGGTGATTCCACTTGCAGCAGCTTTTATTTTTCATATAGAGGATATACCTTATGCCCAGAATCTGTTTTGACAGAGGGAGGAGCAATATCACCATGCTTCTCTCAGGGGCATTGCTTTATCACCATACAGAACACAATATTTCTTGTATCAAGTCTGAGGGCATTGTAAGAAATGCTTGGGGCAACAGAATTTGAGATATGAAAAACGTAAAATAGAGGACAGCCTCCAAGTGAGAGGAGCCTATGTGATGAATTGCAGAGAAGGGGATGTTGGTTAAATCCACAATGTCTGGCAGACACCAGACAACTGACCTACACCTGGTCAGCCTTAATGCATGAGTAGATCCAAGCTGTGGGGCAGGTGTGCACCTGTCTCATACAGACTCTGGCCAAGGCCTTTGTGGGCATAACTAGTTATAAGCCAAAACTTTTTTTGTGACATTGCCCCTGCAGATTTCCCATTCTAACAGAGATGGTGAGACTTGCTGAAGGTGGGTGAAATCTCAGAAAATAGTCCTCAGAGCTGCAGTTGCCTCAAGATCCATGTAACAGAGCAGACTGTGGGAATATGTCCCCTTTATCCAGGGAAACATGGAAATGGGCATCACCTGCACTGCAAGAGGCATTCACTTCAGAATGAGCCCCTGCAAAGTAGTTAGTTAATACAGCTCCTGGCATTTGTCAGAATATATGATGTTAGTGTTTTCTATTACAGCTATACCAGGACCTGTAATTTACTTAGCTGTCTCAGAACGGCTCTTGATGGGCAGGAAAGAAGAAAGGCCTGTAGGTAGTTCAGATGGGCCTCAATAAGGAAAGGATAATTCTAATAAATGTCTTCTGCTGGTAAACACATAATTCAGACCTGAACCTTATTTCCAGGTCTTTTATAATTCAGAAAACCCCCATATTGGAGACTTTGAGCTCAGGCAAGTGCCTTGCACTTGCATTTTATAGTATACAGATTAAGCACTTCAGTTGAAAAACAGGGCATTTGAGAAATCAGAAATGCAACAGAAATGCCAGAGGGCACACTCTTTAATCTCCCTGCAAAAGCAGGAAAATAACTACTACCTAATTTCTTTACTATTTGTTTTAATTCAAGCACTAAATAAAACCCATTGATTTATGGTTCAGGTAGTCCACTTCCTCCTTAAAGCAGCCACTTTAGTGAACAGATTTATAAAAAAGTCTAATCATTACAACTTTCAGAACACTTGCAGCTTTTGATTTATTAGTAATCTTGGCTGTGCAATAGGAAGTATGTTCTACCTGTAGTTAATGACCTTAGGTTCCTGTTGTGATAAAAACTACAGAAAAAATTCAGTGCCGCCCATTCACCCCTAATATTTGCACAAATCAACTTTGCCTAGAAAGGAAATGCTCTTTCATTTCGTTTTGTGCTACTCTAACTTCTTCAGAAATGAAGAGTACTGCCTTTACTTGCAGCACCAATTAAATAAGCAGGTTTGTGGAAAATTACACAGCATCCCACCTTTTTAATCCAGTTGCATGAAGCTACAGTCCTGTGGTGATCCTCAGCATGGGTCTGCTGTTTTGTAAGAGCAGAAAGTGGCAGAGCCGATCTGCTAGAGGTACTTTATATGATAATTGCATACAGGTTAAGTGTTTTGCAAATTAGTGGTGCTTCATCATCCACTTCCTTTTTACTGCCCATTCAGGTTGGCATACAGAGTGTGCTGAAGGTGACTGGTCTAATCTGCCGCAGCTGGAACATCCTGCTGTCCTCATGAAATCATTTCCCTGTCATTTTTAAATGAAGCCTATGGAGATGGCTGTTCTGTTAGAAGTGACACACAGCACCATGAATTTTGTCAAGTTGCAACTTAATTTCTGCTGATGTGTTTCTTATGTAATAAGACTCCAAAGAAGTCATGTTTCCTGCCTGTCAGCAGTCAGTGGTCCTCTTTTTCACCCATAGAAAACAGAGCATATAGGTGCAAGGACAAAACAGCAAGTTGTTATTCTGTCCCTCTTTGCCTCCTGTCCATCTCTGCATTCAGGCAAGAATTTAAGTGTTTTGAGTGCTAACCCTGTCCTGTATGTCAGGGGTAAGTGTAAGTGGATCCTAAATTCATGGTGTCATTTAGGCATGAAGCTTCATGTAGGTGCCACTTGCACTCCACTTTCCTCAAGGCTTCTCAGTTGCTTTACCTTCAGCTCACTAAAATCCTTGGTGCCATCTGTGCTCCCAGTAACAAGTTCTCCCCCGTGTTTCTGATGTCACGGCAGGCAGACCATGGGAACCCTGACCACACAGGGAGGATCAGACACCAAACTCAGGTTTAAAGCCCAAAAGCCTTTCACGAGTGTTTGTTTCTCCTGGGCCCAGGCCTGTGCCTGGTGGCCACGCTATGAGTGAGCCCAGCCTAGCAAGGGAGGAGGGCCTGGGAAAGAGGGTGCCAGCAGTTTGAATCCTTTGACCCATCCTTCTCCTCAGAGAAGTTGTGGATGCCTCATCCCTGGAAGTGTCCAAGATCAGGTTGGATTGGGCTTTGAGCAGCCTGGTCTAGTGGATGGTGCCCCTTATCATGGCAGGAGGCTTGGAACTAGATTGTCTTTAAGGTCCCTTCCAACCCAAACCATTCTATGATACCCAATCTCCGATCTCTGTGGAGAGCATCCAGCTATGAGGCCAGTGTGTTCCTGCAGAAACAGCTAAATGCACCAGTGCAGGGGTACAAATCCATCCCAACAAACACAATCACTCAGCAAAGCCAAGTTTCCCATTAACCAGACTTCTTTTTGCAAATATTTCTTACTCCTGGTACATTCCATTACGCCAACTTTCTGGCAAATTCATTCATCCATGCTCAGATTTGAATAAGGAGACTACAGAGAGTACAGAGAGTATGCCATCACTAAGCTGCAGGTTAAAGGATCCTGATCAGGGATGTGCTGCTTGTTGATCTCAGGAGGACATCCATCCACCAGCTCTGTATCCTGGTTTCTGTGGTAGAAATACGGTAACCTGAGACAAAGGGAAGTTTCAGCATGAGCAGGCCTTAGGCTGGACAAGAAAAACTTAGAATATGCTACTATTTACTTTTGCCCCATAAATCAGATACCATCTAGAGAGCGTCTTCTTTTCCAATACGTAATTTATCAGTTTTTACACTTTTTCTAATATCTGGATATAATTTAGTATTTTTACTTTTTCTAATTTATTATTTTCTTTTAGAGTGGAAAATGAGAGGAAGAATTGTCCAAGAATACCTAAGAAAACCCAACATTAATTCCTAAAACAGAAATTAACATCCAAGTGTTTGAGTTCTACTGATCACAGGTGAAGTACTTTAGAGTACCTTAATTTTGATTTTACTCCTATTTATCTGGATACTATAACTAGAAATTTCAAAAGTCTTCCGCTCTTCTACTTAGGGTCAAAATTTTGTAATTGTGCAGTGTGTTAGGTTATTGGAAAGTGCAGATGATCCATTTCCCCACAGGTTACCAAGTGATCAAACAGCTGTCAGAACACTTGTTTCTTACAGCATTAGCTCTGTGATATTGAATAATTTGCATTTTTAGCTAATTGGTTGCTTCCCCTGGAAAGCAGTCATAGCAGTGATTTTGAAGGAGGTTTCCTGTCAGCATACTCTTTTTACTAGTATTGCAGCTTTCCAGCTCTGTTATGCCTGTCTCCCTCCCCAAGTCTATCCTTGCAGAATTATGTGAAGATCCAGTAATAGTGAAGGTTCAGAAAGAAATTCAGGCTCTGATTGAAAGAAATTGATAAGTACAAACTTAAGAACATGGATTCAATGAACTCTTGATGCTCAATGGCTTCAGGGAAAAAAAGGAATGGCTTTCCTGTGCTCCTTTTCCATAGTCTGGTAAGAAAGATGTGCCCTAGGTGAGCTGCGGTAGTCTGTTGAACAGAAACACAGACACAGGCATTATACATTTGTCTGTCCAGCTCTTTCCTTCTTCCTTCGAGGGAGCAACACTGATAAGCAGAAGAAATTCTGTGCTAAAGATCCCCTCTGCCATGCTGATTTGTGGCTATCCAAAAGAAGGCACAGCCCACATGGCAGACTGGTGCAACCCAGCTGTACCTAAGTGAGTGTGGATTCATCTAGCTTGGGCGCTGTGAACAGGCACATATTTGCAGCCATAGCCCTGACTGCTGGGGTTGCCAAAGAAGCAGTACCACAACTTGTACCGAGCTGACAGATCCCAAGTTAGCACTGATGGCTGCACTGCACTGCGTAATACACCTGCAGAAATGGGAGTACTCACTCCTGAATAGACTTGAGACACTGTGATAGACCAACATAAAAAATATTGCTGTCTCTGCTGGATTTTTTCTGTCAGGGAAAGCAGAGGGATTTTTTTTTTTATTCTCTGTGCTTCTCATGCAGGACCTTTAATTAGTTCAAAAGATCACTTTGAGAGACAAAATGGAAAGGGGAAGAAAAGGTAATCACTACTCCCAGTAAAGGGATCTTAGTTCTCTGTAAGATTTGAATCAGAAGTCACCTTCTCTTAGAGGGACCTTGCATTCTTGTTTCCTTTTACCTTTTCCCTGCTTTTTCTTCTGTAAAGGGAGATTTTTGAATCTCAGGCACATTATTTTAAAGTTTCCTCAGAAGACACAGGTTAACTTCCACAATAATTTCAGCTGATGTTTGGCAGCTCCCTTGTCTTTCTTCTTGATGACTTTGGGTTGCCATTGCTTGCAGCTACCATAACTGTTTACTGCTTTTAGTACAGCAGGATCCCACTCCCTTTTTCATCCTTCCACTTGTATTGTCATATATAGAAAGCTGTATGTGGACTGGAAACCTGAAATCTGTATGTCGATTGGCAGCAGTAAATATGACTCTCTTAAAATAGGACTGTAATTACTAGCTGGGCTTTGCTGCAGGAACTGCACCTCCTTGTGGTTCCACAGGATGCCCTTTGGGGTAACCAACTTAGCCTCTGTCCCAGTGTTGATTCGTGGTTACTTCCTCCAGCCCTATGGACTGACGACCCAATATTTGTATTCTAGGTGAAACGTAATTTTGGCAATTGATCCTAAGGACTGATACCCTGTGCTCACAGGTGGTGTTAGGTGGAGTCTGGCAGGTCTTTGGAGGCTGGCTTGCCTGGATTTTGTCTGCCCCCTATATTATGTATGACATTGACTTGTGTTGTGACATGGTGTCCACAGGTACTATAGGCTGTGTCAGACTGGATAAAGAAATGGATTTTGCAGGAATGGAGTTTATAAACTGGCGGTATGTTGGACTGAAGCTATGTCATCCTTTCTCTGGGAATGACTGACTGGCTTACTCCCTGACTTACAGGGAGCAGTCTCCTCGTCCCCAGGGAAACTCCAGTCAGTCATGCTCCAACAGTGAAAGTCTTGGATGGGAATCCAATGTCTCCATGTTGAGGTGAGGGGACACGAAAAATCCTGGGACTGATGTAGTGCTCAAAGACCTGAGAGAAAAATGTGGCTGGGCTGTTCTTGGACAGCTCTATTCGTGCCCATAGACACTGGCCATGCAATTGCAAGATCCATGGACAACTATATTACTTGCTTTGACTATGAATAAGCTATATTTGGAGGGCTGCTCATGAACTGAGAAGGAGGTCCATGTGAAGGGGGCCTATGTAAAAAGGTTTCCATCTAGGGTGTAGAAAGGGAATCATATATTCATGATTTCAACCTGCCAGCATTAACATACTGGCCCTGCTCAGTTGGACAGGCCACCTTATCTAACCTAGCAAAGGACCAAGTTTGTAAATTATATGTGTTCAATATCAGGATACTAAAAGTTCCAGAGCTGCAACCAAAACTTCTCTGAGATATTTGAATAGACCTTCATGGGTGAAGAAAATCTTATTTCTCTCACCAGCCTTCTCTGGGGCTTTATGTGAGTCACTCACTGAAAGAGCATTTGGGCTGAGGAGGCTCTGTTTGGGTACAGAACAGCACCTTGAGGTGACTCTCCTGACTTCTGAAATTCACTTCCATCCTTCCACAATCGCTCACCACAGCTAGGCGGAGAATTACCTCTATGCACTGATACGAACCCTCATACAGTGGCCCTTTTATCTGACATTTTCCTGGACCTTTAGAGTGTACTTCAGTGAGCTAATGCAAGATGCGTGTTCTCTCTAGGTGTCTAAGGTAACAGAAAGAGATTATGTTAAGTGCTTAGTAAGAGGCATTTTCCATTTGCAACGTTCAACTTCATTTAGCTGTAGTGCACAAAAAAATTGACCCACGTGGGTCTTAATCTAACAATTTAATTGTACCCCTGAAGTGTCAATGTGATGAGCATCATGGATTTTGGCACTGTTGACATTTCTTTTAAGCAGATGACAGTTTGAAAGGATGGCAGCGTGTCCTTTTATCGCTGCAACAGATAAATATGTTACTGAGTGATGGAAACAGCTTTACACACTGGCAAGTGACAGAAAAGAAAGTGGTGGGGAAAAAGGCACAAAAGGCAAGACAAATTTAAATAAACAATGAAGCACAAAACATACATAAATGTTCTTAAAGCCTCTCTGATGAATTCACACTGTGAATAACTGGTGCAGTTGACCAGTAATTGCCAGTGAGAAAATTACAAAACTATTAAATCTTCCTCAGAAATGTCTTTAAAACAGTGGGTCTTGGACGTGTATAGTGGCAAAGCTGAAGAGAGACAAGGGCCTTTGGCAAAGCACAAGAGTGGTCCTCATACCACAGGCTCTGATGTTCCGAATTATGTTCTCTTCCACCAATTTTTCAGAAAAGCATTTTTTTTGTTGGCCTGAGAGTCTCAGTCCTTTCAGCAACCCAGTATAGTGCTTCCTGAGATAGTAAGACCTATTTTCCAGAAAGAAACATTTTTTCTCATGATCAGAACAATATTTTCCAAAAGTGGAATACGGAAGAAGCGAACAGGAATGGGTAAGGAAAAGCCCTGTATGAGGATCACCAGGACTGTAGAAAACATGAAACCCGTAATTTTAAGGGGCTTGGTTGCTATGGGAAATTGCCAAAGAAATATTTTTCTGAAAATCTTTAAGATTTTAAGCAACACATTGTGACATTGACTATATGCTTTCTCATGGCCCCAAATTATCTGAGTAGCTAGCACCTAGTGAGAACTCAGTTGAGACTGTAAAGCATGGGAGACACAGGCACCTATTGAGTCACCTGAAATTGGGAAACTGAATTTCCATATTTATTAACCTAGATAAGCAAAATACTCTGCCAGCTCAGGAAGATTTTTGGACTGAGAATCCATTGTAACCTTTCATATCTCAGGTTCTGTAATTGCTGATTGTTTCCTCATTGTGCACTTTCAAGGTGCAAAAAACAGTTTGAATCCAGATAATGCTAATTCTATCACACGCAAGCACCTGTCTAGCATATATGTATGTTAGCTTATCACTGGCTATCAACAACTGTCAGATAACTTGGCAGAGTGAGAAAATCCATTACCAGTGGAGCAACAGGCTTCAAAAAGCATTAAAATGGGACCCTAGAAACAGAAAATGTGAAAGAAAGGCTTCTGCATCCACATTTTGGGCTTCTGCATCCACATTTTGGACTTTTTGTAAGACGTTTGTTTGAAGTGATAAATCTAAGGACACAATTATTGCAAATCTAAAATAATTTCCTCACCCACATTACAAATATTTTATTTTTCACTGCCCCCTACAAAAAAGAAAAAAAAGCTGCTAATACTTCCTTTGGACAGAAAAACAGGAATGCAAACAACATTAATCTATCAGACATGTAATGGGAGGGGACCTTTCTTCTCTCTTGCTACAAATAATGAATCATGCAAATTTTAGGGAACCTAATTATATCACGGAGGAAACAATGAGATGATGAAATGAATGTTTTCTTCAATCTAATATGATTTTTGTGGAACCATTATTTTATTTGAAAAGTACTGCAGAACTCAACCCTGGTTTATTTTTAAAATGATAGATCAAACAGAAAACTTGTAATTAAATATTATTCTGGTTGCTTTGCCACAAAAAGACAAAAGGCTAAATGTCAATTTGAAATTAAACTCATACAGAAGCTGAGCAAGCAATAAAGGGATGTATCACTAAGCAAATTATAGCACTGTGAGATATCCTGATTATCTTTGATTTATTGTTGTTAAGCCACTAGGCAAATGCAACTCTCAGTCATACTGTGTTTCACAACAATGCTTCTGGAGAACTTGAGGCAATAAAACCATGTAAGCTTATGCTCAGTATGTGTCCATGAAGACTTAGTGGCTGTTTAATGGAGATTTGAAGCTGTTGCACAAAGGGCATCAGCATTGTGATACTCAGTGCTGCAAAGCATTAAACTTACTGTACTCCAGACCAGGAGTCGATGATGATGTGCCAGCCTGTGTAAGTGTGTGCTCCTTCCTGCTTAGTGCTCAGAATTAAGAAACTCCTCATGGCATCTACAACATCCAGCTTACCAAGCAAGCTGATACTTAAACCAAAAGGGAAAACTAAGAGGAGGGTACTGCTGGAAAGTTTGAGACTGACTTTCAAATGTGGGAATTGACTTCAGAATTGTCTTGAGCTAATATGTGCAGACAGGCTCAGGACCACCACTGCAACAGCTGGACACACTCCTGCCTCCCAGGCCCACGTCCCTCTGCTGTGTTGGGACTGAAGACATGAAACTGCCCCTTTCACGCTGGTCCTAAGCATGTATGAGCAGATCTGTTTTGTTTTCCAGATCCTCTGCAGCATAGCTTCTATCCTTAACTTTTTTTTACCTGAGGAGGAGGGAGTGAGCCTTTCTTTTCACCATCAGAGCATTTCTATAACAGTAGCAAATCAGATACCAAGCGTGTAGATTTCAAATCTTTCCAGGACCAATTCTTTCCAAGAATTTGTATCACCTGCTTTTGTAAAAAAAGCTGCATTTGCAGCAAACCTAACGCATAAAGTATCTGCTGCTTCTGCCTCTCCTTCTTCTTCCTGAGTGAATGAAGGCTACTAGTGTTACTTGAGTACGCGAAATGAGCCAGGCTCTTCTGGAAACTGAGGTGGGGGCACCTGCAAAATAGGTAGGTGCACTTTGAGTTCAGCGCACCTAAGATGGTGCTGTTTGTCAGTGTGTGCAATAGTAAAAGTCCAGTTAAGTGAGCTTGCTATGGAAAATTAGGAGACTACCGTTTCTTCAGTGCCTTAACAAGCATGAGGAGGGTTTTCTTGGATCATGTTGTTGGAGTAAGGTGTGTTACCTCTAAGTCACACTTGATGTGACAACAGTTATTTTAGATCTGACCCTGAAAGTTTTGCTGTAGCAGAGAGAAGAGCTGTACTTGAGAGAACCTGAAGCTTCTGAGTCCCAAATCTTATTGTAACCCCCTTTGCAAATTACTAAACCTTCTTTTTATGTTAGGAGTTAAAACATAGGCAAAATATGTAGGCACACACACCCTTGTGTGGAGTTTAGGAGCAATAATGGAAAAGACTTAAAGTTCATGTGGAAACAAAGTCTTGTGCAGTTATGGTTTTTAATTTTTTTTGGTCTACTCTCTTTTTAAAATTATTTCTTGTGGAAATATTTTAAGGTTAAAAACCTTAAAATGGAGGTACAAATCTCTGGACAGTATACTTAAGTCTGTTCATGATATATGCAATTCTCTTTGTTTCCTTCCAGAGATATATTAGGCTCACTCTCCCAGAGCTCCATAGGACACCAGTTCCAATCATTTCAAAGAGCTCCCTGTAGCCTTCCTCCCCAATTTTTCCAGATTCTCTTAGCCAGAGGCACCTTTTTTCCTGCATGCCTGTTGTTCCTATGACAGATATATTCAGATACATTTTTCATTTTCTCTTACACAGAGCTACAGTTTGAGGCCCTAAGGGCTTCCAACAAAAATGCAAAAATAGCATGAGAAGGAAGCTTCCAGACAGTCTAACTTCAATCTGTATAGAAACAGTAAGATTTTTAGCTAACTAGTCTACCTTTTGAAAATCTTTTTTTTTTTTTTTTTGGAAGTGTTTTTGAGACAGAATCAGGATTTTCAAATTATTTTTCATTCCTGTCTTTAAAAAAATCCTATCCACCACTGGGTCCAAGTATAAGCAGTGGATTCTATTTGTGGGGATGGAAAACAATAAGACTTTTGAGGTTTTTGAGGTAATGAATGCTTATTCCACTCCTTGCTGGTAGAGCAGGGACCTGGACTCACAGCCCAACTTTTCTCATGGTCTCAGCACCTCCCTGCTATTTGCAGACACTCCATTGCTCCTCAGCTCCTTTCCAGCTTCCCTGCTCATAAGGCCAGGGCTCCTCTTTAACACTTCTCTAACAGATTGTCCAGTCGAATCCCTACTTACTATTTCAACTGGCATCTTTTTTATAAATCCTCAAAAAAAAACTAACCTCAGGTTTTGTCTCCCCAGGTCTCCTATCCTTATCTGTGCTGAACACCTTCCCAGCACCCCTTCACAGACTACAGAGACCTTTCAGGCTTGAATTAATCCTTTCCTCTGTCTGGGGTTGCACTTGCACACTTTCCTCACAGTGTAGCTTTTCTTTTCTGCCTTGATGTAATTCAGAGGGATGCAATGTTTAGAGAGGAAGGAGACCCACGGGGAAGTGCCACTGATTTAAATATGTTTTTAAGCAGGGATCAGAGAATTTAATGAAGGTAAACCATGAGAGACAGAAAGAGCAGGAATCATCAGTCAGACAAACTGAAAAAGCTAACCAAAGTGTTTTGTCAAGTCATACATATCTGCTTTTCTCCTTAAGTCCTTCCTTCTACATAGAACAGATCGCCTTCAAAAACAAAGTGACCTGCAGAGCTGTGAAGACAAGTCTCCTTCTTTACAAATATATATAGAGCTGAGGGTCAGTGAGGGTGATCCAGAAGGAACTGTAGGGGCAGCACAGGCAGCATGGTGACAAATGAGGTAGCACTTGTTGGTTGCCAAAATGATTCCCCCTGTCACAGTGTTTGCCAGAGATCAGAAGGCAGATGTGCCCCAAACAGATATTTGCTGGGAACAGAGAATGAAACATTAATGAAAGCATTAGAAATACCTGAACATCAGGGATAAAAAAGGTGTGTCTGAGGGGAGTAAAGGCAAACAGAAACTGCTTCTGTGCTGAATCTCCTTCAGCTCAAACTGACAGAGGCTGTGGTAATGGCATGAGTTCTACATGTCTTGCCAACACAGAGAAAACATGCAAGGGTTAAACATAGTGAAAACCAGGTCACTTTCATTCTTATAATACTACTGCAGTTATGGCTATTGCTGCTAAAATAATAAAATGGGTCCATCCCAGTCTGATGATCACCAGTTGATTCTTAAACCAGATCAATCTCTTGCATATAAAAGGTAATAAACCCACTCAACAATGGTGTGGAATAACTTCCCTTACTATCTGCTGCTGAGAAAAAATGAAAATGTGATCAGTGCCTGCAATTCAAACCCAGAAAACTGCTAAAATGCCAAGAAGAAATGGGCCTTTGCATAATGACTGAAAGTTTTAGTCCTTCCTCCAAGTAATGAGTCTGGCAGTATTAGTGTAATGTGCTTCATATCCTTTGAAAAATAAACATTTCTGGTTTAGATACAATCTAAATGAGCTTGGAAATTAAAATAATTCTTCTTTGACTTCAAATTAGATGGATTGTCCATGTCGAAGCATTACTGCTGCTTAATTTAAGATGACATATTGGCCTGGCATTTTCATTTTTAATGTGGCAAGCTGTGTTTATAAATAAGACTTTTCATCTCAGGAACAGCAGTTTCAATTTTTTGGAACCTGGTAGAGATCTATTTAAATGGTGTCTTGCCCACTGCTCAGGCTGGGTATCCTGGGAACATATAAATTTGCCTTCCTTATGATAAATGGACCCATGAATAGTAATACTTCCATTTTTTGCCTCCTGAAGCTTTTCATGCTATGAAGCATTCATTTCTTGGATGCTTTGATAGCACTGAGGAAGGTGTGCATTTGATTGACATCTTTGAAAGTACTTCTGGCCTGGCATTTTTATCTCATATTCTCTATGGGAGATATGCATCATACAGACAACATTCAGGAAAATTTCTCCTCCCCAGTTACAAAAACAAAAGCTATCCTGAGTAGTGCTATGGGAAAAGTATCCTGGATATATTTCTAGCATCATCTCTTCCAGTTTTCTGATAGTATCTATAAAATTGTTGCTACTTTGGCCACCAAGAATTGAAGCAAAGCAGTAGGTAAGTTCTACCTGCCTTCCTTGAGAGGTAATCTTGAGGTAAGCATGCAATAGCATTGAGCCCAGCACAAATACAGGGCCACTTCCATTCCAAAAGTCATCCTACATTTTACACACTAGTGTAGAAGTTAGACCACTAACTGAGAAAACAAAGTACCTTGGCCTCAAACCCTCCTGAGGCTGAGAGTATCAACCAGAGGATTCTCTGCACCACTAAGGTACAGGCCAAGCTGTGGTGAGCAGAGAGGCAAATTTTATTTGATCAAATTGTAGTTGAATCTGATGGAAAGAGATGGTCCTAGGCCCATCTGCTCCTGAACAAGGGGACTTACTGCCAGGACACAGCTGTACAGGGTGTGCCTCAGGAGCAGTGGGGTGCCCAAAGCCTGACTGCTACAGGCTGGAAGGCATGGAAGACTTTGTTCATGAAACAAAAGTGCTTGAAACAGGTGCAGTTGTGGTTGACCAACAACTCAAAAGTACATGCAAAAATATGATTTAAATGTACATTCCTTAGGAGACTAGAATAGAAAGTAATATTAGACAGGCAGAATCCAGTTACTCTTTTCATTTGATAAGCCCTTTCCTAGTTGGTCAGCATAAGTAAGTAGGAACTGTATCCAAATCACAGTTGCAATGGAGACATCCCTGCAGGCTGAACATTTTCAGCACCTGCTGGTGAGGGTTCTGCTATTTGTGGAGCCCCCTTCTAAAAGGAAGTAGCCCAGTTATTCAACATGCTGGAAATGCAACTGAGTGGGAACACATGGGATGGAAGACCGAGGCTATAAAACAAAAGACAACTGGTCAGAGGATATGATTCTATCCTATGCACTGGAGCCCATGGCCAGTATGCAATGTGTTGGAGCAAAATGAAGGGCTGCTTTAGATCTGGAGTGAGCACTTTGAAAACCTGAGAAGCAGCAGGTAGTTTTGTGACTGGGAAAAGCTGACTGACAGCTTTGAAGTACATTGTCTTCCAAGGCTGGGGAAAGCCTGTTGCAAAGAGGTTATTCTTGCTTTAGTGAGCAGAGGATCTCCCATTTTTTTTTCTGTGCTTATGTTAGGCCCTTGCACATAAAACATTGAAACTATGGCTCCTCTGTAAAGTTGCTTCAAAGTTGCTAAGGATTTGGGGCAGATGCTTTCAGCATTCTCCATAAGAAGACCATACAAAACTCAGGTAAAGCCAAATTGCCAGGAAACATCCAATAAAGACTTCTCTTGCTGTAATGTGCAGGCAGTAACAATGACATACTAGTCCAAGGGACTCTATATCAAGTTAGGGCTGTGCTGGGAAGCAAAATTGCTGCTGACAGTTATTTGCAGTTAAAGCACAAATACAGCAGGGGGAAATGCCAAATGCTTTTGCAGTGTCCTAGTGACCCAGTGAGTCAAGAGTGTTATTTATATCTGGCAAAAAAACACAGTGTGCATCTGTTGCTGCCACCAGTCACCATGTGTTTTCACCTGCTGACCTGTTTGCCTTTTGGGGGGCCTGAAAGAAAAGCTCAGGGAATAAGGGTTTTCACATCTGTGAGCAGCACTGAGCTGCCCTGCTAAGCCCTGTACTGTGCTGGTGCCTCTGTACCCCTGCTTAACCAGCAGGCAGGCACTGTCCCCTCCTGTCTCCTTCCTTGGTGGCACCACTGTGTCCCTGCCTGGGCAGGTGCAGAGTGAAGGGAAGGAAGCCTGTAGGTAAGCTCACCTTTGAGTCTTGATTGATAGAGTGGGCCTCTTTGCAGGCACTCTTATGGAAATATTTGCACACCTAAAACTGAAAAAGGCATGGAAACCCCAAATGATGTGTCTAAGGCTGAGACTTTGACATTCCTGTGCATTGTAAGATTGCACTATTTAAAAGGAAGTCTTGTAAGCCTTTAAAAGGAGTTAAACAAGCTTTTTCACCATCAAGATACAGATATTTGCCCTTCTTCCAATGACTGATTTATTATAATGTCATTTATTTTATTGCCAGTAGCTGCAAATGATCCATCAGAAAACAGAAGATGGACATAAAAAACTAGATCAAATAATTCTATATTATTTTATTTTTATTTATTTATATTATTTTATTTTTAATCTCCACAAACGGGAACTGAATGAATTAGACTGTTAGGTTTTGCTTGTAGCAGCTAAACAATATCATAATGGTGGCTGGAGAGCTACTGAAATGTACTTCAGTCACTGAACTTGTATATGCTTTCATTTCCCCATATATTCAAAACCTATATAATTATCAGGATTTCTTCTCAAAAAATGTCTGAAAGACTGCTGATACATTTAGAAGTGTCTATTCTTTGATGCTTTTTTATTCCTTTCTAATAAGGGTTAGAATTATTGGAATTCACCAGACTTGGACCAGGGATAAGAATCCCTTCAGGCTTGAATTTCAGATTGCCTTCCTAATAATGTTATATCCATAATGTAGAGTTTAATTATTACACTCAATTAGATATTCAGAAGATTTTCACTTTTATGGAGCTGCTAAAACTGTAGTTACAGTTAATTAATACTACAATAATCTACCAGTCTTTATGTCTGAGTCAGATTTCTCTTATATAAATGTAGTCCTGCAAAGTCCATACCTGAACTTGGACTTCCTTCATACCTGCTAGGAGAAAAAGTGATTGATCTGTCCTCAGGTAGACCCTGAAGCTCATTGCTTCTTGTTATATACTGCCTTATGGATGTCCATCTCCCCGGCTAGGCAGGGAGCAAAGCTCCCTGGTTTAGCCCAGGTGCCTCACTTGAGGTAGCAAGAATTAGATAAGAAGGAATTACATCTCCATTTCTTGGGATTAATGCAGCCTCTTTTTTTTTTTTTTTTGGTAATTATTACCCATGTTAAGCCTTATGAGAATTATGAACAAGTAAACTATCAGAAGCGAGCATCAATCCCATGACACAAATTTAATTAATGAGATTTTGAAGTAAAGAATACAATACTGATTTATATGTCTTGCATTTCCTTTCCCAGTGCCTGTCTTCCCTGTGGAAGACTGTTTCAAGATATTGCTTTTTCAGGTCTTACAGTCATAAATATATACTAGTAAGGTTACCATTCCTATTAATAATACATCCCATTTAAACTGTTGCTGATGCTGTAGCTTTTTTCAAGGTTCATGTCATGCCATTGGAGAAGTGTATTTGAAGAGATTAACGAATGACATGCGTTCCCAATACATTTATGATATATCACTGGGTGGGATTCTTAGTTTATTTATTTTTATTAGAAGTCATATCTCAGTAATGCTACAATCCAGATTTTTATTCCTCAAACAGTGATATCTTCAAAGTACCTAACACTTCTTGAAAGTGGGTCCCTTGAGACTACAATATACACCAATACACCAAAGAAACAGTCAGGACCAAAAAACTTGTCCTAGTTTTTTTGTGGTTCTATCAGGTTAAATACAAAGTTAATTTAATCATGTGCTTTCTTAAGTATTTCAAACAGTTATTTTGAAGACATGTTTCAGAGAGGTATTTTGAATGTAGGATCCCATGAGGCCTGTAGCAGTAAGACCATTAAGTATCTGTGTATAATATGTGAAAAGATCAAAGGGTAAGATGAAAAGAATAAAAATATGGCTGTGTTTGATGCTCATGCAGTCTGCCAAATATTACAAAATGAAAATGAGAATTGATCTGAAACATAATGTTTGAAGAGTATCAAGATTTACAGAGCCCTGTGAGTGGTGGTAAGGGCATCTGGTCTGCAGATAGTTTTTTCATCTATCCTTCCAAAGGTCAAATGGAAGGGGTTTGAAATGCACAGTCAAATCTGGCAAATCAACAAATGGTTACAGGACTCATGCCACAGTCAGGGGTTACTTAGATAATGGGACTTGTTTTGAGAAGCCTGGTCTGCTGAGGGTTGATGGGGCCCACCTATCAGAGAAGGAGAGAAACAGCTTCAGTCATAGGTTTGCTGAGCTGGAGAAGAGGCTTTAGACAACAGTTGCTGTGGAGTGGAAACCTCGGGTCATCCCACTCCAGTCTATTTGATGCCAAGGCCAGTAAGAAGTGCCCAGAGCCTGGAGAGGGTTTACAGGGCAGCAGGAGAGCACCTGAAGAGCAGCACCAAGGAATTCCAGCCACTTCAGGCAGTAAGCCAGCTTCACTGAGAATCATAGAAGCATAAAATCATAAAGATTGGAAAAGCCCTCCAAGATCATTGAGTCCAGCCTTTAACCAAACACCACCACATCAATTAAACCATAGCACTACGTGCTGTCATCAGTTGTTTCTTGAACACGTCCATGGATAATGACTCCACTGCTTCCCTGGACAGCCCGTTCCAAGGCTTAACCACCCCTTCAGGGAAGAAATTCTTCCCGATGTTCAACCTGAACTTCTCCTGCTGCAGCTTGAGTGCATTGTCTCTTATCCTGACACTGGTTGCCTGCAAGAAGAGATTGACCCCTACCTGGCTACAACCTCCTTTCAGGTAGGTGTAGAGAGTGATAAGGTCACTCCTGAGACTTCTTTTATCCAGGATAAACCCCATCTCCCTCAGCTGCTCCTCTTATGATCGGCTCTCTAGACCCTTCACCAGCTTTGTTGCTCCCCTTGAGGGCCCATCTTCAGTGTCTCTGGAAATGCAGAAAGCCTGGGGAATAAACAAGAGGAATTATAGTCATGTGCCCACCTGCAAGGCTGTGATCTTATTGGCATCACAGAGACACAGTGGGATGGCTCCTGTGATGGAAGTGTTGGAATGGAAGAATAATGGAAGGCATTTTGGGAAGGACAGGAGATCAGAGGGGGCATAAATGAGCAGCTAAAGTAGATAGAGCTCTGCCTGGAGATGGATGAGGAGCTGATTGAGAGTTTAGGGGTTGGTATTAAAGGGAGGGCAGGGACAAGTGACATTGTAGTAGGGATCTGTGACAGGCTGCCCTACCAGGAAGAGTAGACAGATGAGGCCCTCCATAGACAGATAGGAGAAGCCTCATATTCACAAGTCTTGGTCCTCATAGAGGATTTCAATCACCGTCATATCTGTGGGAAGGACAACACAGCAGAGTATAAGCAATTCAGGAGGCTCCTGGAATGCACTAATGATAACTTCCTTCTCCAGGTGACAGAAGAGCCACTGAGGAGAGGTGCTATGCTGCATCTTCTCACAAATAAGGAGGGGGTGGTGGAGAATGTGTGGCTCAAGGGAATCCTGGACTGCAGTGGCCACAGAATGGTGGAGTTTGAGATCCTTAGGGAATTGAGGAGGGTGCATAGCAAGCTCACTACCTCGGGCTTCAGCAGAGTAGACTTTGGCCTCTACAGAGACCTGCTTGGTAGAGAACCATGGGATAAAGTTCTTGAGGGAAGAGGAGCCCAAGAAAGTTGGTTAATATCCAAGGATCACATCCTCCAAACTCAGGAGCCATGCATCCCAACAAAGAGGAAGACAGGAAAAATGTCATGAGACCTGCATGGATGAACTGGAGAAACTCAAACACAAAAAAGAAGCCTATAGAAGGTGGAAGCAAGGACAGATAGCCTGGAAAGAATACAGAGAAATTGTGCAAGAAGTCACAGAACAGATTAGGAAAGGTAAAGCCCTAATAGAACTAAATCTGGTCAGGGATATCAAGGGCAACAAGAAAAGCTTCTATAGGTACACCAGTGATAAAAGACTAGAGAAAATGTGGAAACTCTCCAGATGGAAAGAGGAGACCTGGCTACCTGGGGTGTGGAGAAGGCTGAGGTATTCAACGATTTTTTTGCCTCATTCTTCACCAGAAGCACCTGAGCCACAGAAGGCAAAGGCAGAGACTGGGAGAAGATCAGATTTGAGTCCATCAAAGGAAGCTGAAGGTGCAGGAGTCGGTGGGACCTGAGGAGATGCATCTGCAGGGACCTGAGAGAACTGGTAGATAACATTGCTAAAGCACTGTCCATCACACTTGAGAAGCCATGGCAGTCTGGTGAAGTTCCCATTGACTAGAAAAGGGGAAACATAATCCTCATTTTTAAAAAGGGAAAAAAGGAAGACCCAAGGAACTACAAGCCCATCAGTCTCACCTCTGTGCCTGTCAAGATCATGGAGTTGATCTGCCTGGAGACTATGCTAAGGCACATGGAAAATAAGAAGGAGACAGGTGACAGCCAACACGGCCTCACTTAGGCATACTTAGGACATGTACTTAATTTCTAAGTAATAAAAAATTTGAGGGAATATTTTTTACTGCAAATAAGCACCTACTCTTCCAGCTGCAGATGTATCATTCAGTTTCTAAATTCTGTTCTGTAACAGAATCATTGTGCCTTATCTTTAAATAAAACTCTATTCAGAGGATATAGCTTGGGAAAATTATGCCTTATTCGTGAAATTGTTGCTATAGTCAAATCAATTAAGATCTTAATGTGTAGGCTTTTTAGCTAGTTTGGACAGTGATAAAAACATTTAGAATTCAGACTGTGTTTTTAGTGACTGTAGCACCAACTGTGAAATGAAAATCAGTTTTTTGGCATTTTTTTTTTTTTAATAATTCAAGGGTTCTTTTTTTATGAATGAAAGAAATTGCAGTCCTAAAAAAGTCAAAGCATGTAATCAGAACTTGTAAAATATTCCATTCTGTTTTATGACACCTCAACTCCAATCAAATAAATGGAGCCAGAAAGAACTGGAGACTTGATTGACTGTTTAAAGGAAAAGCTGTCAGTTTGATTACAGGCAAGTGAACAGACACATTACTAAATGTAAACTGCATTTAATTTTATTATGCAAGCAGCTTTAATAACAAGCCACAAATAAGTTATGCAAACTGAAATACTATTGCATACAGATTTCTGACACTGAGTGGGGGCTGCAGGTCATAACTGCTTTCGGTTTAAGATTTCTAAATTTATTAGGAAGCAAAAGGTAATTAAAAATGAGTGAGCATCAGAGGAAAAAAGCCCCACATTACGTTGTTTCAAATGAAAGTGGTAGAGATTTCAAGTAGGTTGGTAACAACAAATTCTTACAGCACTGTGAAGAATTGCCCTTATGGTGCTTCTATTCAAAAATTTGCAGCATTTTTCTACTTTTTTGTTCTGGTTTCATTTCCCATGTGTAAATAATTTTGAAATTCAAAATGACTCATGAAGTGCGACGGATGTTGACACTAAGCTTGTGCAGTTTTTTTAGAGGTCCACCCACAGAAGGAAGCAAGATATGTACCATTTCTTAGAATCATAGGATTACTTAGGACTGAAAAGACCTCTAAGACAATTGAGTCCAACTGTAAACCCAGCACTGCCAAGTCCACCACTAAGCCCTGTATCTAAACACCACATCTACATGTCTTTGAAATACCTCCAGGGATGGTGATTCCACCATGCCCCCTGGGCAGCCTGTCCCAGTGCCAACCTGTTCCATCCTCTTTGATGAAGAAATTTTTCCTAATATCCAATCTATACCTCCCCTGGAGCAACTTTAGGCCATTTCCTATCAATCTCTCTGGTTAGAAAAAATCATTCCTTTTACCCATCTTGCTGCCCAGAGGAGATAATTCAAACCAGATTCACCAGAGAACTTCAGAAAATGCCAGGGTATCCAGCTGATGTAACCCCAAAAGGGGACTTTATGGCAATAGTTTTGCATTGCTGTGTGTTGATGGGAGGTCGGACGAGCAAGGTTCTCCCACAAGGTCCCATGGGACCTCGGCTGGACAAGCTGGAGAGCCCATTTCTCCCTGCTTAATTCCTCCTCCTGACCCAGGCAGCAACATAGATAGCTATAGACCTGGAACTGCTGCAGTCTTGTACACCTGAGAGAAACACAGAATTACAGCATCTGATGCATGTCAGTCAAAACCCAGCAGGGGGAACTGAGATGGGAAAGATGGGCAGGGATGGATGCTACAGGGCATGACATGAATCCAAGCAGGAGAGCAGCTTGGCTCCCTGTCTGAGCACTTGTCCCCAATGCAGAGAAAGAGGAAGAAAATGTTGGAGTGTTTGTAGGTTTCAGCCAGGGACCTTGTGGTAAAACAAGAGTCCCCAGGCAGTAGATGGTAGCAGTAGATGGTACATTCTTACAGCAAGAATTTCTCACAGCAATTCTGTTGCAGGCTTTGTTTTGTTGGCTTTGTTGTGATGGCTTAAGAAAAAAAGAAAAAAAAAAAAGGAAAAGAAAATTTTCAGTCCATGGAGGGGATGCTGGCAAAGCGTGGAGATCAGCAATCAAGATCTGATTACATTCAGTGTGGAAAAACAGGGAATAAGGCATAGTTTCCTCAAGCTGAGGAAAATTATGAGAAAAAGTGATTCTTTTCTGCCTGACAATCTTATTTTTCTGGCTTATCAGAAGACTCTTCAGAAACTTATAATAGATGACTAAAAAGCCATGGATGTGCAGTGGAAAACATCAGTTTCAATGGTTGAGTGGCAGTGTGAATGGTGATGTGGAATTAAAACAACTACATTAGGAGAAAAAGAAATCTTAGTGATACTAAATATGCATGTCATGAGGAAGAACACTGATAACAAAGCTAGTAAGGAAAATAGTACAGTTTTCAATAAAAATCTTTTGTTTGGAAGGAAGCAGAATAGCTCATTTATTCATGAAGAAAGAAGATGAGATTACTATTCAGAAGCCACTAAAATAAAAAAAAAAAAAGATGTTATTTTCATCTGCCAGCTTTTTTTAAACTAGATGGCCTGAGTACATATCAGCATCAAAGAGCTAGGCAAAGAGATCTCTGACTGATGTACATACCCTCACTACTGTTAACTCATAGTGTTAACAAAATTCCACACAGTAAGTGTTCAGACCTGACCAGCAGCCTGTTGTGGGCAGATGTATAGTTATTCTGACTTCAACACCAGGCAAATGTAGAAATTAATTAATAATGATCAGAGCAATGAAAGTCACTCAACACAATTTGACTGCAACAAGACCTGTCAAAACAAAGCTGATCTTGTTCTTCATTGAGGTTATTTCCTGTCTGATTGCTGTACTATATACACATAAGAGATGTAATGGATGTATTATGATTTTTTATCATTACACACACACAACACAACACACACACACGACACACACACACACACACCAGTTGAGAAATTGCCACTTTACAATATCAATAACCTTACACTAAATTGTTTAAAGTCTCAAAGGGCAATCCATGAGGGCATCCCTTAAGTGGTTTTCACCAATTACTGCTAAGTGATACTCTTCATCATTTCTATTTGTTTTCTAGAAACAAATATAAAATCATTCCTAATACAATTTGGCTTAAGCCTACATGCAGGGATTCATTTAATGATATCTACAGCAATGAGGGCAGAGCAGCAACAGAGAACACGCTCAATATACCATAAGTTGAGTCCAAATCATTAAAACAGAGACAAAAGAAAAGCTGTATGTGTAGGAACAGGGGATGCAGGCCATAGAAAGAGACTAAGACCCTCTGTCTCAGCACAGGGATCTTTTAAAAAATTTCAGTATCTTAAATGAGAAATGGAATATTACTAGAGAAGTTGACAGTTCTGGCCTACATTTTAAAGGAAATTAAAATGATTTGGGACCACAAGAATTATTGAAATTATTGAAAATTATTAAAGTAAATTAGATCAAATAAAGTTTAGTTCAAATTATTAAATGTTCTCACAGTGAAAAACTCAGGAGTCTGTTTATCTTGTCAAAGAGAGGACTGAGAATTTATATGAGGTGATTCTCTTCCTGGGGAAAAGATGAAAAAGGACTCAGCTTTAGCAAAGTTTAGCACACAGAGTGTCAATGGCTGAATGTTGAGGCCAGCCACAGCTAGCTGAGAAATAAAGCACAAACTTCTTCTAAAAATGATGGACCTTGACCACAGAAGCAAGACATTAGAGAAATAAATTTGATAGCCACAAGTCAGGATTAAGTGGCTTTCTGGAACCTGTGCTTCAGTTAACCAGGAGTAACTGGTCTCCAGGCAGGGATAATGGGGCCAATTTTAAGTCTTTTTGTGCAGTCAGGCTGCTTGTTCAGAGGTTCCCCTGTAACCTTAAACACTAAAACCTGGCAAGACAAAATGTAAGTGTCAGAAGGATAAATGCTGAGAATAAGTATTAGAGGATGTTTAAAGCATGTATTTTATAGAGAAGATACTGGGAATTGCTCCATCTTGGGTAACCACCAGTATAATTTTGGTATTGCAAAGATCTTAAGCATGGTTTTGACTTTATGTGGGTGTTTAATTCTTCAATGTTTCAATAGAACTTAAGCAACTGTTTAGCTCAATCAAAGTTTGACCTGAATATCTAAGGCTGTCAAATTTCCCATTTGAATACTAAAGTGCACCTTCTGCCCAGTTTATAATTTGTCACTGAATATAACTGATTTCCATTGTCTTTAAGGAAAAGGGAACTGGACTGAATCACATGTTACAGTAATTTAAACTTATCTAAAATACAGTATGTGAAAAAAAGAGAAATAGAGGAGAAGCAGAAGAAGCAGAAAAGAAAAAGAAAGAAAGAAAAAGAAAAAAGAAAAAGAAAAAGAAAAAGAAAAAGAAAAAGAAAAAGAAAAAGAAAAAGAAAAAGAAAAAGAAAAAGAAAA
>JAWWMP010000001.1:104577331-104601892 GCA_035047865.1 Dendrocincla tyrannina
CACTTTGATTGATTTCTTCATCTTCTCCAGAGGCCCATCTCTTACATGATCTGTTCCACTCCTGATATTGTGAGTCTGTTCCCATAGGGAGGACAGATTTTGGCAATGGGCTGTTAAGTAGAAGTCTGGAATCAATAATTACTGGATTCAATAAAGTCCATAACAGTTCAGTTTGTGAAGTTAATATAAGTGTAAAGTACCAATTTGCCTCTGAAACAACCTCACTCTCTTTGGAAATTTGGCAGAATATACTCACAAAGTACATTATGCTTACTCTTAATTAAGAAATTCCAAGAAAGTATTTAACTTGTGATCTCAAAATGAGATGTGAAGGTAGTTAATGGAAATCAAAATCTAGTCTGAATCTGCAGAGAAATCAGTAAAGCTTTTATGCAAAAGGATCCAGTAAAATGTATCTTATATGGTATGGAAATCTTTGGAGGGACTATATGATAACAAATGAGATCCAGGCTATTAGGCTACTTACAAATGCAATATTTTTGTTTCAGTGTTCCACACAATGTCTTTCATAGTTTTGTTACTTAAATTCTTTCTACATAATCCCTAGTTATCATTCACAAACTGCCCCATTCTTCAACCTTACTAATAATGTCACCCCAAGAGTGTCACTAGTCCATGTTTCCTCTTCATCCAGACATATTTCTCAATATAACAAAATCAAAGGAGTGCTGGAAAAAAGCCCCCAAGTGTGTGATATGATAATATATAGGAAATTTAATTGCTGGAATGGGAGAGAGAATTGCAAAAATCTCGAGTGTCCTGGAGGAAGTGCTTCCATTTTTTTACAAGTTTTCAGCACTTCTACCATCGTATGGTTTCTACTGTTCAATAAGATGCCTAAGATATTTTAACAGGTTTTGAAAAGTAATAGGCTTGATTTCTACAATAACAGTACCTATTAAGGGGTTGCATGATGTAAAATGGAGTGATATTACCTTGAGGTGATTACATATCTCTTTTTCAAAGTATTTGTCAGCTTCAATTTTTCATTTCTAATTTCTGCCATTTAATTACCAGGGATTCTGTCACAGAATGGACAAAACTCCAGGTTTATGCTACCCATTGGATTCCTTGTGCACATGAGAGGTAAAAGTCAGGGTTGTTTAGATGGAAAGAAACCTCAGTGACATAGAGACAACAAGAAGTGTCTTATACTTTTATCACGGTGCATTTATTCTTGTCAAATCTATGAGAACACATTAGCATATCTTCAATTTAGATGACAATTTTTCTTGATTGCTTTTACAGACAATTTAGTCTGTTCTCAGAAGTGCTTTAAATGTCTTGTGTGGAGGTGTTGTGACCCCCCTTTACATGGTTTAGTGGTGGACTTGGCAGTGCTGGGTTCCCAGTTGGACCTGCTTGTCTTAAAAGTCTTTTCCAATCTAAATGATTCTATAGTTCTTTGATCAGCAATATCAATAAGCAAATCCTGGCTAGTGATACTTTTTTTGGCTTGTGCGATATTCGACAACACAAAGAAAAGTGAGAATAAACACAAGACACTGCATGTTCTCTCCATAAAACCACAGCATATGTTATGTTTTACCGTGTTCCTTTTCTTGTTTTCAGCTTTGGGATATTTTACTTGTTTTCTCTTTAAAAAAAATGATGTGAGAAACTACTCCCAGATCAACAACTCAGAGTACTTACTCCTCTTTGGAAAAGCATAAAACAGAGATGGGCAAAAGCCCAGAAGACTTTCAAGTCACCTTATTATCCGCTTCAAGCAGAGTAATGGCACTAAACCTGCATGTCCTGGGCAGTAGGACACAACCGCAGCCAGGGAAACCCATTGAAATATTTGAGAAGTAGAATTTGATTTTGTAGCGTGTCAGTCATATGGTGGCATTCTCTCCTATAAATCAGTAACAAAATAAAAATTAACTGCTCCAGGTATAGATGCAGCAATGATGCAATTTCTAAGCACTGTGTAGCCAGTATATATTATCTGATGCAGAACTGAAATTTCTCATTTACATGTTGGTAAGTTTTTGTAACAGGACCAGGTGCTTTGTGGCCACAAAAGATGAAACTTATACCTCACCTTCTGCAGAATTAATGCATGTGGAACATATAATCACTTTAATAATATAGGAAAATTTGAGACATACGGTATTCATTTATGCTGAAAGAGGTGGTTCCACCAGAATTCAGATGAGTCACTTTCTTGGGGAAACACAAAGAAGTCTGACATTTTTTCTTCACATTCAATTTAATTTGTGACCAAGCAGAGAATTGGTAATAAGCTGCCTTTGGTGTTCTGCACCATGTTTACTGTACCTGCTTATTGGCTTTAGGAGATCAGCCAGAGCAGCTATCAGAGTGCCTATCTTTGTTATGTCATCACTAAAATACTCTTGTACAACACATTCTTGTTCATGACAACTTCTGTAACATTCAAGTTGTTGCAATTCATTTGTTGAATATAATCTCCCAATGACTTAAGAAGGTGACCTGCACATAAAGCTTCATGCAGTTCTACTGTTAAGAGCCTAGTATTTTTCAAAAATGCTAAAATCAAATAAAAAATAACTGACATTGTTAAAGGAAGCACTATGCATAAATGACATCCCTCTGGAACTGATAGATAAGATTTTAAACATCCTGAGGAATTCTGCATTTCTTCATTTAAAATCGTGGTATATTTTCTTGGAGATGGTACTGACAAGCAAGAAAATACATGCACATTAGAATTGGAAAGGTGTATTTTGTGAACAATAAACTCCATCAGCTCAACTTACCACCATATCCTGGGCTGGTAGTTTAAGAACTCAGAGAAATACTCTGACAGGTTAAATAAGTGGTAATGGCATCATTATAGCTTTGATGGTCTGAGAATGCAAGCGAGGAAAGTGTGCAGGGAGCAGCACACACATTACCATACCTGTTGGAAAAAACAGTTTATTTTCTTGCCTCAGAGGAACATCCTCCCTGGGCAGAAGTCTCTTGTCACCAGTGAGGTGGGGCCCAAAAATGCTCTGCAAAGAACACTCACAGCAGCACCTGAGGGCCTGGCTCTGCACCCCTGACTTTTGGGTGACTTATGGTTGATGGTTGGTTTGTGGAGGTAATTATGTCACCCATGGCAGTTAATAATTGCTAAGTTTTTGGTGCTTATTTTTATTGTGGTGTCTATAAGGATGGTGCTGGTATAAGAGGAAAGAGTGGTGATTAATGGCTTTATGTTGAAGTCAATGAGTGAAACCAGTCCTCATGATCAGGAGGTCACCTATATGCTCCAGGAATCCAGCAGTTACTAATTAATTGAACAACTTAATTAAGTTAAACTTAGTACAAATGTTCTCCACCCTACTTAGTTGAAAGATTTCTTCTATCTCAGACTGAAAGAAGATCATTTGTGCTAGAAAGATTGACCAATATAACTTTTGTTTACAAATATTTTTTACCTGTTTTATAGCTATATTAAAATAATTCTTTCTCTTACATTTGTGAATTTGCCTTATTTTTCTAGTACCAGTATTTCTTCCTGACAATTTTCACACTCACAGAATTACATACTCCAAAACATAGAGAAAATAACCAAACAATGCAGAGTTTGTTTAAACTACAACATCAAAGAAGTATGTAACTAAGACTTCTTTAGGCAAAACATTGATAAAATCAGTTCAGCAAGTGCAAAACAGTAACTCCATCACCGTGATCAAAGGGTTCTCCTGACGTCTGTGATCAAGTGAATATAATATTGAGAAATAAGAACCCATTGCTTGGAAAAAGTCACTTTTAAAAGGAGAATATTCTTTGGATGTGTACCTGTAAATGAATTATGCCTGTCCTTTTAGTGTTTTTAGAGCCTTTAGTTTTAGAAGGGGTAATGTAATTAAAATTAACCTATGACCAAAACCTGAAAATGTACTTTTGGATGGAAAGATAAAACAGTCATCTTCAGTGTACAATATATTGAACTGGATAACAGCATTTGCTTCAAAGCTCAAGGACACCTCAGCATCTATAATTAGAAGGGCTCTCAAAGGGCATAGACAGACTCTTTCAACTGAGATAGGTGGCACATTTTAAAACAGCCCCAACATGAAAGTCTGACTTCTTTTTAACCTTTTAAGGAAAGTGAAAGACAAGTGCAGTCAACTCTGCTTTTGACTTTTCCATCTCAAAGCATATACGTATCAGTAAAAAGTCAAAGGTGCAGCCAATTGTTGTATTTGGCTTTTAAGCTGCAATTTTGAAGTCTACTGCTGACTGAGGAAGATTTCCAACCTTAATTTATTGAGGTGTCTGAGCTTTTAGAATCTTTCCAGAATTATTTCATCTCCATTCTTGAGTGTGCCAATAAAGATTTCCTCCTCTTTTTTCCCCCCAAACTGCGATGCAATCCCTTCATATCATATAACTGATGGACTACAACAGAAGCTAATCCTGACATTGGAGGAGGCATCTTCCAAAAGCAAACATCTGCTTATCTAGAGGAGGGCCCAAGACAGGCTTTGTCTCCCTCCTAAACACTGAAGGGTGAGTACTGGACATTAAGGTTTGAGTGCTGTGCATAACAAGCAGTATTGGAATGTCATGTATTTTTCTCCTTTCCCTAAGTATTTTAAGCTTCTCCTGCACCTGGATAATTGAGATTCCCAAGGCAATACCTCCCTGTATGATTCAGATACAGAAGTATCTGTGAGTTTGTAATGGGAACTGCATCTTCACACAATACAGTGAAATAGAAAGACTTCAAAAAGTTCTTTATTTTGATTATTGAAGTATTATCCCAATATTATCTGCAGTACAGCTACTGTGATACAAGAAATAAATTCATAAGCTCTAAAGGACATATGTTAACAGGTTAATCTGACCCAAGTTCCTGCAAAAACATGCAGTGAAATCCTGCCCCACTTTCTGGAGGGAGACTTATTTTGAAGTATAAAATAGAGCTGTTTTAATTTTAAACTCTTGCTATGCTTTCATGAATTAAACTGATGCTATGAACTTAACATAATATAATCATTTGTGTTGAGCATATGTATTAGTCCCATTTGAAGCTTGTACTTTGTGCTGCAGCATACTGATGGGACACAGGCAGCTTTGGCTACCATCCAGGAGACTACAATCTTCAAAAAATGTTTTTCTTAGCATGAATCAATATGAAGTAGATTCTGTCTAGAATGGCAGAGACTCTAAAGTGGCAGTGTTGTATCTCCAGTGGTCTAAGAGTGTGTACAAAACAAGGCTTTTGGGGAAAAACCAAAACCAGTCCTTGGGCAAAGCAGGCAGGCTTTTGGCACAGCAGCCCTTCTTTTGGGAACACTGGCTCCTCTTCAAGTCTGAAATAGAAGCCACAACCCAGCTGCTATTTAAAGGTTGAGAGCAATTGCTCTGAATTTAGTTTAATTCCATCAATCAATTAGATAAATCTGAAAGGAAGCACAATTGGTATCTGGGGAACAGAGCAGAATTTTAGCAAGGAAAGAAGTGATAAGGTCATTTTCTCCCATGGGACAGTGTAAGAGACCACTGATTATCACCTGTGGAACATGCAGATACAGATTGAAATAAATTAAATTCTAGCAATTATCAGAGCATGCTAATATTAAACTGTACCAAATAGAAATCACTTAAATTAGCATATTATTAGCAAACAAACTATTTTATTTGTGTAATGCAAGAAACTCGTGGAAAAAAAGTCATTTAAGGGAGACATTAAATACTGAAGACATGATTAAGGTAACTGTGAACTAATATTTAGAATATTTTTTTTCCAGAAAGATTTAAATATTCTGTACATGGGACACAGCACAGGGATCCCCACAGTCAAGGACACAAGTGGTGTTCCCCAGGGCTCAGTGTTGGGGCCAGTTCTGTTTAATACCTTTATCAACAATGTGGACAAAGGAACTGAGAGCACTCTCGGTTTGCAGATGACACCAAACTGGGTGGATTGTGGATCTGCTGGAGGGTAGGAAGGCTCTGCAGAAGGATATGGACAGACTGGGTTGATGGGCTGAGGCCAGTGGTATAAGATTCAATAAGGCCAAGTGCCGGCTCCTGCACTTTGGTCACAACAACCCCAGACAGTGCTTCAGGCTTGGGGAAAAGTGGATGGAAAGGTGCCCAAAGGAAAAGGACCTGGGGATGTTGGTCGACAATGGCTGAACATGAGTCACTATGTGCCCAGGTGGCCAAGAAGGCCAATGGCATCCTGGCCTGTATCAGAAACAGTGTGGCCAGCAGGACCAGGGTGGGGATTGTCTCTCTGTACTCAGCACTGGTGAGGATGCCCCTCAAATCCTTGCATCCTGTGTTCAGTTTTTGGTCCCTCACTACAAGAAGAACATTGAGGTGCTGGAGCATGTCCAGAGAAGGGCAAAGAAGTTGGTGAAGGGTCTGGAACACAAGTCTTACGAGGAGAGACTGACGGAGCTGGGATTGTTTAGCCTGGAGAAAAGGAAGTTCAGGAGGGACCTTATCACTCTTTACAACTACCTGAAAGAAGGGTGTAGAGAAGTGGGGGTCAGTCTCTTCTCCCAGGTAACAATTGAGAGGATGAGAGGAAATCACCTCACTTTGCACAAGGGAAGGTTTAGATTGGATATTAGAAAAAAAGTCTTCACCTAAAGGGTTATCAACCATTGGAACAGGCTGCCCAGGGCATTGGTTGAGTCACAATCCCTGGAGGTACTTAGGGACTCTTAGGGATGGGGCACTTAGGGACAGGGTTTACTGGTGGACTTGTCAGTGCTAGGTTTAGGGTTGGACTTGATGATCTTAGAGTTCTTTTCAACCTCAGTAATACTATGATTCTAGGGACGCTGCTAAATCTCTCCATTCTTTTCCAACAAGTTGTAGAGACAGATAGGATTAGCCTTCAATATCCAAGATATTAAATATCATTTTTTTCACCTACATCCATGCTACAAGAATAACATTTAATTAACCAACTAGCCAGAAATCCAACTGGATTTCAACTACATCAGTACAAAAGTCTGCCCAGATATTAGGATGATGCAACGAGGTGCTGACTGGTGTTTGCTTTCTGCAGCTTGGTGCCAGACAGTGAGAAGAAACTCCTCACCCTCAGTCAGATCACCCCAAACCCAGCAGATCTCATCTGGCACTTACAGCCATGCTCCAAGTTGCAAATGACAGTCTGCAGGTGAGGTGCAGAAAGCATGCTCCCTCTCAAGCTCCTAAAATAAAGATAATAATCTCTGACAGGTTCTGTGACTCTGTCACAGAGTGGACATGCATTGGTAACATACTATACAGCTGGAGATAAATTTGTCAGACTTCAGTTTACATGACCTTAAGATACTTTGGAACATAAACCTCCTGCGTTAAGATTCATCACAACAGCAATAAAAGTCTGGATGTTTTTACAAATAAGTTTGAGATTATTTTACAGTAAGGAAAGGGCTAGAAAAAAGGTAACAATATGAAAAGAGGTTTTATGTTTGAAGAAAGCAAAAGGTAGTGATAAAGCCACTGTACAGTTTTGCATGCAGGTATTTTTTCACTTACAGACAAGAAATTTCTTTAGAGTAGGAAATTATAATGAGAAAATGAAAAACACACCATGCCACATTTAAAAGTCAGTTTTAATTGCAGAAATATCATTTTTAACTGGAGAAATAGCCTGAACTCTGAGGACAAGTAGTATGATCTATCTTTTGCTCAAAGTAATTAGTTAAATTCAAAAAGAGAGGTGATTTGGAAAGTGAATTAGTCATTAAACTCTTTACGAACATTCCTTGCCTGTGCTGCAGAGGAGCAAAGAATTTTTATGAAAGTGAAATAACACCAAGTCCCAAGATGTCAGGTGAAGAGAACTCTAATAGTTAGGATGACTACTGGTCCAACAAGACAAACAGGCTAGGGCCATAACAGGTGGGGTGGACAAACTGTTACACAGGAGAAGCAGTTCAGGCATTGCCAGTGATTTCCAGAACTATTTGTTAATAGACTCGGAATTCATGAGGGTTTTTTCTTCATGCTGCAAAGGTTATAAAAAACTGCAGTGCAAACACAACCTTGACAAATTTATTCTGAAAGGCAGTGGGCTTAACAGGGTAACTGGCATCAGGTCATATCCTTAACCATGTCAAAGTTGACTTTCTGCAGCCTCTTCCATTATCCATCTGTCAAAAAAGTAGGATCTCTTGGTTGTTTGAGAGACAGATACAAAGCTGTTAATTTCATATTGGTAGCAAGAAGCAGTGGAAGAACTTTTTCTGCACCCTTCCTGAGCACTTCCCGATCTCACTTTGCCTTAATGCTCTTTTAAGAAAGAGCCAAGACACAGTGAAACATGCTTGTTATAAGATAGTTAGAGAAGCCTTGAAAACGGGACTTGAGCAAGTTTTTTCAGAGACTGACCATTTAACCAGATTTTGTCCCACCACTGGCTATGTTAAAAGGTCAGAGAAGAAGGATTAACAATGCCTCCAGTATTATCATTCCCCATGGGACCTCATTCAAGGAATGGTCTATGGGCAGGAAAAGAAGCCAGGAGGCTCTGACCTCCAACCTCTATGCCACCCAGGCAGGTTGGGTGCCAGGAGCAGAGGTCAGTCAAAAACAACTTCTGGCTAATGAGGAGAGTCTTGCCAGGAATTTCAGCAGCAGCTTTCAGATTAACAAGTCTGAATACCAATGATTTCCAGGGCTAGTGACTCACTCCAAGTGATGGGCATCCTGGTGTGAAGAGCTGTGGCACTAATCCCAGGAAACCAGTGACTGCCTGGGGGACTGAGCACTTGTTTGTATTATGCAGCAGCTGAAATCCCTGTGCTAGGGATAACCATGCCATTTGCTCCAGTTGACTTGTTAAAGCAATTTTCTGCTGCTAACACTCCTGAGTGGCACCTTGGCCACGAAGCCACACTGGTGACTCCCCTAGATACAGGGTGGGCAGATGGAGATCCCTGCTGTTCTGACACTGTACAGCGGGAGGAAGGGAAGGTCTCCCTGGACTCTCTCTTCTTCTCCTGCCAGCGCCCTTTACCCAACTAAATCTGAATTTCCAGTGGCATCCTCTATCTGTTGGGTCTTGCCAAGGTGCACCCTAATCCTCACCAGACCCTCTAGATCCTGATGTGGCCTCTAGAGACACGGACATGTTACCATGAGTTCTCCTGGCAGAGGGCAATGAATAGTGTTTCCCTACAGGCAGCACAGCCTGAAACTTCAGCCCTTTGCTAGTCTTTAGCACACTGCCCAAGAGAAGCAAAAACCACTTATATGTTACTTATTCCTCCTAAATTCATTCTTGGAAACAGCTGAGGAATTATGGTTGAAATATTGCAAAAAACCTCTTCCTAAGGCAGAGGCAAGCATGGCAAATTTCAGCTTGAGCAGTTCTGTGTAGCGATAAAGCAATGAAAATAAAGCTAATGGCAAATATTAAGCAGCCTTAGCCACAGGCAGTTTTACTAGCTCCAGCAGGAATGTGTTGTGTTTTTCCCATAAATACTATATTGAAGTGCTGTATCTCTCACCCTGCTTCTGTTCAGCTAGCAGCAACACCCAAAGCAAGCTTTTCTGTATGCACAACCTTAATTGAAAACAAAGTAAATTAAAGAAACTCTAAGTAGTGCCAATAATAGCTACTAGTTATTTTGCAGTAAAAATACCATTACTTTATCAGTTTTTAATAACTGTGTTTTCCTGCTGTTTGGAATGACAAGAATCTTCTTCCAGTAAGAACAGTTTTTCCCATTAAATTATTCAGTGGGTCTCAAATGAGCAATATATATAAAAAACATCCTAAACAGAATTACTAAAATGTAATTGTGCTGCAAAGAAACAGATATAAAGGAGGGTCTATTTCAATTTCCACTTGGTGACTTTGCCTTAATCTCACTCCTGGTGAAACTCTTCTGCAAGAGTTTCCGTTCCATAACTTCCACTGTCACGGACAAATGGAAAGGAAGATACAGTGCTGGGTAGCATGAAACAATTACTAGGGTATATGATATACGCATTTAACCTCTTGTTATGTTTATAATTTATAAAAATAATCTGTAAATTTTTTTAGTCTCTTCATTATCTGAAATAAATATTCAAAGCATTTATACAACTGCTCTGCATCTCTGGATACAAGTGTCCTGAACTTGCAACTGGAGTTTTCACATAAATTATGATAATAAGTTTATCTATAATAGTTTTATTGAAATATTTTTGAAAAAGCAAAAGTTTTACTTGAAAAATGAAAGCATGGTTCTTCAGCTGGCCTATACTGTCAGTCCAGTGTTTGGATTAGTGGTACACTTCACATGCCCTTATGTTTTATGAGATTTGTGAATTAAACAAGAGTTAACACTCTTGTCGTGCAGCTATCCAGGAGCAAAACTCCTAGCTTTCATTTGCAGAGAAAGTGAAGAAAGCATTGCTGTTGTTGAGCCTTCACTGGTGTGTTGCCAGCTGGGGCCACTGAGCTGCTCACTCGGAGCTCTCCCTTTACAGAAAACCAGAAGGGCTCATAGCACAGGAGACACTTTTAGTACACAGCCTGGATGGGGAAGGGGGCTTTTTATTTCCGTGATTCAGGAGCTTCTAAAATATTAGAATCACCATCCCAGGGGTTATTCAAATCTGACTTTTTCTTTAATGCTGTAGTGAAAAGAGTTTCTTTGGTTGCTGCTGAAAAGAAATACTGAGAAAAAAACTAATCAAGAGTGTTTAAAGGTTTTCTGTTGACAGAGTATTTCCCGAGCTGAAAAAAAAATAGATTCATTCCAGTTTATTGAACATTCGTCAAACACTAATTAAATGTCAGTTCAGCCCCAAACTGTCTTTCTCCTTCATGGTACCCTGCCCTATTCAGAAACCAAATGATCTTATTGTCTCTCCTGGTGAGTCCACACCACACAAAAGAATGGAGACTTATGCAACTCCTGTGTGGCAACATGCTGATGGAGAAACAGCTTTTTATGCCAAAATCATTCTTACAGAACTTGCCCATCCAATTCTAATTAGAAATTGGAAAATTTTAATGAAAGAAAACCATGAATATTTTAAAGACAATAGTCTGCTGGTAAAGTGTTTCAATTCAGCTCTTCTGCTTCTTTTTTTTTGCCTACCCTCCAGCCTTTGCCAGTGCCTCTCATGGGGAACTCAGAGGTGTGCAAACTGTAGTCTCCCCTCCAAGCATTGGCTCTGATTTCCTCTCAGCCAGCTGTGGTCAAAAGATTTGCTGGGGAGAAAAGCTCCTTCTTGCAGAACAGTATTTGTGAGGTCTTGCCAGAACAACTAGGTTTATCCCTCACCACTCCATAGTCACTGGCATGGGTTTTCAATGAATCATTGTAGCCAAAATAATACAAAATGGTAGCTTGCATCTAGAGCTATACAAGGTATTTTCACTTCAGTGAAATTTTATCAGTCATAATTTTGTCAATCCTTTCCATGGTAAACACTGTGCAGTATGGCTGGAGTTTGCAGGTATGATCAAATGTTGTTTCCACAGGTGATATTAATATGCAATACTGAAACTCTAAGTACACAGGCATGTTGGACGTCTCAAGGCACAGGTGGCAGCCAGGGAGATTTATTAACTTAGCTCAATATGGTGGGCACCTAACTTCCATAGAAACTACAAGAGTTAGGTACTTAGCCTGCTTAGCTCTTTTGATATACACTCATCAATGTGTACGTGCATTGGCAGGTCTCTAGACACCTTTAAAACCTACTCCATTAAACCATAAATCTCCTTACAACCACTTGAACTTTGTTTGTGCTAGGACCTTCTCCTGAAGGATATGTAGGCACCTCTCTGCTCCCTCACCCCTTGAAAGCCATGTGAAATTACATACATCTCATTTTGTAGCCTTGAGAGTCTGGGATCTTGCACATGAATCAGACCAGAAATTGGAACTTCTTTATTAAATTAGATCTGGATATTTTCAGTTAAAGAAAGTAAGCCACAAAAATTACTCTGGTATTCTGACATACCAGCAGAAAATTAGTTCAAATGCACAGAAATATATAGTTATAAATAAAAGTCAAAGAATAAAGAAGATTGTATTAAACACCAAAGTGATTATAAGGAGTAACAGTTAGTTGCTTTAGACTCTTTTGACCACATTTTCCCACTCTAATTTCCATTTGTTAATTTAAAACGAGTGTGTATTTTTTCCAATTGAGGGTTTTTTAGCTGTAATAGTTGCCATGGTTATCACAAAGACAATTTAAATGTAAGGAATGCACAAAATTGATTTTTAGTGGTGCATTCTGGAATATACTTAAAACTCTTGAAGCCTGGGGATGACAGATCTGGTTAATGAAACCTTCCCGCTCAGTCATATTTATTTCACGGGTTTGTTCACCCAGATGGTTAAGACTCCAATGGTTAGGGCACGCTCCTGAGAGATGGAAACCTGCATCTGGCCCTTAAACTGGCTATGTGTTTTACAGCAAAGAATCATTGTGAGTTGCAAACAAACAAAAAAAGAGGAGCTATAATCCTGGGAACAGACCTAGGACTCTCTCCTCCTTGGTTAGTACTTGTACCAGGCAGTTCCATACAGAGGGGAAAATCTATTACTTCTGCCTCCTTCAGCTGTGCCTGATTTCCATTCTGTGTAGCTTAAAGTTTGAAGAGGAGAGAGCTATACCAGGCACTTGACTCAGGTTCCTAAAATATAGCAGACGGGGTTTTTCTCCACTGGTTTCCAAGAAGTGCCCAGCTGAATCTCTGCTGAAACCTCACAACCCGAACATTTGCTTTGGGAGAACTCATTCACACAACACTCATAATTAAGGTGCAAGATTTACTAGCATCTCCTTTGAGATTTGCCTTTAGTTGGTGGTCCTGGCTGCCCCTGTGCAGACCCTGCTAGCAGTGCTTTCCTCTCCTCCTCCTCCCCTGCCTGCCCCCAGCTCTGCCCCATTGTCACCCACACCTGCGCTCTTGGGCAGCCAGGGCAGCAGCAGGACTTCAGAGGTCTTCTGTTGCCATAGGGAAACAAGCCAGCTCAAATCAACCCCACAGTGGGTATTCCCTGTTAGACACCTTGCAGCTCTCAAAACTCATCCCTGATTGCTCTCTCTGCTTTTACTTTTTGTTAACAAAACCCATTAAACTGGGAAGACTGAAATCCCCACAGAGCCTTTTCCTTTCCCAGAAATGCCATATACAGCCTGGCGCAGCTGTAATGAGCATTTCAGAAACACAAAATCAAGCCAATGTAGTAAATTCCCGCTGGAAATGATCACTGGCATCTATAAAGTTTAGTATTATCCTCTGTCTGATATGAAATCTACTGGCAGAAATGATGCAGACCTGTCTTCACTAAATGTATTAGTGGAAATGGGAGATAATTCTTGCTAATAAATAGACTGTAAATACTGCATAGTCTTCCTGCACCTGAAAAGAACAAAGGAAATAGAAAAGTAAAGGAAAAGGAAGAGAAAAGAAAAAAATAAGCATTTTCCTGTTTTATCCAGGTTTTTGGTTTGTTTTCTTTTTTACTCTCTCAAGACAAAGGAGAGACTGTATAACTACAGAATCATTTTCCATGCATCTCACTGGAGGTGAAAATAAATGAACTCCAACTTTTAACCCAGTTAAGGGTTCATGCAGACAAGACCTTCAAGGTGTGTGGGTTCCATGGTTGCCCTCTTGGCTTTTATGTGAACATGACCAAGTCACTTAACTCTGTGTTTCAGTCTAACTTGTGCTCTGGAAGTGATAACTAAAGCCAATTGGTTTTTGCCACTAGGTTTATTCACAGCAAAAATCTGAAGATTGCTCAATACTTATTATCTTCTGGTTTGTTTTGTTTTTGGAGAAGATAGAGATAAGGGAAAACTTTCCACTGGGAAAAAATCCAACATACAGACTCAGACCAAGATGACATTAACCAATCTGCTAGTAAAGATTTGACTCAATTTCTGGGAACAATAGGCCCTCAGGACTCCCACGGGTCCCGTTTCCCCAGGAGGGAACACCTCTGCAGACACAGTGTGTGGCCACAGCGGGCAGTCTGAGGAGTCGTGTGATCCACAGCAGTGGCCTAAGCACAGGCCTTTAGAATTGAGGGTCCTTAGAATTTGTCATGTTGATTCAATTTTCCAGCCCAATCAAAAAGCAACATGGAAACATTAAATTTCCGAGATTAAAAAAACAAACAAAACCCACTTTTTTGTCCCTTTTTCTCCTAATTTTCTCTCATATCATTTGTTTCTTCTCTCCTTGTCCTACACCTGCAAAACTAGGCTTTCTAAGGAATGTCCTAATCCTGCATCTTATAGCATAGCAATCAATGCTTTCCTCTTGGCTGGTGCCTAGAAAAGTGATGCCAAAATAAAAGAAAAAAATAAAGAAAAATTAAATTAGCCAAGTATTGAGCTTATTTCAAAAGGGAGAATGAGAGACATTAAACTTAAGAAAATCCAGGTGTATGAAACAAGCATATACTGCCTTAATTGAAACTTAGAAACATTCTAATTGTTACAAACTGCTAATAAGCAAAACCACTGGTTCCTTAAGTGAACATTTTACTAAATCACAGGCATTTAATTTCCTCTCATGCATTTCAGTAGCATGCATTGCCTGAAAATAAAGCATGAAAAAGAAATGCAAAGATTCGGTTTACAAAAAAAAAGAATGTTGAGACAATTAAGAGTTTTTTCAAAATGATATTTTAAAATATTATCCATCAGTTAAACACAGATAAAGCACATAATTTGGCACTAATTTGCCTCTAGCTTGAAACAGAGGACACATTTCAGCAAAGTGTCTCAAGTAACCTCAGCAGGGGAATTTAAAGGACCTCCCTGTATGACTAAGAGGATGGAAAGAACTGGCACTTTGGAAAGCCCAGGGATGCAATATCCATATATTTCTAATCAGAGCAACTTCATTAGTGCACTTTTAAAGAACTGCAACTGATTAACTGATAATTAACCAGTGGAATTGATTTTGATTTCAGACAATCAGCCCACACATTGATAGGGCCATTTGACATGGGGACAGATAACTTGTCTGTGATTTGAAAAAGCAGAATTGTGGAATAGAATTAAGAGATTTTGCCTAGAATTACACTGGAAGGTTTAGGTTAGCTATCTGTGCTTCGTATGACCTTCATGAAATAGAAACCCTTTTGTTTTCATTTTATTCCTCTGACTGGGCAATTGAAATATTCCTGGTCTTTCTGCTAAAACATCAGACTGCCCCTTGTGGTAAACTCCGTTCCAAGCCTGCTTACGAATTTTTGCAGGACAAATCATTCTTGCTAAAGACAACCTTATTTCTTACCTTTCTTTCCTACTGAAAAAGATGTGTGAGTAACCCTCACCCATACAGCCGTTTAGCCTTGGGTGCTATTCAGACACTGCAATGACAGACACCACCATTTCATTAAGGTTAAGCATTAAGTATTCAGACTTTTCAATGAGTTCAGTACAGGCGTGAGTTGGCATTCACTGTTTGCTAACCAGTCTTCCATCTCCTCTGTCCACAAAACCTTAATGATTGCACTGGCCCTGCTTTATTAAGAAAATTGAGTTATCAATGTATGGGGAAATGTATGCCCTGAGAATATTGGTACAGACAATATGAGCACTGACAGCTTAAAGGGACAAGCTTTTGAGGAATTAAGTCTGTATTTAGGCTAAGGCTGAAGGTCCACAGAAACAAATGGCCAAAACTTTAAATAACATCCAAAAAAAAGCATTTTTAGAAAATTCATTGAGGATACACAAGATATTACACACATATTATTCCTCTATAAGTTATAAAAAAGCTCTTAATCTTTTTAGAAACTTAATACAAGTAACTATTTTAGTGAAGCTCCACCAACCACTGGAAAACAAAACAATGAGAGTAGGTCCTTTGCTTTAGCATAAAATGGGTGATAAATACAGCATTGTGAACTGCGTAAGCCAGTCCAGTAAAAGCTTTGCTGTGCAGAAGACTGGTAAAAGTATAGTAAAAGCTTAGGAAAGATAAATGCGAAACAGTATAAACATCTCAAATATGCATGGTTTATAGCAGTATAAATTATATTTCAGCAATATAAAAATATATTTAATAAAATCTACAGAAAAGTGTTTTATGAAGGAATGTTATGTTGTGTTCTGACTCGACTCTTCAGCTGAGTATTTTGCTTCCATAGGTCACTGCCACACACAAGAAGCAATTGGGTTTTTTTCAGTGTTTACCCAAATTCTTTCCCATGCATTATAATAATAAAAAAACCCAACTTCCCTCTTTTAGATTTTACAGAAGGTTTTTTGCAACTCTAGAATAGGAATTGATCTGATCAATGATGGCAGGCTGCTTCAAGGATACTGATACGTGTGACATCCATAGAGACCATCCCCAATTCCTGGGAAGGCTGGCATAATTTCCTCAGTCATCCTCATTTTCACTTTACCATTTCCCTATGCTTTCTCACAAATGTGGGTATCTCAAGTACGTTGCTAAAGGACAAATCTTGCAGATTTATCTTAATTTTCTGTAAAGAGTCATTCCCACCAGCTGTGTTTGCTGCTCTGCTGGACTATGCCATCTCACAGCAGGCCCCAAAGTACTTCAGCTCCATTAGTAGGAGCTCACTCATGCACAGGATCTGGGAACAAAATACTCACCAAAATCTAGTCCTTCACAACAACAACAACAAAACAAAAACAGAAAAGAAAACAAAACCCCAAAAAATCCAAAAGCGAAACCAAACCAAAGCCACCAAAAAAAAACCCCAGGGTGCTTGAGCATCTGCTTGTACACCCCTATCATCAGCTACTTTAGGGCAGTGTCATTCACCTAAGGTAACCCCAGACCCATCAGGCAAACTTGGCTGCTCACACATTTCTCTACATGCTTCTGAATATTTTATTCACATTAGAGGTAGAACTCTTAATACTGACCTTTGAAATTTGACTTCTGTTCACTGTAAGTTCAAAACTGCTCCTTGGTTCTGGTATGGAATTGCTTTTCACAGCAACACCCAAGGCACACAAAGTAACAAGAAAATCCAACCAACCATGCTCCTCTCTGCACTCCCTGCTTGCCAGTAGGAGTCAACAATGTGCTGCTGCCGAGAGGCCAGCTGAGATGAGCCACCTGTAGTAGCAATGCCTGAATTTAGGGTAGTGCTGGTGCCTATGGGCTGCAATATTTATCCATATGTCCTCAAGCACCCAGAGTTTTGTCCCCTTCCTGGAAGCATTTCAGGACAGGTTGGATGGGGCTTTGAGCAATCTGGTCTAGTGGAAGGTATCGATACTCATGGCAGGGGGTTGGTACTACATGATCTTTAAGGTCCCCTCCACCCCAAATCACTCAATGGTTCTGTGATTATCCGAAGGCTCCATCTGACATTCTCAGAGCATCACGGTGGCTCTTCTTTCTATGGGTGACCCAACCCAGCAAGAAGCCCACACTTTCAAAGCACCAATGTAGCAGGCTCATGTACTGGGTAAATCATTAATAATTTTGATGACTAGCCTGACGGACAGTGTCATTAACCTGCCTGGTGAACCCTTTTGATGCCTGGTCCACAAAGATATATCAGGTGAGAATTTTTCTAAGAGAATAATTTCACGGAAAGGATATACTCTTTGTATTTTTATATTTTTTTTTGCCAACAAGAGATGAAAATTAAATCACAGAAATTTTATTAATTCTCATTCTGTCTACAAAAAAAACTGCCAAAAACCAAACATGTAAAAAAGACCACAGGAAAAAAAAAATAAGAAAAGTTCTCATGCAAATAATTTAATAAATGTAAAAGAATTATTTGGGCTTAGCAAACACCCAAATAAGAAGAGGTAGGTATATTTTACATACTGAATAGGAATCCTATCTGTGTTTAGGGTCCAGAGAGGATATAGGAACTGTGCACTGCTGAAAGGGTGAAAGAATCTGAGAATAAAATGAACATATATAAAGTGGGAAATGAGATTCATGTGGGAAAGTCAAAGCCAGAGTTTTGCCCTTTCAAGCAAATTGAATTTGCAGAAAAAAATACATCCCAATACTTAGTTCATGCTGAATTCAGTAGGTTTCTACACTTATATGTGGGGACCTGCTTACATAAACTCCACCAAGGAACATGAACACAGAATAATAAGAATAATAGATTTTTTCTTAGTATTGAATCACCAATAATGAACGAAATCAGTACTGTGCAATTTCTTTTTCAAACACAATTCAGTGATGCCAACAAACACCATTGCAAACTCATCATGAATTTTTCTGCCCAAGGCTGTGTGGGGAGAGACAACATCTATTTTCATTCCATGTAGAATTCTTAAAAACAACATTGTAATTGAATGAATCAGAAATACTGAGTCCTGGAGCAGTTATGTTTCCCAGTGCTTCAGAATAATGTTTCAAAATGTCAACAGAAAGCCCCCATAAAAGTGTAGGGGTCCAACTGTACAGAGCATCAGTAAAAGTCTATGGTCTTACAGTCTCCATGCTCTCCAACTGAATGAAGCTTTCTAGGTTCATTTGCCCTAGAAGTTGTCTCTACTTCCAGCTCTCCAATGCAGGCATGTTAGGTAGGCTCCCCTCCTCTGGCACATGGTTCCCAGGTAGCATTAACGGGGAAGGCATCAGGAAACTACTTATACAGCTTCCACAGCCTCTGCTTAGCCTACCAACACCATGCAAGCAGCCATTCAAGCTTCTTGCTGTTCCTCTGGCTCCTTCTGTCTCTCCTGTTAGGGTGTGTCACAAGGATGTACATGTGTAGATCCTTGGCTTCTCCAGGGAAGTGCCACTTGGGAACTTCCAACTCTCGTCACTGGGGTCTTACGAAGATCCTCACACTATACCTCTTGCTAAAGCCCAGCTACTACTAAAGAGGACCCCAGCAGATCACTTCTTTCAACAGCTTTTGAAGGTATATTACTTTCTTACTGGCTTTTTTCCCCCTTCTGTCTTTATTAACTTCACCTTCTAATTAGGTCCCATGAAGATACATCTCCTCATTTAACTTAAAAGGTTCATTGACCCTCTGGCGTACTGTTATAACCCGTAACCTGTGAGTATAGTAATTAGAACATTATAAAACACTGAACTGATCTGCACGCTTCCCACTCAGAGGAAGAGACGTGTCCTGGGTTGCAAAGAGAGCTGGCTGAAGCAAGAGAAGCCCAAAGCGAAGCAAAAATTAGTGTTTTAACAAAGAAAGGGGAGGTTTTTCATGGGAAGAAGAGATTGATTGGAGCAACAAGCTTCAAGGAGAGATGCTAAGGACAGCACTCAATTTGCTTCAAGAAAGCTTCAGGAGCAGTAGGCAGTAAAAGGCAAGCAAAAGGCAGGAGAGGGAAGGGCAGCAATCACTTACTGACTTTTGTAACATATTCCTACTGCAGCAGACTGACTGTAACAGAGCACATGATAAGAAAGTAATCAAGACTCAGCTTTTGTCACATGCTGCTCCTAGTGTGACCCATGAGGCAAAGATGAACCCAGATAGTCTTCACTACATTCACACAAACAGTCATGTAACTCCACAAGGTTATTCATGCAAATTCAACAGACTCAACTTAATCATCAAGGAAATAACAGCACCTTTCCTAAAGTGTTTTTCTTGTGAAGACAACTGGCTCATTTTATTCTTATTTACTATTACACTGTTTTTCAGCCAATAAAAAAAAGAACATGTCAAAGCGTCCGACAACACCAACCACCAAGAGACAGATGAAACTGCAGATACAAGCCAGTGTTATACATCACTGTATGAAGCAGGATTTCAAGCACTTGTTTCAGACATCCCTGAAAGTAATGGTTTATGAACCACATCCTTGGCTTTGTAATCAACATAGATTTACTGCCTCCAACAGGAGTATACTGCTAAATATACGTGTACTGATGCACACAATACACTAAAACAAGTATATCATACTTAGGTCTATCTCAAAGTAAAAAATGCATTGTGTACATGGAACTGTATTTGTACCGATGGAGAACGTAGCTCATTAAATTGCTAGACTTAATGACAAGATTGTTAACAGCACAGAGATATCTGCAAAATCCTTTGGATCATCCTGGATTATCTCTTCAGCTTTTTCTCTTACATAATTTTTAATTTCCTTGTCAGTTAATCCTGTTATGGAGGAGGTTTTGAACAAACACTTTAATTTTTGCATTTTCTAAGTGCTATATGATGCAAATTGATTTCCATGACATCCCTTTTCTATTGCACTCCTTCACCATTTAAGCTCTGCAATAATATTATATAATGGAGCCCACGCATCACCCTTCCCTCTTTTATAAAACAGTTACATCACACCATGTACTTTTACGGGCACCTCAGAAAAATGCCTTCCTGGTTCTAAACCCCACATACAATTCTTTTTTCTTCTATTTTTTTTTTTCTACAGAGACCCTGATTTGGTTCTTCAACATCAGTTATTTATCCCTGTAGCAGCCTGAAAAAATAGGCAATGTTAGTCTCTTGTAAATCCTGAAAAAGCGATGTTAACGATTACAGTTTACAAAACCGTTACTGCTGGAGACACCTCAAAGTTCATCAATGAAATAAAGTGCACCTTAAAGTGTAGTGCTACTCCTATTAATCAAAGCTTTTCCACTTTATAGAAGCAGGCACACTTTGAGAGCATGTGTGTCTGGGGAACTCAGCTTGCTGTAATTCCATAAACATTCATCTTCCCTGCAGAATCATGCAGCCAAAGGGAATCAATCAGGTATGATACAAACTGTAGAGAAAACACTGGGATTCAGCTCAGTGACTTAGGGCTTCTACCTTGTCAGTAGGGGGCCTGTGAAGCTGGTCCCCTGAAACAAAGACCTTCATTTCATGTTTGGCCAGTAGAAAGAGGAAAGGCCATGGTGATGCACAGACAAACTTAATGTGAGTTCAAAAATCTTTTTTTTTCTTTAAATTTTCCATTATATTAGAATATATAAGATATATTCATCCATAGTGCACCTAATGGTTTTAAAGGAAGGAGTTTCTGGAAGAAACAGTTTTATTCTGACCATGGTCTTTCTCTCAACATGTTTATCAACCATGCTTTGTTTTCACGTGTGGCAGAAAAACTTTTTTCTCTAGATGGCCATCATGAGATCCAGGTAAGTGTGGGATGATAATTTTGGTATTAGCTTGTTTAAAACAGAGTTCATGCCAATGAAAAACAAACCTTGAAAGACGTATTCCAGGTAAAGGCAATGTTTGTGTTGATTCGAGCACTCCATCTCTCTCCAACAGGCTACCCAGCCTTTCCAAAATCAGCATAAGAACTCACATCTCCATTTTGTTTCCATGTTTTCCTTTTTGTGAAGCAAGGAGCTCAACAGGAAGCTTTAGAAAAATATTCCATAAGAGATTATGCAATGAAAGACATTTTCTCTGCTCATCCAGACCTGATCCCCAAACATTATAACATTTTGCAAGTAATTGGAACTATATGAGCCAACTCTCACCTAAGCTGTCAGAAAAGATTGGGAAGCACCGGCAAAGGACTAAGGGCATTTGGAACAATGTCAGAGGGATTAAATGAGGAATAAGAATTATGTGGGCCTTTGAAGGAGATAGCACAGAAGAGAAAAGAATGGAGAGAAGAAGACAGCATAAATAATTCAAAACTGGAAGTGTCATAATCAGGTCAAAAGAGAAACACAGCTTTGGCAATCTGTGTGCTTACAGCTTGAAGGGAGATCAGAGAGTGTGTGTTATCACAGACAAGGAAGGATGTAAAGGGGTCTGGAGGAGGAGATTTAAAATTGTTTCTTTCTGAGTTTTCTCACTGTAGAGTTCAGAGTTTTCATGTTCTAGTCTTACTTGAAAGCATCATCATAAAAATATGAGGCATTCATAACCATTCCTGCTCTTCCTTTTTTGCAATTCATGGTTTAAAAATTCATCATGGTGGATGAAAAGACTGGCTATATTTACAATATTGAGCTGTTGGTCTATTTACACAGCAGATGCAACAAAGAACCTACCCTTGAGTTTCTATTTTCTATTAGCCTTGCCAGCAAATGAAATCTATACCAGTTTAGGAAACCAACATACTTTTTTTTCTGGCTGTGGGTAGAAAAGGAGAAAAGGAACAGGCAGCAACAACCTTGTCTCTCTCTTAGTTTGGGGTTCATGCCAGCTGTATTGTTTATACGTAGGCTTTGTTTTCTAGCATTTTCTCTTTAAGCATATATCTGTATTAACACACACATATTATGAGAAGACTACAAGGTTAAGTTTACAAAGTCAGCTACTCAAATGCACTGGAACACCAAAATTTGGGTTGACTTCAAAATTAGTATCAGGACACATCCTTTTACAGAGCCACCTTTGTTTATTAACTCCCTGGCTAAAAAGTAACCAATGCCTACATTCTGTATGAACCAACTACTACCAGGAACAAGACATGTGGTTGGATAGTAGGGCTTGGCAAGTATTTTCTGGCAACAAAGGAACATATGTATGCCATTGTCTTCTGCTCTTCTGGCTGTGGGGTGTTCAGCATCCTTGGGTCTCAGCCATTCCCCCTTCACCGCTTTCCAGGTCACTCATTTTCTCTTCTTCCTTGTACACCTGCCCTGGCACCTCACCTCTCTCTGCTCTGCTCCAACACCCAGCCTGCTCTGGCTTGTGTTTTCCCTGCTATACAATCCCACTGGGGTACTGCTAGTTCACCTCCTGGGTCTCCCACTGTTCCTTCCACCCTGGTATGCCCATCCTGTTTTGTGCCACTTCTTTTTTTGTTTTCTGATCACTTAGACTTGCACACAGAATTCCCCCTTGGCCACAAAGGAAGCAACAGTCTCAGAGAGCTTGCCATTCTTGATCTACACTTCTGACCCTGCTGCCATTCTTCTCTACCTTGTTCTTGGAAATGATGGGCATTCTGACACTACACTTTCAGGGTAAACAAAGTATTTTTTTCCTTAATTTTATTTTCTCTTACTTCAGCTGAAATAGAGAAAAAGTCTGCAAAGGAAAAGGCCACTTTTAGAGTCATCTGTCTTTGGACTGATGGCCTGCCTAGGAGATACAATTCAGTCCTGTGTTGTTCAGATAATTTTGATAATGTTTAAGTTAGATTACCAGAAAAAAAATTAATTTAATGATAGCACACTAATTGACAATCACCTAGCAAATGTTCTTGAGTGATGTCTTTCACAGTCCCTCTGGCCAACAGTAAACCATGTTTATGGACGCTGACCACAGATGAATTTCATGATAGGTGATTTTTTTAAACAAACAAATGAGCCACCACCACCACCACCAACAAAAAAACAACAAAAAAAATACATGAACTTCTGTTTGATCAGTATGTCTACAGTCCCACTTCTGGGAGCCAATATAGTCATACTAATATATCACTGTCACTGTCTGAAAAACAGCCCCAAATTTATAGCAGGCGCCAAGCCCTAAAATAAACATATAACAAACAGTTCTGGGAGCAGTAGAAGCAGCAAAGCCTGATTTATTACAGATGAATCATGACTGAATTTGCTAAAGAACTGAGCTCTGACCAATGCTTTTCTCACGGTTGAAACAGTCAAAATACCTATTTCATATGTGGTCTACATAAGTGCATTTGGGGATGTGCTCATGTAAGGCTATCCCTTACTGGTCTCCTTGTTTTACCTACTCACTTATCAACTTCAAACCTGTTGGAAAATGGTGTATCTAAGTCCTCTAGCTCCATGCAAAATTCAGCAATCCAGCTTGAAAGTCATTGGAGGAATTATCCATATATATTCCTATTCTCTTCACATAGAGAATAGTGGAAACAATAAATCTTAAACCTGTTCAGTAAACTACACATTTTTTCATCATATTACAAGATTGACACAACTTTTCTTTCTTAAGCATGTCTATAAAATCCATTGATCCTGTAGATTATACCTGAGCTATTTTTAGGTTGTAGAAACATAAAATTCAAAATATAATATGAGGGATCTGCAATATCCCAGTGAGAAAAAACTGTTTTTAGAGGAATGTGTCAAAGCTAGACTTTGATGCCACTGGTTGCTAATACATATTCACGCACCAAAGGCACACACACTCTGCTGGGGGACACCTACATTGGAAGCTCCCAGGTCAAACAACTGAAGGTCTTTCAACTCGGTTATCATTTTGTTTCTTAAATGTCTTAGTGACAATATCCAATACAAAAAATCATGGCATATTTAATGTGATTTCTCCAGATTGCCGAAGGTGTGTGAAAAATGATGGCACCTTCCTGTAAGTACAGTTTACACCACGGGGAACAAAGGGTTCCAAAAGTCAGACAGTGAAGACAAAGACCTCCTAATATGAATTTCCAGAGGTGAAAATTAGTAGGGAAATAAGCAAGTGGAAAATACAGATCTGATAAGACAAATAGAATAACCCCAAATATCTGAATAACCTACAGTAATTTCCACACCCTTCAAATGCAGACAGTTCTTTGAATTAATGTGGTCATGTAGAATATATATTGCTATTCCATCAGCCCATGTGAATAGATTTTAGCCCTAGGAAGAGCATGTTCTTTCAGGGCACTCACCGATATCTGAATACATACTCTGTTTATCCTATCCTATCCTATCCTATCCTATCCTATCCTATCCTATCCTATCCTATCCTATCCTATCCTATCCTATCC
>JAWWMP010000001.1:104601992-104623141 GCA_035047865.1 Dendrocincla tyrannina
CTATCCTATCCTATCCTATCCTATCCTATCCTATCCTATCCTATCCTATCCTATCCTATCCTATCCTATCCTATTCTTTTTAAATCATACTTATCATTGCATGTTGTCAAAATCTTTCAGCTGAATGTTACATAACATGACTCAAAACTGTTACATACAGTAATCACAATTTTTCAGCAATTATTTTATTCTCTGGAGAATGTTTTCCTGGAAATAAAAAAAATCATAAATTAATATTACACTGATTAATTTATATTTTTTTAAAAAAATCAGGATAGTTTCACAAAATGTAGAGTGAATCCTTGTGTTCCTGAAACAACAATTCACTTAGACAGAAAACAGCTCTTGGAGTTGGGGCTGATCTCGAGATAACATCCCCACACTGTTAATAACACAGCCATCCCTATGGCCAGAAAATCCCATCTGGTAGTTTTTGGTGATTTTTGTAGATCAGACACCAACATCTAATTTTGAACCTTTCATTTGCCTCTACGAGACTAGCCATTGTGTCTTATTTGAGTTTCCATTTTCTTCTTGAATTCAAGGGGAAGTTCTGGGTGGAAATTGGACATCTAAAAATGTCTGCTCTGATCTCTACTGCCTGTAGGTTATACACTGGAATTGTGGTTTTTTGTGAAGAGTATCTGAAAGGTGCCCTTCCAAAACCAAAATGGCACTGCGTGCTTTTGCTCTGAGGTGACTGCTAGGGAGGAGTTCCATCCACTTCAATATTTGCTGTTGTTTTACAGTTTCACAGCTGTGTAGTTTCTGACCCAAGAGTATTTGACCTGCATGCGTCCTAATGACGCATAGCCCAAAGTAGTGTGACCTTTTTGAGCAGACCTCAGCATCCCAGTGTCACAACAATGACACAAAAAGACAGCTATGAAGCTAAATAAAGAGCTCAAAGTTAAAATTTCTCTTTTAAGATCAATGGAAAGATTTTATTTGAAGAAGCTATTGCCTATTTCTGTGAATAATGAGGCTGCTGCTAGAAACCTAAGAGATATGTTCCCCTCAGGCCATGGCATAGAACTAAAACCAAGTGAAAGAGACTACAATATATTAATTAATCAGTGGACTTCCAGCTTCTCATTAATAGTCTCCAGTGAAGTTTCAGTAATTCCTAAGCATTCCATAATAAAATAGAACCCGCTTCAGGGATCCAAGCAACAACGGATTAATTCAATGAACTTCTGAACCGAATGTGAGGATTGAGTTCTAATCCTAAATCTAAGGAGGATTAAGAAGGAAAATTCCATAAACATAGAAAGGCCAAGACAACACCAACCAACCAACCGGAAAAAAAAAAAAAATGAGGCAAGGCAAGGTGAATTTTTTATCTTAGGTTGTTCCAAAAACTACAGGAGTTGGATTACTTGATGCAATTTTTCAAAGCAATATGAATACTACCATCTACAAATTAGTCTTTTCATCTGAACATCTCTGAAACCTTTGTTTTGTTCTCTTTCTTCTTTTTTTCCCCTTTTTGACTTAATACATATAAAATAACGGGTTTAGTTAGCAAAGAATCAAACACTTTAAATTTGTTGAGACATTCTGAAGAATCCATGTCTCTGGTCAGATGCCAGGAAGCCCTGAATTTCAATTACTTTGTGTCTTGTGGTGGACAAAGATGGCAGTTGTGTTATGTCAAGGCTGAAGTGTGAACTTGTTAGACTTATTACCACATATGAGACACAAGATCTACAAGTGGACGAGCAGAGAGGCAGAGGAGGAGAAGGAGAAGAAGAAGGAGAGATGCAACGGAGTGCCTGATCACTCTCTGCCCAAATTCTCCAACTTTTTTCTGAAGTTCTCTCCCTCAAAACAGGTCTCTCCCACGCTGACCTTCAGGAATTTTACGAGAATTAAAGTCTGAGTAGTCCACTGCTCTGTCAGATGTTATTGAGTGACCGGAAGATGCAAAGTTATAAGGATGGGGAGGACACATGTGCATATGAACCACTATAGCATAAACCTTTTCCTTCAGAAAAACAGGCTAAGACCAAATCCTTTGATGTGTGCTTTCTATGGCTTACTATTGCTTAGTCATGAGGAAGTGATGCAGGACAAGGAGTCCTCTTTGGAAATCACATAAATAGAGTTTTCTAAGAAATTTTATAGCACATTCAACTACTGTACATTTTCCTAAAAAGTCCTGTTTCTTTGAAAGAAAAAAATCAGAAAAATACTTTTCTTTTCCCAAGAGTTCTGCTTTTCATCTTCAGCATGGTGTTACAAGTTCATGAGGATAAAAAAAGACAGCAAAAGGCAAGGCAAGGCAAAGCAGTAAGTCTATGCAGCTTAAGCTAATAAGCAACGTTACTGTTCCAGTCACCATCTGGCTAAACAGTCCCCTATTTTGAATTTCAGCATTATAAGTTCCCAGGGGGGAAAAAAAAAGAAGTAAAAGTAAAAAAAATTTTATCCTTAAAAAAGAAAAAGTCTACACACTATAAGACCCAGTAAGAATGCAATATTCTGGTAACTTTGAATTAGATTTGCAATAAATTAGAGGGCTATAGAAAAATCTATTTCAGGAAAGGCTGAGTTTCTCCTTAACAAAAGATACAACCTTTTTTTTTTTTTTGTGAAATTAAGTCAGGATAACCCTAGAAGGGCTCTTTATCACTACGCTGCTGATAAAATGCTATCTATGAAAAGCAGTGAAGAACTAAGGAAATAACACAGGTCTCAAAGAATATAAAGCAAAAACCCAGTGACTGTACTAGACTGGTCCTCTCACCTGCACAATGTAAGTTTGCACATTACTTTTCTGTATCTCATTCTCAGAGCCAGGGATTTATTCAGTGCATGGAAATACGAAGATGAACAATGGATTTTCTCACAACTGCAAAAAGCAGCTCCACAACTGCAACGAGCAGATATTTTGCACGATGCAATGACAGCAAAGGAAGCTTTAAGTTTCATTCTCCTATGCCAATCAAAGAAGTTGCAAAACTTTCTGCAGAAGGTGAAGAATTTCTCAGTATGGGAGAAACAGTGGCTGATGTCAGTTTATACTCAGTATCTATTCTTATTTTTGCCCATATTTTAAAAGATTTTGTTAAAGATCCTACTTTAAGTCTGAAAAGGAAATCAAGCTAGGAACAGGATAGAGATATCTAATAGATCATCTGGGTGGCCCACCTAAAATTAAACATATTTGCATTATTGTGCAATACACTTCTAAGAGATGTATCTTGAGCAATGAGCAATGTTTGAACTTGTGGAGAAAAAGAAAGAAATTATGCTTGATTAATAAATGTTCTTGACTGAGAAATTCAAGAGAACAGGACATGGAAAGGAAAAAAGATCTTAGCATGGTGTTAACAAGTTCACAAAAATGCAATGAGGGTAACGTGTGAGCCGTATAAAGTAGGAGTCAGAGAAATAACAAATGAGACAGATACTGTCAGAAATGGAAAGACTCACCTGCAGGATAAATTATTCCATCTAACCATTTCTAGCTCAGAAACCTACAGATCTCCCAAGGGCTCTAACTTTTTTTAAATATTTGGGAACATTTCATTTTTTCTGTGGGTTGTAGCACTGTGAGCATACTGTAGCTCATTTATATTGACAATAATTTGATGGTTTTTTTTAAATTTATTTTGTGCAAAATGAAACCTCCAGGGATATTAGCTGCATTAATGTACACAATTAATAGCATTTATTTCACCAGTTGAATGTAATTTTGTCGATTTGGTAAAGATCAGTTAGCCTACCACAAAAAGAAAGCATGATTTTCAGACACAACCACTTGGAGCTCTCCCATTATCCTCAATGCAGATGATGAACAACAAGCATGTCATTCATTGGTAGCTTTCTGATAATCCCATTGCACAAACTAACGTACACCACCTTCAGGGTGAGAGACAATAAAATACACAATCAAATACTTCCATAAATCTGTTGTTCCCTTAATGAGAAATGTTTAGAAGTTCAAGATAATTCAACATTGGAAATACAAAGAAGAATGTGTAGTTAAATTTTGACCCCTGATGGACTAGGTTTACCTGTATTCAGACCACTAATTTATAGGTATTTTATATTAAAAGCAGGTAATCCACATTTTTTAGTTATCTCTTTCTAGTGAAATCTCTGTGAAAATCCAGAAGATTCCACCCACAGTGACTTTGTAAGTGTGATGACCTTTAAAAATCAACAACACTGTGGTTTTGTTCTTATCTTTCCCTTCACTGACAAGTATGATAAAATTGTTGGCAGACTGTCAATATCTCAGACCACAGACTTTTAGTGAGTCACCAACTGTTCAGATACCTTGTTATTCACAGCCCAGTTTCTTCCTCAAGCCTCGAGGGACCACTGGTGTGGGAAGTGCAAGATGTTAGTTGTGATTCTGGATCTGGCACCTTTATAGTACAGCTATCTTGCCTTGAGGCCTAAGGCAAGAGCAGCTGTTTATCAAAGTGGCATTGAGTTTCACAGTTGCCATAGGAGGCATTTGACATATAAAATGTCTGGGCTGCTTTGGGGCCCCATACTTAGGAAGGTTTTGCAGTCTCACGAGGATATTATTATATTAGTTTCGACCAAAGAGCACAGGTTATTTGGAGAAGAGCAACTCACTACCTTGAATTTTTTTTCTTTTTTAGAGACAAATGCTGTTCCACCTCCACCTCAGTGGTTCTCACTGTTTTTGTTATATTCTTGTAACATCAGAGGTATTGGTAGATTCTGGTGGAGTAAAGATGCCAGCACAAATCCATAAGCTTAGTGCTAGTTGAACTTGTCTGTTGAAATCAGAAAAAAACCATTAAACTTCTTTTACTTGAGATAGGAGGTGCAGGAGGGGCTAAGAGAAAAGAGAGGAACAGACATTTGTGTTGCAGTCCTCATGATGAAGCCACATTCTTTCCCCAAGATGTGGCAGTGCTGCTGCAGGAGTCCTACAGGGAGGAGCATAAGGAACAGGGAAGGTAAAGGTTGAAGCAAAACAGTGCAGGACTTCAGGATCCCATGAGGTGGTGGACTGTCTGAGCTGGGGGTGAGGGAATGAGACAGGCTTAGCAGGGTAAGTGTCTGGGTTGAGCAAGGGGAAGAAGATGGGAATATGGAGATTTGTTGGGTGAGATGGTCACAGTTACGCAAGTGGTCACAGTTACGGCTCTGGTTTTGTTAGAGAAAACACGTGTCAGAACGAGCTATTTTTTCAGTATCAGCGAGAAGCTAGGTCTTGAGGCAATATAAATGAGCATGTAGCTGTTCACCACGGTGACCTAATACAGATCCACACACATTCCAGACCTCTCTTGCTAGTATTATATCCCACTTCAGCTCTGGTCATGCCATTTTTTTACAATGAATTTTATGGCTTCTTAGGCTTCCTATGCCTAAGAAAGACCTGGTAATCTGGTTGGTTGGGTTTTTCCCCTCAATTATCAAATCAGGACCAGCACTAGGTACTTTTGTACAGCTGACTAAGAAGACTCCCCATGCTTTTGCTTTTGACATGTATAAATGAATGTAACCACTTACCACCATTGAGAGGCACTACAGAGAGCATTTACTAGCAAAAAAACAAGTGAAACCCTGGTTGCAAATCTGCCCTTGTGATTTTCATATTTCATATTTGTACCCACACAATATTTGAAGTAAATTTCATCTTGTGATAATTTATATAGGCATCCCTATTTCACTTACACATAATTAGCTTAGTAAGAACAGAAACACTGACTTACTAAAGGAATACAATAGATTGTTCAGATCTTTGATTCAAAGCACAGTCGAAGGCATCAGAAGGCCTCCCTACTTGAACGTTTCTGGCCCAAGTCCAACCACTGCAGCTCAGGGCCATGTAAAATCATCTGCTGTGGTCAGAAAGAACAGATCCCTGCTCGTGCGATTCTGGCTGAATTAGCAAACCCTGCTTCTCATCACTGAGCTGCTTCCAGGTCTGCTTGAGCTCCTGGTGCTTTCAGTCCCTCAGTCAGGGATACTTTGGTGTCTTCTCTGTCTGCAATCCTCATGTATCCCTTCAGATTCAGAGAGATAAGTACATGGATGGGGGCCACTCTCTGAAGCAATATGTTTAAGAGTGATTTTAGCCACAACAAAGCCAAGCATAACAAAGAGTTATCCAACAAGTGTCTTTCTAATGGCCTCAAGTGCACTTTGAATTACACTTAGTGCCAGTGCCTATTACCTGAGCAAAGTTTCATGAAATCGGAACCTAGCTGTGTAAAAATTTTGAGCCATTTATATACTCCCTTCTTCTTCAGATGCACTATAAAGTAGGATTCCTCTACGTAGCTGATATGTAGAATGGAAATAGTATGAATCTGTACACACACACAAGAAAAAACAAATCTAGCGGCTAAGTGATCCAGCCTAAGAGCTGGCTACTATATTGATTAGAAGGTCTACTCCTTTTTGGTTTTCAGGGACATCTAAGCTGTGTGGTGTATTTAGCATTGGCCATTAAATATGACATGATAGACTATTACCACTTGGTTCTACTTAAACCTCTAACAAATTGGGATCTTAGGCACAGAAAAGCCCTAAAATGCTGAAACATATCACTGTCTCAGGGGCCCTCCACAATAGTAGTAGTTGGAAGAGCCTACCAAAATAGTGCCCACCTGTTTGAATCTGGGATGGCTGAATCCAGGTAAAGATGAGCAAAAGACTTTGTAATTAAACTGCAATGTAAGAAAACCTCATCCAGTGCCCTTAGAGAAACATGTTCCAGATTAACCATCAGCTCCTGGGCTGCTTCACGAAGCTGCTGATAAAATGTGGCTCGACGATTAACTGCTGTGTGTCTCATGTGGTTGCCTCCACCAGTCCTATTCTTTAAAACTCCACGCTGCTGCTTCTGATTCGCATGATCTGTAGGGCCTGTCTAAACACAGAGTTCAGGAGGTGTTTGGGGGTGTGGACCTCACTCACCTGTTGTGAACTGAAGTTCCAATACATCACCATTGCTGGCAAAGTCTCTGACCAGCTGTTGTACCAATGGCAGCTGGTGACCATGTGATCACAACCCTAGGGCACTGTGGAAGAAAGAATGGATAGAAAAGCTTCAGCTTGAAGTTAGCTGTCTTGCACTGACATAATTGCAGTTTCCATTCTTGCAAGATTAGTAGGCACATTTTTTTTCTCTAAATGTCTCATCTGAGGCTCTTTTCATTGTCTCTCTAACAAATTTGAAAATATTTGTATTTCTATTAATCTTCTATTAAGACATTTTTCATCTTTTGTTTTATGATCTCACACTGGCTTTTCTTTGATAAAACATCTCTTCTGTAAGGCGCTTCTCTGTGATACTTGGGTAGAACTGACTTTGAAACAAATTAGTCCTTGATTAGTCCCTACCTGTTTCTCCTCTCTCTCTGCCTTTCCTTAAACTTAACCCAAAGTTTCAGTGAAAGCACAGATTTCAACTTAAAACTTGAATTCTGGAGATTAAAACATGTGCAGTGAGACTCACTACTTTTTATCTGAAGTGGAGTAGACATTATGTAGCATTTATTGCATTCCCTTCTTCTCTAAATTACTATCTCTATTTTTTCCTGCTCTTGTTCTGTACCTTTGCCATATCTGTATTGGAGAGCACATTAGAAAGGAGGAAAAAGGAGGATAAAATGGATTTTCTGCCTCTCTGAGGTAATTTCTTTCCCCCATTGGTTTCTGTGAAATGATCAAAGCCATCTACTGAGATAGCAGGAAAAGGTTTAAAATGTGTTCGTCCTCTGGTTTCCTGCTGCTCTGCCTGAGCCCTTTTTTCCCTTTGCCATTTACAGTATTGGTAGCTTCATTAACTAGGGGCTACAACAACCAAACCTGCCCTGATTCTCCAGGGAGTGTCTTCTCTCCCTGTCTTTGACTACCTATTTTGCTACAGCTGCACATTCAAACCAGGCCTTTTTCCTGCTAGTTTAACCTGATCAAACAAACAGGAGCAGCCCTAACCTAACAGTATATCCTAGAGTGAATGCAACCGCACCTGATACAGAGCCTCCCCAGCCATGTCTTTGCTCACCCCATATAGTTGCAGGAACATGGATAAAGGCCAGGATCAGCTGACAGCTGTGGTTCCTAAGGCCTTGGCCATTTGTAGCTGGTTCTTAGTCACCTATTGGACCTATGGGTCATGCACCTTACACAAAAGTGGTCTCCATACCGGTCAAAGCAGAAGAAATAGTCCAGGTTTTGGAGTGTGTGCACCTTGCTCTTTGCTTCCCTCAACCCTTGTCACTGTCCAGGGACTGAAAGTTTTGTCACTGCTAACAGAATATCACATCACACTTACTTCATGGAATTGTAAAATGTCTGGCTTTTCTTTGTAGGAAAATAAGGATTTGGATACATTCTCAAAACATTGAAGGGAAAAATGCAAAGATAAGTCAGCTCAACACAGAAACCATGAGAACAATCATTCTCAGCCAGTGAAGGAAGCTGACAAAGCATTCATCAGTAACCTCTAGAAGTTCAGAAAATCAGTAGCAAAGTATGTTCTCCCACCACAACATGTAGCTCTCCAGTGGATTTTCATGAAACCAAGAGGATGCTGAAAACAGAAGGACCTCCCAACAGCTTATTTTGCACCAAGGAGGTACCTGTTCCTTTGGGTTCTGAATAAGACATGCATAACTAGCTTATTGTATAAAGAATACAAGTACTGTAAAAGGTGATATCAATAATAAATACTGTGAAAGCACTTCTGATGCTAATAGATGTACTAGAAGAGGAAATAGCAATCTCACTTGATGTTGGCAACCCCGCCTATTGCAGTACTGGATGGGCCCCTTCATGGATCATGGCACAGTGCACACATCCCATCTGTGGCCAGCTTCATTGTTGTGGTCTGTACAGCATTTTATAGGATTTTCATAGAAGTAAACAATTTTATTGTTGATTTCTGCTGCCAGGTAAAGGAATGCTCTTATAGGCATTCTGCTTCATCTCAACATAAGACAAATATGTAGATAGTGCTGTCCACATGTACTGCATGGGACCCACACAGAGGCATCTCTGCTCCAGCTTATCTGTTAAGCTGGTTCTGCAGGCACCAAGTCAGCTGAGATGGGTACACTCCTACATCTCTCTGCTGGAACAAGCTAAGGATAGTCATGGGATGGGCTCAGGTTATTTATCATTTATTCATGCTAACATACAGGTCTCTACAAACAAGGTCTGTGGTCGTTCTCTGCCTAGATTTGGCTAGAAATCACTATATACTAGTTACCATGTCTTCTGCAAGAGGTCACTACACAGATCCAGTGAATTGCAGGAAATCTGCTCTATCCCAAAAACCCAATTCCCCTGTGTACAGCAACAAAAATGTCATATTGCATTAAAATCAGTTACCTGAAATCTTTTTAGCTAAGACGAAAAAAGAACTGGAACAAAAGCTACAATCTACAATCTTGGTGCATTTAAATGTTTCCTTGATTTTGTAAACAAGGTTGGACTGACAGGTAAAATAGCAATGTCCATCCTGTGTGCCTTTGAAAACAGCTGTCAAGGAAGATTAAAACCAACATTATTTCCAGTCTAAAAATAAGCTCTGAAAAGCACTGTACTGCATGTATCTTTCAGTCATGCTTTGTTCCTTTTGCACTGCTCTGGCACAAATGGGCTCTCAGACCAGCTGATAACAGTAATCACCTTGGAGGAAGAGATAAAAGGAGTCTCCTCTTGAGAAGACTGAGAACTCGTCTCACTATTAGGTCCTGTCTGTCTGTTGTAGTTATAGTTAAATGAGAAAGATTTTTGGTGAATTTTTTCACACCATCACGTGGTTCAGAGCACGGGGAACCAACTTCCCCTCCATCCCTCTGAGATGAGCAGAGGAGAACTGTTGCCAGCATCTTGGGACCTGCTGAAAAGGTTGGGTGGGATGTCCCTGAAGTGAAGCATTGTGTGAACTTAGCAGACGGGGATAAAATCCCCAGTGCTTTTGGAACTCACTATCGTGTTCCTGGGTGTAGTTGCCATAGGAAAGGACCACCACACTGGAACCCATGCTAGCCCTGGTGGCGGAGGACTTATCTTCAAATGAGATATCCTTCTAGGTTTTGTTTTAACCTAGCGGGGAGGGTATGGCTAGGTGATATTTTCTGCTATTGTTGGGGTATTTTTGGTTTTGTTTTTTTTCTTTTTTTCTTTTTTTTAGTAAAATTGTTATTTTTACTTCTTCACTCAGACTCCTTGTAATTTCTACTTTGTCAATATTCGGGGTGAGAGAAAAAAAAGAAAGAAAAAGGAGGGTTTCTCTCATTAGAGGTCTCACCTCCTGAACATATTGTCATTAAACCAAGACACTGTTTTACCAATGGGAAAACAGCTTGCGCCTCTGGACACTGATCTCTGTACCCAGGAATGTGTAGATGGCCCTGCTGCAATCAAACATGCTTCACTAAGGGCAGACAGTATAAGCAATCTCAGCATCCTCATTTCTGAAGAACACTGCAGCAATTCCTGAATTCTATCTTTTTTTTTTCTATTATTATCTGTAATTGACCAGATAGACCGGTTCTGCTTAACAAGACTGGTCTTGACTAAAATATCACTAAAATTAAGGGACCTCTAGAGCAACACTCTGCTTTATCAATAATGATGCTCTGATTTGCAGAAGACAGGTGAAATTGTGAGTTTGATCCTCTTTATTTTGATGCAGAGTGCCTAACAGATATGTAGAAACCCTAGGCTACCATTGAAAATTTCTTCATAGAAGGGTAGCTGGCAGATAAATGTCTCATATGGCCATTCAGACAGACTCGGAAATAACAGAACCATTTAGGCAAATTCTGGACAGCCTTGTCTGTCCAGAGTAGAGCAGAGGGACAGAATCATTTCTCTTGACCTCCTGTCCATGCTTCTTTGGATGCAGCCCAGGACATGGTTGGTTTCAGGGCTGAGTGCATGCGTCATGTCCATTCTCTCACCCACCAGGATCCCCAAGTCCTTCTTGGCAGGGCTGCTCCTGATCTCTTCATTCCCCAGCCTGGATTGATACCAGGAGTTACATTGACCCAGGTGCAGTTGCACTTGGTCTTAAACCTCATGATATTCCCATGGGCACACTTCTCAAGCTTGTCCAGATACCTCTGGATGTCATCCCATCCTTCAGGTGGGGCAACCACACCACTCAGCTCAGTGTCATCTGCAAACTTGCTGAGGGTTCACTCACTTTCTTTGTGTCACTAATGAAGATATGGATCCTTGATGGGCACCACTTGTCACTGATGTCCATCAGGACTCTGAGCCATTCACCACTACCCTCTGGATGTGATTGTCCAACCACTTTCTTATCCACTGAACAGTGCACTCATCAAATCCATCTCACTCCAGTTTAGAGAGAAGGATGTTGTGGAGGACCATGTCAAAGGGTTTACAGATGTCCAGCTAAATGACATTTGTAGTCCTTTCCTTGTCCGTGATGTAGTCACCCCACCATAGAAGGCCACAGGACCTGCCTTTGCTAAAGCTGTGCAGACTGTCCCAAATCACCTCCAAGTTTTCCATATGCTTCAGTATGGCTTCAAGGAAGATCTCTTCCATGATTTTACCAGGCACAGAAGCAAAGCTGTCAGGTCAGTAGCTCCCAGGGTCCTCCTTTCTTTCCTTTTTAAAAATGAGTACAATATTTTCCTTTTTCCAGTCATCTAGGACTTTACCTGACTGCCACAACTTTTCAAGTATCATGGAGAGTGTCTTAGCAACTACATCAGTCAATTCCTTCAGGATTCTGGGATGCATCTCATCAGGTCCCATAGACTTATGTACATTCAAATTCCTCAGGTGATCATGAATCTGATCTTAGAGCGGGAGGGACTTTTCTCCCCCCGTCCCCATCCTGCTGTCCATCCACTCAAGGAGTAGGAATAGGTAATGCCATTGAAGACTGAGGCAAAAAAGTTGTTGAGTACCTCAGCCTTCTTCTCATCCATTGTTAGCAGTTTACCAGTGCTGTTTATCAGTGCTGTTTAACACCTTCTTTCACCTTCCTTTTCTGGTCAACATATCTGTAGAAGCCCTTCCTGCTACTCTTTGAGTTTTTGCCAAGTTCAGTTTCAGCTCTGCCTTGGCCTTCCTCTCCCCATCCCTACACAGCCAAACTGTAACCCTATACTCTTCCCACGTCACCTGTCCTTGTTTCCACTGCCTGTGCATTTGATTCTTTCCCTTTAGTTTGACCAGTAATTCCCTACTCAGCCATGCTTGTCTCTTGCTTTTCTTGTCCAACTTTTTGCTCCTGAGGATTGTTAGCTTTTTTGCTATTTTCATAACTTTTTGCTTAGGAAAAACAGTGCTACGAATATGTTGTTTTGCTCCAGAGACCACTACCAATTCCACCTACAAACATCAGTGCTCTCCATATATGCATCTTCTGAAAGACTCTCTGAGCACAGTGTTGGGTATTTGCAGTATTTATGGTCACTTACAAGACCATCATCTACCAGATTCTTGTTGACGCTGTGGATCATTAAACTCAGTGAAGCCCAGGGCTGCTGTACGGGTTTAGGTGTGCTCCCCCATGAAACACATGCTGGTCAGATCCTTAGTAAGCTCCCTTAGTAGGGCTGACCCTGGACCAGTAACAGTGAGTGTCCAGGGTGATGATTGCACTAGAGGAAAGATGGGGACCAGAGGAGACTCCTGCTTCACTTTAGTCATCTGGACAAGCACTACAGCTTCCTTCCTGCATGGGCTTGGCAACAACAGTACCATTCCTTTTCACACTCCCAGCAGGTCAATGTCTTTCTATTCAGACCTTCTCCAACCTATTTGAATTTTATCTGTGACATTTCTACTGAGGCCATATTTGGACAACAACTGCAGAGAGCAGTGAGTCAATAATCCTGCTATGGTGGCTGTCCCCCAGTGCTGGTACAAACCTTTCTAAACCACATTGCTCAGAATATGTGGAAATTATGTGCAGTCTTCCAGGAAACTTTTAATTTGCTGTTCACTTCCAGCAGCAGTAAAGGGTTTCTCAACTTTCTGTTTTATACATTGAATCAAATTATTATTGTTTTCTTATGCAAAATGAATAAATAATTAATTGTCATGGGATTTCTCTGTGTAGTTTGCATCCCTGAGGAATTTCAGCAACTGATGGAGTCCTCAAGATTGAAAACAATTCATAAACACAGGAAATGCAGTCTCTGCATGAATATTCATGATTATTCCACATCATATTCTGCCAATAATCCCACTGTTGCTACAGCATGCATCCAAATCTTGTAAATTATGGCACATGTGATGATGATACACTTCAAATAATGCCCAAGATATAATCACCTGTAATTTCAATGGAATAGCTAGCAACAATACACACCCAGCATGTATTACAGGAGCTGTAAGAGAGTCTCATTAGGGTGGGCAAATATTTGAAATGAACAATGTACAAAATTTGGCAAGTGCTAATAGAACCATTAAAACACAGCTGAATTTCAGACTCTGAAAATTAAGCTCTGTGTATTGTTCAGGAAACATACCAGTGTTATTGCAACAAGCCTCTCTCAGCAACATTCTCATTGGTACTGCCCATAGAGGTGTCCCAAAAGCATGCTTCACCTGCCCTATCAGTTTATAATGGGTACCTTAGGATAGACCCAACCTAACATCAAGAAAAATAAAGAACAGGATTAGTTTACAGTTATCTATCACCTCTCCATCTCTGTTCTTCACTTCAGACTGCCCACTATTTTCCAGCAGAGACTCCTGCCCGAAACCCCTCAGTCTGGAAACAACCTGTTTAAATACGGAAAATAGTCTGTTGGTATCCTTGCTCTAATGTTAAAGGACATCCCCTTTTTATCTGGACAGCGCATGGCCATATTGGGTTTATTCCAGTTCCTAAAGAATTTATATATCAATAACACTTATGTAGAAGTATAAATTTATTTCAGTGGCTTTTGAAAGATGAATGAACTCAAATTCCCAGAACATCTTATGTATTTCTTCCTAGCTGTAGATGCTATAAAGCAAATCCTAGCAAAGCTTTCAAAAAGGCTTGAAGTTGCTTTCAATGTTTGAAAAAATTTCTCAGCAATCAGCTCCCTGATGGCATAAAACTGATCTGGAAGTCTCAAAAGCACTGTCATTGCAAGGTCAGCAACACAAGCCTGTGATGCCACAAAGCAAGTTCATGGTATTTTGAGGGCTGCACCTTACAGTAGAAAAATGAAGATGGATATATATATATAAAGCATCTTTAGAGCTGAACAGAAATATGTTTTTTCCATCTACTATGAAAACAGTGTCCCAACAAAGCAGAGAGATCCAAGAAGTGTCCCACCTGAAAAGAAAACCCTTGTGTTTTGTAGATATCAGGCAAACAAGGGAAGAAACTTTGTATAAGCCCCAGAGATATGAAAAACTTCTGACAATTTTTTTGAGATTCACAAACATAATCAGTAAGAAGACAATAACCACAAATTCTGATATTCCTGATGAATATACTGAACCTGCTGGAATTTACTCAGCTCTGACTTTCAGAACTGCTGCCTTTTGACTTTGAGACAAAAGCTTGGATACGTCATCAAGTAACCCAGACGGGTTCATCTGTTTTCCTCTACTCTCTTTCTTAACACACTTCTTGAAAGACACTAAATGTACAGACTGTAAGGAATCAAAACACCACATACTACTACATACATCTGCAAAAATCTCAGTGAATCTTTTGGAAAAAGGAAATGGATCCTGGCTGAATTTGTTAGAAGCAGAATTGCAAAACATATTTGTGTGCTCTAGGAATTGCTGTGTGCTGAAGAGCCTGATATTCCAACTGTTGTTTTGGAAAGCCTAGCCAAAAGGACAGCTTAATCTGGGGACTAAGTCACCACCTTAAGTGGTTCCCTCTCTAAGGCAGGTATCCTAAATGCAGCTATTATTCTCTTGTGGAGATTATGCTTTTTGTGAATAGGAACTTCTTTTATACAGTTCACTTATGTCTGGGAGGAGAAGCCTCACTGGTTCTGTGATCATTTCCAGAAGCAGTGTCCCTGAAGATGGCACATTTGGAGATGACATTATTTCATATTGCTGCATAGCAGCAACTGGCACCCCAGTCTATCAAAGATACTACTTGAGCAACATAAAATATTAGCCAAAACACACAAGGAGAAACAATTTCTTTTCTATCCCAAAATATACCTCTGCAGAGTACCTGTTGTATTGCATTTAATCTAATTTACTATAGGAGACATGAACCCCCTCACTGCAATCAAGCTGTTTTTTCAAAGAGATTGGTGATTCAGCTGAATGATGACTAAACCACTGACAAATTTTCCCTGTCAGCTTGTGTGTATAAAAAGATGCTTTGCTGGAATGTATCATCTGCAAATATCACTGTTGGAGTGAATGGGGGTTTTCCAGTCAAAGTATATTACTTTATTTATTATTTAAAATTATATGCATCTGAAGCTTTTATCACATTTCAAGGACACATCAGGTCATACAATTGAATTGAATTGGGTTTTCAAGACTAGGTTTTGGTCGTGGTGGGACTACAAGAGAAGTTGCTAGAAGCTTTCCCCAAGTCTGACAGAGCCAATTCCAGTTGGCTACAAGATGGATCCACCTCAGGAGTGAGAATATGTGAGAGAAACAGCACTGCAGACACCAAGGTCAGCTGAAGAAGGAGGAGGAGCAGGTGCTCCAGGCGCCAGTGCAGAGATTCCTCTGCAGCACGCAGTGAAGGCCATGGTGAGGAAGGCTGTGTCCCTGCAGTCTGGGGAGGTCCACAGTGGGCCTGCAGCCTCTGGAAGGGACCTATGCTGGAGCAGGCGGATGGCCAGAGGAGGCTGTGACCCTGTGGGGAGCCCAAAGGACTCGTGGTGGAGGAGTTAATAGAGGACTGTGTCCCACGGAAGACACCCCATGCAGGAGCAGGGGAAGAGGCAGGAGTCCTCCCCCTGAAGAGGGAGAAGTGGTTGAGACATGTAATGAACTGACCAAAGCCTCTATTTTCCATCCCCCTGAGCTGCTGGATGGGAGGGAGGTGCAGAAAATCAGGAGTGAAGTTAAGCCAGGGAAGAAGGGAGAAGTGGGGGAAGGTGTTTTTAAGATTTTGTTTTATTTCTCATTATTCAGCTCTGATTTGATTGGCAATAAATTGAACTTATTTCCCCAAGCCAAATCTGTGTTGCCCATGATGGAAACTGGTCAGTGATCTCTCCCTGCCCTTACCTCAACCTGTGAGCCTTTCACTATATTTTCTCTCCCCTGTGTAGCTAAGGAAGAGACTCAGAGAGTGGCTCTGGTGAGCACCTGGTGTCCAGCCAGTGTCAGCCCACCACAGGAGGCACAATAGAGAGAATGTAAAACAGGTATTGTACATGATCATTGGCAGAAACTGCTGGTTTAATTTGCTTTATATGAACTGAACGTATCTTCTGAAAGGATAAACAGAGATACGTTCCTGTGAGCAGAAAAGCAGAATCATCCCCCATTCTGAATGTTACTCTGCAACTCAAAAGATGCAGTTTGTTTGCTCCCTGCAAGCTGCTGCCTTTGGCAAGTACAGGACTATGTCTACAGACTAGAGATGACTCTGACACCTTCTACAGCTGTTTCTGCCTGCAAGCTGCCTGTTAATACAGCAGAATATTGAGGGGAGAAGGCGAGTTCTGAATTTACATTAGCAGAGGGAAAGAAATCAGTGAAGTAAGCTAAACTGGAAATGAAGGTGAGGAACAACCTCAAGGGCACTAAATTACTCTATAGTTCCTTTGGAAACTACTTTCCTAGAGACTATAGCAGAAGGTCCTGCTCATGAAATTTATCAGGATGTAAATTTGGAAATACAATAATCCTGGCAGTTCACCAGTGGGTTTGCTTGGTCGTGAAAAACTGATTCCCTGGGAAATGACTTTTTAAAATCTACCTGTAGTTCTGTCTGGCTTCTCTGGTGATTTACAGGACTAGATATCCTTCTTTCTTGCCATGGTGAGAAAAAGTCTTAGAGAGCACAGACTAGCATTTGTCCTTTTCTTCACCTTGATTTTAAAATCTCCAGTTTATGTCAGCAAAACTTGTTACACACTTAATTAGCTATTTTGGTTGATACAGAGTTAAAGACAGTTCAGTAAATAGGCTGTCTATTATTTCTATCCTCATAAGTCAATAATGAAAATTATGTCTCTCAGCAGACAGCATATGCAAATAAATATGTATATGATAGACTGCAGCTGAATTCACTGGCATCTAATAGGTGTTTAATTGCTTTGGAGTGCTACTAAAAAGAAGCAATATTATTAGGAGTTTTTTCTTGCAAATGGGTTTTGGAAGCATACGGTCAGTGCTGTATAATCGTAGTCTTATAATTAAAACTAAATAGGTTAGAAATTACAAGGTGGAAGAAAAAAAAAGCCCAGCAGCAAGTGTATGTATGGCTAAACACCGATTAGTGTGTTGAGCAGGGTGCTTGTGGGTATGTCGAAACATTGTGCTCAAGTACTATGCCTGCTAGGAATTACCATTAAGACTTAGGAGGAACTGTGGTTGTCTAAGGAGGCCTCAGGGAAATGAATTCTGAGCTGGGGCTGGCATGAGTATAAATTAACCAATTAAGGCACCTGTATCAATATAAGCATTCTGATTCATTGTTTAATTGAATAATTGGAATTCTGTAGAGGAAATAAATTTGATTATAAGGATCAAACTGAGGGAAAGCTCTCTAAGCATTTGTCTCTTGCTTGTGAAAAGCTGTAGCTTAGGGGCCAGTGAATCTGTTACGAGGCTGCTGACGTGGAAAAAATAACAGTATGGGGAGCGAAAGATCAGGTCTTTACTTTTTAATACTTAAAAAGAAATTTGTGTACATGCTTATCTGTGAAGAAATAGAGCTCTGCACGTTTAAGAATAAACATGAAGTCTGTAATCCAACTTTTTGTATGTGTCTGAATTCTTAGAATGACCTGGTTTTATCTGATTAATTGTTCTTGATATAATGCAATTCAGCAGATGATTTTTCCTATCACTTTACATGCATCTGTAGAATAGTTTGAAATGCAACTACAATACTGGGTGTCTACTCCTTGGCTTTGATGGGTGGAAGAGAAAAAGTCAAATAGATGAGGGGTTAGTTGGATCTTTCAATCCAGAGAAATAAGATGTGGATGATTTACTGTCTGTAAATATAAGACAAGCTGGTCTCCAGGGAGAGGGAAGACAGAGGGAAATTCACCGTATTCTCAGGAAGCAATCTTCCACAAAAGGGTAGCAGGCCTTTCACCACAGTATGTTTGAAGAAGAAAATGAAATGGTGACTGTGGCTTCTTGTATCCAATGTATGATTTCCTTAGAAGGATTCAAAATATTTTTGATCAATGGAAACTGAGGCCTGCTTAGCTTTTCTTTCATGTTTCTGAAGAGTAAGACCATTATTTGAGAGAAAAAAAGAAAACTGAGTAAAATAAAACACCTGGCATTTTCTTTTCTTTGTGTGTCAGATGAAAGTTTTGGGTGTACAAGACACACCATATTTTATCTGGGATATCCACAGAGAAACAGTAAAGAACACATAACTCTTTCTTCATTTATTCCTATTCTTCTGCCTTTTTTTCCCCCTTAAATCTGTCAGCCATCATTGGAGATGGAGTTAAACTGAAATTAGTTCCTACAAAAACTGAAGGTATAGTACCCATCATCAAATATGGCTATATGGTATCCAGAGACCAAATACAATTGGACTTTATGATCTTTAAGGTTTTTTCCCAACCTACATAGCTCTATGAGTTTTGCACATGCTCTCTTGGGAATTACTGACCATGCTCTCAGATGTGATTAGACCCAGGAGATTCCTCAAAAAAGGCTCAGGCTCAAGCCTGGGCCCCTTCTTATCTCTCACCTTGCATAGGATAAATTGTACCACTAGTTGATCTAACCTGTAGAAAACCTGGACAACTACTCTGTCTCCTTGCCTGTAAACCCAGCTTTGCACTCGGGACAATTTGTCGTTCAGCAATTTCACCAGTACTGGGTCAGCACGTCTTTCTGCACTGAGCCCCTCTGATACAGCGGTTTTCTCCCTGCAATCTGTACTAAACTATTGCCCTCTGTGCTCAGAAGACCTACTTGTGGAATGAAAGAATGTACACCCACTTTAACTTTATAATGTGGTGTTCTCTAAAACAAGGGGGGAAACTGTGACCTCTTGAAGTTTTTATCTGTAATGGAGTAATTATTGTACATAATACAGCATTCTACATACCTGGACATGGAGGAGAGTAGAGCATAGTAGAAACACTCTACTGGAAAAGATACTGGATTTTCCATGCTTTCCAGTATTTTCCCCTGTATTTACATGGTATTGTTTACTCTTTAATTCCAGCCTTTACTTTTTGCAGGAAAATGATCTCTAAATGACTCCAGCTGTAATGAACTGTATCCCTCAGGATGTGTATCTTCCATGTGGTATAGTATGAGAAGCCTATAGTTCACTTCTGGGATTGTATTACCAGCTGCAAACCATGAAATAGATAAGGACCAGTACTATAACTTGCTTTAGGCTACAGAAATTTGCAAAGGAAAACTCTTCCATTTTAGGAACGTGAAAGAATTTTCTTTCAGTTGAAAATGTCCTACATTTCTGTTGTTCTGATTTAATGGATTCTGGAATTTCAAAATTTTGCCTAATTTTACACCAAAACCAAAGATGAAAAGGTTCTCAATTTCATAATGACTGACACTGCCTAGAACACACAGCACACTACAGTATTATTGAAACCAATATTAAAATAAATGTGTACTTTTTAAGTTCCAGAACACATAACAAAATGAAACATAAAACCACAAAATTCCATTACATTTACTACTATTTTCTATTATGAATTTATCCATGATAAGATTTGCCCCTTTTAGCCCTGATGATTTTTGCAAATTGTACAAACAAAACTAACAACTGTTACCCTGCATTACACACAGCAAATAAAGGTGCATGCTGGTGGGAAACAAGCACATGCAGAAATTCATTAAATGAAACCATACTTAATGTGGATTAGGATCCTTCCATAGAAGGAAATCAGAACAATCACATTAAGAGATATAGATGATGAAAAAACATGCACTTCCTATAGGCTCACAATGAAGTTAGTGTCTCTGCAGATACCAGATTCTGCTTTGAAAACTGTTTTATACAAGCAGGATGACTCAAGGGCAATAGGTAATTGCCAAGAGAAAGAAGTGATATGTTTTTGTATGTGCTCTGGGCTGTTTTCTCACCATAAAGTCCTCCAAGACTTGTATGTCTTGTAATTAAATACTCTATAAAATTCTTGCTGAATACAATTATCATGGACTTCAGATATATCTGTTATGGAAAAGCTCACAAAAAAAAAAAAAAGTATCATAATAATATATTCTGCTCTTGGCATTTCATACAGTGTATGGTAAAATATACTCTATGTTGCCACTTGCAGCAACAAAGCCAACAACAGCAGCGTGTGATTAGGACTGAAGTCTCTCCTTTATCTGAGATTGCTTTCTGAAATCAAATTCAGGAAGAGAGAAAAGGAGGAACAAACGAGTTTACTGCAGCTCTGCAATAGCAAATAATCAAGAGAACTACTTGAGGAACATTAAGTGAAACACCAGATTCCTCAAATATTATGATAATTGAAACACAGGTGTTGAATATACAATTATGTGCAGATCTCTTTCCTTCATCTGAGATGAACAACAATGCAGGGGAGAAAAAGAGCCAGTTTGTGAACTAGAGGACAAATCTATCTCAACCTAAAATTTGTCATCAGCTATGTTGAACAGGCAGTCTGTTCAAGCACATGACAAATGACACTGCTATTCATAGAGCAGGCAAAACACAGGTTGCCACAGCCTAAGTTTTTAGCAATACTGCCCCATTCACCAAGAGATGTTAAGCATTCAGCTGTAGAGCACCACGGCCCGAAGGTGTGCTCAAGTGGAAGTTACAGCTAATACAGTAAAAATTATCCAACAGTTACATGCAACTAACCTTTATGTGGTTTTGAAAAAAAACCACACACAAAAAACAAACAAACAAAACCCCCAAAAACCAAATAAACACACCCCTTCCCCCCCCTCCCCCCCCCCCAAAAAAAAAAAAAACATTTAGGCTTTTAACACCTCTAATTGCACTTGCACTGCATTTTGTGAATTGAGCAACATTTAATCTCTGGCTATAAGGA